>CM077078.1:86641748-87841748 GCA_039513925.1 Platanthera zijinensis
GGACAAATGTAAATCCACGACAATTGATTGCCCGCACGGGGGACAACAATTGTCGTCCCGTCGGTGCATGACTCGCGTGTATATAATATATAGTTACATTATTATTAATTTTTATATTATTATAAATTGCACCACTGTTTTTCATCACTCTTTCTCTAGTCGTTGCAGCCGCGCCAAACAAAATCTTAAGCGATTGATGTGCACTAATAAATGCGATTTGCGAGTGGTAAAAAACTTTTCACAAGTCATAAATGCTTGAAAATTGCAATCCGAAGGCCGTTGTTATTCCCACTGTTATGCACATTTTTTCTGTTTAGCGTGGGTATTTAAAAGCTGCGGCACACCATTCCAAGATCACTCCGCCAAACAACATAAGCATAAGGCTATATTTGTTTTTGGAGTATATACCTCGGCCACATTTCTGACCAGTCTTGGCTAGAGCTGTCACGGTTTCGATTCAGTTTCGGTTCTACTAAAATCGTGAACCGAACCGCTAAGATAACAGTTCTTTAAACTAGAACAAAAATCCTATTTGGTTTGACCGGTTCCGGTTCCAGAAAAGTTTTTAGAACCGTCATGTCAACGGTTCGGTTACGTTTCAACAAGAACCAAAATCAAACCGACCACTAACGGTTCGGTCCGGTTCTATGAGGTTCGGTCCGGTTCCAATCGGTTCTAAGTATAAAAAAAACTAAATTTGGCGAAATGAATTTGGGAGGTCAAAAATAAAAAACCGGATGGGAAATGTAAACCCGTTCGAATTTTTTGTAAGGATTTCGAAGTTCGGGTCCAGAGCGTAGGAATTTTGCATTACTGCAAGTGAGATTACTTTTTTTGTGTAATTTAGTAAGTAACACTGAAATTTAAATAACTGAAACACAAAATCACTAAATTGCACTAGACCACATAATTTTAAACCGCGTCGATTTTAAACCGTTACTATATGGTTTGTTGTAGAGTGACTTCGTTGGTTGCAAAATAACATAGTTTGCAGTGTTGTTTTTGGGCGGTACAAAATCGACAAAACGTGTCGCATCGTTTTCTTCGAAAGGGCATTGATATTCTAATCATCGCCAATAAGTAAAGTTGCTTTAAATATTTCAAGAAAATATATCAGTAAAATTGAAAATACATTATATAATAATGTAAAAATCGAAACTGTACCGCAAAAACCAACTCCAAACCGCATCAATGTCAAACCAAACTGCACAGTTTTGATGTGATGCATTTTTGTTTAGTACAAAACCAAACTCTTGTAGTGCGATTGCGGTTTGGATCAAATTGCGTCAGTTTCACACATACTAGTAAGTATAAATATTATAGATATATTATATAAAAAATAACAATATAATAAAATTATTATTATTAATAAATTATAATAATAAACGGGTTGCGCTTCGGTTTTGCTTCGGTCCGGTTCGGATCGGGTGTAAAAATCTTAGAACCGCTTGTGACTTGTATGTTGGGTTCCAGTTCTGATTCCGGATAATAAATGAAATTACCACACCCAGATCAATGATGTTCACGGTTCCAAAATTCAAATCGGAACCCAAATAATTCGCGAATGGGTTGGTTCGATAATTCGCGGTTCCGTTCGGTTCCAATTCGGTTTTCAATTTTCAATTTTAAGTGACAGCTCTTGGATACGTTAGACACTTGGATTTCTTTTCAAATTTATTATATGCTCCCTATTAAATTGATAAGACAAGACGAATTTATGATGTCAGACAATATTATAGTCATATGGTGATAATGTAGAAAATCAGGTCAATTTGGTGATTTATTTTATTTCATAAAATATATACATGCCTGCCTTGGTAAAGTATGTACGTTTTAAATTGCCTAAAGTATACATAAAATATTGGAAAATGCATTGATGTATTCTGAACACGATATATTTGAGGAGGTGAATTTAATTGCGTGTGACAAAGCTGACAGATTATTATAACACTGGTTGCAGCTAGAAAAGCAAATACCGAGAGAGAGGGAGAATCATGATTTAGAACGTTGTTATTGACAGATCAACTTAGTTATGGGAAAATTATTGTTAATGACAGACCACAATAAAAAATCAAACACGTGAACCCTTAATCTGCCCGTAGCCATTTTTTCAATAGCATGAGCAGCCAATACCCACATGTGAACTGCCATTAAAATTTTCCATGACTTAAGAACAGAATTACCAGTGTTAGAAAATGTAGAGATTATCCATCATGTGTGACCAAATGGGGATGGGCATGTGAAATTTACTCTCAGCAAAAGGTTCAATTAGTAACCTGACAATAGACAACTGCTAATCAAAACAGAAGGTAATAAGCTGAATATACAGTTGCCTTGAGCTTGACAAGTGGAACAGCACTTGTGGAATTTATTTGAAAACTTTATGACTTTCTCTCTCTAGTTCTCTCTTATCTCTCTCTGTAGATTTTAGATTTTTTATTCATCTGATATTATTTATGTGTTTTTACGGTGTTTAAGCAATATATCAATTGATATAAAAAAGGAAAGGTATTTGGATATAATCTAAAATACAATGAGGGTCTCTTAGTTTAAACGATATTGATTTTCAAGAATTTCTTTGAGAATACCAAGACCAATAATTTTGTTCTGATGAACGGTTTTATGACGGAATTGATTTTTAGATAAATGTAATGGATATTGCAGTAAACCTAAATAATCTTCATCGATGTTTAGGTCCCGCCGTCGGTTTTAAAATTAAGCATTTTGGAACTATGAACTCATGTGGACCCGCACTTTCCCAAGGGAAAGCATTTTTGCGTTGGCGCCCGTTTTCGCCTGGACACGCATTTTTGCATCGGCGCTCATTTTCGCTCGAGCACATTTGCCACATGCCACGCATTTTCGCCAGAGTGAGCATTTTTTGCTCGGACGTAAATTTTTCACAAGACGTGCAATTTTGCCTTGACTCGCATTTTTCCATGAGGGTGAATTTTTTTGCCCTGGTGCACATATTTCACCCGGGCGCGCATTTTATGCATGACCGTGCATTTTCTCAGCGCGTGCATTTCCCCGGGGCACGTATTTTCATCTGTGTGCGCACTTTTTTCCCAGACGCGTATTTTACTAGGGCATGTATTTTTCACTCGGGCACCCATTTTTTATCGATGAGGTTCCTTTTTCAGTCATGCGTGCATTTTTCGCTTTTTTAGCCATAACATATATTTTTTCGCGCTGTGCAACCTCCAAGCTGAAGCTCATGGTCTGTTTCTAGTTCCCAAGACTCACATCAAGGAAGGAATTCGAGAAGAGTAGGTGTGACCTGCAACTCTAGATCCGAACTCTAGGTGAATTCGGGTTCCCGACTTCAACATTCTTGGTGCGGTGAGCATGGATCGCAGCCTACACAGAAGAATCTTGAGCTACTTCATGGCAGGAGATCTCAGCGAAGGAGATGGAGACGGGTCCCATAACTCGGGAGGATACGTGGGAAGAGAAGAGTTCATGGCGTCCATCAGGGGCATCATGGACATGTTGTAGGGGATCTCGCAGCGAGGCGACTGCTCGACTCCTCTGCCCCAGGCGCCCGCTCTCGTGCATCAGGACGAGCTCGTCTTGGCAAGGGTTGGAGAAGACGCACCGGGGGCGACCTGGAAAAGAGAAAGTGGTGGAAGGAAGCGGGCGAGACCTGGCGGGTAGGGATCGGAGTTGTTCCCTAGCCCTGCGAGTGCCGTCTCGCCGGGATACGTCGTCGCACGAGTGGAGGCGGCGAGACCCATGGCGAGAAGGTCCCCATTCTGCGAGTTGATCCTTTTCAGCTCCAGTTCCGGAGGGGTTCAGGGAGCCCGAAATGACCTATTATGTGGGAAAAGACGACCCTCTCCAGCACTTGCAATAGTTCGAAGATGCGGTCTCCATCAGGTCGATGACGGACACATTCAAGTGTCGTCTTTTAACTATCACCTTGAAACATAAAGCTAGGGACTGGTATCATCAACTCCCAATGGGATCAATCTATGGATTAGAAGACCTGAGTAGAAGTTTCCAGTTGCATTTCTCAACCTCGAAGAAAAGGAAGAAGAACCCTGAGTTGATCTTTCTGATCCGGCAAAAGGCGGATGAATCCTTGGCCCAGTACGTGGACAGATTCCAGGAAGAAATTTTGGACATTCAGGAGGTGTCAGGATTTGCTCTCCAAATGGCTTTCACCGTTGGAATGCAGGAGGGTTTCTTCAAGATGAGCCTAACTCGAAAGGCACCATTGTCATTTGAACGGTTGATGGAGAAAGCAGCAAAGGAGATAGTGATGGAGGCGGCGAACCCAGTGTTTACCAGGAAGTTGGCGAGGTTGGCGAGGTTGACGGAGGCTGAGTCGAGAGAGTCAGAAGGGGCAAGACAGCAAGAAGGAAGGAGGAGGGAGGAGCCGAGGGCTCCAACATATCAAGAGTTGGGTTGGAGGCAGCCAGGAGGCCCTGCTCAAGGGCAAGGAAGAGGTTTTCCCCAAGGGGAAGGAACTACCAGGGAGGACCAGGATGACTCAACTAGCAAGGGTGGGGATATGGTCCTAGACCACCCCTACCCACGCCTCAGCAAGCTATGACCATCGACCGAGGGAGAGGAAGGGGAAGAGAAAGAGGGAGAGCAGGAGCTGGAGCTGGAAGGAGGAGGAATCACTAGGAGGGGAGACGAGAGGAGGAGGTAGCATTGTCGTATTGTGACTTCCATGAGGAGGAGGGTCATACAATGGCTACCTGCCCGGAGTTTCTGGAGATGAAGAGAGCTAGAGGAGCAGAGGAGCAGCAGCTACCAGTACGAATAATGGAGATGCCCGGGACCAGGGAGGAGGACCGGTGTGTGGATCGAGCTGATGTGGGAGACCGGGGTGGGATCAGAGTGATCCATGGTGTAGTGGGGATTGAGGCCCCCGTAAGGCGAGCCTTCATACCATATACCATTGGAGCGTAGCCTCGACATCACAAGACCCTCCCCCGGATGAGAAAATTAGCTTCTTTCGAAAGGACTTGCCGAACCACGAAGATCCATTTTGCGATGCGCTGGTGATCCGGACCGCCATTGAAAACTTTACGGTATCGCATATCCTAGTCGATAATGGGAGTTCAGTGAATGTCATCTTCAAGAAGGCATTCAATGAGATGAGAGTGGAGGTTCGAAGGGTGTTGGCAGCAGATAGGCCATTGTTCAGATTCTTGGAGAAAGGAAGGAAGTCGGGGGGAGTGGGACTCCAGGTAACTCTAGGGGGGGCTGTTTAGGAATTGCCGCTTCGTGATAGTGGATGCCCCTAACAGTTACAACGCCATTTTCGGGCGCCCTTTGATCAGTGCCTTTAGGTGCGTCCCATCGTCTTTTCACCAATGTCTGAAGCTCAATGCCGGAGGGACCCAAATCAGAGTACGAGGAGATCCAAAGGCAGCCAGGGAGTGCTATGTGACGGCGATAAATACCATTTCTTGGCAAGGAGAGGCTGAGAAAATAGAGAATATGATGGAACAATGGGAGCAGGAGGTTGGGGGAGCGGTAGGAGAGAAGGAGGGAGAGATGGAGGTAGAGGAGGAGGAAGAAGAAGTGGGGATGGAGAGAGGCATTACAATGGAGCCGGAAACAGTAGAAGAGATGGAGGGAGAGATGGAGGTAGAGGAGGAGGAAGAAGAAGTGGGGATAGAGAGAGGCATTGCGGTGGAGCTAGAAATGGCAGAAGAGAAGGAAGGAGAGATGGAAGTGGAAGGGGCAGGGGGAAATGAAGGGGAAAGGAAAGGAAAAAGAAAAATAAAGGAAGTAGGTAGGTCATCCAGGATGGAAGCTCGGCTGGATAAGAAAGGAGGATCACTATTAGGAGTGGTCCCATCTAATGAAGGGGTAGAGAAGTTTCTGAGGGAGGTGGTTGTGGCCGTTGCGGAGTGCGAGGCCATAGACCATGAAGATAAAGAACATGAAGAGATGTTGAGGGAGCAGGAGAAAGAGGAAGAGCCATCAAGACTGAAGGCGGCCGTAGAGGTGCGAGAGATGGAGATTCTCACCAAGGAAGGGAGAAAAGAGAAGATAAAAGTCAGTGGGGGAGCTCAGTCCCAAGGATCAGGAGGAGATAAAGATGTGCGTGCAGAGGAACGTCGAGATCTTCTCCTGAAGCGCAACTGATATGCTAGGAGTTGATGCAGACGTGGCATGCCACCATCTCAACCTCGACCCCAATGCTCGTCCGATACAGCAAAAGAAGAGAGCCATCACCACCAAGATGGTCGGGCCCATCAGGGAAGAGGTGGAGAAGCTGCTCGAGACTGGATTCATATATATAAGCAAGTATCCGGGGTGGGTGAGTAATATTGTAATGGTAAAAAAGGAGAGGGAAAATGAAGGATGTGTGCGGACTTTTCTCTTTTAAATAAACAATGCCCTAATGATTATTATCCTCTGCCTCGAATCGATGCGCTGGTTGACTCAGCCGTCAGTTTTTCACTAATGAGTTTTCTAGATGCATTTTCAGGGTACCATCAAATACGCATTCATCCCCCAGACATCAAAGATGTTACCTTTGTCACATAGGATGGGTGCTTCAACTATAACATGATGCCCTTCAGAGTGAAGAACGTAGAGGCAACTTACCAAAGAATGATGGACCGGATCTTCCGGGAGCAAAAGGGACGAAATATCGAGGTTTATGTGGATGACCTGATGATCAAGAGCCGAGACCTCAGGTCCTACGTTTTGGATCTGGAGGAAACTTTTGGGACCATAAAGAAATACAAGATGAGGCTCAATCCTCTAAAGTGTGTCTTCGGGGCCAACAGGGGAAAATCTGTAGGACATCTCTTTACCCCATCAGGAGTGGAACCTAATCCAGACAAAGTGAAGGAAATCTTAGAATTAAAATCTATGAAGAACACTAAAGAAGTCCAACGTCTCAGCGGCAAGTTGGCCGGGTTGAGCAGGTTCCTCTCCCGAGCGGGAGAGAAGTGCTCTCCATTCTTCCGAGCATTAAGAGGAGGCAAGGAGTTTGAATGGACCATCGAGTGCGAAGAAGCTTTCCGAGCTCTGAAACAACAACTCACCCAAACAACACAACTCCAAGGGCCAAGAGAAGGAGAGGGGTTGTTCTTGTACCTAGTAGTGGGGACCGGATCGGTAAGTTCAGTCCTTGTACGAGAAGAAGGAAAGAAGCAGTTTCTTATCTACTACGTAAGCAGAGTCCTAAAGAAGGCAGAGCTCAGATACCCCATCCTTGAAAAGCTGGCTTTCGCTCTCATCATCTCGGCCAAGAAGCTCAGACCATACTTTTAGTCTCACTCTATCTAGGTGGTGACAGATCATCCTCTCCACCGCATCCTGGAAGGGGTGGAGCATTCTGGGAGGTTGGCCAAATGGTCGATAGAGCTCAGTGAGTTCGACCTCACTTTCACTCCTCGGGTGGCTATCAAGGCGCAAGTGGTTGCGGATTTCCTGGCAGATTATGTGGTTGAGGTCAGAGAAGCTGAAACACCTCTCCTAGATGCTTGGGAGATGCTAGTAGATGGAGCCTCTGGGAAAAGTTCTTTTGGAGGAGGGATGATCTTAGTGAGTCCCGAAGGGACCAGAATTGAGCAAGTCCTGAAGATTCACTTCACCGTCACTAACAACCTAGCAGAACACAAAGCGATTATCGCGGGGCTCAAGCTAGCTAGTGATCGACGCATATCAAGTACCGATGGATGGTGGGTTGACAACGATGGTCAAACCTATTCGCATTGTGAATGTAGATGTCAAGCGACTTTGTAATAAGGAAGTCAGGATGTTCAAGGTCCGCTAAGACAACTATGGCTAAGAGGAGCTATCTTAGGAGTGGGAACAAACCATGAAGTCCGAGCTCCTCGAGTTATTCAATTGAGGTACAGTTAATGTTGATCAAATTCTTTAGTTTCCTGCATGACTTAATTTTGAGATGAAATTCTTTAAGTGGCGGAGATTTGTAACGCCCCAATTTTCTTAAGGCAGGAAATGGTATTCTGGAGGTTATCGCCCGGCGGTAGCAAGGTACCGCACGACGGTAGCTCCATTGATAGCATCGATATCGTTAAGAGCGTTGAGTAAACTTAACTCCTAGTCTACCGCGTGGTGGTACGTTTCTAGCGCTTGACGTTAGCCTTTTTATTGTCCGAGATCTCGGGAAGATAATGCCCAGCGGTAAGGTTACCGCAGGCGGTAGTTTGGCAATTTATTTTTCAAAGCGCTCAAGTTACTACCCGTGATGGTAGTAGCTATCGCGTGGCGGTAGCAGGGGCGGTCGTGATATAACGGTCACTAGCTACCGTAAGGCGCTAGCGTCCTAACGTTTTGCGTTAGCGAATCTATAACGGCATGGACACGTGTCAGCCTGTGATTAGAGGTCTTGGGTGGTTACACGCGAAACGAGGCGGTACCGCACGGCGTTAGATAGTTACCACGCGACGGTAGCTTTATATTTATATGTCTGGTTTGGCCATTTCCTCTTCATTATTCTGGAGTTGGAGAGTTTGGCCTGGTTTTCTGGAGGAGTAGCAGCGCAGGGAAGGAGGGTTCTTGCCGCCATTAGAGATTCAGAGTCTGGATTCACAAAGTGAGTTCGGATCTACGGAGGCAAGCCCAGAGTGATCATTTTCAACCGTCTAGATTTATCTTATGTCGCTAAAAAGGACTATAAGGGTAACGATCCTCTTTCTTGGACATGTAGAGTCCTTTCTTTTGGCATTAAAGGGTAGATGCTCCACGAACACGTGGAAGTTGTTCTCCCGACGGGTAGATCCATGTATCCCTGTAGTGTTGCATTTAGATCCGGAATCAAAGTATAGAATAGGCATGATGGGTGAAGCCCATCCGGACGGGTTGGTCTGGATTGGTGATGTTTGTATGTTTTGTATGCCGGAGAAGTCTCCATGGTTATTGTGTAAATTTTGGAGTCGGGGGGTGTGCAGATGGCTGCATTGATAGTACTTGGTTTAGACTCCAAGAAAACACCCATTTCGGTTGAAGAACCGATAGTCTGTTCCCCTACCATGCGGCGGTAAAGCTACCGCCGGCAGTAGCTCCCAGTGAGCGTTGTGTTGCTGTGTTAAGGCTTATTTATTGGAAACCTTGTGGCCGTATGATGAAGCCTGTCTATGGGAGACTTGTGGGCTATTTTGTGAGGCCTGTCTTGTGAGACCTTGGGGTCGTGATGGCCTGTCTCTCGAAGACCTGAAGGCCAGTTTATGGAGCGTGAGCTTATGTTGCTCAGCTTTGGTAGCCATAAGAGCAAACCTAAGTTCATAACCGGGTTATGAATATTATGGAAATGAGAAAGGGGATGCTGACCTGCATCGTGGCTGGCGCGCCTAACGATTTGAGCACACGAAAAGGCTGAATAGTACCCAACCCTTGTCGTCCGTCTTGGAGTGAGTCATATAGTGGATCTGCATATTGTTATGACTTTGTCAGAGGCTTAGGGCGTTGTCTCTGGCTTTGTCCCTTGTGAGACTAAAAGCTCAAATATTGATGACCGTCAAAGGACGGTGGTGTGACTCTTGAGGTCTTGTGCACCAAGAGTGTGCCTGAGAGCACAGGGCATTGGGCATTGGCGCCAATGTCTGTGGCTAATGGTGCTTAAGTTACACATTTTGATTGCCATTTTGTGATTATACTAATGTTTTTAGGGAAGGAGCACCGCCACCCCGAATGAGGGGTGTGGTCGTTATAATTTGGTCAGTTAATGCTGACTGTTGCTATTGTTTGCCACCGTACGATGGAATGTGCTTGCAGGTGCAGCGGATCAAAGCAGGATCTAGCTGGATAAATCCCAGGATAGTTAAGCTGGCCCTTGAAGGCCAAAGAAAAGTGCCAGTTGTGTTTATTTTGTTCTCATATGTGGCCGGGCTGCGTGTCGATGTTTGCAAGATACTCTAATTTGAGATGAATAATGTAAGGCCTTAAGGCCAAAACCTTCTTTGTGTATTTGTCTTTCATTCCTTTGTGGTAGTGGACATTCATGCTGTTGGGTTCTATTTTTAACCGTTTAATTACTTCTTCCAGAATGCATTCTGTGTTAGGATGCGAAATATTGAATTATGGTTCCAATTTAGTAACTCCTTGTATATCCGTAATATATGGCGTCGGACCCCGTCCGGACCTTCTGTTATATACTATATGACGGATGAGGGTGTTACAATACTTAGCAAGAGGACCTAGTTCTGTTGGGTACATTGGAAAATGTGTACTAGATTTGGAGAAGTCACAACTTAGTCAATGATATGCATCAATGTGTATTTGATTGAAGTTTGAGTTTTATTGTGCAGGTTTAAAAATTTGAAGGAAAATTTTCTAAGTACAAGTGTCGACACTTGTGAAGAAACTGTGTCGATACTCAAGGAGACTGTGTCGACACTCAGGCAAGCTGTGTCGACACAAAGGCGAAATGTGTCGACACTTATGAAGAAGCTATGTCGACACCCAGCTGCTATGTCGACACTCGGGAAAGCTGTGTTGACACACTGACAAAATATGTCGACACTTATAAAGAAGTTGTGTCGACACTCAAAGCTATGTCGACACCTAAAGAAGCAGTTGTGTCGACATCCAGAATTGTGTCGAAAACTTAAAACAGAATTGTGTCGACACTCAAAACAGAAGATGAGTCGACACTCAGGAGCTATGCCAACACTTGAAGCAATTGTGTCGACACACAGGACTTGTGTCGACACACCAACTCTCAAGAGGCTGTGTCGAGTTCAGAAGTAATTGTGTCAACACACAGAACTTGTGTCGACACACACTCAACGCAATTTGACAAACACTCAACGCCATCTGTCTGTAACAGAAATGTCGAGACAAGAAGCTGCTGTGTTGACACACAGGACTTGTGTCGACACATACAACAAAAAGCAGTGTCGAGAAGCAGAAGTATGATTGTGTCGACACTTGGAATATTTGTGTCGACACCTTGAAGACTTGTGTCGAAACTTAGCCTATATGTGTCGACATATGTGAAGCAGTCTGCTGAGAGTTGTGTGCTGAGTTGGAAATACATAGACGAACCTGGTGACATGACAACTGTCATAACTAACCGGTCTGGCACCACTGTCAGAACTGTCAGAAGTCTGTTATTAACCGGATCAGCCGGTAACCATGGAGCAAGCTTTATATAAGAGCCAGATCGGAAACGACAGAGTAGATATCAATCAATAAGACAGATCTCTGGATCATAAAGAAGAACTCTAACAGATCAAGGCCTTTCTGCAAGAAAGATTCAGAGTTCAATCTGAATCTAAGGAAGAAGCTGACTGAAGATCAACTTCAACTTCAAGAAAAGATCCACCTTTTTTGTCCTAATCAAGAAGCTTTGAAAAGTTAAGTTAGGTTGGATCAGAAGGATCAGTCTATACAAGAACTGATCAAGAAGACAACATCAACAGAGAAATCTAGCTGGTGACATTTTCTGATACTTATTACTCACAAATTCTTGTAGGATCTATTGTTAGATCTGAGATTGTAAGCCTAAAATTATAAAGGCTGAGGTAGGGCAGTGTGCCTTAGGTAGGACTTGTGAAAGTATTAGTTGTAGGCCTAATTATAAAGGCTGAGGTAGGGCTGAGGCCTGAGGTAGGATTCAGGAAAGAATCTGAGGTAGGATTCAGGGAAGAATCTAAGGTAGGACTTGTGTAAAGTCTGAGGTGTAGGAACCATTGTGGGTTTTGAGTTTGTAAGATCTGCGGATCCGAGCCAGTGGAAGGAAGTTAGGCTGAATCCAGTTATCTGCTAGATAGGCGAAGGGGGAAAGTGGATGTACCCATATCTTGGGGAACCACTATAGATCTGGTGTTTGCTGTGTTGTATTTAATTTCTGTAGATAGAATTATTTCGTGCCAAAAGAACTTACAAATATCTGTTTGCCTTAAAATCTAAAAGACTCAATAAGATTAGAACCTATTCACCCCCTCCCCTCTAGGTGTTTAGGCTCTTGAAACAAAGTCTTTCAAGTGGTATCAGAGGGAGTTTCCTCAAAATTTCACCTAACAGTTAAAGGATTTCTCCAAGGCTAATAACAGACAATAAGAATGGGTTCAAGGGAAAATAAAAAGGAGTTTGGTTCTATGAAATTGCCCATATGCAGGAAAGAATCTTTTGGCATTTGAAAAGAAAGGGTCAGGCTATTTATGGAAGCATCTGATCCAAGAATTTATATCACAGTACAGGAAGGCTCTTTCATCCCAATGAAGGTTTCAGTTCTTGATGCAAACATTCAAACTCCAAAGAGTTATTAAGAGATGACTAAGGATAAAATCATCTTGGCTACATTAGATAAAAGAGCTTAGAATATAATTGTAAGTGTCATAGATGATGCAACATTCCAGAATCTTGTGCACTGTAAAACTTCCAAAGAAATGTGGGATACATTGATTGTCTATATGGAAGGCACAGAAGAAGTCAGAGAGGACAGAAAGTCTATGCTAAATCAGGAATATGAGAGCTTTAGGCAAAATAAAACTGACAGCATAGCTGAATGCTATAAAAAGTTTTTCAGAATAGTGAATGAACTAATGACATATGGAAGAGTCTTTAGTACTTATGAACTGAATGATAAGTTTCTTAGGTCCCTAACAAAGGATTGAGACACTAAGATATGTGCCATCAGGGAAGTGGCCAAACTGGCTGACATACCCCACCTACACTTTTTGGAAAACTGCTTTCATATCAAATGCAGCTTACTGCTAGGAAAGAGGAAGAGAAGGGCAGTAGATCTGAACATAAAGAAAAGTCAGTAGCCTTCAAGGCTGAGGGCTCAAAGAACGGTAGGAGAAAATCTCCTTCTCCACCTAGAAGGAGTACTGAAGCAGAAAAAGGTGTTCCTGAAACAAGTACATCAGATAGTCATACATCTGATGAAGACTTTGCTGCCTTCACAAGACAATTCCAAAGGTTCATGAAGAAAAAGAATTGGAGAACCAGGCCTCCATAGGGCCTCCATCAAGAAACACAAGATGACTCCCTACCAAATTTTAAAAGGCAGAAAACCAAACATATCTTATTTCAGAATCTTTGGTAGTAAGTGTTTTGTACTAGTTAATGGTAAACACTACCAAACTAAGTTTGCTGCCAAATCCCTAGAAGGGATATTTGTTGGGTACAACAACCATAGTAGAGCATACAGGATCAACAACTTGACTACTCAAGTTATAGAAGAATCTATGCATATTGTATTTGATGAGTCAATGTTTATTAACAGTGAATTGTCTAGTTCTTCAGTTAGTTCTACAGGTCTAACAGATAAGCTTGACAAGCTGACCATCAATGAAGATGTTCCTGCTAAACTGGATGAGGATAAAGATGCCAGCTATCCAGGGGGAGATCAAGTCCCTCTGGGTGAAGAAGAAAATGTGGAGCATCAAGATGAGGAAACTGGAGATAGCCATAATTGAAAGTGAGATCTATCTTAGAGATTAGAGCAAACACACAGCAAGAATAATAAAGACAAGAAATAAAGGCAAACCAGACAACACAAGAAATTTATAGTGGTTCCCCTAAACTTGGGTAGTCAACTCTTCTACCACCCTAGGTAGGAATCCACTGTAGGAAGAATTGATCAGGTGTCCTTGGCACCAATGAGCTTTTGATAAGGTGCTCAAAAACCAAATTGGATTTTTTGATCAGGTGTCTTGCCACCACTGAGTTTTGATAAGGTCTCAGAAACCAAGCAGAACTTTTGAAGGGAGTTCAAGAACCCTTTTACAGGAGGGAAGGAAGAGTTGATGTTGTCTTCTCTGTTCAACAATCAAAGAGAAGCATAAGTGGATTTTGATGATGTTGTCAAAGCTCCCCCTGAGATTTGCAATTATTCAGGAAGGAGAGCTTTGCAAAGGGTGATAGGTTTTCAATGTATGACTGCTCCAGCAATAGATGATTTCAGCAAAGGCTGAAATGTGAGTTGTCTTGTAGTGTGAATGATGAAGCCTTGATGATGTTGATCATCTAGTAAGCCTTCAGACTGATGTAGAGTAGTTGTCTCTTCAGGCTTTCTGGAACAGTAGATCTGAGAAGAGCATTGGCTATACAGGTGATGTTGAGTTTTTCCTGGAACTCTGATTCCTGTATCTCTTTCTTCTCTCCTCCTTGTTCTCCCTTTTTTTCACCTTATTTTCTTCTCTGTATCTCTGTGTATATATTCTGATAGGAGGCCAATGGTCATTTGAATTCTTGCATTTATTACTGCTGCCTCTTAGTTACTCTAACGGCTATAATCTCCATAACTGCATTCTTGTAACTGTCCTGTAATAAAGCTGTGTTGGAATATGAACAGCTCACTTTGATTTGACCAAGAATATCCTGAAAATTTTCCTGGAAACTTGTGTTCAGTGAGATGGAAGAAATCGTCGATCTCAATAAGATGATCGTCGATCTGAGCTCAACTATCGTCGATCTGAGCTAAGAGATATTAGAGCTGGTCTAGGACAGAAAACGTCGATCTGAGCTCAGAGATCGTCGAACGGAGTTCGACGCCTCGTGGACCTGAGCTCATAGATCGTCGATCTCAGCTCGATGCCTGAACTTATCTCGTCAATCTGAGCTCAACGTCTGAACTCATCTCTTCGAACGGAGTTCTCTGACTGATTTCTCTTGGCTGATTTCTTCAATCTCTGAGAGCCTCTTACTTAGCACATCCTATGACCCTTAGCTATATATGGATGGGTTAATCTAATAGTCCTAAAGACATAGTGATCCTAACCCAAATCCAAATTAGGGTGTTCCAACAATCTCCCCCTATTTGGGTTAGGATTACTATTTACATGAAAATAAAAATATTACAATTAATATTACAAAGCATAAGATATAAAAAGAAAAAGCTTTGCATTGCTGTCTTCTGTTGCTGTTAAAACTGACTGTTGCTGGCTTTACAAAACTCCCCCTATGTTGATGCAGTGACTGTGACTGGAGGAGGCTGGGATGACTTTGAAAATTGGATTTTGATTGAGTCATCCAGCTAATTCTTATAGATGGTACCTGCAGAAGGCTATGGTAGAGATTGCTCTCTCCTTGAAAAGGATATGTTAGCATAAAAATGATTTGTCCAGCAAATTTTAATGATTCTGAATCTGAAAAACAAAGTCTGATATTTTTCTTCCTATAGAATTTCTTTTCATCAGAAGAGATTCAAACTCAGTGCCATGATCACTGTTGACCAATGCAACAAGAGTAGAGGACTCAATCTAGATGAATTTAGAAAAAGATCTATAAGAAATATAAAGTTATCTGACAGAGAATTCTCATACAGAAATCCTAACATAACTTTGAACAAGATATCAAAAGGATAGAAACAGCCCTTAAGAAAAGATGTTTCCTAATAAATTTGTTCCAAATAGGAAAAGGATTTGAAAATATTTTAAATAGTTTATCCTTATAATTATAAATCAAATTTATGAAAAAGCAGACTGAGTTCGACGATTTTATATAGGATCGTTGATCTGAGTTCGACGATTTTATATAGGATCGTTGATCTGAGTTTGACGATTTTATATAAGATCGTTGATCTGAGTTCGACAATTTTAACTTATTTCGTTGATTAAAATGTTTTTTTTTTCCTTTGAATATATTCTGAAAACATTCCTCTGAGAAGTTTTGTTTCCTCCTCAGGTTTTTTTGAATCTTGGCAGCAAAATTTAAGTTCTAAGTTAACTGAACTGAAAACAAAGTTAGATAATACCTGATCCTCTTCAGGTTTTGATTTTCCTTCTGTTTGTTCAGACTTTAAACTGCTGCAGGAAGTATTGATGGCCATTAAGTAGAATTGTTTGGCCTTTGCTTCCTCCTCTTCATCTTCAAATGATGATTCATCATCTGATACATCCCAAATGACATCTAGGGATACTGATTCTCCTTCTTCAAATAAGATGTTGTAGCTTCTTTCTGTTGTTCCATCCACTGGTTCAGAAGCCATTTGATGAAGAGAATCCCATATCTCCTTAGTTGTTGAGCATTCAACAACTTCCCGGAACAAGTCATCAGATAATGACTGTTCTAGGATATTCATGGCTCTGGCATCAACTAGTCTGGCCCTTTTAGTTGTTGTTGCTGAGGTTGGGAGACCTGTCATAATGGCATAAAATATTTCTTAATCAATATTGTCCATAAATGACTTAATTCTTGTCTTCCAAAGTGCAAATTTGTTTATGTTGCACTTAGGAGGTCTGGTGCTAGAATATTCCATATTCTTGCTATGTGAAAAACAAAATGATTAATCTAACTAGGATGGATCAAGAGAGATCTTTTGGTTCAGGTGTTAGCCTGTATAAATAACATAACTAGTGAAGATCTAGTTGTTGAATAACCAACCTCCCTCTGATACCAATTGAAAGTGAGATCTATCCTAGAGATTAGAGCAAACACACATCAAGAATATTAAAGACAAGAAATAAAGGCAAACCAGACAACACAAGAAATTTATAGTGGTTCCCCTAAACTTGGGTAGTCAACTCTTCTACCACCCTAGGTAGGAATCCACTGCAGGAAGAATTAATCAGGTGTCCTGGGCACCAATGAGCTTTTGATTAGGTGCTCAAAAACCAAACTGGATTTTTTGATCAGGTGTCTTGCCACCACGGAGTTTTGATAAGGTCTCAGAAACCAAGCAAAACTTTTGAAGGGAGTTCAAGAACCCTTTTATAGGAGGGAAGGGAGAGTTGATGTTGTCTTCTCTGTTCAACAATCAAAGAGAAGCATAAGTGGATTTTGATGATGTTGTCAAAGCTCCCCCTGAGATTTGCAATTGTTCAGGAAGGAGAGCTTTGCAAAGGGTGATAGGTCTTCAATGTATGACTGCTCCAGCAATAGATGATTTCAGCAAAGGCTGAAATGTGAGTTGTCTTGGAGTGTGAATGATGAAGCCTTGATGATGTTGATCATCCAGTAAGCCTTCAGACTGATGTAGAGTAGTTGTCTCTTCAGGCTTTCTGGAACAGTAGATTTGAGAAGAACACTGGCTATACAGGTGATGTTGATTTTTTCCTGGAACTCTGATTCCTGTATCTCTTTCTTCTCTCCTCCTTGTTCTCCCTTTTTTTCACCTTATTTTCTTCTCTGTATCTCTGTGTATATATTCTGATAGGAGGCCAATGGTCATTTGAATTCTTGCATTTATTACTGCTGCCTCTTAGTTACTCCAACGACTATAATCTCCATAACTGTATTCTTGTAACTATCCTGTAATTAAGCTGTGTTGGAATATGAACAGCTCACTTTGATTGGACCAAGAATATCCTGAAAATTTGCCTGGAAACTTGTGTTCAGTGAGATGGCAGAAATCATCGATCTCAACAAGATGATCGTCGATTTGAGCTCAAATATCGTCGATCTGAGCTCAGAGATATTGGAGCTGGTCTAGGAAAGAAAACGTCGATCTGATCTCGGAGATCGTCGAACGGAGTTCGACGCCTCGTGTACCTGAGCTCAGAGATCGTCGATCTCAGCTCGACTCCTGAACTCATCTCGTCGATCTGAGCTCGACGCCTGAACTCATCTCTTCGAACGGAGTTCTCTGACTGATTTCTCTTGGCTGATTTCTTCAATCTTTGAGAGCCTCTAACTTAGCACATCCTATGACCCTTAGCTATACATGGATGGGTCAATCTAATAGTCCTAAAGACATAGTGATCCTGACCCAAATCCAAATTTGGGTGTTCCAACAATAATGCTGACAGAATTCCTCCAGGAAGGAGACACCTGAAGGATCATCCAACTCACCAGATCATTGGTGATGCAAGTCAGGGTGTTCTAACAAGGAGCAGGAGCATGAACACAGTTTGTGTTCTAGCTTCATGTCTCAGATAGAACCCAGGAAGATTTAAGAGGCCATGCAAGACACCAACTGGATTGATGCAATGCAAGAAGAGCTCAGTCAGTTCAAAAGGTGTAAGGTCTGGGAACTGTTACCAAAACCTAAGGATCACAATATAATAGGAACTAAGTGGATCTACAAGAACAAGCTTGATGAGAATGACACTATAGTCAAGAACAAGGCTAGACTGGTAGCAAAAGGCTACAGGCAAGAGGAAGGTTTTTATTTTGATTAAAACTTTGCTCTAGTAGCAAGGTTGGAGGCAATAAGACTGTTCTTAGCCTATGCTTCCTATCAAGGGTTCAAAGTATATCAAATGGATGTGAAATCAGCATTTCTGAATGGTGATTTAAAAAAAGAAGTCTATGTAGAACAACCCTCAGGTTTTGTAGACTCCCACTTTCCTGATTATGTATATAGGCTTAGGAAAGCTCTATATGGTTTGAAACAAGCTCCAAGGGCTTGGTATGAAACCTTGTCTGCCTTCCTCATTGAGAATAAATTCTCTAGAGAAAAGATAGACAAAACTCTATTCTATAGGGAATCAAAAGGCAAGATAATACTAGTCTAGATATATATGGATGACATTATCTTTGGTTCTACTGAAAACAGCCTTTGTAGGAAGTTTGCCAAACTTATGCAAGGGAAGTTTGAGATGAGCAGTATGGGTGAGCTGAAGTTCTTCTTGGGACTTCAAGTGAGACAGACTGAGAGTGGGTTGTCCATATCCTAGTCTAAGTTCACCAAGGAGTTGATAAAGAAGTATGATTTTGACTCAGCTTCTACAATGAAAACTCCAATGGGAACAAGTATGCCTATATGCAAAGATGAAGCGGGGAAACCTGTTGATGAGTCTTTGTATAGAGGGATAATTGGCTCCCTACTATACTTGACTGGTAGTAGACCCGACATCATGTATGCAACATGTGTCTGTGCTAGGTATCAAGCATGCCCTAAGGAATCTCATTATACTTCAGCTAAAAGAATTTTTAGATATCTTAAGGGCACGCCTAATCTAGGCCTTTGGTACCCTAAGAATAGAGATTTTCTATTAACAGGTTTCTCAGATGCAGATTTTGCTGGATGCAAAGAAGACAGAAAAAGTACCACATGAACCTGTCAGTTCCTTGGTGGGAGGTTGGTGTCATGGAGCAGTAAGAAGCAAACCAGTGTAGCTATATAAACAGCTGAATCAGAATATATAGCTGCAGGTAGCTGCTGTGCACAATTAATGTGGATAAAGCATCAACTAGAAGACTATGACATCCAGGTAAGTAGAATTCCACTATTTTGTGATTCTATAAGTGCTATTTCTATTGCTAAGAATCCTGTATCACACAGTAGGACCAAGCATATAGAAATAAAGATTCATTTTATCAGAGAACATGTTTAAAAGGAAAATATTAGTCTAGAGTTTGTAAAAATAGATAATCAAATAGTTGATATTTTCACAAAACCACTGGATGAAGCTAAATTCAATAATTTCAAAATTGAATTAGGTATGTTGAACCTAGAATAGGTTAACATAAGTTTCCATGAGTAGCATCAGTAAGCACAAAATTTCTCTTGAAATTTGTCTAAGTACAAAGTTTGTGTCGACACAAGCAAGTTGTGTCGACACACTCAGTATGTTGCGTTGACACAGGAAAAGGATGTGTCGACACAGAAACAGTATCTATGTCGATAGGAGAATATGTGTCAACACAACCTTGTCGAGACTATATGTCATGAGGATATTTGTGTCGACACAAAAAGTTGGTGTCGACATAACTCTGTCGAGACTTAAGTTGTCAGTGTCGACACAGACGCAAGTATGTCGACACAGACTCAAGTATGTCGACACATAAATGTGTCACTTAAAATATGTTTTGTCGACTTAGATATTAGTATGTCGATACATAGTTGTGTCGACTCAGCTTAAGTTCTGTCAAGACCTAGGTCATTTGAATGTCGACACGAAAACTGACCTGTCGACTTAGGCCCGTCTTTTGACCTGCCCTTGACACAAGTACTATAAAAAGGTGAATCCAAAATCTGGTCGACTACGCTATCAGAATTTTTGACTCTACACCTTCTGTCGACATAGACCTTCTCTTCTCTTCTCCTCTAGTACTTACATCAATGGCGACACACCAAGAAGACAAGGTTAATGAAGGTTACGAACTGGTTCGCGAAGGTTTCACAACTGCTTCTGACGAAATTAAGGGAGTTATTGCCCTAATTTCTGAAAATGGACTAGAATTTTTGGTCTCAGAACCGACCAAAATTTGGAAGAAGGAAGTCATGGAGTTCTACACAGCCGCTTCATTGGACTCTAAAGGAAAGAAAATCAAGGTATCTATTCAAGGTACCCAGGTGAAGCTCACTTTGAAATCAATCAGGAAGGCACTACATCTGCCATTGATTAATGATACATACGAAATTACTCCATCCCAAATAACTAAAGCATTAAGCTGGTGTGGACTGAATCCAAGTATTAAGATTGCTTCATCTATCAATAGAAAAGGAATGAATTCCAAAGGAAAATTTCTGTCAGAGGTAGTGGGCAAAGTGATTATCTGCAAAACAGGTGGACATGATCGGATTTCTTCCCACATGTTCAATCTGATGGTGAGAATCATATTCAAGATAAACACTGACTGGACAACAGTAGTGTTTGATAAACTACAAGAAGGAATAAAGAAACCTAACCTGGGAAGGATCCTCAGCCTATGCTTAACATCAGTAATTCCAGATGTTCTAAAACAAGCAAATGGCTCTAAGATAAATCATATGATAAAAATGGATGTAAGGATACTGTCAAGGTGGGACAGAGTTCTAACCAAGGAAGTACCTGCTCCTAAGGAGCAAACTAACAAAGACAAGAAGAAAAAGAAGGTGGTTGTACAGGCTGACTCCTCCAATTATTCTGAGGAGGAAGTGGTCTTCAGTTCTGATGAAGACCAGCAACAACAAGATGTTCATGCTCAACCAAAGGACTGTGAGCCCCAAGAGCAACAAGTTGACTCTACTCCAGGGGGAGAAAACCAAGAAAAAGAAACTGAGTTGCCTGCCCAAGGGGGAGGTATTGATGATGCTGTCCTGGATAGTGACTTTGCTGCAGACACAATAATGAATGTTGTATCTGAAATCAACACTGTAGCTGAAGTAACTGATAAGAATAATGCTCAACCTGAGCCAGTAAGTTTCTTCTCCATAGACTAGTGATGTATTATAGTATTCTCCTCAAAAATTGTTCAAAGGGACACTTTTGTTTACACAACAAAAGAGGTCTTTCAAGTGGTATTAGTCTTTTAAGTAGTTTTTTTAAAAAACTAATCTTATTCCTTCTGAACAGATACAACAGGAATTTACAATGGAAGAATTATTTCCTGATCCTCTTACTGATGGGACTGAGGGGGAGGAAATTGAAAAAGAAAAGGAAATTCCAAGGACTGAGGGGGAGGAAATTGAAATAGAAAAGGAAATTCCAAGGACTGAGGGGGAGTTATCCAAGGATACCCCAGCTGAAAAAGAAACTGTTGATATTAAATGTACATCTGAATCTTCTGAAGATAAAGAAGCCACATTGGCTAAGAAAAGAAAGCTGTCTGTGTTAAATAAGAAGAGTTCTGGATATAAACAAGCTTTGCAAGTGGGAACATCACCATCTACATCAACTGTGGACTTCAATTCTTTACTGGTCCAGATGCAAATAAAACTAGATAATCAAAGGCAGACTATAGAAAAATATGTGGATGAAACTCATAAGGAGTTACTGTTTCAGTTGGCCCAGGATATCAAATCCATTAGATTTGAAGTGAATCAAAATAAGAAGGAGATGACAGATTGCTTCCATAAAGGAGGTAATGTTGTGGTGTTCCTGGCCAAGCAACAGCAAGATATACAAGCTAAAGTGAATGAGATTGAAGTAAAGCAGGGATATGTATTAGAGAATCAGATTAGAATGAATGAAAATCTCAAGGATTCACATCATGAAATATTGACAAAGCTCACTGATTCTAGCACTACTCTGAAGGCTGAAATCTCCAAGCAAATCCAGGAAGATATATCTGCTGTCAAAGACACATTTCAAGAATCTCAGGAGAAAATAAAAACCTTCCTGACAAAATTCAGAGCTTATTTTAAAGAGGGAACTGAATATATAGCTGATCAAGTCAGATTCCAGAAAGAAGATTTAAGAGATCATATTGCAAGAGAAGTCATAAAGGGGGAGAGATTACTCATCAAAGCCGGCTCTGACCATGCTAAATGGACTACCAATAGCATCAAATCTACTATTGGATATCCTCCTCTTTATGATGATGTTAATATAGCTGAGTCTGGGATACAATCTGAATATTTTGAAGGAGATCAGCCTGAAGTTGAACAGGTGATCTACCCCCCAGCTGATTTTGAGATGGTTTAAGAAGAAGTGCTGAAAATGTATAGTCCTCCACTAGAGGTACAAAATGTAATTCTAAAAAAGGTTGAAATGTCAAAAAGCTCAACTTTCCAAGAAGAGATTCAGAGAGCAGGCTGAGCTGAAGCCAGATTTTGAGCAGTGGAGCCCAACTACTAGAAATATCATACTTACTGCCTGGAAAGCTGTTAAGGATAAAACCCATGATAAGGGTAAGTGATATTCTGAGCAAGAGTGGAATAAATATCAAGCTGGACAAGAAGCAATTCTACAGCGTAGAAGTGCTAAGGATGGGAAGCTACCTGCTAATGCTCAAGAGCCAAGCAAGTAGTTCCCCAAACCTTTCCACTATTTTGAAAGACAGAAGATCAAGGCTGAAGAATTGAAGAAGAAAGCTCTCAAAGGGAAAAAGCAAGCTGAAGATGCTGAACCTTCTGTGCAGGCTAAAATCAAGTCTGGCAAAGGAATAGTTATTAAGAAACCTAGTTAGTAATAGGATAGCTAGGTTCTTGTAATAGAACAATGTATTATTTTTCCTTTTGTTCTATAAGAAATTCTTGTAAACCATAATTTTACTGATTAATGAAATCTGGTTCAGTATTAAGTGTTTGTTGTTTACAATGATTATGTAATAACCTGCTCTGAAATGTTTTTTTATCTATTTACAATTTGGTTTATCTTAAGAGATGTATATCTTTGACTAAGGGTTATGACTTCTCCAAATAGGGGGATATTGTTGGGTACATTGGAAAATGTGTACTAGATTTGGAGAAGCCACAACATAGTCAATGATATGCATCAATGTGTATTTGATAGAAGTTTGAGTTTCATTGTGCAGGTTTAAAAATTTGAAGGAAAATTTTCTAAGTACAAGTGTCAACACTTGTGAAGAAACTGTGTCGACACTCAAGGAGACAGTGTCGACACTCAGGCAAGCTATGTCGACACACATGCGAAATGTGTCGACACTTATGAAGAAGCTATGCCGACACCCAGCTGCTATGTCGACACTCAGGAAAGCTGCGTCGATACACTGGCAAAATGTGTCGACACTTATAAAGAAGTTGTGTTGACACTCAAAGCTATGTCAACACCTAAAGAAGCAGTTGTGTCGACATCCAGAATTGTGTCGACAACTTAAAACAGAATTGTGTCGACACTCAAAATCGAAGATGAGTCAATACTCAGGAGCTATGCCGACACCTGAAGCAATTATGTCGACACACAGGACTTGTGTCTACACACCAACTCTCAAGAGGCTGTGTCGAGTTCAGAAGTAATTGTGTCAACACACAGGACTTGTGTCGACACACACTCAATGCCATTTGACAAACACTCAACGCCATCTGTCTGCAATAGAAATGTCGAGACAAGAAGCTACTGTGTCGACACACAGGACTTGTGTCGACACATACAACAAAAAGCAGTGTCGAGAAGTAGAAGTATGACTGTGTCGACACTTGGAGTATTTGTGTCGACACCTTGAAGACTTGTGTTGATACTTAGCCTATATGTGTCGACATATGTGAAGCAGTCTGCTGAGTGTTGTGTGCTGAGTTAGAAAGACACAGACGAACCTGGTGACATGACTGGTGACTTGGCAGCTGTCATAACTAACCGGTTTGACACCACTGTCAGAACTGTCAGAAGTCTGTTATGAACCGGATCAGCCGGTAACCATGGAGCAAGCTCTATATAAGAGCCAGATCGGAAACAAAAGAGTAGATATCAATCAATAAGTCAGATCTCTGGATCATAGAGAAGAACTCTAACAGATCAAGGCCTTTCTGCAAGAAAGATTCAGAGTTCAGTCTGAATCTAAGGAAGAAGCTGACTGAAGATCAACTTCAACTTCAAGAGAAGATCCGTCTTATTTGTCCTAATCAATAAGCTTTGAAAAGCTAAGTTAGGTTGGATCAGAAGGATCAGTCTATACAAGAACTGATCAAGAAGACAACATCAATAGAGAAATCTAGCTGGTGAAGTTTTCTGATACTTATTACTCACAAATTCTTGTAGGATCTATTGTTAGATCTGAGATTGTAAGCCTAAAATTATAAAGGCTGAGGTAGGGCAGTGTGCCTGAGGTAGGACTTGTGAAAGTCTGAGTTGTAAGCCTAATTATAAAGGCTGAGGTAGGACTGAGGCCTGAGGTAGGATTCAGGGAAGAATCTGAGGGAGGATTCAGGGAAGAATCTGAGGTAGGACTTGTGTAAAGTCTGAGGTGTAGGAACCCTTTTGGGTTTTGAGTTTGTAAGATCTGCAGATCCGAGCCAGTGGAAGGAAGTTAGGCTGAATCCAGTTATCTACTGGATAGGCGAAGGGGGAAAGTGGATGTACCCATATCTTGGGGAACCACTATAGATCTGGTGTTTGCTGTGTTGTATTTAATTTATGTAGATAGAATTATTCTGTGCCAAAAGAACTTACAAATATCTGTTTGCCTTAAAATCTAAAAGACTCAATAAGATTAGAACCTATTCACCCCCCCTCTAGGTGTTTAGGCTCTTGAAACAAAGTCTTTAAAGTTCACTTTCTTTTTCTTGTATATATTCTATAGGAGGAAGGATTTTGGAGGACATTCTGAGGGAGGAACATTGCATCAAGTACTCAGCATAACTAGGGATCACCAAGATGCTTGTAGACCTGAGGTGGATGATGTTTTGACCTGGGTTATAGAGGGATATTATTTATTTTGTCACCCATTGTGAGACTTGCCAGAGAGGGAAGGTAGAGTATAAGAGCCCTGGGGCTTATTATAGCCCATGCCCATGCCAGAACGGAAGTTTGAGTACATTTCATTGGACTTTGGGCATGTTTGACCCCACTCCTGCTCTGGGAGTGATTCAGTTTGGGTGATAGTAGACATGCTGACCAAGGTTTCTAGATTTATCCAAGTATTGAAGGATACTTATATTAATGTTTTGTGTGCCTCTTGGTGGAGATATATGTCAGATATCACTGGGTGCCTAAGGCGAACGTTTCTGACTAAGATGGTCGCTTCACATCCATGGAGTGAAGGTCACTTCATGCAAACTTGGGTTCTTATTTGTCCTTTAGCACCACTTTCCACCCACAAATCAACGACTAGACGGAGCAGACCATCCGAATGATGGAGGATACACTACATTTATGTATATTAGATCAAGGGGAGCCGTGGAAAATCTTTCTTCCATTGATAAAGTTCTCCTACAATAATCATCATCACTAGAGCATCATATTGGATCTATATAAGTCACTATATGTCTGTAGGTTCCAGACACCTCTATCTTAGTTCTGGGATGAGGACCCGAAGGCACTGGAAGTGGAGTACATCGATGACACAGATGTAATGGTCAGATTGATTTGGGATAGGATGCTCGAGGCATAGAGCTGATAAACAAAGTATTACAATACTAGGAATATAAAGGTGGAATTTTATATGGGAGATAGATTATTTTTAAGGTCATACTGACTCATGTTATTTCTCTCATCTGGAGGCAGAATAATCTCAACACTCAATACATGGGCCCTTACACAATCTTGGAGCGAATTGGTCCCTTAGAATATAGGCTAGAGCTACCTCCTGGTGGACCTGGATGAAGAGTTCCATGCATCCTCATATAGCAGAGCCCTACTTTACCCTCAATTAGTATATATAATCTACATTTGGCCCTGTGGCATCTGACCAGTCAGTTCAGCTAGAGCCGGTCTAGATAGTGGATACCGAGAATCGAGTATTGAAAAGTGTTAGTGTTTCGTTGGTGAAAGTTGTAACACCCCTATCCGTCAAATAGCATATAACAGTAGGTCTGGCCAGGGACCGATGCCATATACCATAGACAGACCGAAGGGTTACTCAATGAAACCATCCTTCCAAAAACACACGTCCTACACAGAGCGCATTCTAGCGGAAGCATTTTAAATGTTGCAAAGAAAAGAACCCAAGCCACTGCTTGAATGTCCACTAAATACCCAAAATAGGAATGATCGTACAAATACACAAGTACTTGGCCTTATGGCCTTACATGAGTTTACTTTAAACAAATAATGTCTTCCAACCATCGGCACGCAGGCTGGTCACACATGAGAATAAAAGTAAACATTCGCAAATGCCTTCGAGGGTCGGCTCAGCAACAAGGGCTTCAGCCCGCAATTTTCCACTAGGCTCCGCAACACCTGCAAGCAACAATCCAGTGCTCGGGACGGCGGTGCTCCTTCCCTGCATATCATTAGTATAATCCAACGATTAAAGTGTAAGTATATCATTAGCACAATACACCACAGGTATAGGCATGGATGGCCACACACCCCGTGCTCTCAAGGCACATTCTCGGTGAATCCGATAAAATTCGCGGTCTCACCACTGCCTCCAGGGCAGCAAACCTCGTGAGCATTATAGTCTTTCTAGCCTAAGCCTAAGACCCTCCATCTATGCCAATGGTAAGTACCACGACCTTAGGTCGCTTTAACCGAACCACATAGAGCGGGTACGGTTCCGCCTAACCCATTTCTCACACCGCTACATCAATTTAAGTCATAGGTGCGGGTTAAGCTTCCCCGAGTCCCAAATCTATCACACAAATATTACATAACCCAGTTATGTGCAAGTTGGCTCCAAGGCCACCAAGATGGTAGAATCATGATTCTGCCCAGTTTTCTGGGTGCGCCTTAGAGTTAATCCCCAAGGATCCCTGCTGCAATCGACCACGTAGAAAACCCGAAAACAACCATCGGCACAGAGTCATCTCCGACCATTCATGCATAATGAAATATCACCGATTCAGACCAACTTGTCCCGGTAGGCTTCACACACCATGCTTGTGTACGTACTTCGATTTCGAACTCTATATGCAAAACAACAGGGACTATTCATGTCTACTCGAAGGAACTCCTCACACTCCCTGCTCACTCGCGGGAGGGAGTTTCTTATGCAAAAATGAAGAGCACTTCACATGTATAAGGAGATAATCGTTACACTTATGGTTCTCTTTGGCGCCATGAAGATCTAGACGGATGAAAAGCACCGTAATGACCTTGCCTCTATAGATTTGGGCTCGGATCGAGAATCGGGGCTCCAAATCTCCACCAGCGGCCGGATCTATCCTTCTCCTTATTCCTTACACTCCCCTCTCTCTAAAGCTTTAGAAAGAGAAAACTCAAAGTGGAATGAGGGTTTCAAACCCTATTCCCGGCCTTAACTCAGCAAGGACCAGCCTGGGCCCTTGGATCCCAAAAGAAGGAAACGAACAGCCACGATTCACACTTAAAACCAATATCTTAGGCCGAACATGGCTTGCGACACGCCCGTCTCCAAGGCTGTGTTCCACACTCGTCGTAAACCAGGAAATGCAGAATAGGACACGGCCTGTGACACGGCTTGGGACACACTCGTATCAACCATGGACACACCCGTGTCATGTGCCGTGTGCCCCAATTGACGCTGAAACCGTCATATCCCAAACAGGACACGAGCTTAGACATGCCCGTGCTAACCTTTGGCACGCCCATGTCAATCACTATATGCCCGTGATGCGAGGCGTGTTCCTCACTCGACACAGGACCAAAAAATCCAGAAGAGGACACGACCATATGACACGCCCGTGTCACATGCCGTGTGCCAAACACACCCCTAGGACACGCCTGTGTCCCAGGCCGTGTAACTTACTCGACACAGCCAAGCTAACAGCCCGAGCAGGATATGGCCCTAGACACGCCCGTGTCTCAGGTCGTTTGCCCGAACTCCAATGATTGTCGACCACGCGGTAAATCGTCCAACTCGTAGCAGGACACGGTCATGGACACGCCCGTGTCGAATGCCATATGACCCTTACCAGGCCCCAAACTTGGCTTCAAACACTGTCCGTCCCTCTTTTGAGTTTCAGGGCGTTATAATTCTCTCCCTCTTAAAATAATTTCGTCTCGAAATTGTAGAAAGGAAAAGATACACAAAACAAAACGGTACCTTAGTAGAATAACTCGGGATACTCTTCAAGCATGGTCTTCTCTCGCTCCCACGAGAGCTCCTCTCGACTGCAGTTGTCCCAATGGACTTTGACCATCCTGGTGTTCTTGTTACGAAGTCACTTGACTTCAAAGTCCTCAATGCAAACGGGGTTGAACTTCGTCATCAACCCATTATCGACGGGAACTTGATCGGCCGCAACAACTTGTGACGACTCTTGCACCGCCTTTCGCAACACCGATATATGGAATACGTCGTGTAGACCACTCAATTCCACTGATAGCTTCAGTCGATAAGCTGCTTCACCAATACGCTCCAGAACCTCAACAGTCCAAGGTACCTCGGGCTTAGCTTCATCAAGCGTCGTACCCGTGAAATACCCTTGAACGGCTTAATCTTCAAGTATACCCAGTTGCCATCAGCAAACTCAACGTTCTGATGCTTGGCATTATAGTATTTAGCCTGCCTGTCCCGAGCGATCAACAATCGTTCTCGAATAGTTCGTACCAACGAAGTGGCGTCTTCCACCTCTTGTCATTTGTACAGCTTCGACTCACCCGTTTCCAACCACGACAACAGCGTGCGACATTTTCTACAGTACAGGGCCTCGAAGGGCGTCATTTGAATGCTCGCTTGGTAGCTATTATTATAAGCAAATTCCACCAAGTACAGGTGATCTTCCCACAGCTTTCCGAAATCCAAGACGCACATGTGAAGCATGCCCTCCATCGTCTGTTGACTCTCTTGGTCTGACCATCCGTCTGCGGATGAAAGGCCATGCTGAAACTAAGCTTGGTCCCCAACATTTGTTGCACCAACCTCCAGTCATTGGACGCGAACCGCCCATCTCGGTCACTCACGATGCTGCGGGGCACATCATGTAGTCGAACAATGTTATCCACATAGAGTTTTGCCAGTTTATCCACCAAATCATCCTTCCTATTCAGAATAATGTGCGACACTTTCGTCAATCGATCTACGATCACCCAAGTGGCGTCGTTTCTCTTCTGCGATCTTGGCAATCCATGCACAAAATCCATTGAAATATCGTCGAACTTCCACTCCGGGATAAGTAAGGACTTCAAGAAACCTCCAGGCTTCTGGCACTCTGCCGTCACCAAGGCGTACGTTTGACACTTCTCCACATAAAGTGTCACATCCTTCTTAAGTCCTGGCCACCAGAACAACTTCTTCAAATCACAGTACATCTTCGTGCTCCCCGGGTGAATCGAGTACTTGGTATGATGAGCCTCATACATGAATTCCTCTCGCAGTTTACCCACATTTGGGACGCACAGATGTCTGTCCTTCCATAACAGTCCATCAGCAACACCAAATTGGGAATTTGACCCATCCAAAGCCTCATCCATGATCTGTTTTATGCTGCTGTCCAAAACTAGAGCCTGCTGAATCCTATCAGTGAGGTCATACTGCACCTCTGTCCATTTCAACTGTTCTTCAACACTAGTTTTCTTGTCAATACAAGAGATATCCAATGCCTCCAAATCCTGAATCAAACACTCGTTATGTATCGACAACCAGTTGGCCTGCGCGGGAGTCCTGTGACTCAATGCATCAACAACCGCATTGCTTTTACCAGACACATAATGTTTCTTGAATGTGTAGTCCCCCAGGAACTCCATCCATCTCCGTTGCCGCATGTTTAGATCCTTTTGATCCAACAAGTACTTCAGGCTCTTGTGATCGGTGTAGATATCGACCTTCACACCGTACAGGTAATGCCTCCACAGCTTCAGGGCAAATATCACGGCCGCTAACTCCAAGTCATGGACCGGATAATTTCTCTCGTGTACCTTTAGCTGACGCGAGCCATAAGCTATCACACTCCCATGCTGCAGTAGAACGCAACCCAAACCACTGCCCGATGCATCACTGTAAATCTCAAAACCTTCGGTCCCACTCGGCGAACATAGAACAGGCGCCGTGGTCAACCGTCTCTTCAGTTCTTCGAAAGCTTGTTCGCACTCAGGCGTCCAAATAAACTTTTGATCTTTCCTCATCAAAGTCGTGAGGGGTAACACTATCCGCGAGAAGTTCTCTACGAAGCGCCTGTAATAGCCGGCAAGCCCCAGAAAACTCTAGACTCCGCTACCGTACACAGCACAGGCCACTCCCGTATCACAACTATCTTCGTCGGATCCACCGCAATCCCTTCTCCACTGACTATATGACCAAGGAACGCTACCGAGGACAACCAAAACTCGCATTTGGAGAACTTGGCATACAGTTGGTTCCTCCTCAGCGTCTCCAACACCAAATACAGATGCTTGAAGTGATCCTCTTCGCACTACGAGTACACCAATATGTCGTCGATAAAGACTATCACGAAGTGGTCCAGGTACCCTCTGAACGTTCTGTTCATTAGGTACATGAACACGGATGGAGCATTAGTCAGCCCAAACGGCATGACAGTTAACTCATAATGCCCATACCTCATGCTGAAAGCTGTCTTGGGGATGTCACTTTCTCTTATCCTAAGTTGGTAATATCCGGACTTAAGATCCAATTTCGAGTACACCGATGACCCAACTAACTGATCGAACAAATCTTCAATCCTTGGGATCGGATACTTATTCTTCTCTGTTAACTTATTCAGCTCTTGAAAATCTATACAGAGTCACAAACTTCCATCCTTCTTCTGAACAAAAAGGACCGGTGCGCTCCAAGGCGATGAACTTGGACGCACATAACCCTATTCCAACAACTCTTCAAGTTGAACCTTCAGTTCCGCCATCTCCTTAAGCGCTAACCAATATGGAGAGCATGACACAGGTTTGGCACCTGACACTAGCTCAATTGTGAAGTCAATCTCTCGCTGAGGTGGGCTCCAGGGAGATCGCTAGGGAACACGTCAGGGTACTCAGATACCACTGGGATACTGTCAAAAGTAGGCTTAGGCTTCAAAGCCTCCACTAGCGTGAAGAACAGCTCTGCACCAGCACAAACTGTCTTAACCACCTGAAGAGCAGACATCAAAGTCTTGCTCGACCCTTTCAAGCCTGCAAATGTTGTCTCTCGACCAGTTCCCAACTTGACCTCCTTACGATTGCAATCAATGTATGTCTGCTGCTCTGAGAGCCAGTCCATACCAAATATCACGTCGAACTCCACTAGCGGTAGTAAGGATGCTTGTAAGTCAAACTCCTGACTCCCAATCCGTATCTTTACGCCACAGACTCTATCCACGCGCATTGAACACCCATTAGGCAACAACACATCCAATTTGTCCTTTGCCATCGAAGTAGGTACTCTGATGCGCGATACAAATCCTTCGGACAAAAAGGGGTGCAAAGCTCCCGTATCGAACAATGCTCTCGCCGGATTAAGAAAACTCAAAACAAAGCCTAGTACCTCCAGTCCTAAGCTAACACGCATAAGACAACTGGTATAAAAAGCCAAACTACTATCAATTAAACCATACATGTCATTTATATAGTCGGCCACATGGCCTCCTGCTGGCCAAGGTTGTAAACTCTCGGTTGGGCTGGACCATAGTGCGATGCGGTGGGCTCCACCGCTTTGCCCTCCTTTTTATAGGTTGCTCCAGGTTCCTTCTCGGAATTTGGACGCCCTCTCCAGCAATCTCGGGCATAGTGTCCTGACTTTCCATAATTATAGCATGCGCCCGGGGTTTGGCCTGTAGTCGCCCCAGATGTACTAGAAGAAGGCGTTGGACCCGAAGTCCTAGCCTTCTTATTCCATTTATGGAACGCAGATTTTGAGGAGTTTGATACTTTGAACTCCGACTTCTTCGTACTAGAGTCCTTTTTCTCTTGGACTCTCTCTTTCTGCATTCTGTGGTATGCAGCCCTTATAGGACTTGCAGGGTTCGGTACCCTACTCACTGGTATCTGGTGAGTGTTCCCCAACTCTACTTCCAAAGATCTAGCCGACTCCACCAAGGCTCAGAATCCCAATAACTTTGGTCATAGTAGTAGAATTCGCAACTCTCCACGTAGACCATTATAAAATCTATCGAATATAGACTGCTCGTTCTCCAACTCAAAGCCTGGGTAGCGCCTTATCATAAGAATCGCCTGCAAATATTCATCAACTGAGTGCGCTCCCTGCACTAAAAGCATGTTCAACTGCTGACCCAATGGTCCTTTAAATGCCATTTTCTCCATCACACCACTCGGTGTTGAAGCCACCTCTGGGATAAGGGGTTGCACATTCCTTCCATGTTGTGCGTTAGTCACAGCGAACACCGCTTCAACTACCCTTCTTATGGTTTTAATAGAAAGAGGGGTCTCAGGCACGTCGATGGGTGCACCACTTTCCTCAGAAAGCGGGCGTTTTAACGGCTCTGTGCCACTCCTGGTCACCTATAGTCGTACAAAACACCATTAAGTGACCAAACAAAATTGCAAAAGCAATTATAGGAACACACAGGTTCCTCAAACATGTGTATTTTCATTCCTAAGTGGACATTCATGGGTTCTTTTTATGTTATAACGATGACACACATACGTGTGCTCACCACCCCTTAAAAGAATTCGTCCACGAATTCCCATAAGCATGATAAAAATCGGTAGTCTGATACCAAATTGTAACACCCCTATCCGTCACATAGCATATAGCAGTAGGTCCAGCTGGGACCCGACGCCATATACCACAGACAGACCGAAGGGTTACTCAATGAAACCATCCTTTCAAAAACACACGTCCTACACAGAGCACATTCTAGCGGAAGCATTTTAAATGTTGCAAAGAAAAGAACCCAAGCCACAGCTTGAATGTCCACTAAATACCAAAAATAGGAATGAGCATACAAATACACAAGTACTTGGCGTTATGGCCTTACATGAGTTTACTTTAAATAAATAATGTCTTCCAAACATCGGCATGCAAGCCAGTCACACATGAGAATAAAAGTAAACATTTGCAAAGGCCTTCGAGGGTCGGCTCAGCAACAAAGGCTTCAGCCCGCTATTTGCCACTAGGCTCCGCAGCATCTGCAAGCAACAATCCATCGCAACGGTGGAAAACAAAAGCAATGGTCAGCTAAAGCTGACCAAATTATAACAACACCGCCCCTTGCTCGGGGCGGCGGTGCTCCTTCCCTGCATAGCATTAGCATAATCCAACGATTAAAGTGTAAGTACATCATTAGCACAATACACCACAGGTGTAGGCACGGACGACCACACATCCCGTGCTCTCAGGGCACATTCTCGGTGAACCTGATAAAATCTGTGGTCTCACCACCACCTCCAGGGAGGCAAAACTCGTGAGCATTATAGTCTTTCCGGCCTAAGCCAAAGACCCTCCATCTATGCCAACGAAAAGTACCACGTACCTTAGGTCGCTTTAACCGAACTACATAGAGCGGGTACGATTCCTCTTAACCCGTTGCTTACACTGCCACATCAATTTAATCCATAGGCATGGGTCAAGCTTCCCCGAGTCTCAAATCGATCACACAAATATTACATAACCCCGTTATGTGCAAGTTGGCTCCCAGGCCACCAAGATGGGAGAATCACGCTTCTGCCCAGTTTTCCGGTGCGCCTTGGAGTTAATCCCCAAGAATCCCTGTTGCAATCTACCACGTAGAAAACCCGAAAACAACCATTGGCACGGTGTCTTCTCCGACCATTCATGCATAATGAAACATCACCGATCCAGACCAACTTGTCCGGGTAGGCTTCACACACCATGCATATGTCCGTACTTCGATTCCGGACTCTACATGCAAAATAATGGGGAATATTCATATCTACCCGAAGGAATACCTCGCACTCCCCGCTCACTCGCTGGAGGAAGTTTCCTATGCAAAAAGGAAGAGGACTTAACATATACAAGGAGAGAATTGTTACACTTGTGGTTCTCTTTGGCGCCATGAAGATCTAGAAGGATGAAAAGCACTGCAATGACCTTGCCTCTGTAGATCTGGGCTCGGATCGAGAATCGGGGCTCCGAAGCTCCACCGGCGGCCAGATCTCTCCTTCTCCTTCTTCCTTGTTCTCCCCTCTCTCTAAAGCTTTAGAAAGAGAAAACTCAAAGTGGAATGAGGGTTTCAAACCCTATTCCCGGCCTTTACTCAGCAAGGACCGGCCTGGGCCCTTGGATCCCAAAAGAAGGAAATGAACGGCCACAATTCACACTTAAAACCAATTTCCTGGGCTGAACACGGCTTGCGACACGCCCGTGTCCAAGGTCGTGTTCCACACTCGCCATAAACCAGGAAATGCAAAATAGGATACGACCTGTGACATGACTTGGGACACACCAGTGTCAACCATGAACACGCCCGTGTCATGGGCCATGTGGCCCAATCGACACTAAAACCATCGTACCCCAAACAGGACACGGGCTTAGACATGCCCGTGTCAACCTTTGACACGCCCATGTCAATAGGTACATGCCCGTGATGCGAGGCATGTTCCTCACTCGATACAGGACAAAAACATCGCGAAGAGGACACGGCCATGTAACACGCCTGTGTCACATGCCGTGTGTCAGACACGCCCCTGGGACACACCCGTGTCCAAGGCCGTGTAATTTACTCGATACAGCCCGACTTACAGCCCGAGCAGGACACGGCCCTGGACATGCCCGTGTCTCAGACCGTGTGCCCGACCTCCAATGATCGTCGACTACATTTCGTCGACCACGCGGTAAATTGTTCAACTCGTAGCAGGACACGGCCATGGACACGCCCGCGTCCAAGGACGTGTGACCCTTACCAGTCCCCAAACATGGCTTCAAACGCTGTCCGTCCCTCTTTTGAGTTTCGGGGCATTACAAAAGTCATGTAGTCAAACTATGGGGAGGAGGAGCACATCTGGGAGCCATTGGACCTCATATAGCAATGCTATCCGGGACTATTCTCCACAGGTACAATTCGAGCTAGTATATATTTCTCTACTCATACGTGAACACTCATAGCCCCAATCTCAATTTTGGAGACATAATTATTTCTTAATTTATTGGAATTTGTAACATCCCATTTGAAACTAGATCCCTAAAGTGACATATACAATATTGTTCTAGCTATGGATAAGTGATGTGTCTAGGACCCTAATGTGCATGATGAATCTGTTGATGCGCGAAAACGGACACCGCCAGTTAATGGCTCGAACACGGGGGAAAGGTTGGGAAAAGAAAAGACTGCAAGCAGTTATCTACTGGCGGACTAGAGAAAGCAGAGCGGTGAGCCATGACAACAACAGACTTCCCCCGTCGCGGCCTGAATGACTCTCTTGTGACGGGCTTTCTTTGATTGCAAAAAGACTGGTTACAAGTTAAGGAAAGAAAGCTGAATGGAGAGAAAGATGGAGACCGCAAAGCTCGAGATTCGAGTCCGCAACCTTTAACAATTAGGCTCCTGGGCTCGAGTCAGTGTGCATTGGGTGCACCGCTTCCCCCTATTTATAGGTTTGGGGGCCTGCCCAAACGGGCAGTACTAAAATAACTGGCTGCCCGGGGTACAGGAGAATCGGGAAGCGGTGACGGGAATCAAAAAAGAAAAGACAAGCAGTCCGCGCAAGTGGGGCAGACTGGACTTGCGAGCTGGAGCTTCCATCTGGCTGCAGGGCGCAATCCTGGCTGAAGGTCCGCGACCTGTGCGGACTGACTCTTAAGTCCGCTTGAAGAGCTGGCAGACGATCTGGAAGCTGATCAACTAAGGTTGGACAGGCTGGGCGGACTGGAGGCTCGAGTCCGCCGCTGAAGGAGGTCAACTGGAAATCTGGCTAGGCGACTTGGGTGAACTAGGAACTGAGTCCGCCGCTGGTGAGCCTTGGATTCTATATGGTCTTGATGACCTGAGCGGACTGTCGAAACCGAGTCCGCCTAAAGAGGAGTAGGATCTATCTTGCTGAACATGTTACAGATTCTGGGGTTAACATAATCCCCGCACATTTTCAAGCTTCAGAAAATTTCGAAAATGTTTCCTTAACCGCCGAGTCCGCAACCCTCATAAATGCTGCCAGCACTATAAATACCGCTGGAAACTCTATACTCTGACAAAACTGCCTGCTCCACGGGTCGGTTTTCACCCCTTGCGGTCTGCACTTTTCAGTCCGGCATGGCAAGGCTTGGATCATTCTTTGGCAGCCTCGCTTCAAGGACAGAGAAGCCCAAGGCGAACACAAGGACCAAGAAGGTTGTTCACCAGAGCGGGACGCTTGTCCGCCACACAGGTTAGAGTTCACAGAAGGGACAGGAGAAGACTGACTCGGTCCGCAATTCCAAAGATTCTGAACATGAGAGGTCTGCGAATGTCTCTGTTACTCAAAATCTACCATCAAAGAGTGCGGATAGAATCTCGAATCCGCCATCGATTTCCGACCAAAACCCTGTGAACTCAGCAGGTATGGAAATACACCCTTCTGCCTATTGAACTTATATGATGCAGATAGACTTGGACAAATAAGTTTTGTCACCAAAAGTTCGGCAGCCGGTGGTGAACGTTGAACCAGAGAAGCGGCCTGCTGAAGAGAAAATCGAGGAGCAAGCTGACGTGCAAGCTGAAGAACAAGCCCGAGAACAAGCTGAAAAACCAGCTGAAGAACCAGCTGAAGAACTAGTGTCCTCCTTGGCTCTGGTTGTCATCGATCCAAACACAGTCTGCGAGAGTCTGCCAAACTCACAGCAGGTCGCGACTGTCTTGAAGAAAAAAGCTCCTGAGAAGAAGAGGAAAAAGGGACAAGTCCACCATCGCTGAGCGAGTGGAGAAGAAGTTGCGAGTTCGAAAGGAGAAAAATGTCTCTGTGCGGACCAGGGCTGCGAGCTTACAATATAGGCCGCGAGAAAAGGAAGTTCCAGATGCTGGCTTAGTTACTCCAGATGTCCCGATCCTGGGAAACGAATCCCTGTCAACGGTCAGTTTATCTACCACTGAAATACTCAACACCATCGATAACGAACAGCTCACTGATATGAGTAAATCTCTGCTTGAGGTGTTGTAGTCTGATGTTGAGATAACGAGATAAAAAATTGCGGATTACCCCTCTATGCCTGCGGATGAAGGAAGAGAGATAGCAGCGAAGAAGCAGCTCGCCATCATGAAGGCGAAGGTTGAGGCGATCCTTGAAAAGCTAGATGCGGACAAGCGAGCTGAGGATCTGCGGACTGCAGCTGAATAGATGTGGTCAGGTAAACTGCAACCGGCACCTAGGCGTTTTCAGAGTCGATGGCTTTATAAATCTCCTCCACGGAAATCACGGCCGATCAAGATCATTACGGAGACCGATGATATAGTCGCATCGAGAAGCTCGATGGCCAGGACAAGAACAAGGGTTCATAGAGAATGTAGGCAGTGCCTGAGTGATTTTGATCCAGAGAGCGTGAGGCGGCCTACCTTTGATAGTCGCCAGATCGCTGCAATGATTACAAAAACTGAATTAACTTTTTACCTTTTGAGTCCGCCGCGACCTGAGTATTAATGGGAACTTTTGTTTCCTTTGTTGTAGGACGGAAATCGCCACTCGGCTCTGTAGAGGCTGGCGAGATTGTGCCATCTCCTGAAGTAAATGCACCGGTGCAGACTACGACGATCTCTCTTGGTGAGTCCGCGCAAGGCGAGCATTCCGGCCTGGACAACTTGGCACTGTTAGAAAAGAAATATGAAGAAAAGCTGAATGAAGTTCAAGCAGAACTTAAGAGGCGTATAGAGCGAGAAAGAGCTCGGGAGAATCAAGTCGCCAACATCTCAATGGAGCTGGAGGAATTGAAGAAGGAGAACCAACGTTTAGGTGAGGATGCCCGCCACTATAGAGGAAGTTACTTGGCCCTGGTGCGGGAAGGGAAGAAAAAGCAAGATGTCGAGGTCGCCTCGGCGAGGCCACAACTACCAGATTGGCCTGCTTCTGGAGAGGCTCCAGCTCCAGCAGCAAGTGGGCAGCCCGCGGCGGATGAGGAGCCGAGGCCGGCAGGAGAGCCTGTGGTTCTAGTTAGCCGGATCGATAAGGAGGCCGCATATATGCACCAAACTTTCAACACTATGCACCATCTCGTCCAGCAGTTATATGGAGATATACTACGAGGAAGCGACCATGCGGCCCATCTCGGGAAAGATAGGCAGGAGCGACCTACTCAATCTGACCGTAGAGGCCGCTGAGTCCGCACACGAATGAACAAATGATTTGATTTGTTTGTATGTTGTATAGTTTGATGTGCTCTGGGACATTGCTTGTTTGCTTTATTTGTACAGTGGTGTGAACTTTATTCGTTATGTATGATATTGGTCTGAGATTTGAACAATGTTGTTATCTGCGTGATGAAAATCTTTCTGTAGGTTGATGTTGAATGCGAGCTATGCAGACTAACTTTGTGTCTGCATATTTGACTTGTAAATTTTCTTTGAAATTGCAGGAACACTGAATAAAGCGAGCTGGGAGGACTACCGTTGAGTCCGCAATCTTGACTTGTAAATTTTCTTTGAAATTGCAGGAACACTGAATAAAGCGAGCTGGGCGGACTGCCGTTGAGTCCGCAATCTTGACTGGTTCGCACGGACTGAACGATCAATCGTTGCGGACTGGCTGAAAAAGCTGTTAGACTAGTTTTTCTATAAATAGAGCCCTAGTCTTCTTTCTGTATAGGAAATGCGATCGAAGCAGAAGTCCTTGCGGTCTGTGAAAATGGTGTTCGCACGCACTGATGCAGCGATTGCATTCCATTACGTCGACCATAAGAAATGTAATCTGACAGAGGCCGACCTGGATGCCTTCGTCGAGAAGCATATGGCGGACTCTCCAGTGCTCGCCCGCCTGCTCGAAGATCAGGAGAGGATTAACTTCTCTACCACAATGCATATCGCAGTGCCTATCGACCACTTCGACTGTGGATTCAAGTTCCCCTTGCTGTGGGAGGTTGCCGAAATCTTTGAGCATTATGGCATGGTGCCAGGGCAGCTCGCGCCAAACACTTTGGCTGCGATTTACAGTTATTTGTCATACCTGTGGTCAGAAAAGATTGCCTTTTATTTAAATATATTTAGAAATTTTTTTATGTCCGCTCTATAACTCCCTCCGGAGGCCGCCAGTATAAAGGTGTCATATACTTCTACTGTCGAGGGATGAAAGTTATGGGCTTACCAAACAAGATCCATAACTGGACTTCGAGGTACCTCATCTTTGAGGGCGACTTGGGGTATGCTCATACCTATCCGCAAGTATGCGCGGACTCCGTCTTCAAAAGCATGATGCTGGATGAGGTGGAGACCGCCATCGTTGAATTTTTGGCAGGGGCAAGGCTCAACATTGACCACTACATCCCGCTCTTGCCCAGCTTGGACACCATAGCTCGCCAAGAGAGTAAGTCCTGCGACCTGTCTTTGTATCTGCCGTGACCTGGAGCATATCCGCCGCGACCTGCAATGTATTGATTTAGTTTCATTTCTTACAACGACCTTGGCGATGCCAGCAAATCCTCCCCAAACACCGGGCGGCCTGACTCCTACCCAAGGAGAAAGGAAAAAATAAATAACAAGGAGAAGGAAGGAGGAAGGGGATCCCACTGCGGACTACTCTTCCTCCGAAAGCTTCGACATGCAAGGCTTCAGAAAGAACTAGAAGGATCTGAGGGGAAACCCGATAATCCACTAGCACGGAAAGAACAAGCACGTCCGCTTGCCCACTGCTCTTCCCTCCTGGAAGAGTCCGCAGATCTCTCGCCATGCCCATGTGGTGATTTCCGCGCTTTATGGGAAGTGCAATCTCCGTGACTTGAAGAGCGTGTCGCCTGCGAATATCCCCTTGCTCGCCGCTCAAGCTAGCGCGAACAGCGCCGTGACCAACCACTTCATGGGTCGCTTGACGCGCGAGCTGCTTAAATAAAATGAGCAACTCCTGCGAGAAAACAAGTTGCTGAAGGACAGGAACAAAAGGTTAGGGAAGAGGATTAATCAACACAAAGAGGACGAAGCGGTAAGTCTCGGTATTCATGGCGATCTCTGTTGATTATCCGCGGCGGACTGACACGTTTTTGATTTTTTCAGACCGCGTATGATGTCACTAACCATGGCTTCCAAAAAACTATGTTTCCTTTTGTGAAGGAGAGCGTTGAGGTCGCTATTGAGCGCTTTATTGACGACGACTTCGCAAAGGAAGGGGTGGACAAGGTCCCTTTTCTGCAGCTCTTCCCTGAGCTAAAGGAGAAGGTTGCTGATCTAGAGCGGGCTGCGAAGGGAAAAGCAGTTGCTGATGGGAAGGCGAAGAAGTAGATGAGGGGCCAGCTGAAGACAAAATCCCCGACGATGTTGTTTCAAGCCATCAGCTGGGGAGCCAGTCTGGGCAGTCCGCATCTTCTTCAAGTTTAGATGAAGGAAATCCGCGAAGTGAGTCCGCAGATAGCAAAAGTTCAGACGACAGTAGCAGCGACTCAGGAGGTTACTCTCCTGAAGTTGATGTTGATGGATCTTCTAGCCCGGATGTGCCTGCGGAAAAGAAACAACGGATATCGACAGAATAAAAGATGTAATTTGATTTTGTTTTTTGTAAAGGGTGGACTCGGTTAGAGTTCGCCAAAGATGAAACATGTAAATAATTTTTTGAATGATTGAATACAAAAGATATTTTGCTCAGTCCGCGCATTCCGCTAATTTTATTCATTTCTTGCTTCTTCAATGCTTTGATGAGACTTGCTGTCTATAATGTACATGATCAAAAATAGCTATCGTAGATTAATGAAAACCAGTATGCGCCACTTAGACCTTAGGTCACACGCTTAGGATAAGTATGGCTTGAAGATAACCAAGGTTGATAATAATACAGGCCGCAAAACTAGATTTGCAGCTTACCGGGTTCATATAACGTCAAAAAAGATAAGGATAATCGGCAGACTCTGACGGATACCAATTCCAGTCCGCACATGAATTCATCAACTGAATAAATTTTTGTGAGCTAAGAAAGATTAATGATCGTCGTTGTGGACTGAGAGAATTATAGAAACCGATAATTATAACTTGGCGGCCTGAAATATCAAGCCTTGCGGACTGCGACGAATACCAGTATGGAGTCCAACTGAATAAAAATGATCCATAACTTAAGTGACCAAGCGGGCAGGTGCATATAACATTGCTTTCCTCACAGGGTCACAAAAGCTGTAAGAACCCACTGCAAAAAACGACGGATTGCGTGGATACCAAAATACAGTCCACGAAGAGAAATGATTCACAACTTAACCGAGCGGGCAGGTACATATATCATTACTTTCCACGCAAGGTCATAGTTGCAAGATCAACCTAACTGACGAACTGAGCGGACTCATAAGATGCAGTCCGCGCCCTGCCAGAAATTCACCTGCAAGATGAGAATAAGCTGCCAACCCAGGTGGCCAAGCGGGCAGGTGCATATAGCATTGCTTTTCTCGCAAGGTAACAAAGGCTGAACACTCGATCCTCAACAAAAAAGAGAAAGGTCTACTGCCCCCTTTTCCTGGAGTACATCCCAGGTTGATCTTTCGGACAGGTGCATATAACATTGCTTTTCTTTGAGATCAATGTGGCTGTGGGTCTCCTGCAGGCACTGCTTGAGGATTCCAAAGAGTATTCGAGGGTCATAAGCTAGGATGATCTGCGGGCAGGTGCATATAACATTGCTTTTCTCGCGCGATCATCAAAGCTGTAACGATATCCTTAATAATACAAGGTAGAGCTAGCACCCACCCTATCCCTCCAAAATGCATAGGTGAGGTTATATACTAGCCAGGATCCGAGATTCAGTAGCCCACCGCGCTAGAATCTACAAGCTCCCACTACACGGTGCGAAATCTCCCCGCAACACGTGGTCTTGGTGGGGTTACGCTAATGACAACGATTCAAGGGGGGGTCCAAGCTGATCACAACGATGTCTCATGGAGTCAGTTATCCTTACTTTGAATAGAACAGGAGACAAAAATACTCAAGAAAATGTCAGTAAGGGGCTTTTTATTAATGATAATCTTTGAAAAAATTACAAAGGAAGAGTAAGAGAGGAGTTGGTTCTGGAATAAAACCGTTTAAGATCATCCCCACTCCAAGCATGTGGTACATCGTTTTCTTCGTAATTTTGCAAATGATAATCCCCGTTCTTTAATACTTCTTTGACAATGAATGGACCAGCCCAAGTTGGATTCAGCTTTGCTACTGAGCCGGTCCTTGCAATAACATCAACTTGTTTAAGAACAAGGTCTCCCATTTGAAAGTGTTTGATCCTTACGTTCTTATTAAGGAATCTAGTCATCCTTCTTTTTACTTCTTCCTGTCTGATAGCAGATACATCTCTGATCTCTTCGATATGATCTAAACTGAATTTCATTTCTTCATTATTCAGCTCAAGCCAATCTTCTATGCCTTGCCTAGCAAGCAGAACTCTTGGTGATGGAACTTCAAACTCCACCAGGATGAGGGCCTCTGAACTATGAGAGAGCTTGAAAAAAAGTCTCTCCAATAGCTGATGAAGGCATTATCCTCAAGGTACAGAGAATTGATGGAAGCTGATCAGCCCAACTACCTTTGAGATTCTACACTTTCTTCTTGAGCAAGTTAAGAATTTGCTTGTTCGCTGCTTCAGCCTAGCCATTACTTCTGGGATGATGGACTGATGAAAAATGCAGCTCTGTTCAAATCTGCTTGTAAAAATCTACCATCTCACTGTTGTTGAACTGTGGCCCATTGTCTGTGATAATTGCCATAGGAATTCCATGCCGACAGACTATCTCTCCCCAAATGAAGTTATTCACTACTTGAGTTGTCATTTTGGCTAGTGCTTTGGCCTCGATCCACTTGCTGAAGTAGTCAACCATCACTATGATGAAACGCCGTTGTCCACTCTCCATAGGAAAAGGACCAAGGCGTGCGAAGGGCCATGGAGTTATAATTGATCTAAGCGACTCAGCTGACTGATGTTGCAGCGGAGCAAACTTCTATTATTGAACACATTTTCTTGCATAAGATTCTGAGTCCTTATTCATAGTGGGCCAGAAATAACCCTGCCGGAGGATCCTTTTCTCTAAAGTCCTTGCTCCTGAGTGACTTCCACACTCACCAGAATGAATTTCTTGAAGTACAACAGGAGCTTCCTCTTCTGAAACACACCTTGCCATAGTCGACATGAAAGTCTTTCTATACAGGAGGCCTGATACCAAGTTATAATGTGCTGCTTTTATTCTGAACTTCTTCTTATCCTTGATTGAAGGATGAAAGTTGCCTGTTGACAGATAAAGAATAAATGGATCCATCCAGGAGGAATGCTGATCAATCTGCATCATCTCTTCTTCATCCACAGCCAGGCGGAAGAGTTCTGAAGTTGTTCCTTCTAAAGGAAGGCCATGCTTAGCCATAACATCTGCCTCTTCATTTTCGGTCCTCCTGATGTGCTCAATCATAAAACTTCTGAACTTGCCAATTTCAATCTTAACCAGAGCAAGATATTTCTTTAAGACAGGCTCTCTAGTCTCAAAATTGCCTAACACTTGCGAAACCATCACCAGAGAATCTATTTTTATATGAACATGATCTATTCCAAGTTCTCTTGAAGCCTCAAGCTGGCTAGCAAAGCTTCATACTCTGCCTGATTATTGGTTGTTGGGAAGAAAAACTTTATTGCTTGTTCTAGCTTGATTCCATTGGGGTTAGTAAGAACCATTCCTGCTCCATAGAAATTTCTACCTGAGGCCCCATCAACATAGTTGGTCCAAGCCAAAGGAGATCTTTCTGCTTGACCAGAGGTGGACTCTGCTGTATCAATCAAAAAGTCTGTTAACACCTGAGCTTTGATTGCTATTCTGGGTACATAAGAAATTTCAAATTCGCTCAACTATATTGCCCACTTAGCCAATCTTTCTGAGTGCTCTTACTTCTCCAGTACACTCCTCAGCGGTTGATCTGTCACTACTTGAACTGCATGAGCTTGGAAGTATGGATGAAGTCTCTGAGCTAACATTACTAATGCCAAAGACAACCTCTCCAAAATTGGATATCTAGTTTCTGCGCTCTTAATAATATGGCTGACATAGTAAATCAGAAACTGTCTCCTGTTCTCCTCACGAGCAAGAACTGAGCTGACCGCTTCCGGGACAACTCCTAAATACAAAAACAATATTTCCCCCAATCGGGGGCTCTGCAACAAAGGGGTTGAAGTTAACTGCGTTTTTAACTGCTCAAAGGCTAGTGAACACTCTTCGGTCCACTCAAACTTGGACGCTCCTCGAAGAGTTCTAAAGAATGATGCACTCTTATCTCCAACTCGAGAGATAAACCTCCCGAGACCTGCTAACCTCCCTCTTAAATGTTGAACTTCCTTAGACGACTTGGGAGGTGCCATGTCAAGAATAGCTCTGACTTTATCAGGATTGGGGGCAAGCCCTTCCGGAGTAAAGAGATGACCAAGGAATTTCCCCTTACTCGCTCCAAAGGTACATTTCAACGAATTAAGCTTCATCTTATACTTTCACAGAGTAGCGAACGTCTCTACTAAGTCATGCAAGTGCAGCAAGAATGTTTTGCTTTTGATCAAGAGATTGTCAACGTATACTTCAAGGTTTCTTCCTTTTTGATCTTTAAAAACGCGATCCATCATTCGCTGGTAAGTTGCACCAGCATTTTTAAGACCGAGAGGCATTACTAAATAACAATAGCAGCCGTCATTAGTAATGAAAGATGTATGAGGGATATCAGGCTTATGCATTCTAATTTGATGATAGCTAGAGAATGCATCTAAAAAGCTCATAAAAGAATACCCTACCATAGAATCAACTAATGTGTTGGTACCCCAGTTTTGATTTGAGTTTAGTCTTGTCTTTTTAGTCCCTTGACCCAAGAAATATCTTTGGTCAATGGTTAGTAGTCTAGCTGTAGAGTCCTCACTTTTCCAGATTGAGAATTTGGTTAAGTTGTTTGTTCGTTCGACTATCGTCGAACGCCGCTCGACTATCGTCGACTAACTGTTCGACGATCGTCTATCAGTTGTTCGACTTTCAGTCTGCGTGGATAGTTCGACTATCGGTTGATAGTTCGACTATCTGTGTGCTTTGATAGTTCGACTATCTGCTTGATAGGTCGACTATCTGATAGTTCGACTATCTGTTGATAGGTCGACTATCTGTTTGTTTTTGGTAGTTCGACTATCTGTTGATAGGTCGACTATCTGATAGCTCAACTATCTGTTGATAGTTCGACTATCTGTTCTGCGTTGATAGTTCGACTATCTGTTGATAGGTCGACTATCTGTTTGTTTTTGATAGTTCGACTATCTGTTGATAGGTCGACTATCTGATAGCTCGACTATCTGTTGATAGCTCGACTATCTGTTTTGCCCTGATAGTTCGACTATCTGTTGATAGGTCGACTATCTGATAGTTCGACTATCTTCTAGTATTTCGACTATCTGCTGTGATAGTTCGACTATCTGGATCGTTCGACTATCTGTCCGATAGTTCGACGATCTCCGTGCGTCGGTCGACGATCTCCGAAGGTCGTTCGACGCTTTCTGTCTGCCTTTATATTTTGTATTTATTTATTATATTTAATTAATTAATACATTATCTGGCATATCTTTTCAGTTGTTTTATGATAATATTTCCAGGCATATCTGCTCTATTCTTTTTGCCTGTGTAAAATCTTTTTAGATAAAGTTGTTTGTCTTATTAGCTGTCTTTGTATTTTACTTTATCTGCTGACAGTCCTTTATAGCCGTTAGACTGAAAAGTCTTCCTTCTGCTATAAAGAGTATTTCTCTGATGTGACTTTATTTAGTCCTTCTGTTATTTGAGTTGATCCTGCAGCTTCTTAGAAAGAGGTTCATTCCTTTTATAGGATGTCTTGCTGCAGAGTTTGTTTTGCTGTGTGTTATTTGCAGCCCAGGTCTCAAGTTTCAGAAGAAGACAAGTAATTCAAATTGAAGAGAGCCGTTGCTTGCTGCTGGTATATAAAGGACCCCTTGAAGAAGGATTCAAGCTAGCTAATAGCTAACCAGTTGTTCACTTAAGCATTCAAGCCTTCATCAAGTCTTCTGCTCTCAGCAATACTCATCTAACTGAGAAGTGTTAAGATCTTCTACTCTTCTTCAACCTGAGTTCTCCTGCTTTCAGGAAGTTCAAACTCAGAGTTCTTTTGAAGAAGAAGAAGAAGAAGATAGCTGCTTGAAGATCAAAATTTTATTATTTATTATCTTCTTATAGTTTTTCCTTCAGAGCTTTCTGAAGAGTTTTCTGCACTGAAGCAAGACTTCACCTGGACATCTTTGAGCCAGGGGGAGCCTTGATTCTTTAGAGCTTTCTAGCTCAGTGCAAGTTTTTGTGCTTCTCTAATCTATTGTAAAATAGAGAAGACATCTTAACCTTCTTCCCCCTCCTGTATAGGGTTATTACTCCCTTCAAAAGTATCCCTTGGTGGCAAGGCACCTGATCAAAAACCTGTGCTTGGTTTTTAGACACCTGATCAAAAGTCTAAAGGGTTTATGGATCTACCTGAAGAAGATCCTGTTGGTGGCACGACACCTGATCAAAAACCTGAGTGGATTCCTACCTTGTTGGTAGAAGAGTGGACGTACCCAAGTTGTTTGGGGAACCACTATAAATTCCTTGTGTCGTCTGGATTGCCTTGTTTATTTCCTGCACTGTGGCTGTGAATAGATATAACTAGGTTGCTAATTGCTGATTAGGATTTCCAGGCCTTAACTGTAATTACAGTTAGCTTGAGTTTGTGCACAACACTTGTGTTAGGATTTAAGGTTAATTCTATATCTATAATCTTTTAATTCCGCAATTCACTCCAAGGGAGTTGGGTAGACCTTCAAACTTTGTCTAGTGCAAAATTTGATAACTCTATTCACCCCCCCTCTAGAGTAGTATCTATCCCTTCACTTTCATAATGAATCTATCTGAGGCAAAGGGTAGCAATCTTTGGGACACACTTTATTCAATCAAGTAAAGTCTACACACATTCTCCACTTCCCCCCAGGTTTTTTTAACAATTACAACATTTGAAACCCAAGCAGGATATTGAATTTCTCGAATGAATTGCGCATTGAGGAGTTTGGCAACCTCCTCTCTGATTGGCTCAGCAAGCTTTGTAGCCACATCTCTTTTCTTTTGCTGCACCGGCTTGACGGCTGGATCATTGTTGAGATGGTAGCAGGCAATATCTGGATAATTACCTGGCATATCCTCCGCTGACTAAGCGAAGATATCCGGGTTCTATAACAAGCAAGAGATCAACTCGGCCTTTTGATCTTCTAGCAACTCTGAGTTTATGAAGAGCTTACTCTCCTCCCCCTCAACAATGAGGACTCCTTAAGTCACCTGGGAAGGTTCCAGGTGAGCTCCTTATCTATCATCCGCTACCTCTGAATTGAAAGACGCCTCTGGTACTGCAGCTGGAAGAGTGGGAGGATTGGATTAAGTCATGTTGACTGTACGAACATAGCACTCCTGAGCCTTCTTTGGATCACTCCTGATCCTACACTTACGACCATCAACGTCGAACTTGATTGCAAGGTGGAATGTTGAGATGATAACTTGATATTTTTTGAGCAGCGGCCTCCCGAAGATAGCATAGTATCTGCTTGGAGCATCAACTACTATGAATTGAATTTGCTTTGTCACCCCTCCAAGCCTCACTTAGAGCGTGACACTTCCTTCGACCTCCTTCCTCTCGCCAGAAAAGACAGAGTGGCCCTTTGGTGGAAAACAGAGGCTTTCCGGTCTTCGGGGCCACAAAGGTTGGTTTGAAGAGAAGGTTGACGGAGTTACCAGTGTCAATCAGAATTCTATTTACGGTATAATCTCCAATGGCAGCTCTGATCACGACGACATTGTTGAACGGGTTGGCAGTTGGGGGAAGGTCTTCTGGGCCAAAAGTGATATTTCCCGCTGACGGAGCAGAAGAAGAGGTAGAGGCGACCTCTGCTCGAGAGACTCTTGAAATAGAAGACTTGCGAGTAGACTCAGTCCCTGCTCCAAGTGAATGCAGAAGAGCCGCCTCAAGGCTCCCTCATCGTTGGCATCAAAGCATTCACTTTGAACGTTGATAGGCCCTAGACGGCCAACGTCCTCTATCTCCTCGCACTCCAAATGAGCTCTGGCTACCTCCTTGCCCTTGGAGGTAGATGGATTTGAAGAAGCATCCTTCTTGCCCAGATTTTTCATTTTGCCTTCGACAATCAGTTTTTCAACCAGCTAACGAAGGGCTCTACAATTTTCAGTCGAGTGCCCCTTCTCCAGGTGGAACTGGCAGAAAAGGTCTGAGTTCCTCGACTTCCACTCTCTTGGAGGTCCTTGTTTCTTCTCATCTGACTTCCTCTGCAGAATCTGCATGACCACATCAATATCAAGGCCCAGATGTGCAAACTCCTCCGCGGAGTCACTGCTTTGTTTCCTCGGAGCAGACAGAGCTTCTTGAAGAACTGGCAGGACTTGAACTGGTAGAGCAAGAGCGGTGGCCAACGGTAGTCTCTGATCATGAAACTGTTGATGGCCGAGGAACAGTTTCTTGTGGCGGAAATGGCGGCCCCTCTAAGAAGGAGGCTGGAAATCAAGGCGAGGAGGCCTGGCGGAGCGATGATCAGCTGAAGTTCTAGAACCATTCCTTCCTCCAGCCTTAGCTGTCAGGGATGAAATGTAGGATGGATTGGCATTCCCGCCTTCGATGAAGTGGTTTACGAGAGCAATAAGCTCTTGGTAGGTTGCTGGTGCTTTGGTCATTGCTTTGAACTTCAGAGGACCCTTCCGGAGGCCATGGATCAAAGCAACTTTGTAATAATCAGGATTCACGTTCTGCTCCCCTTGGAAGCTATCAACGAATCGGGCAGCTGATTCATTATCCCTATGCTTGATGTCAAAAAGCACGACAGGTCCATCCTTCCTCTTCTTAGAGGTAGCAAACCTTAGTGAGAGTTCACTGTGGAACTCAAAAAAAGAAGAGATTGAACTTGGCAGCAGGTCATAGAACCACTCTCTTGCCTGACCATTGAGAGTAGTAACAAGAAGCTTGCACTTGATTGCGTCTGAGAGGCATCTCAAAGCCACTGCCCCTTCAAAGGCCTGGAGATGGGCCACTGGATCAGTCTCCCCTGAATACAGAGGAAAACGAGGCTCCCTGAAACTGCTTGGAGCTCACTCCCATCAGATTCTATCCACAAAGGGAGAGGGCGCTTCAACATCGGCTGGATAGTTGAGGCGGACCCGAGCAGGAAGGTCCGCGGGCTGGGCGGACTGACGATCAGTGAAATCAAGATGGCGGGCTAGACTTCCCCTGGATGCCTCTCTGAAGAAATCCATAAAAGAAGCAAACTGGTCTTCCTGAGGCCGCAGAGGAGCTGCGGTCTAAGTTGTATGGCGAGTTAGAGGAGAAGGCTCAACTGCTGGAGATTGCCGAAGCGGAGTTCGGCGGACTTGGGTCTGGCGAACTGGAGTGTCCGCGAGATCTGCTGCGGGCTGAGGAGCAAGCCGCTGAGTCAGCACGCTGAGCGCTTGACTGATCACATCTAGACGGTGATCGGTCTCTCTGCGAGATCGCTCAGCCTCCTAATGAGACTGCTCGATCGCATCCCAAAGCGAATCCTCTGATGAACTAGAGCGGTATGATCGGCGAGCTCAGCAATCTGACATGATAGTTCGCTGACTTCAAAAAACTGCTTAGATCTGAAGGTCGCGTATTAACTGTTTATGCGCGGAAACGGACACCACCAGTTAACGGCTCGAACACGGGGGAAAGGAAGGGAAAAGAGAAGACTGCAAGTAGTTATCTACTGGTGGACTAGAGAAAGCAGAGCCGTGAGCCACGAAAACAATAGACTTCGCCCGTCGCGGCCTGAATGACTTTCTTGCGACGAGCTTTCCATTGTTTACAAAAAGACTGGTTACAAGTTAAGGAAAGAATGCTGAACGGAGAGCAAGCTAAAGACCGCAAAGCCTGAGATTCGAGTCCGCAGCCTTTAACAATTAGGCTCCTGGGCTCGAGTTAGCGTGCGTTGGGTGCACCGCTTCCCCCTATTTATAGGTTTGGGGGCCTGCCCAAATGGGTAGTGCTAAAATAACTGGCTGCCCGGGGTACAGGAGAACCGGGCAGCGGTGACGGGAATCAAAAAAGGAAAGACAAGCAGTCCGCGCAAGAGGGGCGGACTGGACTCGCGAGCCAGAGCTTCCATCTGGATGCAGGGCGCGATCCTGGCTGAAGGTCCGCGACCTGTGCGGACTGACTCTTAAGTCCGCTTGAAGGGCTGGCGGACGATCTGGAAGCCTATCAACTAAGGCTGGACGGACTGGGCGGACTGGAGGCTCGAGTCCTCCGTTGAAGGAGGTCAACTGGAAATCCGGCTAGGCAACCTGGGTGGACTGGGAACTGAGTCCGCCCCTAGGGAGCCTTGGATTCTACATGGTCTTGATGACCTGAGCGGACTGCCAAAACCGAGTCCACCGAAAGAGGAGGAGGATCTATTTTGCTGAACATGTTGCGGATTCTGGGATTAACAGAATCAACATTGTTGACCTCATGTCAATCTATGTCAAATTGGCCCTAAATAGGTCATCATTGTCTAATCAACCACAACTTGAACATCAAGAGCTCAAATTGACCCCACTGTTTCCTCATAATCACATTGACAAGTTAACATGGTCATTAACAAGATGAATGTACCACCCAAATCTTAGATTTTGACCAAAGTCAACTTTACATCAACATAACCCAATTAGCCCCAATTGGACTGAATTGGCCTCCCTATGACCCCACTAGGGCCTAATACACTCAATGAGGTTAAATGGGACCCTTGACCACAAAGTGGGGCCATCCACCTCATCATGTTGACCAAAAGTCAACTCAAGTCAACTATGGTCAAATGAGCTCTAAATTAGATTCATAAAGCCAAAACCCAATTTAAATTTGACTAAGGCCCTTCCCAAAGTCCCATTCCAGAGATGAGGAGGAAATGATCCCATATGCCCACTAAATTTGGAATCAAAACAACATGCACGTGTAATTTTGGTCTTTTGAACCAATTCCTTACATGATGGCAAGAAGGATCGTGGAGGGGAGGCCACTTGGAGCAAGATTTAGCTTTCCAAGTGCTAAGGAAGAGCCTACAATTATTACTAGTTAGCTTTCAACAAGGGAAGTGTCGGGTGGAACCAAGGAGGAGCATCCTAAACATGATTAAAAGCTTCAAAAGTGGAGTCACCCATTCATCCTTCCTTTCCCCCATTTGAGCATCTGACCTCCCTCATCTACCCTCAAGCAATTGAACCATCACATCCCATAGATATTCTGAGCACTAGAGATCGATTTGGAGTTGGCTCTTCGGAGAAAATAACCACCATGCCACCCAAAAGAAACACACGATCAATGACCCAAATTATGACACATTTTCACTCTACACACTTTGTGCTAGTATCTTATCTTAAATAAGGAGAGAAATAGAGCTTAATTAATCCAATTGAAACCCTTGGATAAAATTTAGATAAATGTCCATGCTCAGATTCACTATTTCGGTTACTTCCGGTCGCAGGACCACCACCCAACGATGGTCTGAACCGAGAGAGGAAGGTGGTGGCTGGCCCTGGAAGAGCTTAGGTGACCAGGAAATCCCTGTTTATTAAGCTCCATGTAGAGTTATTTTGGGTCGTCAGCTGGAGGTTGAAGATGATTAAGGATCACCTGATAAGCTTCAAGATTGGTACATCTGGCTATGGCAGACCATTTAATTCTTTCTATGAAACCAGTTATGCTCAAGCCACTTTTTAGGCATGCATGTTTAGCCATATCTAGTCCTTGGGCCAACCTTAAAAGTTCTAGCCCTTAGAAAGAACTTTCCTAAATATAGTAACACATTTTCTTGGGGTGGCTTGTAGCTTCCCCAATTTAATTTCTAAAATCCTGTCACACCTAGCTCAGAAAAATGTATGTTTTATGTGTTTATTATATATTAAATATATCTTGTGTGTTTATGAAACTTTGAAATACATGATTGATAGCTAAATACATCATCACTGAAAGCTTGGTAATTTTTTTGTGATCAAAGTTTATAGTATCTGTGATTATTTGGAAATAATACACATGATAAATTAATGAAATTAATTGTGCTATATCACTTTGAAAATGTCCAAATTTTGGTAGTATCATCTTTAGACCATGTTAGTGTAAGATCCTGTTCCTCAAATCCGAGGCAACCCGGATCTTATGCCCAGAACCGCCGCCTTACGGTGACACTAACGCACGAGTTAGTCGTCACCGCAAGACGCCGATTCTGCCGGCTAGTACGATCATAACCTGTTCGGCCAATATGAGAATAATTGCATAATAAATCAGAGTAAAAGCAGAAGCAAGTCCACAGCCACATCACATATATATATCAAATGAAATAAAAGCCAGTCCATAATGAGCACATAAGTGAAAGTAAATAGGGCTTATGCCCAGTACATCATAATCTCTCTCACTCTCACATACAGCAGCGGAATAACTAAAACTCTCTCATCACATGTAGACGTGCCCCAGTAGTAGTAGCTGGTATCTGCCCCTCAAGTCCTGCCTCCTCGACGTGCTGGTCCACCTCCTCGAGCTCCTAAAATAGTAAGGTCACCGACCATTAGTCAAAAAGACTAAGTCGTATCCTCAGCACCTCCTCCTGCAACTCCTAGGCACCGTGCGGGAGGACGAAGCGGTGGACAACAAGGGGTGGCAAAGGCGAGCAGGTGACAGGAAACTAACAGGGTATATATATAATCAAAATATAATGAAATGTAACCTCCACTTATGCAAGTACGCATAAGCAAGGGATCTTTTGCAGGCTCCCATTGTATAGAATGTCCCATACCATTTATACAATGGGGTGTCAGAGTCACAAGCATATATATAAAGGGAAATAACCTTAACCTATAAACATGCCCACTCAGGCTTATAGGCTAAGGGATCGTATAGCAGGTCCTAATGTATAAGTGTCCCATACCACTTATACATTAGGTGACTTAAGTTGTTATGAAGGTTAATGTTATGCATCTATATGGTGGGTATGATATGAACATGCAGTGCAACACACACACACGACTCCGTGATCACAGACCTTTAGTTCCCACTTTTCGAGAGCTAGCATCACTCTCAGGTACCACCGTTGTGGCTACGGCAGCAGCGGAGCGGGCGTCTCCGCCTTCTAGGCGGGTATACACACTACCAGGCCTAGACCTCTCTTGTACGCCTCTGTACACCTACAAGTGCACTCTAGAGTCTCTGCGTACCACTTTGCTGACTACCTGTCAGTCTTGTTGGGTCGGGTGCGCGTTATTAGGAAAAGTCCTCCAGACTCCAGTATAAACATCCTACTGGTCCTTCTAACCCTCGCACCCGCCTGGTCCACCGTACTGCCGTCGGTGTGACGACCGGCCAGTACCGCATGGCCCGCCACTAGTATATGCACATGCAAGTATTATATATTGAGCCTCCAGCTCCAAGGACTATCCTGTCTCAAATCTCTCCAACCCGCCACGGGTGAGTATATGCTACAAACCCTCCAACCCTGGCCGGGTGAGTGTATATAAGCCAATTTCTTTCCTCCAACTCTGCACGGGTGAGCAAGTAGTCAAAAGACTCCAAGTCCCTCCAACCCGGCACGAGTGAGCACATGTCCAGATCACTTAGCCTATTAGACTACTCTTATCTACAGATTATCATACTTAGAGTCTTAAGGTTAGTCCCAGGACTGCCCAAGGTATTCCCGGTGAAGGGTTCTCAGGGGCACTAGGAGCTGCGATGGGCTGAATCCCAAAGCTCCCTTTCTCAAGGATATTTACTTTAGTTGTTTCTTACCCCAGACCCCCTTTTCTCTCTCCTGTTACATAGAGTGACCTAGTGATTTAAGGTATAGATTAAGGAGTGACGGTCTTCCGTCAACCCTACCTAGGCATGGCTAATGTTGCACTTTTACTCTCGTCTCTATAATGCATCTGCCACCCAGGGTTATACTTCCGAACTTAGACTCTAACTCAGTTGTTGATTTATCCCCTGGCGACCTATAGTCCAGCCTACTTTTACTATGCGCACCCCATGACCTAACACCACCCTGAAATCGAACTTCTAAATCCTTGATCCAACTGACCCCAAATATTTATCCTAGGGTGGTATGGACTAATAAAATGAGTGGGTTGATTTTCATAATTTTCCTAGGTCATTAAGGCCTTTAAATAAATCTTTTAAATTATTCCCTAGGTCATTTTACACAAGAAGTATTATCAATTAAAATCTTCTGACCTAAGGGAATTTTCCTGAGTTGCATATGAATAAAATATTACTGTCTACAACATTTCATAATTTCTCTTTTTATATTTCTATTTTTCCCATAATTAATACAAATTCTACCTATTTATCACTTTCCAAATGAAGTACAAGAAATATATACACCAAAATTCCAGGAAAATTACTGAGCATTTATATTACCATTTTATGACTAATGGCAGAGTTTTATTAATTTCTACAAGGTAATGGTCTATCAAAATCCATTCTTAATTATTTACCAAAAATGCCATTATGCTAATTAATAATTAATATTGTACCCAAAAATTCTGATATAAATCTACAAGACTAATATAACAGTTATGCAACTCTAGGATTATTTTCACAATTATCCAACAAATATTTATACTAATTCATAAACATTTACAAAAAGGGTAAAATGGTCATTTCCATGAATTTTGCTCTAATAGTTGCCAAACAGAGATAAGAAATTTTCTTAAGTCAATTAAAACACCATACTTTGACTTGGCTGAATCTGAAAGTTTTCTATAGCCAAAACCTATTTTTCCCATTTATTTTACAAAAGGACCTATAATTTGAAAAATTCCATTAAGTGGTATTTTTAATTCCAAAAATCCCAAAAATAATTCTAGGGGTGAAACATGCCCTAAAGTATCACTGGAATTTATTGCATGGTTTTTGGGTGCCTCAGTTAGGTTAAATACACAAAATACAAATTATTGCTAATTGCACACCAAGGCCTAAATTAGCCTACACAAACACATGGAATAACCCTTCATGCAGGGGTCCAATTGCCTTGAAATTTCTACCAGACACCAATAATGACCCCAAGGACATACCACCAAAATTTGGGGTCATTTGGGTGCCTAAAATTACAATTATGCCCTTAATTTAATTTTTGATATTTTGATAAAAACTATAGAAAAAGTTCTTCCAAAAATTCCAAATTTTTGGCAGGGCATAGGCATGCCCTAAATACACCCATGACCAAAATTTCAGGTCATGGTGATGCTTGGTTTGACTTGGGCATCAAATTTGGTTTCTGCCCTAGTTTAGGGGCAGTCCTAGCAAAACAGCCCTACAGGGCAGCCTACTGGTCCAAAAGTCATGATTTCTGTGGCATTGCAAATTTAACCCATCTACCTAACTTTTTCATTCAGGGTTCATCCTAAGATGGGGCCTCTAGGTACCTCATAAACAACATGCAAGGTGTCTGATATATTGTGACATTTAATCTTACTATTCATATATGTATTTAATATTAAGAAATTTATATCAGCCAGCACAGATCTTGATGTAGATCTGACGGCTGCTGAGTCTTCTTCCCCATGCATTGCATGCAGGCCAAAACCCGAGCAGGTGTCCCTTGCGGGGTGGATTCCGGCCATCGCCGGCGGCGGGGCCTCCGGCCAATTGCTTCCCCGGCCTCACGGTGGCCGGAGCTTGATCTGGCCGGCGACTGGACGGCGGAGAGCGGCGGACGGCGGCGGCGCAACCAACCCGAAAAACCTCCAGGCCGCCATTTTTAAAGCTTTTTCCAAGCTTTTTGATTCCTGTGTCGAGCTCGTTTGAGCTCGACCTCTAACCTAGATGATCTAGGATACTAGTACAATAAGAGGGGAGGGGATACGGACCAACGGCGGCGGTTGTGGCTGAGGGTGGCGGCGATTTCCCATGGCATGCAAGCTCCGGCGATTTCCTCCTCTGTTGGCCATGGCAGCTGTGGTCTCCGGCTCTCTCTCTCTGTCTCAGGGGTAGGACTGGATGGAATGAGAGAGGGGGAAGGGTTTGGGGCTGAGTTATGGGAGTGGGCGACTTCACCAAGGGAGGGGGCGATTTCAACAAGGGAGGGGGCGATTTCAACAAGGTGGGGCTCGGTTTGATGGATTTGGCCGGCTAGGTGGCTGGTGAGTGGGTCCCACTGGTCCATGAGGGTTGACTAGACCTTAGTGGGTCGGGTTGCCAAGTCTAGGGCCGAGTTGGGTGAGTGAAGAGGGGGAGTTGACTTCCATGAATGGGTTAGGTCATATTGGGCTTGGGTTGGGTTTGGGCTTGGCCCAAGGCAGCATGGTGGGGGTCCCACACCTCCTAATACTCATGCATGGTGAGCCAACCCATGGTGGGTTGGTGGGATGAGCCTAAGTGGCTCAAAATAGCTCCTCCACATTTCTCTCTCCTATTTATCATATTTTCTCTCTCCTAGGTAATTCCCAAAATTACCATTGCATGCCCATATTTTTCTCTTCCATAGGGGGTATAGGGTCACTTTAGGCCCACCTAATGAGTTTGGGTTGATTTGGGTGGACCCAACCTAGTGAAATGGGCTAGGGCACCATTTTCACTATTTAGGTCAACATGTTGACTTGACCCAACATGGGTCAACTGGTTGACCCCATGGCCTACCTTAGGGTCCACTTAGATTGTATTTAGGGTTAGGGCATCATGAGGGGGTCATGGTGTGGCTAGAGTTCCTGTTTAGGCTAGTTTGACCTAGTTTGACTTTGGCCCCATGGTGGGCCCCACATGGCTACAACCCTCTATCTAGGGTCAAACCTAGCTCATTACCCTAACACCCACCCCATGCCTAACCCAATCTAAGTTAAGGGGTCTAGAAGTAACATTGGGATGTTACAAATCCTATAAACAAAGAAATAATTTCGTCCCCGAAATTTAAGTTTGGGTCTACGGGTTCCAATTGCAGAAATTGTTAAGGAAGTTTTGCAGAAAATAACATAAAAGTACCTGATGTAAATAGTTCTGGATGACGCTCCAGCATCAGATCCCTAGGTTCCCAGGTGTGTTCCTCCCGTCCATGGTTGGACCATAGCACCTTTACGAGTGGAACCTTCTTTTTCCTCAACGTTCGGACTGCTGAATCGTCGATCCGGATCGGCTCCAATCTGACTGACCGGTCAGGCTCTACTGGTCCAGCTGCAGTAGGAACGTGCTGCTCAGGGCGAAGAAGAGCTCTTCGCAAAGAAGAGACATGGAACACATCGTGTAGGCTGCTCAGCTCCGGAGGTAGCTGCAGCCGATAAGCCAAGGGGCCCACACGCTCCAGAATCAGGTATGGTCCCATGTACCGGGGGCTGAGCTTCTTATGTCTCCGAATCCGAGAAATACCGTGTACCGGTCGGATCTTCAGGAAAACCCTGTCACCAACTTGGAACTCCACTTTCCGGTGTCGAGCATCATAATATTTCGCCTGTCTGCTCTGAGCCTCCAGAAGCCGATCCCTGATCAAATGAATCTGAGCCTCCGTATCCTCTACAAAGTCTGACCCAAGGGCTCGAGTATCCACATCTTGCACCCAGGATAGCGGAGTCCGGCATTTTCTCCCATAAAGCGCCTCGTAAGGAGCCATCCCGATGCTGGCCTGGTGGCTGTTGTTGTATGAGAATTCGATCAACGGCAGTAGCCTCTCCCAAGGTTTCCCTGTATCCAAAATACATAACCTGAGCAGGTCCTCCATAGTGCGTATCGTCCGCTCCGTCTGACCATCGGTCTGCGGGTGGAAGGCAGTGCTAAAGGAAAGTCTGGATCCCAAGTACGCGTGCACTGCCCTCCATTCCCTAGAGGTAAAGCGACCATCCCTATCTGAAACAATAGACCTGGGTACTCCGTGATACCGGACGAACTGCTCTACAAACAACCTCACCAGTACGGCAACCGGGGCATCTTTTCTGACCGGGATAAACCGTGCTACCTTGGTCAACCTGTCTACAATGACCCAGATGGAGTCGTGCCCAGAATGAGAGCGAGGGAGTCCGTGAACAAAATCCATAGAGATATCCTCGAACTTCCACTCTGGGACTGACAGTGGCTGTAATATACCGCCTGGGCTCTTGCATTCGGCCTTCACTCGCTGGCAGGTCTCGCAGTGTGTCACCAGGTATATGATCTCCCTCTTCATTCCTGGCCAGTACACGGTCCGCCGTAAGTCAGCCCACATCTTGGTGATACCGGGATGCACTGAATATCTGGAGTAGTGTGCCTCTCTGAGGATGTCATCCCGGATCTCACCACCTGCTGGAATGTACACTCGGCCACGGAATCGAAGAAGGTCGTCCTCCAGCGTATAATCCTCATGCTTGCCTCCTTTTAGAGCGTCAAAGATGGGCTCTAGATCAGTATCCAATCTCTGATGTGTAAGAATGCGTTTCTGTATATCATCATTGCTGACCAAAGAGTTCAGGTACTCTCGATAGAGCACTGGCTCGGCTTCCGAAACCATGGTAATCTGCATATCCTCCATCATGCGTAGTAGCTCCATAGACATCACCCGGGACTCCGGTCCAGAAGTGCCGGCTCTCCTGCTCAAAGCATCTGCTACAGTATTCGCCTTTCCCGGGTGATAGTGCATCTTATAGTCGTAATCGCAGAGGAACTCAAGCCACCTCCTCTGTCGCAGGTTCAGAACCTTCTGCGTGTCGATGTATTTGAGATTCTTATGATCGGAGTATATGTCACAATGAATCCCGTAGAGGTAATGTCTCCATGTCTTGAGGGCAAAGACTACGGCCCCGAGCTCGAGATCATGTACAGGATAGTTATGCTCATGCTTCTTCAGCTGTCGCGAAGCATAAGCGATAACATGTCCGTGCTGCATTAAGACTGCACCCATCCCCTGATAGGACGCATCTGTATATATCTGAAATCCTTCACTCCCCGAGGGAAGTGCAAGGATGGGGGACGAAGTGAGCCGATCCTTGAGCTCTTGAAATGCTGACTCGCACCGCTCTGTCCAGTCAAATGCGACATCCTTTTTCGTCAAGGACGTGAGGGGGAGGGCTATCCTTGAAAACCCCTCCACGAACTTACGATAATAACCTGCCAGACCCAAGAAGCTACGTATATCCGACGCCGTCTTTGGCCGTGGCCAATCCCGTACTGCCTCTATCTTAGCAGGATCCACAGCTAATCTAGCTCCGCTGATTGTGTGTCCTAGGAAGGCCACTTCCTGAAGCCAGAATTGACATTTTGAGAACTTCGCATACATCTGAAATTCTCTTAACTTCTGCAATACCAGTGCTAAATGCTCTGCGTGCTCCTCTCGAGATCGCGAATAAATCAGAATGTCGTCAATAAAGACTATAACAAACCGGTCCAGATAAGGCTCGAATACCCTGTTCATGAGCGTCATAAAGGCCGAGGGAGCATTCGTGAGCCCGAACGGCATCACCGTGAACTCATATAAGCCATAACGGGAGCTGAAGGCCGTCTTCGGTATATCTTCTTCTCTGATGCGGAGCTGATAATAACCCGAGCGCAAATCCAATTTTGAAAACCAGCAAGCTCCTTGAAGCTGATCGAAGAGCTCATCTATCCGTGGCAATGGATATGTATTCCGAACCGTCAATCGGTTCAGTTCTCTATAATCTATACATAGTCTCAGCGATCCGTCCTTCTTCTTCACAAATAGAACAGGTGCTCCCCAAGGCGAAGAACTCGGTCGTACAAAACCCGATTCCACCAGTTCCTGTAACTGTGTCCTGAATTCTGCCAATTCTCTAGGGGCCATTCTGTAGGGTGCTCGGGACACTGGTCTTGCCCCTGGCACCAACTGGATCCTGAAGTCTAAGTCCCGCGATGGTGGTAGCCCAGGTAACTTCTCCGGAAAGACATCAGCATAATCTCGTGCCACTGGAATATCAGCTATGGAACTCTCTACCACAGCCATCTCGAAACAAATGAAGTATACCTCTTCTCCCTGTTCATAGGCCTTAACGGCCTGTACTGAAGATAAAAAGAGTCGGGGAATGGAACGGATACCTTCAATGATGACGTGGGAGTCCCCGTGTCTGAGTGTGATCCTCTTCGAGGGGCAATCTATCTGCGCGTAGTTCCAATGAAGCCAGTTCATGCCTAGGATCAGATCATAATCCGGTAGGCTCAGAATTGTTGTCGGGGCTTCGAACGCTTTGCCTCCTATCTCGACATCCATATTGCAGCAGTCTGTGGTTCGAAGTTCCGTACCATCAGGGAGTCGCACTCTCTTTTCCAAACCGGAAAACTTCTCCACTCCCTCTAATCCCTTAATAAACGAGTCCGATACGAAGGAGTGTGACGCACCCGTGTCGAAGAGGGTGTGAGCGGGCTTGCCGCTAATCATCACTATGCCTGGGTTCGTTTGAGTTCAAAGAATAGTATTACTATTAATGTCTAAGGTATTCTTAGAAAGAGAAAATTTTAAAATTTATAAATCTTACAAAATTTTAAGTACCTGTAATCACCTCCTCTGGGTCCCTCTGTTCCGTGAGATCCAGCGCGTATACCTGCTCCCGGTCTCGGCCTCGGCCGTGATATCCTCGGCCTCGGCCTCGTCCCCGTCCTCGTCCTCGTCCTCGGCCTTGGTGAACTGGAGGGGCCACTGGAGGTGGAGGAGGAGGAAGAGGGTGGACCTGAAGCGGGCACTGCGTCCTGATGTGCCCAGGTTGGCCGCAACCAAAGCAGGTGATCTGCCTCTGACCTCGATCATCCTGTCTCATCGGTCCGGGAATCTGCATAGGTGGGGGAGCCAAAGGTGGAGGAGGCCCCTGATCCTGCCTATAGTTGGGACGACGACGTCCCCCACCTCTCCTGTATCCAATCGTCTTTCCCCTCTGAGACGATCTGCTGCTCTCCCCAAACGACTGTCCATCCAACGATCTCTTCCCTCTGCCTTGCACCAACAGCTGGTCAGCCTCCAGCTTCTTTGCCATCTCGATGATTTGCGCCATGGTACCGTGGGCAATGAATAGCAAGGGCTGCCTCAAAGAGTCGCGGAGCCCGTGATAGAATCTCTTCGCGTATTTCTGGTCGTCCCAGTCATGGAAGCCTGCAAACCTAGCCAGGTGGGAGAACTCTCTCTGATATTCAATAACTGATCGGCTCCCCTGTTGGAGGCTCAGAAACCTCGCCTCCAAGGTATCTCGGTCTGTGGAAGATACATAATGCTCCAAGAAGACGTCGCTGAACTCCTCCCAAGATATGTCCATCAGCTCCCGGTCGGCGAATGTAGAGTCCCGCACCGACTTCCACCACCTCTTTGCATGAGCATCTAGTGCCGAGGTGGCAAGGGGAACTGCCTGTCTGACGGGGCAGCTGATGCCGGCTAGCAGCTCCTGGATGGTCTCCAACCACTCCTCTGTCTTTACCGCGTCTTCTGTCCCGCGGTACAGCGGCGGGGACAGACCTTTGAATGCACTCAACCAGTTCGATCCTGGGTTGGGCAGCTGAATCGGGGCTTGCTGCGCTCTGAAGGCATCCAGGATAGCCGTCAGGGTTTGCCCCATCTCAGTCTGCATGAACGGAATGGCAGCCGGAGGGGGAGGAACCGTATCCTGCGGAGGCTGCATAAAGGAAAAACTTAACGTCAAAATTGGCCTAACTCATTGTTTGATGGACTGATTATGTGGCTTTTTACGCATGGGCACACCACTGCTTCCGCTGCATAGTTTGTCCGCAAACTAATGCTGGAGCGGGGTGTTCCAGTGTGGTGGACTGTATTCTCATATGATCGTGGTTTCAAGTGATACCAGTTTGTAAGATCCTGTTCCTCAAATCCGAGGCAACCCGGATCTTATGCCCAGAACCGCCGCCTTACGGTGACACTAACGCACGAGTTAGTCGTCACCGCAAGACGCCGATTCTGCCGGCTAGTACGATCATAACCTGTTCGGCCAATATGAGAATAATTGCATAATAAATCAGAGTAAAAGCAGAAGCAAGTCCACAGCCACATCACATATATATATCAAATGAAATAAAAGCCAGTCCATAATGAGCACATAAGTGAAAGTAAATAGGGCTTATGCCCAGTACATCATAATCTCTCTCACTCTCACATACAGCAGCGGAATAACTAAAACTCTCTCATCACCTGTAGACGTGCCCCAGTAGTAGTAGCTGGTATCTGCCCCTCAAGTCCTGCCTCCTCGACGTGCTGGTCCACCTCCTCGAGCTCCTAAAATAGTAAGGTCACCGACCATTAGTCAAAAAGACTAAGTCGTATCCTCAGCACCTCCTCCTGCAACTCCTAGGCACCGTGCGGGAGGACGAAGCGGTGGACAACAAGGGGTGGCAAAGGCGAGCAGGTGACAGGAAACTAACAGGGTATATATATAATCAAAATATAATGAAATGTAACCTCCACTTATGCAAGTACGCATAAGCAAGGGATCTTTTGCAGGCTCCCATTGTATAGAATGTCCCATACCATTTATACAATGGGGTGTCAGAGTCACAAGCATATATATAAAGGGAAATAACCTTAACCTATAAACATGCCCACTCAGGCTTATAGGCTAAGGGATCGTATAGCAGGTCCTAATGTATAAGTGTCCCATACCACTTATACATTAGGTGACTTAAGTTGTTATGAAGGTTAATGTTATGCATCTATATGGTGGGTATGATATGAACATGCAGTGCAACACACACACACGACTCCGTGATCACAGACCTTTAGTTCCCACTTTTCGAGAGCTAGCATCACTCTCAGGTACCACCGTTGTGGCTACGGCAGCAGCGGAGCGGGCGTCTCCGCCTTCTAGGCGGGTATACACAGTACCAGGCCTAGACCTCTCTTGTACGCCTCTGTACACCTACAAGTGCACTCTAGAGTCTCTGCGTACCACTTTGCTGACTACCTGTCAGTCTTGTTGGGTCGGGTGCGCGTTATTAGGAAAAGTCCTCCAGACTCCAGTATAAACATCCTACTGGTCCTTCTAACCCTCGCACCCGCCTGGTCCACCGTACTGCCGTCGGTGTGACGACCGGCCAGTACCGCATGGCCCGCCACTAGTATATGCACATGCAAGTATTATATATTGAGCCTCCAGCTCCAAGGACTATCCTGTCTCAAATCTCTCCAACCCGCCACGGGTGAGTATATGCTACAAACCCTCCAACCCTGGCCGGGTGAGTGTATATAAGCCAATTTCTTTCCTCCAACTCTGCACGGGTGAGCAAGTAGTCAAAAGACTCCAAGTCCCTCCAACCCGGCACGAGTGAGCACATGTCCAGATCACTTAGCCTATTAGACTACTCTTATCTACAGATTATCATACTTAGAGTCTTAAGGTTAGTCCCAGGACTGCCCAAGGTATTCCCGGTGAAGGGTTCTCAGGGGCACTAGGAGCTGCGATGGGCTGAATCCCAAAGCTCCCTTTCTCAAGGATATTTACTTTAGTTGTTTCTTACCCCAGACCCCCTTTTCTCTCTCCTGTTACATAGAGTGACCTAGTGATTTAAGGTATAGATTAAGGAGTGACGGTCTTCCGTCAACCCTACCTAGGCATGGCTAATGTTGCACTTTTACTCTCGTCTCTATAATGCATCTGCCACCCAGGGTTATACTTCCGAACTTAGACTCTAACTCAGTTGTTGATTTATCCCCTGGCGACCTATAGTCCAGCCTACTTTTACTATGCGCACCCCATGACCTAACACCACCCTGAAATCGAACTTCTAAATCCTTGATCCAACTGACCCCAAATATTTATCCTAGGGTGGTATGGACTAATAAAATGAGTGGGTTGATTTTCATAATTTTCCTAGGTCATTAAGGCCTTTAAATAAATCTTTTAAATTATTCCCTAGGTCATTTTACACAAGAAGTATTATCAATTAAAATCTTCTGACCTAAGGGAATTTTCCTGAGTTGCATATGAATAAAATATTACTGTCTACAACATTTCATAATTTCTCTTTTTATATTTCTATTTTTCCCATAATTAATACAAATTCTACCTATTTATCACTTTCCAAATGAAGTACAAGAAATATATACACCAAAATTCCAGGAAAATTACTGAGCATTTATATTACCATTTTATGACTAATGGCAGAGTTTTATTAATTTCTACAAGGTAATGGTCTATCAAAATCCATTCTTAATTATTTACCAAAAATGCCATTATGCTAATTAATAATTAATATTGTACCCAAAAATTCTGATATAAATCTACAAGACTAATATAACAGTTATGCAACTCTAGGATTATTTTCACAATTATCCAACAAATATTTATACTAATTCATAAACATTTACAAAAAGGGTAAAATGGTCATTTCCATGAATTTTGCTCTAATAGTTGCCAAACAGAGATAAGAAATTTTCTTAAGTCAATTAAAACACCATACTTTGACTTGGCTGAATCTGAAAGTTTTCTATAGCCAAAACCTATTTTTCCCATTTATTTTACAAAAGGACCTATAATTTGAAAAATTCCATTAAGTGGTATTTTTAATTCCAAAAATCCCAAAAATAATTCTAGGGGTGAAACATGCCCTAAAGTATCACTGGAATTTATTGCATGGTTTTTGGGTGCCTCAGTTAGGTTAAATACACAAAATACAAATTATTGCTAATTGCACACCAAGGCCTAAATTAGCCTACACAAACACATGGAATAACCCTTCATGCAGGGGTCCAATTGCCTTGAAATTTCTACCAGACACCAATAATGACCCCAAGGACATACCACCAAAATTTGGGGTCATTTGGGTGCCTAAAATTACAATTATGCCCTTAATTTAATTTTTGATATTTTGATAAAAACTATAGAAAAAGTTCTTCCAAAAATTCCAAATTTTTGGCAGGGCATAGGCATGCCCTAAATACACCCATGACCAAAATTTCAGGTCATGGTGATGCTTGGTTTGACTTGGGCATCAAATTTGGTTTCTGCCCTAGTTTAGGGGCAGTCCTAGCAAAACAGCCCTACAGGGCAGCCTACTGGTCCAAAAGTCATGATTTCTGTGGCATTGCAAATTTAACCCATCTACCTAACTTTTTCATTCAGGGTTCATCCTAAGATGGGGCCTCTAGGTACCTCATAAACAACATGCAAGGTGTCTGATATATTGTGACATTTAATCTTACTATTCATATATGTATTTAATATTAAGAAATTTATATCAGCCAGCACAGATCTTGATGTAGATCTGACGGCTGCTGAGTCTTCTTCCCCATGCATTGCATGCAGGCCAAAACCCGAGCAGGTGTCCCTTGCGGGGTGGATTCCGGCCATCGCCGGCGGCGGGGCCTCCGGCCAATTGCTTCCTCGGCCTCACGGTGGCCGGAGCTTGATCTGGCCGGCGACTGGACGGCGGAGAGCGGCAGACGGCGGCGGCGCAACCAACCCGAAAAACCTCCAGGCCGCCATTTTTAAAGCTTTTTCCAAGCTTTTTGATTCCTGTGTCGAGCTCGTTTGAGCTCGACCTCTAACCTAGATGATCTAGGATACTAGTACAATAAGAGGGGAGGGGATACGGACCAACGGCGGCGGTTGTGGCTGAGGGTGGCGGCGATTTCCCATGGCATGCAAGCTCCGGCGATTTCCTCCTCTGTTGGCCATGGCAGCTGTGGTCTCCGGCTCTCTCTCTCTGTCTCAGGGGTAGGACTGGATGGAATGAGAGAGGGGGAAGGGTTTGGGGCTGAGTTATGGGAGTGGGCGACTTCACCAAGGGAGGGGGCGATTTCAACAAGGGAGGGGGCGATTTCAACAAGGTGGGGCTCGGTTTGATGGATTTGGCCGGCTAGGTGGCTGGTGAGTGGGTCCCACTGGTCCATGAGGGTTGACTAGACCTTAGTGGGTCGGGTTGCCAAGTCTAGGGCCGAGTTGGGTGAGTGAAGAGGGGGAGTTGACTTCCATGAATGGGTTAGGTCATATTGGGCTTGGGTTGGGTTTGGGCTTGGCCCAAGGCAGCATGGTGGGGGTCCCACACCTCCTAATACTCATGCATGGTGAGCCAACCCATGGTGGGTTGGTGGGATGAGCCTAAGTGGCTCAAAATAGCTCCTCCACATTTCTCTCTCCTATTTATCATATTTTCTCTCTCCTAGGTAATTCCCAAAATTACCATTGCATGCCCATATTTTTCTCTTCCATAGGGGGTATAGGGTCACTTTAGGCCCACCTAATGAGTTTGGGTTGATTTGGGTGGACCCAACCTAGTGAAATGGGCTAGGGCACCATTTTCACTATTTAGGTCAACATGTTGACTTGACCCAACATGGGTCAACTGGTTGACCCCATGGCCTACCTTAGGGTCCACTTAGATTGTATTTAGGGTTAGGGCATCATGAGGGGGTCATGGTGTGGCTAGAGTTCCTGTTTAGGCTAGTTTGACCTAGTTTGACTTTGGCCCCATGGTGGGCCCCACATGGCTACAACCCTCTATCTAGGGTCAAACCTAGCTCATTACCCTAACACCCACCCCATGCCTAACCCAATCTAAGTTAAGGGGTCTAGAAGTAACATTGGGATGTTACAGTTAGATCTCTGATAGAAAATTTAGGCCATTTGGGTTAATACTTTGTGATTTTGGGCACCCAACATGATTTGACCTAGAAAAGGTCATGCATGCCTGGGTTGCACTTAGCAAAATATTAAGACAAGTATAATTTTCTATATACCCATTCATTTGGCTTGAAATTTGATACAAGACCGTAACATAACCTCAGAAATTACAACAAAAAGTTGTAGAATTTTTGGAGCATGATTTTCCTATGATATATGGAGAATTTAATAAGTGTCACACCATGAAATTAACTATTTTAATTGGGGCACAAGTGAACAACACTCTTTAAAATCCTCATATTTGGATAGCTTTATCCTCAGGAGATATTAGACCTATGGTAAAAATATTAAGGGAATTGGATTAAGGATATGTGAGATTTAGCACCCAATATGATTTGACTTACGAAATGGTCATATATGCTTGGGGTGCTAAAAAAAGAAAATTGATTTAGTGTCTTCCCTCTGGTTTCTCATCCAATTGACTTGAAACTTGATACATGATAGTAACATCACCTCAGGATTGACTCCAAAATTTTTAAAAATGTGTGTAGCTTTATTTTCTATGTTTTATGGAAAATTTAATAAATATCACGTACACCATGAATTGAAAGAAATTAATTAGGTCACAACTCTTTGTAAAATCTCCAAATTTTGGTTGCTTCATCAATAGATAATATATTGTCTCTGTTAAAATTATTAGGGCCTTCAGCTTAGAGATTTGAAGGAAATATCATCTTGATTGTTTGACCTTAGAAGAGTGTCATGTAGGATTGGTTTGCCAATAGTAGAAAGTAGTTCATGTGATTCCCCTCTGGTTTTTTATCGAAATGACTTGAAAATAAATACATGAATGTATGAAAACCTTCTGAAGGACTCCAAAAATTTGTTGAATTCTTTGGAGCATATTTTCCATATGTTTTGAATTAAATGAAATTATTTTCACATAGGGGTATTAATAGAATTAAAATATATTTTTGGCGAACTTAAAACCTCAAATTTTTATAGTGGCACAACCATGTTAGGAATGACATCCAGTAAAAATATTATAGCTTTTGGAGATGATTCAGCCTAATTGAACTTTTTAGTAATTATTTCCCTTGTATATGAAGTCACACATTACGTGATCATTATAAAACATTGTTGGAAATTATTTAATACTTTCCTTAGGTGATCATGTACTGAATTATTATCATGGGTTCATGCCCCTTAAAATATGATTAAATCAACTTAACTCAGTTTGGGAATTTCAAACTGGAACTACTCATGAAATTGGATCATAACTCCTTTTATACAGATCAAAACATGTTTTATGCAATTAAATTTAGATCTCTTAAGTTGTTATACATTATAGAGAACCACATGTGAATAATAAGGAGACATGTACCCTTAGGTCATTATTTTTCATATAGAAACACCTAATGATAGACCTTAGAGGACTCTCAATTCAAGATAAAATGTGGGCGACCAAGTAAGTTATAACCTTGGACCTTCAACATTGTACCATAACAATCCTTAGGATCATGAGAAAGTTACCCTTATTTTATACTCCCTTACACTCGAGATGGACCCGAGGGTTATTGGGTGTTGCCAATTCGGGTATAGTGGAGGCGGTTGTAACACCCCAAATCTCAATTGAGAGTTCAGGCTGGGTGACACGGCCTAGGACACGGGCGTGCCCAGCTCTGTGTACTCGAGTGGGTCTCGAGTAGGACTAGAGTGGGCCTCGAGTGTATCGAGTGAGGAACACGGCCTGGGACACAGGCGTGTCCCAGGGCGTGTCCTTCACTGTGTGTCGCGAGTTCTTGACGAAGTGTAGTCAACGATCTTCTAAAGGCGACACAGTTAGGGACACGAGCGTGTCCCAGGGCATATCCTGCTTGGGTTGGTAGCCGGGCTGTGTCGGGTGGGGAACACGGCCTGGATCCCAAGCGTGTTCTGGTTGACACGGGCGTGTCAAAGTTGACACGGGAGTGTTGGGAACCCGTGTCCCTTTTGGGATTGGTGGTCCTGTGTCGATTGAGAGACACACCCCTCAACACGGGTGTGTACTGATTGACACGAGCGTGTTAGGTGCTTGACACAGGCGTGTCTAATCCCGTGTCCTAGTCTGGATTGAGTCGGTTGTGTGCCGCTTAAGGTACACGGCCTGTGACACGGGCGTGTCATAAGCCGTGTCAGCCCTGGAAGGATGCTTTTTAGAGCGAAGCGTGGCCGTTCATTTCCTTCAAATTGGATCTAATGGTCCAAACTCCTTCCTACTGTTATAAGGCTAAGGATTGAGAAGTATTTATCATTCTGTTGTTGGTCATTCTCTTTCTAAAGAGAAGATAGAGAGAGGAGAGCAAGGAAGGAATAAGGAGAAGGATTCCGGCCACCGGTGGAGCTTCAGCGATCCGAATCGAAAGCCGAGTTCAGCATTGTGGAGGCAAAGTTATCGCGGTGATTACCATCCGGCTAGATTTCCATGGCTCCAAAGCGATCGTCGAGGGTAACGATCTCCTTCTTGGACAAGTGAAGTCCTACTTTATGCATGTGTATGGAATCCTCCACCAAGAGGTGGAAAGTGCAAGCGATTCCAGCGGGTTGATAGTTGATATCCCCGGTTGAGTCTGCATCTAGATCCGGAAATGAGTAGTACGGAATATGCATGCTGTGTGAAGCCCATCCGGACGGTTAGTCTGGATTGGTGATGTTTATATTGCGAACCGGAGAAGACTCCGTATATGTAATGAGTAGGTTACGGTGTTTTTGAGGATGCTTGTGAGTTCCTTGTGTTGTATGCTCTGTATGAGCTATATGCGATGTGGCCGTGAGAGCCATTCTTTGGGATTGTGGAGCCTTTGTGGCATTGGAATTGTACGCTCTCTGTGAGTTGTGTGCTGAAGCGGCACTCTATTGAGAGATCGATTTGTAGCACTGCAAATGGGGGCTGCGGGCCTTCCCGGCTTGTTACACTACGATGGTAGGTCGATCTAGAGGTACTATGTACCTGCGTTGTGAGCGATCGATTGGTGGCAACGCAAATGGGGGGTTGCGGGCCTTCCCGGCTTGTTACACTACGGGGGTAGGTCGATCTTGAGTGCTCATTGGTTGCCGTGAGGTGAACACCTCTGAGTGGTATGGGCGAGGATGTCTCCAACATGCGTATTGTAGAAGACTATTGCTCGGCCAACAAGCTAATAACCTCAAATCGATGGTGGGACCTAGAATGATTTGGTATACTGTAAGTATGCCCTGAGTGCACGGAGCGTTTGGCATGAAGGCCGGCGTTTGTGATGATGTTGTGCGTGAGTGCACTTGTTGTGATATATATATATTGTGATTGCAATGCATACAGGGAAGGAACCACTGCCCCGGGTAAGGGGTAGGGTCATTATAATTGGTCAGCTGAATGCTAACCGTTGCTTTGTTTATCACCCTTGGGGTGGACGCCCATATGTAGGTGTTGCGGACTGAACTTGATTGAGCGGGCTGACGCCCTTGCTACTGCTGCTTGTAGGCCCTTGAAGGCCGTGCGAAAAATTGGATTTCATGTGTGGCCGGCCTGCGTGCCGATGTATGAAACCACCTATTGTAAAGAGAAACATGTAAGGACTTAAGGCCGTGAGCGTTTGTGTGTTTGTATACATTCCTGGTGTTATATATATAAATGTGTTATATATTTAGTAGACATTCGTTGGATGAGTTCTTACAAGTAATAAACTTCCGCTAGAATACTCTGAGTTAAGATGCGAGTAGAAAGTATTTTGATATTCACACGTGATTCCGCCGTTTGTCTGTGAAATATGGCGTGGGGCCCCGACCAGACCCTCTGTTATATTACATGTAACAGATGGAGGCGTTACAACGGGTTCTTGATGCACTTTAAAGGATATGTTTATATCCAAGTTAGGCTATGATAAGGACTTAGATCGTAGTCCTCGGGTGTTGATGACACGTTGATAAACATGGGTTTGTCGTGTAGGTATACACAAGTGCATATGGACCTGGCTGAAAGGATTGCTTGTGGTGGGTCAACAAGCATATCAGTCATCACACTGATGGAATATGATGGATATACTATAGCTCGTGGGTTGAGGTCTAATGGGACAGGTTAGCTGATGTCTTGGTGACGTTCTCCTAAAGACCCTTCCCATTTCTTTGGAGACTCGAACAGTGTAAGTCGAGCAAGAGTACACAGTTTCTCCGTAACACTCACATGTCTAAGCATACATAAGACCTAGGTCTAGTAGTGTGTATACATAGCTAGTAGTGGAGGAGCCCGTTCTACAACCACCATTTGACCACGATGGTTGTGGTTAGCTACCCTCGAGAAGTGAGAATTAAAGGTTTATGTCGACATAAAGTCATGTGTGTGAGTAAACCATGGGAGAATCATCATCTTTCATACATTGCATTACATCACATCACACCGTAAAAATAGATTCTCGTCATTTAAATTAGTATTGACTCTTTTATATGATAAGTTATCTTTGTACATTTAGATCAATCCTTAATTTATAAATTTGTATGAGTATTTTTATAAGTTAAGTTACTTTTGATTCTTTATTTGTTATTATATTATGTTGTTATCACTTGAATTATTTCTGTTATTGTAATCTTAGAATTCAAAATTGCTCATAGTATATTAATTGCCAGTACAACTTAAAATATCAATTGCTAGTACAACATTATACTCTAACAGGTCACCTTCTTGGAGATATATATATCTTTACCAATTATAAAGAAGTAGTTTTGAATTGAAAAAATCGATCATGATCGTTGAATGAGAACCACACAATTGATCACAACCGTTGATCACAACAATGAATCAGGGTCATTCATATTTTTTTCTTAGATCTCCTAAACCTATATAGGGCGTCTCAAACCTATATATTTTTGTAGGACACCCTACAACCAGCCAGCTCATTAGAATCTGCGGGCCAAAATTAATACAAAAACTCGGTAAATAAGCCAGCCACAATGTCAGGCCCGCAAGAGTTTTAAGCCCGCCTTCCCGCCTGGCTTAGGCCTCTAATATATTAATCCCAGGCGGGATATATATACTCGAATAAAAATCTCGCGCAAGCGGTGTGGGACTAAATCCCGCCTGGGATTAATAGAATCCCAGGCGGGATTAATTAGGCGGGATTAATCCCGCCAATTTAGGCGGGATTAAATCCCGCCTATTCGCCAGGCGGGATTAATCCCGCCTAAGCCAGGCGGGATTAATCCCGCCTAAAGCCAGGCGGGATTAATTGATTAATTAATCCCGCCTGGCTTAGGCCTTTAATTTAGTTTTTTTATTTTTTTTAAAATTTTTTTATTATTAATTTTTTTTAATTTAATCCCTCCCTCCTAATTTAATTTTGTTTTTTTATTTAATTTTTTTTATTTGTTTTTTTGTTTTTATAATTTAGGGCGGGGGGCGGGCGAAGCCCGGCGGGGGGCGGGGCGAAGCCCGGCGGGGGGCGGGGCGAAGCCCGGCGGGGGGCGGGGCGAAGCCCGGCGGGGGGCGGGGCGAAGCCCGGCGGGGGGCGGGGCGAAGCCCGGCGGGGGGCGGGGCGAAGCCCGGCGGGGGGCGGGGCGAAGCCCGGCGGGGGGCGGGGCGAAGCCCGGCGGGGGGCGGGGCGAAGCCCGGCGGGGGGCGGGGCGAAGCCCGGCGGGGGGCGGGGCGAAGCCCGGCGGGGGGCGGGGCGAAGCCCGGCGGGGGGCGGGGCGAAGCCCGGCGGGGGGCGGGGCGAAGCCCGGCGGGGGGCGGGGCGAAGCCCGGCGGGGGGCGGGGCGAAGCCCGGCGGGCCGAAGCCCGGCGGGGGGCGGGGCGAAGCCCGGCGGGGGGCGGGGCGAAGCCCGGCGGGGGGCGGGGCGAAGCCCGGCGGGGGGCGGGGCGAAGCCCGGCGGGGGGCGGGGCGAAGCCCGGCGGGGGGCGGGGCGAAGCCCGGCGGGGGGCGGGGCGAAGCCCGGCGGGGGGCGGGGCGAAGCCCGGCGGGGGGCGGGGCGAAGCCCGGCGGGGGGCGGGGCGAAGCCCGGCGGGGGGCGGGCCGAAGCCCGGCGGGGGGCGGGCCGAAGCCCGCCGGGGGGCGGGCCGAAGCCCGCCGGGGGGCGGGCCGAAGCCCGCCGGGGGGCGGGCCGAAGCCCGCCGGGGGGCGGGCCGAAGCCCGCCGGGGGGCGGGCCGAAGCCCGCCGGGGGGCGGGCCGAAGCCCGCCGGGGGGCGGGCCGAAGCCCGCCGGGGGGCGGGCCGAACCCCGCCGGGGGGCGGGCCGAACCCCGCCGGGGGGCGGGCCGAACCCCGCCGGGGGGCGGGCGAACCCCGCCGGGGGGCGGGCGAAGCCCGCCGGGGGGCGGGCGAACCCCGCCGGGGGGCGGGCGAACCCCGCCGGGGGGCGGGCGAAGCCCGCCGGGGGGCGGGCGAAGCCCCGCCGGGGGACGGGCGAAGTACTGTGGCGCGTGGCCATAGGGGCGGAGCCCCGTGTCGGGCACTCGTATATATATATATATATATATATATATATATATATATATATATATATATATATATATATATATATATATATATATATATATATTAGCTTTCTATTTCCAACCTCCGCCTAAGTTATCGGGGCAGGGGATGCCAAATCACTTAGTATTTTTGACTTAATGGTCATTGTACAATACCATTTTAGTAGCGTGTGCAGCTATAACAACACCTCATACAGGAGGACCACTAGACTAGGGAGCCTAGGACCTATAGGATGATGTTGCACCTTCCAACTCCTCTTATTGCGGATGTGAGATTTTGAGAGCTTTCGCATTTATTTTAAGAATATTGTAATTCAGATATATATCAGACATTGTTGTTCTTATTATCTATTTACCCTATGGACTTTTCATTTAAAACTAATGTGATGTATGATTTCATGCTCAAACTTATTAATGTATAATGTGGTTTGCTGGTGATGATAGAATTTGCAGGCAGGATAAGCGTCTTATAGTGGATGCTAACATGTGAGTTGGCACTACCGTAAGGTGACTATTCTGGGCACAAGACTTTTGCTTGCCTATACTCCCCGGGATGAGGTCTTACCAAACAAAATATTAAAGGCTTTGGTATGACTTTTCTAGGTCAAACCTTGACCATTTTGATGACTAGACCCCACTAAATAAATGATGTCTTTGGTCCCATGCAAGTCTAGTAATGCTCAAGTGTTCACTAATATGTCTTGAGTCATCTAACTACTCTAAAGTTGACTTTTAGGTAGACTTTTGAGGAGGCGTCGCACCATTATTGGTCCAAAGCACATCCATAACACATATAGGCCACCTTAATCCCAATTGGACATACGCATGACATAGTTTACACAACAAGAAGGATGGAAATGTCCTTAGGGCATAGAGTCACCCTAGAATAGACCACACTATAGTTATACAATCTCGGGCTTACCTTTGCTCAGCGGGCTAGATTGTGTGCATATTGCTGCACCTCAAAGCTTGTAGACCCCTCAATAAAAATTGTGATGTTACAGATCTATCGCACTTACGGTATTTTTATGGCATGTTTATAAATTTTTATAATTAAAGTTCAAACAAAATTTGAACCAAAACTTCGTATTGTTCACAACTAATCTTTTCAACTCTATTTTATAACTTTATTTCACTCAAACAGTATTGAACAAAATTTTGTTTTTCGGAAACAATATTTTTCTCAAACTTCATTTTCTATCATCAACTTTCCATCAGTAGCAACCCAATCAAACAGAGCCTCAGTGTTAATGTAGAACACTTAAGAAGAAGAAAATTTCTGGTCAATAATAAAAATATAAAGATCTAATACATTGCATAATGATTAAAAGAATTTATATCTCTGTATCCTAATCATAATGAATCATATGTTATCAACGAAAAAAAACAAGACTACATTACAAAAAGGGTGTTGTTAATAGCATACCCACTTTCGTTACTAGCAAAAAAAAAGATTCAATCATTTTTTTTATTTTGTTCTCTTCCCAAAAATTACTACTAGCAAACAAATTATTTTTTTTTTTTTACAATTTTGAATTTTGAGCCCCAAATATTTCACATTTGAAAAAGTGATCAACATGAAAGTTGTAGATCTCAACGAGATCTACAATTTTTATGTTGAACACTATTTAATTTGAAGCCGTTTAAGCCTCCCAATTTGGCCCCCGAAAAAAGTCACGCCGATCCCGGGCTTCCGTACATATGTTCGGCGTGACTTTTTTCAGGGGAAAAATCGGAGGTCTAAATTGTTTCAAATCAAAAGGTGTTCAACATGAAAGTTGTAGATCTCATTTAGATCTACAACTTTTATGTTGAACACTTCTCTTGAAAATATACGTATAAATCGCAGATCAAAAAGACGCGTATATTTTTATATACACTTTACTCGTATATACAACACACCCTTAAATGAATTAGAAATCAAATATATTTCTAAATCAGACGATATATTGGTTAAAGATTTGGTGCACATGATGATATTTTGTTAAAAAGAAGTTTTGGACAAACCAAACAAAATTTTGCGGCATTTTGACTCATTTCTAATGTTAACATAAGTGATTGGATGAATACATTTGAAATCATTTGTAATGTCATTATATGTAGTGAGTTATTTTGAAAGAACGAATGTTTAAAAAAAAATTTAAATTTTTTTTAAATTTTTTTTATGTTGATTTACTAGTAATAAAATGATTTTCAAATAGTCATTTTGAAAAATAAAAATTTACTAATAATAATAATTTGCTAGAAATGAAATTGAATTTGCTAGTAACAACACCCTAAAAATACATTTATATAAAATTTATTTGGCACTCTTGAATTTTTAACTTTACCTAAAAAATTTTCCTTCAATTTTTATGTTTAAAATTAAAATTTTCTTGTTCGTGATCATTAATGTCATGTCTAATATATATATAATATGAAGTGTAATATAAATTTGTTAGTTATTATTTATTAAGGAACAGCAGTTTTATCTTTTATTTAACTTTTTATTGTTATTAGCGCTATAAATTTGGCTAGTCGCACAACGTTTTCTCCTAATTTTTCGCATCTTTTAAAAATACATCTTGTGCATGCATTTTTAAGAAAGGTGTTCAACAAAAAACTTGTAGATCTTGACGAGGTCTACAACTTTCGTGTTGAACACTTTTCCTAAAAATACATGTATAATGCGTACTTTGGAAAATACACACAGATTTCACGTCTTAAAGAAATACGCCTTGTACATGTATTTTTAGAAAAAGTGTTCAACACTAAAGTTGTAGATCTCGTCGAGATATACAACTTTCATGTTAAACATTTTTCCTAAAAATACATGTACAAAACATACTTCCCAAAAATAAAAAAAATTAGAAGAAAATATTGTACGACTAGTTAAAACTGTAGTGCTAATAATAATGTTGTTGTACATGAACATAATTTTCATCGCCCGGCATTAATTTTCTCGTTTTCTCCCAGCTATAAGAGGAGACATGTTTCATTCTAAACTTTCCACGTTGTTGTGCGTGCGTGTGTCAAGGTAGTGAGAGAGTGAGAGAGTGAGAGAGTGAGAGTGGGAGAGAGAGACAGAGAGAGATGACGAAGCTGTTCTTGCTTTCCGTTTTGCTACTAGTGGCCTCACCACTGGTGTTGTATGCTAGAGATGTTCCCAAACACGTCCAAGTATCGACCACCAACCCCAAACAAACTGCCGGATTTGTAAACGACGAGAAGAACGTGGCTTTCGGTGGTGTCGGCGGTTATGCTGGAGCTGGTGGCGTATCCGTCGGCGGCATACCCGTCCTTGGTGTCGCTGGAGGCGGTGTTGGCAAAGTTGCAGGAGTTGCAGGTTTAGAAGGAGCCGGAATTGGTGGCGTCGGTGGTGCTGCAGGTGGCGTCGGAGGTATTGGCGGCCTAGGTGGTGTTGGAAGTGTTGGCGGTGCAGGTGGTCTTGGCGGTGGAGTTGGAGGTCTGGGAGGCGGAGTTGGTGGTCTGGGTGGCGGAGTAGGTGGTCTTGGCAGTCTTGGAGGTGGAATTGGCGGTCTGGGAGGAGTGGGTGGCGTAGGTGGAGCAGGAGGTCTTGGAGGAATCGGAGGTCACGGCGGAGTTGGCAGCGCAGGGGGTCTTGGTGGAGGAGTAGGCTCCCTTGGAGGAATAGGAGGAGTGGGCGCCGCCGGTGGAGTTGGAGGAGGAATTGGTGGCATTGGCGGCATTGGCGGAGGAGTTGGCGGGATTGGCGGAGTTAGTGGAGGTGGAGTCGGCGGCCTTGGAGGCCTTGGCGGTGTCGGCGGCCTTGGCGGTGTCGGCGGCCTTGGAGGTGTCGGCGCTGTCGGCGGAGGAGGCGCAGGTGCAGCCGGCGGGGTTGCAGGAGGGGTAGCCGGAGGCTTTGGCAAAGGACTCCTTCATTGAGGCGATGATCATGCATGCACATGCGGCATGTGTATATGTGTCGCGTTGGTTTTGAGTGTGACGTGTGCCTCTAAATTGTGTTGGTTGGTTTCGGTTTAGGGGTGTAATGTTTAATCTTGTAATAAGTCGCTGTTGTCGTTTGGGGGTTCAGAGATGTTGTGTTGAACATGTACGTTAAGTTTCCTTAATTAATTTGTATAATGATCACCTAAGTAGCTCTACTTAAGAGTAGTCACATGCTTATTCACTCCAGAGCTTCTTATTTGTTCGAAAGTTTGATTATATTAGTGAGATATTTGACTTGAATATTAAACTTGCATTTCAATTAATTGTAGAAAATACTATCCAAAATACATTCTTATTAACCACAGTCACAAAGTCCTACCCAAACCCACAACATAATAAAAGAAAAGTAGAACCCAATTGGGCTTTCAACCCAAATACAACAATATCACATACATATTTAAACCAAAATTTTCTGGACAAGGCATCACAATTGCAGCAACCGTCCTAAGGAACAATGGTATATATGGCCACCCGACTGCAACAACACATAGTAATAGATCAAGAACGATTTCTCAATGTGAGCGTTCATTAAGACAATGATGAATTACATCAGTAAATTGAACCTTTTGAAGGAACAGAAAAACTAAATAAAGTTACTTGCTTATAATATTCCTCTTCAATGTTTCGTGTTTCAAAAACATTTTATTATATATTTTTATGGTCGAAAATACATATTTTGCAAATATGTTACTAGACAAACATTCATTCAATCATCTCTCATTCAATTGTGAAATATTGTTTTGATAATCTTCGTAAAAAAAGACTTTCTACACTTGCAACGAATACCTGTAGAAGATAATCACAATCTTAAATGTTTTTTCAATCTTCTTTGCCAACATTAAAAAAAAAACTTGTTGAAATTGAATGTCAAAACTAATGACCACCAGAAGATAATCACTACCATGCCACACTTCTTTTGGCATCTCAAAAATATGTAGAAATGAGAATAACACAACCTAATACCTATTCTGCTATTCAACAACCGCACAAAGTAGGAAAGAGGCCAAGAGCCAAGAGCCAAGAGGGAGCAATGAGGCCACGGTCAAATGTTCGATTAAGGCTCCGTTTGGCATGGTGGTGGCAATCGTAAATGCATGAGTTAAACCGTCATTCGTTAAGGATCACCTAACAAACATCATCCGTTTGATCATAAAGGTTGATGAAATTTCTTAGATGAGCGTTAATGAATGACAATTTAACACCTATGTTCATAACCGCCACCACCGTGCCAAGCAGAGCCTAAGTATTATTGTATGATCCCCTTACCCATTGATGGAACTTGGAAGGACGTGAAAAACTTACAGGGGCCTCTGTGACAAAGTTGTAAACAATATGGGGCTGAATGTTGGAATCACGTAGAGACTGAAGAACTGCATTGACGTGCGCTGCTGGTAGTGGGTGAATAGTGAGAAGGCGACCGAAGGTCCGGAAGGATGTGCAAATGTGCAATTTTGCTGCCTTGTGGCTGCTGGTAGCCGGCGAAGAAGGAGACGGGAGGTTGCGGGCTGTTGGAAGTCGGCGAGAAAGGAGGCTAATTTATTAGGGTTTTAGGTTTTAACGCCTCTTTAGTTTTCAATGTGTTTATCTCTATTTAGATGTATTAGCCACGGTTTACAATCATGGCAAAAATTGTAAATATTTTTTGCCACGGTGATAAACTGTGGCTAATCCTACTTCAGCGGCGGCCGTCCACACTCGTCCTATGGTAAGTCCTCCCCTGAAAACACAAACATGACATTCCACTAGAAACAACGGCCTGTTGCACCAAAAGAACCTGCAACACCATAAATAACGAGTACTGCATGCAATACAACTGAATGGGCAATTGCAAATCTCAAACATCACAAAAATTATTAGAAAGTCATAGAGAGTCCGTCTATAATTATTAGAAACTACTAAAACCCACGTATAAATGTTGTCATATCATGTTGATGGAGTGAAAAAGGGGCATGACCATTAGACAGAAAATCACAAGGTTGATAAAATTATAGCAAATCAATCGACCACCAGATTACCTTCTCTAAAAAATGGTTTAAACTATGTTTTGATTTAGCAATAAGCTTGGCGATCTCATTGCCCCAGGAATTTTTATATCAGCAAAAAGAGTTTTTAAAAAATAGATGAGCAAAGTGTTGAGAAAACCCGTGGCCACAAGAATAAATAAGCAGCTAATGTAATGCTTCCCAGAGTTATAACCTTGGGAATACCTTATAATATTTATGAACTTGGCCGTTTGTGTTTTGCTATCTATAAAACCAGAGTAGAATGTATCCGATTTATTATGAATAGGAAGTGATGAATAAATCACTTTTCCTTCTCCACTTTCATGTTTTTTCCAGCTGCAAGGAATAACAATGTTTAGATTAATTTTCTATTTGTGTATCAGAGCTATTGTAGTTCTTGCACTATTTCATTAGAAAACTATGAGCTCGTCATCTACATCATCTACATCATCTGCCACCACGCCAGTGTTCTCCCATCTCTCCACCACAATGTTAAATGGGGAACTCAGTGATCATTGAGCCCTAAAGATGGAGACCCTTCTTGATTCACAGGATCTTTGGGAGATCGTTCAAAACAGCACTAAGCTTGGTGATCGAGAAGGCCAAAGAGGGTGAGGAAGCAAGAATGCCCAAGGGAGAAAAACAAAAAAACTCCATGGTGCTGCTCCTCATCAAACAGCGGTCACCACAATAATGTTTCCACGGATCTTGGGAGCACAGACAGCAAAAGATGCTTGGGACACTCTCAAGGAGATATATCAAGGGGACAAAAAGATGATCTCTATATGAAGGGTGAATGTAAAATGACAGTTTGATGCATTGTCAATGCAAGAAGTTGAATCAATATTCGATTTCATGTCGAAGTTAACTAATCTCACAAATTTGCTAAGCTACCTTGGATCCCCTGTACCCGAAAAAATGATAGTACTAAAAATTCTCACAAGCCTCCCAAAAACATACGACCACATTACTGTGGCTATTGAGGAGAGCAATGATCTTAAAACACTACAAGTTAGAGCTCTTGTTGGTTGTAATGCCTCAAAAATCCTGAAAAAGGAAGGATTGGAAATTATCGTGCGGCGGTAGTGTTAACGCCGGTGTTAGCTATTGAATTAAATCGTCTGGTGTCTCGGGTATTTATCGCGCGGCGGTAGAAAGGTATCGCGTGGCGATATCACTCGACGCACTCAACGCTTTTGACGAATCGTTGAGTGACTACCGCGCGGCGGTAGTGAGCTAACGCGCGGCGATATCACTCAACGCACTCAACGTTTTTGACGAATCATTGAGTGATTACCGCGCAGCGGTAGTGAGCTAACGTGCGGCAATAACTTATTAAATTGACTTATGCCTCGGGAAGGTACTGCTTGGCGGTAGTAAGTTAATGCGGGGCGGTAGCTTGCCACGTGGCAGTAAGGTGGAGGTTATTTTGGGCGACAGAGCGATGTCCATTGGGTGAAGCGGCGACCGCCTTTGATACCGCGCGGCGGTAGCAGATACCGGGCGGCGGTAACAGATACCGGGTGGTGGTAACAGATACCGGGTTGCGGTAGCTTGCTTTTAAGGGTTGGATTTTAGATTTCATTCTCATTTTCCTCTCTCACACTTTCTCTCTTGGTTCTTGAACTTCTTGAGGGAAGAGGAGGAAGAAAGTCCAGGAGGCTAAGGGGAGAAACGATCCAAGGTGTACTTGTGATCGGAATTGCGAGTCGACGCTAGATCTGCAGAGAGGAAGCTGTGACGCTCAGTTCCATCCAGACCAAAGAACAAGAGCATGACTCCCAAGCGATCAATAAGGGTAACGATCTTCCTTCTTGGACAAGTGAAGTCCTCCTTTTTGCATAAGCACAGAATCCCCCACCAAAAAGTGGAAGAATGAGGGAATTCCGATGGGATGATACATTATATCCCCATATAGTTTTGCATGTAGATCCGGAATTTGTAGTACGGAACCGACATGCTGTGTGAAGCCCATCTAGACAGGTTGGTCTGGATTGATGATGCTTTATATTGCGTGCCAGAGAATACTCCAAGTATAAATGGGTTGTTTCTGAAGTCTGAGGGTTGTGCCTGTGAATTGGAGTAGCAGGAAGTACTGGAGGTGTGCTCCAGAAAACTACCCAAAAATTGCCACAGTTTGATAACTGTTGGATATCACCGGGCGATAGTGATTATCGCTGGCAATAGCTTCTGGTGAGCTATATTTAATACCAGTGTTTTAGCACTGCAGGATGGCCCATTATGGACCATTTGTGTTTGGTGCACCAGCCCCCATACTCAAGGATAAGGCAGTGGCCATTTCTCAGGTTCTCCCAGCATACACTCAGACCAAGGACAAGTCTATCAGCAAGCCTGACTTGGGTATTTCAGAGGTCATCAATAGTATGTCTTCTGCAAAGAATACCACTGCTGGTAGAACTCAAAATAAAACAAGCTCTTCAACTGACAGACTCACCTTCAGTCAAATTGTTACTGAAAGAAACAAGTATAAGGAAGATGCTCTTTCTTCTGATCAGTCAGCAACTAACATGTAATCTACCAGACCTGTTCAGAAATGAAGATATAATATCCATGAGTGTTAGTGCTATGACAAAGTGGAACATTTTACTTTAGATTGTTGGCATAATCCAACTGTGCCCAGAGCAAGTGCTAGTCTTCCTGTCAGAAAATCTGTAGGAAGACATTTTCATTTTCAGGCTAACCAGAACCAAGAACCCAATACAATTTAGGGTCCTAAGGTAATTTAAATTATGTCTTGCAGGACAGTCCAAGTGCCCATACTCCTATATGGTACTTGGACAATGGATGTTCCAGGCACATGAATGGAACAAGAAGCAACTTGAACAACTACACTCCAATGAAGAATGAACCTAAAGTTATCTTTGGAGGTTCAGACAGAGGAGTCACTAAGGGATATGGTATGATTACCAATGGCATTATCTCAATCTCAAAAGTAGCTTATGTGGAAGGTTTGCAACACAACCTGATTAATATAAGTCAACTGTATGATCTTGGCTATGTCATTGTATTCCACAAGGATGAGTGTCAAATTAAGAGGTCAAGTGACCAAGAAGTCATCTTGACAAGCACTAGGAGTGGAAATATTTATTGTTTAAACTTTCTATGTTTAAGTAAAAACTCTTCTATATGTATAGTTGTAAATGAGAAAGTCTCTTACTATGTTTAATGGCACAAGAGACTTGCCCACTTGAACTATAAGACCATCAGTAAGCTCTTAGTGAAGAGTTGGTTAGGAATGGTCCCAAAATAAAGTACATCAAGGAAGGAATTTGCTCTGCATGCCAAAAGGGCAAGCTGACCAAAGCTTCTTTTAAGAGCATTGGCGACAAAGACTCTGTAAGGTGTTTATACCTCCTGCATATGAACTTGTTTGGTCCTATGCCAGTTCATAGTCTAGATAGAAAAGTCTACACCCTTGTGTTTGTTGATGACTTCTCTAGGTTTATTTGGGTATTTTTTCTTAAGTAAAAGTCTGAAACCCTTGATATCTTCAAGACATTTGTCAAACAAATTTAGAATGATTTAAACAGTACTGTGGTCAAAATCAAAAGTGACCATAACACTGAATTTCATTATGAAGGAATGATAATGTTCTGTGAAGAACAAGAGATTCACCAAGAATTTTCTTTTCCTAGAACACCCCAGCAAATGGGATTGCTGAGAGGAAAAATAGAACTCTCATAAAAGCTGGTAGGACATTACTAAGTGACATATCTCTCCCAGAATACTTCTGGGCTAAGGAAATAAATACTGCATGTCATGTCCTGAATAGAGCTTTTGTCACCAAGGATCATAAGAAGACTCCCTATGAGATAATGAATGACAGAAAACCAAACCTTGCCTATTTTAAGATCTTTGGAAGTAAATGTTATATGCTCAACAATGGGAAATCTTACCTAACTAAGTTTGCTGCCAAATCCTATAATGGGATATTTGTTAGGTACAACAATCATAGCAAAGCATATATGGTCTATAACTTGAAAAATCAAGTTGTGGAAGAGTCTATAAATACAGTATTTGATGATTCTTCTATAATTAACAATGGGCTACCAAGCTTCTCATCTAGATCTACAGGTATAGAATTGGTGAGGGACAAACTATCCATCAGGCAAGCTTCTCCTGCTGCCCAAGATGAAGATGAAGGAGTGTGCATTCCAGAAGAAGAACTTAGTACACATAATGTGGATGAAGTACAACAATATCCTGCCATTGAAGCTCAAGATGGTGAAGGAATAATGCCCCCAGTAGTTAGGCATCTAAAAGATCATCCCAGACATCAGATTATTGGAGATGCCAGCTAAGGAGTCACAACAAGGAGTAGAAGCTTGAACATAACTATGTACTCTAGCTTTCTGTCTCAAATTGAGCCCAAAAGATTTGAAGAGGCCAACATAGAATAGTTTTGGATTGTGCCAATACAAGAAGAACTGAAGCAGTTCAAGAGATGTAAGGTTTGGAAGCTGGTTCCCAAACCATAAGATTATAATATCATTGGAACCAAGTGGATCTACAAGAACAAGCTTGATGAAAATTGTGTTGTAATTAAGAATAAGGTCAGGCTGGTGGCTAAGGGATATGTACAAGAAGAAGGTATTGATTTTGATTAAACTCTTTGCCCCAATAGCTAGGCTAAAAGCCATCAGACTATTCCTTGCATATGCTGCCCACAAGTGATTTAAAGTCTACCAGATGGATGTGAAGTCAGTCTTCCTTAATAGTGACTTAAGGGAAGAAGTCTATGTTGAGCAGCCATCAAGTTTTGTTAATACTAACTCTCCTGATTATGCTTATAGACTTAGGAAAACTTTGTATGGGTTGAAGCAAACCCCTAGGGAATGGTATGAGACCCTGTCTAGCTTTCTCATTGAGAACAAATTCTCAAGGGGAAAGATAAACATGACTCTATTCCTAAGGGAATCCAAGGAAAAGATCATACTAGTCCAAATCTATGTAGATAACATAATTTTTGGGTCTACTGATGATAAACTTTGCAAGAAGTTTGCCAAACTTATGCAAGAGAAGTTTGAGACAAGCAATATGAGTGAGCTTAAGTACTTCTTGGGCCTCCAAGTAAGACAAACTGAGGATGAACTTTCCATCTCTCAATCTAAGTTCACTAGAGAGTTAATCAAGAAATTTGGTATGGAGAATGCCTCCATTATAAAAACTCTCATGGGGTCAAGTATGTCAATAGACAAGGATGAGACAGGGAAACTGTTGATGAAGCCATGTATAGAGGTATAGTTGGCTCCCTCCTTTATCTTACTTCTAGTAGACCAGACATCATGTATGCTACATGTGTTTGTGCTAAATACCAGGCTTGCCCTAAGGAGTCTTAATATTCTGCACCTAAAAGAATTCTGAGATATTTTAAAGGCACACCAGATCTTGGCCTATGGTACTTTAGAAATAATGATTTTAAACTAATTGGGTATTCAGATACAGATTTTACAGGCTGTAAATAAGACATGAAGAGAACTTCAGGCTCATTTCATTTCTTAGGTGGAAGACTTGTGTCATGGAGCAACAAGAAGCAGACTAGTGTTGCAATATCAATAATTAAGTCAGAGTATATATCAGTAGGAAGTTGCTGTGCACAGTTGCTATGGATCCAACACCAGCTTAAGGATTATAATCCAAAGATAAGTAACACTCCATTATTTTGTGATTCTACAAGTGCAATCTCTATTGCTAGGAATCTTATCTCTTGCAGCAAGACTAAGCACATAGAGATTAGGTATCATTTTATTAGAGAGCATGTGGAATGTGAAGACATCAGTCTTGAATTTGTCCCGACAGACAAGCAAGTGTCTGACATATTCACTATGCCACTAGATGAAGCAAAAAATTCAACACCATCAAATTTGAATTGGGTATGTTGAATTTAGCTCAGCTGTAGTAGCTCTCCATATAAGGTTTGCTTGTTACAGGTTGTTTTAATCCTTGCAGGATCAATAAGAGAGAAATGAACAAAAGTGTCCAAGCGTCGAGTGCGCTGAGAAAAGACCAAGCATCAAGTGCGTTGAGTCTAAGTGCTCAGGCGTCGAGTGCATTGAATGAACTGCAAGCATTGAGAGCGTCGAGTTCACTCAACGCATGCTTCCAGCGAGTCTATTTTGCATCTAAGTGTCGGGATCATTCCCGACCATTGATTATATCGTGATCATAAATTAGCACGCGCCTCTCCACCTTCTAAAATGAAAACACTATAAGTAAAAGGTAGTGTGCGTAAAACAAAATACACCATTCCTTGCCCTTCTCTGCCCGTGCGACGAATCAATGGAGAGCTTGGAAAATCCACTACAATTTACAGAAAAGATGGCACCAAAGAGATTAGATTTCTTGTTTGAGGGTTCAGAACTAGTCCAAAATGGATTCAAAGATGCGCCAGAGGAAGTTCATCATGTTCTTCACCTGCTACAGGACGCTGACCTAGTGTATGTTTTGTTTGAGCCCTGTCTTTTGTGGAAAAGAGAAGTATTAGAGTTGTACTCCACTGCTAAAGTCGACTCCTCATCCCTTAAGATTAGGTCTGTTAGTAGTGGTAACAAGGTTAAGATAACCTCCAGAAGACTAAGCAAAGCCCTACAACTGCATAAGTTCAAAGGTTCTGTTGAAGAAGATGAACTCGATCAAGGTGATGTCAAAGATACTCTTAAGTGGTGTGGACTGTCAAAGCACACCGCTAGCTCTATCATAAGAAGAGAACTGAATCTCAAAGGGAAATTCCTTACTGATGTCATTGGGAAGGGATTGCTGTGCAAGACTGGATCCCATGAAAAAATCTCTAGGAAAATGTTTGAGTTGATGGCCAGGGTTATCCTTTCCAAAAAGACAGATTGGGCAAGTGTAATTTTTTATAGGATTGTAGAATGTCTCCCAGAGCCAAACCTGGGTAGAATTGTCTCTACTTCTGCTAAAGAGTTTTCCAGGGATCCTTAAGATAAGGCTAGGAAGTAAAATCCATCACTTGAGAAGGATGGACTTGAAAATGCTTAAAATATAGGACAGAGTTCCGCTGTCTCATGCTCTGACTGTTGCCAAGAAGAATAAGAAAGTAGTTGCTGTTCCAGAACAGGTTGAGGAAGAGCCTCATGATCTAGAGCTTACTCAATCCACTAATGACTCCAGGAGGGACATGAGTGCCCAGGTGTCAATCTCATCTAAACCTGCACCAAGGATTCAAGTGAGCAGAACTCACTCGGAAGAAATTCAGGCAAATGATATAGATATACCTCCTATTGAGGTTACTGAAGAGATAGTGAACAAGATCTCTGTAGATTTTGAGGGGGACATTGTCAAAACTCTAGCTCCCATTGAAGAAGAACATGCACCTCTAAGTGAGGAGGAGCAACTTCTCGAGCAAGTGATGGAAGTTGCTCTTGCTAAGGGGGAGTAAATGCAGATGTTGCAAGAAGATATTAATCTTCCTCTTATAAATGAACAACATACAGATACAATCACAGGTGATGTTCTGGATGTCCCTGTGGACATGGCAGAGATTGAGGGGGAGATTCAACCTGAACTCCCTGCTCAAGGCAAAGTTTATGAGATAGATTCATCAGAATTAGATAAAGGAACTGCTGCTACTGATAATATGGCGCCTCAACATTCTTAAGAATTTGAAGTGGCTAACTCAGCTGCAAGAGAAGGTCTTAGCCAAGTTCAACAACCAGCTCCAGTCAGTGATGAAGGTACATCTACTGATTAGATGTCAGGAACCTTCCTAGCTCAACTGAAAGGGTTACTGGATGACCATAGAAGACAACCCGAGAATTTTGTTGATGATTCAATAAAGAACCTCAGAAATGACTTGTCAACAGAGATAAAATCTATTAGATTTGAGGTCAATCTGCTGAAGGCACAAACTGACAAATTCTTCTTAAGAGAAGCTCCTATAGTTGACTTTACTCAAAATAAGTTGGAAGAGATTGACAGTCTTCACAATGCAATTATGGAAAATCAAAATATCCTTTCTAGAAACCTGCTGGCAGTCCACAATACTGAGAAGGAACTGTTGGAAAAGCACAAGATAATTCTTGAAAGAAGTATTAAAGTTTGGGGGTTTGACCTTCTAGTCATGCAGCTAGTTGTTCGGGAGACCTGGTAGTTTGGACCAGCGGCCTGCCTGGTCAGCAACCTGGCAGTTTGGACTAGCGACCTGTCTTGTCAGGAACCTGGTGATTTGGACCAATGGCCTGTCTGGTCAGCGAACTAGCGGTTTGGACCAACGGCCTATTTGTTCAGCGACCTGGTGATTTGGACCAGCGGCCTGTCTGGTCAGTTACCTAGCGATTTGGATCAGCGGCCTTTATGGTCAGCGACTTGGTGATTTGGACCAGCGGCCTGTCTGGTAAGCAACCTGGCAGTTTGGATCAGCAGTCTATTTGCTAGCATTTCCATCAGCTTGATGTTAGCCACAGCAGAGGTACAGATGATTAGCCGCAGTGGCCTGGAGGTTGACCGCAGCGGTCTGATGCTAGCCGGAGCAGTCTTGGTGTTAGCCACCCACGGTTATGAGGTTTTGCTGTTATGTATTGTGTTGCCTAGCGGTTTGACTTTATTAAACCGCACAGCCCACACGGCTTGTATTTAGTCTCACATCGCTTGTTGTATTCTCTCTTCTCCCCCACTTTCTATAAATAAGGGGGCAAACCTATGTAATAACTATCTTTTTGGAGCAATAAAATTTGCCTTTATTTAGCTCTTTTTCACACGGTATCAGAGCTAATCGGTCCTTTGCTCCAATTCATGCGGATTCTATTCTGTTCGCGCGGCTTCTATTCTGTCCGCACAGTTTCCCTCTCTGCCCTCCCTTGTTTGTCCTCTTAGCGTGGCTTCTATTCTGTCCGCTCTGTTCGTTCCCTGCTTCTCACTCAAATCGAGCGGTTTGAGTCTCTACTGGTATCTTTCTCGTGGTCGTTGTCTTCCTGTGACTTGTTTGCCTTCCTGTTCTATTTTGGCTTGTGCCCTTCTTGGTTGCATGTTTACCTTATGTGCTCGCTCCATTTGCTTCTCCTCTTCTTTCTTCTCTAATTGTTGCGGCTTCTCTTACCGGTACGGGCTCTGCATCCTATTGGCAGCTCTTTTTCTTTCCGCTGGTGTGTTATCACCTTGATCATGCAGTCTTCTCGTGCAGTTTCTTCGATGCTTGGCCACTGTAATTTCCCTTGCGCTCTTATTTTACCTCTTTTGCCGACTTGATTCTAACCGTGCGGTTAGTCTTTCCGCTTTCCGGTTTCTTTCTCTCTTGAGGATGGACTCTCTTCTCTCCTCTACAGCTCGTGCTCTTGTGACCTCCTCTAATGAGTGGCTTATTGACTCTGGTTCCACTTGTCACATGACCGACGATTCTCTTTTGTTCTCCTCCTTAACCGACCAGAATAGGGTGTCTCCTGTTGTTATTGTAGATGGAACTTCTGCTCCTGTGCATGATATTGGTACAGTGCACCTCACTACATTTTTGCTTCTTGAGGACACTCTCTATGTCTCCTCTTTCCCGTGCAATTTACTCTCTGTTCATGCTCTCTGCACGCAGTTACATTACACGGTTACTTTTACTGCTACAACTTGCTCTTTCTCCGATTCTGTCTCAAACACTACGATTGCTACTAGGACTGCACCTGTGGCCTCTTCTTTCTTGACCATGACATTTCTCTTTCTGCTTCTTCATCCCTTCAACAATGGCATCATTGTCTTGGCCACCCTCCTTCTCGCCTCATCCACCAATTTCTTCCAGATCTTCCTCAAGAGGATTTCTCTTTGAATTGTGAAGCCTGTCAGTTTGACAAACATCATCGCTCTTCTTTCCCAGCACACACAGGCTGTAGTTCTTCGTGTCCTTTTGAACTAGTTCACTCTGATATCTGGGGTCCTGCTCCTACTACCACTGTTGGTAGAGGTAGCTTATACTTTGTCACATTCATTGATGATTTTTCTAGATATACTTGGTTGTATCACGTGAAAGATCGTTCTGAACTTTACACTGTCTTTACCATTTTTATACTGAGATCTTAACACACTTTAAGGTGCATATTCAAGTTCTTCGTACTGATAATACCAAGGAATATGTTAGCCGACAATTTTCTGAGTTTTGTACGAACCATGGTTTGATTCATCAAACTTCTTACCCCTATACCTATCAACAGAATGGCATTGCTAAACGCAAGAATCATCATCTCTTGGATGTGAAAGGAGGGAGTTATTTAGATCTACTCTAGAGGGGTGGGGGTGAATAGAATGTTTTAAAAACTTTTGGCTATTTTGATCTATTCTATCAGAGTACAAAAAAATAGGTGATACCAATAAATATTTAAGCAGAAGAAAAGCTAGAGAACTATTCTAAATATTATAGAAAATAGCAAGAGCAAAAGAAAAGGGTGCAACCAGACGACACAAGAAATTATTGTGGTTCCCCAAATCTGGGTACATTCACTCTTCTACCACCCTGGTAGGAATTACTCTCAGGTTTTTGTTCAGGTCAGTGCCACCAAATAATATCTATTTCAAGGGAGATATTGCAACCCTTCTGGCTTTTGATCAGGTGCCGGAAAACCAACTTGAAGTCTTTTGCTGGGTACATTGGAAAATGTGTACCAGATTTGGAGAAGTCTTACTTAACTTAATGATATTCATCACTGTGTATTTGATGGTATTTTAAGTTACTTTGTGCAGGTTAAGAAATTGCAAAGGAAATGTTCCAAGTACAAGTGTCGACACTTGTAGAAAGCTGTGTCGACAAAAGAAGACAGATAGTGTCGACACACAGGACTTGTGTCGACACACAAAAAATCTGTCAACAATAATTGTGTCGACACACAGGACTAGTGTCAACACACATCTGAATTATGTCTACAGCAATTGTGTCGACACACAGGACTTGTGTCGATACATTCCAGAACCCAATCAAGACTAGAAGCTGTGTCGACAAACAGGACTTGTGTCGACACATTATACAGAAGACATGTCAAGAAGCTGTGTCGACACTATGGGAGCTGTGTCGACTTCACCAGGGATTGTGTCGGCACTTAATCTATTTGTGTCGAAACATATGAAGCAATGACTCGACACTTTGCTGACTGAGACAAAGACTCATGGAATGACTGGCGACTTGACAGGTGTCATGATCAACAAGGATGTTGCAAGTGTCAGAGTTGTTAGAAGTTTGTTATAAATCGGATCAGTTGGTAACCTTGGAGAAAGTCTATATAAAGACATATTCTATCATCTGATAGAGAAGAGAACTTTTTGGGAAACAAAAAGGACAGAGAGCTGGAAGTATCCAAGTGAAGAAAGAGACAATCATCAGCAAGTCTCTAAGAGCAAATCAAGATCAAGTTTGCAAGGAGAATTCAGATTAAATTCTGAAGAGAAGAAGGAAGCTGATTGAAGATCAACTTTAAGAAGATCAACTTTACTTTGTTCAGATTCAAGAAGCTTTAAAGAAAGCTAAGACAGGTTGAAACTAAAAGTTATCAGATCTATCAAGAACTGACCAAGAAATCTTCTACCCTTTCTCTCTCTACTTGGGTGAAGGTTTCATACATCTTATTATCATTTTACTGTAGGGTCTTTTATAGATCTGAGTTGTAGTCCTGGGTAAAGGCTAAGGTAGGGCTGTGTGCCTGAGGTAGGAGAGTTATCTCTCTGAGTTGTAAGCCTAAATCTATAAAGACTGAGGTAGGGTAAGGGCCTGAGGTAGGAGCGTGGATTCACTCTGAGTTGTAGGAACCATCTTAGGGTTTTGAGCTAAAAGATCTGAGGATCTGAGAAAGAAAAAGGGAGTTAGGACGAATCTAGTTTACTGCTAGATAGGCGAATGGGGAAAGTGGATGTACCCATCATTTGGGGAACCACTATAAATCCGTGTGCATTCTGTGATTGGCTGTAGTAATTTAAATGTTGTGCTGTGATAGTTACTAATGATATAATCTAACTTGCATGAGTTATCTGCCTAAGTATTAAAAAAGAATTGAACCTATTCACCCCCCTCTAGGTGTTTAGTACATCTTGAAACCAATTCTTTCAAGTGGTATCAGAGGAAGGTTGCTCAAAAAATTAGACTTAACAGTCTGAGCTGATCTCCAAGGCAGAAATAAGTTAGTCAAAATGGGTTTAGGAGAAAATAACAAGGAACTTGGATCCATGAAGCTACCTATTTGCAGGAAAGAAATTTTTGGTATATGGAAGGAGAGGATCAGATTGTTTATGGAAGCATCTGATACAAGAATCTATATTACAGTTCAAGAAGGGCCATTTATTCCAATGAAAATCTCAATTCTTGATGCAAATCTTAGAACACCAAAAGATTATTCTGAAATGTCCAAGGATGAGATCATCTTAGCTACCATGGATAAAAGAGCACAGAATATAATAGTCAGTGCTATAGATGACTCAATCTTCCAAAACTTGATTCACTGCGAAACCTCCAAAGAGATGTGGGACACCTTGATTGTCTACATGGAGGGATCAGAAGAAGTGAGACAAGACAGAAAATCTATGCTTAATCAAGAATATGAAAGTTTTAGACAAGGCAAAACTGACAGCATTACTGAGTGTTACAAGAAGTTCTTCAGAATTGTCAATGAACTGATGTCATATTGAAGAGTTTTCAACACATATGAACTAAACGATAAATTTCTTAGATCCCTAACCAAGGACTGGGACACCAAGATATGTGCAATCAGGGAGGTGGCCAGACTTGCAGAAATTTCTCCTCCTATTCTATTTGGAAAACTGCTATCATATGAAATGCAGCTTATGGTCAGAAAAGAGGAAGAGAAAAATAATAAGGTTGAACACAGAAAAAGTCTGTGGCCTTCAAGGCTGAAGCCACAAGAAAAGTCAGGAGGATGTCTCCATCTTCTCCTAAGAAAGCTGCTGAAATTGTCTCAGAAAGTTCTGACAATCACACATCAGACAACCATAATTCTGATGAGGACTTTGCTGCCTTCACAAGGCAATTTAAAAGATTCTTAAAGAAAAAATAGTGGAGATCCAAGCCATCCTCCTCACAGTCTAAGGATGATTATTATTAGAACAGGAAATCATCAAGAAAGGACAGGTATGACACTAAACCTAGCAAATCAACTTCAAATAAGATTGTTTGCTATTGTTGCAACAAACCTGGACATATAGTTGCTGAGTGTCCTGACAAAAGAAAGGAATCTTCTGACAAAAAGAAACCTCAATACAAGAGCAAGAAGGAGAAATCCTTTGTTGCTAAGAAACAAAAAAGCTGGACAGATTCCTCAACATCAGATTCTGATGCTGAAGCTGAAGCTGAAGCATACATTGGTCTGTTTACAACTGAAGAGGATTCAGAAGAGACTGAGTTCTTGCAGATGCTGTATTCAATAAATAAGAATGAAGATAATCATTGCAAAGGGCTGATGGCCATGATTGATGAAGATTACTGCCAGGATCAGCCTGGCCCCAGTAAGGTAAACAACCTATCTACAGATTCTGATTATTACACTGGATCAAAATCAAAAGCATCTGCATCAAAAGATGTGGATGGATCTGAATCTGAAGGAGATGTTCATCAACTCATTGATGAATATGGTGACTTGTTGTATGCACTTAAGAGAAGCAGAAACCTTGTCAAAAGTCAGACTAAGGAAATTGCTGCTCTTAAGTTGACTGTATCTGATTCAGAAAAATTGCTGGATCAGAAGATGAATGAGATTGCCAAGCTGAAAAATATAACATTTATTCAGATGGGTACAATTACATTCAAGAATGATCAAATCAAAAGTCTGGAAGTAAGACTTCAGAAAGAGAAGGATCTAGCGGCTAGATTCTCTAAGCCAAAATCAGTCTTACCCTTGATTGATAACTTCATTCCTCAAAAGGGTAAGATAGGTTTGGGCTTTATGGGAAATGCAAGGGATGCAAATTCCAAAAGAAAAGGCAAAGCCCCAGTTCAGTCATTAGTCTTCAAACCCCCTATTTCATTCAGGAAAGTTGTGAAGCCAACTAACAGATTTGATCATGATATCACACATGGTCATCATGAGTCATCAATGGTTGATGCTCCAGCCCCAGCTCTCAAGAAAAGGACCACTCAATCTATAGTTTTAAAGGCTGCTGACAGCAATGCTAGTAAAACTGTATTGAAAAGAAGATATAATAGATATGAGTGCTGGTGTTATGGCAAGGTGGGCCATTATGCCATAGACTGTTGGTACAACACAACTTTCAGGAAGAATGTCAGCTTACTTATCAGTAAGACTGCTGGTAAGTTTGACAGGTTTCAGTCTAACCTGAACCTAGAACCCAATAGTTATTGGGGTTCTAAGGTTAATTAATTTTATTTGATGCAGGTGAGTCCAAGTGGCCATACTCTTATATGGTACTTGGACAGTGGATGTTCCAGGAACATGACTGGAACCAGAAGAATGTTGAATGACTACTTTCCTATAGAGAATGGACCCAAAGTAATCTTTGGTGGATCTAAAAAAGGAGTTATCAAAGGGTTTGGTAACATTTCTAACAGTTCTATTACTATCACCCAAGTAGCTTATGTGAAGGGTCTGAAACATAACCTGATAAGCATAAGCCAATTGAGTGATCTTGGTTATGACACTTTATTTATTAAGAATGAGTGTCAGATTAAAAGGACAGTGATCAACAGGTCATCTTATCTTGTTATAGAAAAGGAAATGTTTATTGCCTAGACTTAGTAAGTAAGAAGAATGATTCTCCTGTTTGTCTTATTGCTGATGAGAAAGCCTCTCAATGTGTCAAATGGCACAAGAGGCTAGCTCATCTTAACTACAAGACTATTGGACAACTCTTTAGTAAAGAGTTAGTGAGGAATGGTCCTCAAGTTAAGTGCATTAAAGGTGGCATATGCTCAGCTTATCAAAAAACAAGAAGATCAAATCCTCCTTTCACAGTCTTGATACTAAAGACTCAGTGAGGTGTCTGTACCTTTTGCATATGGATCTATTTGGTCCTATGACAGTTCATTGTCTAGGTAGAAAAGTCTATACATTGTGGTTGTGGATGACTATTCTAGATTTACATGAGTTTTCTTCTTGAGGCAGAAATCTGAAACTCCAACCATCTTCCACAATTTTGTTAAATAAATTCAGAATGAACTTAACAATTCAGTGGTCAAAATCAGAAGTGAAAATGGAACTAAATTTCAGTCTGAAAGTATGACAAACTTGTGTGAAGAATTTGGGATTCAACAAGAATTCTCCTCACCTAGAACTCCTCAGCAAAATGGTATTGCTAAAAGAAAGAATAGGACACTCATTGAGGCTGGAAGAACACTACTAAGTGACACTTCTCTCCTAGAATATTTCTGGGCTGAGGCAGTAAATACTGCATGTCATGTTCTCAATAGAGCATCCATAACCAAAAGCCTGAAGAAGACACCCTATGAGATTATGAAAGGCAGAAAACCAAATATATCATATTTTAGGATCTTTGGTAGCAAGTGCTATGTACTTAACAATGGAAAGACTTACCTAACTAAGTTTGCTGTCAAATCCCAAGATGAGATATTTGTTGGGTAAAGTAACATGAGTAAGGCATACAGGGTCTATAACTTGAATACACAAGATTTAGAAGAGTCTGTTCATGTAGTGTTTGATGAATCTAAGCTTATTAATTGTGAGTTGTCTTTCAATTCTTGTAGTTCTACAGGTTTAAAAGAAAAGCTTGACATGCTAACTATTAGAGAAGACCAGACTACAAGGAAGAATGAAGAAAATGATGGCTGCTATCCAGGGGGAGTACAAGACCCACTAGATGCTGATGAAGACTATGAAGTACAACATGATGGGGAGATTGAAGAAGCTCAACCTGTAGACAGATTGCCTCCAGTAATTGGACATCTAAAGGATCATCCAGCACACCAAATTATTGGTGATCCTTGACATGGTGTTCAAACCAGAAGCAGGAACATGAACACAGTTCTATGTTCAAGCTTCCTATCTCAGTTGGAACCCAAGAAATTTGAAGAAGCCGTACAAGATTCAAACTGGATTGATGCAATGCAAGAGGAGCTGAATCAATTCAGGTGATGTAAAGTATGGAAGCTGGTTCCAAAACCAAAGAATCACAATATGATTGAGACTAAGTGGATCTACAGGAATAAACTAAATGAAAATGGCATCATAGCTAAGAACAAAGCTAGACTGGTTGCCAAAGGATATAAGCAGGAAGAAGGAATAGACTTTGATCAGACATTTGCTCCAGTGGCAAGATTGGAAGTGTTGAAGCCGAGAAATTCTCAACCTCAGAAATCGGATTAGGCGACCTGAAGCTACTGGTCGACCGGTCAGGAAGACGATCTCTGGTTGGGAAACAAGGACGAATTGTACGAACAAGACCCCAGGTCGCTGCGGCAGGAAGGTCCCACCACGTACCCAGTTGCTTAGGAGAAGCAACCCCTTCTCAACCAGATTGGCCGAGCTAGGTACGAAGGAGGCGAGCTGAACGATAGCGAGTCAAGAGTAGTCACTGGAACTCGCGAGGGTTCAGGCCGAGAATTGCTTGTCCTTCCTTCGTACCCCTGGGGTCCTATTTATAGGCAAAACCAAAGAGAGGGGGGGGGGTCTTACTTATACCCCCCCCCCCTGGCGAGTTGGCGACCTCCTTAAGGAACTCGCCTGGGAGAGGCGAGCATCTGGCCATAGTCGCCACCTGGCGAGTTGACCTGGGGAGCTCGCCCTACTCGCCCAAACCTTCCGCGGCCCGGGATGCTGGTCTGGATCCCCACCCTGCTTTGTTGACTTCGACCTCTGATGACCTGGCGGTGGTAGGGCCCACCCTCGTCGAATATGGGTTGTACACAATCCCCGCTCTTTTTGGGCGACGTAGGAACCCGGAAAGATTCATCCAACGCTTATTCGGCGAGGACCTCTGCCGAGTATCTGGACCGCTCGCATCATCGCCTGCTGGTTGAGTAGTCTATAAATAGGGGGGGGGGGCTTCGTTTTTTGAGACAATCCCTGGAGCTCGCCGAAGATGTCGGATGCCGAACAGTTTTTGAAGGACAATCTCGCTGCTCTGTCGGGCCTCCTCGGCATAGCTAGGTCGAAAAGACCGCGTGAGGATGATCCCACTGCCTTGCCCCCGTCGAAGAAGAAGAAGAAGATGAAGAAGGACAAGCAGCCCGCCACTACGGTGGTCGGCTCGCCTCCACTGGCGCACCAGGTCGCCGCGGCGACCGACAATCCCGTAGTGTCATCCACCACCCAGAGGGTGTTGAACGACCTAGGGCTTGACGACCTCCCTGACTCGACCCGGGGCAGCCCGCCGGAGAACGCAGGAGCGACCGAGGAGCCCGCGGTCGTGAAGGAACCTGCGGTGTCCCAGGCCGACGTCGTCACCCTGTCAGGTCGCCACCTCGAACTCTTCCCTGCTGGGTTGTCGCCACCACTTTGCTGACTTCTTTCCTTATGCAGATTCTCCGATTGCCGCGGACGCGGCACTTGATGTCGTCCCTCTCAACTCGGCGCCCCTACTCGCCCTGGCGGCTGACAGGCCGTTCAAGGTCGCCCGCTCGGTCAGGATAGGCCTCAGCTCGGGGAAGGCGTCTGGGGCGGCGTTGGTGAAGGACCCCCCTCCCGCGAGCAAGGATCTGCCGGCGAAGGCCACCCCAGCCGGGTCATCTGGGCTGGTGCGCGAGGTCCCTCCAGCGAGTACGGCGGCTGGTGTTGTCGCGAGCGGCGGGAAAATACCCTCGGTGAGCGCTCCATTGCCGCCGCCGCCGCCGCCGCCCGCGGTCGTCACTACCGGCCAGGCGCCGAGCACCGGCTTGCCCCCTCCGCCGCCTCTGTCCGCTCTGCCGAAGGATCATCCGCGACCTCCTTCTTCCGCGCCGAGGGCTCCGCACCACTCGGCGAGCTCTCCTCAGGCTTCGCCGCCGGTGAAGAAGCCGGTGAGGCCGCGGCCTCCCTACTTTCCTCCGCGGGTTGGAGACCCTGACTACGTCGGCCAAGGGTCTGGAGGGCGCGGGCAGGGCAGGCCTGCCGACCTTCCGAGTAGCTCTTCGGGGAGGCGAGATACCTCCGGGCGACCTTCTTCGCCGCGCCGATCCCGATCTCCTCGCCGTGGTGAGCCTCCTTCCACGGACTACCGCTCTGCTTATTGCTTTTTCACTCCTGACGATCTGTCTTCTTGCCGTGTCAGATCGCCCGGCGACCTCTGGGGCGACTTTCCTCGACGCTATCGGGCTGTCCGGGAGCGAGTATCGCCAGGCCGCCATTCGCGCCCACATGGAGCTGGAGAGCAAGTTTGACCAGCTCGCCATCTGTGATTCTCACCGGCGCATCTCGGCACTGGAGGCGAGGATGGCCAAGGTCGAAGGGCTCCAGTCGACCCTGGAAAGCTATGAAGCTCGCTTTCACGTGGTCAAAGAGAACGACCGCCAACTGCAACTGAACAACCACCGCCTGCAGCTGGTGCTCGACGAGCTGGCCGGCATCCGGGCGAGCATGGGATCTGCTGGACGCCTGGCGAGGATGGAGGAGCAGCTCAGGCTCGGCGATGACGCGACAGCGCTGGCGACGGAGCATTATCGACGTGCGCGCGAGATCGGCTGGGCTGGGCGGCATCCGCACCCTCCTGAGCGGCCGAGGGCGCCATAATCTTTTTTTGTTCTCCGAATGTAATCGCCTGTAATCGCCTCGCGCGACTTTGTAATCCCCGGACATTTATTTTTAATTTGATTAATTCGTGTGCGCGAATATTCCCGCTTCCGTGTGCGCGCTTTCATTCTTTGACGTACCGAGCTTTAGTTCACTTTGATAATGTCGCAGGTTTTTCTTCATCGCGCGAGTTTGTCGGATACTCGCCGGGGTGGCTGACCCCCCCCCCCTCCTCCTTGGACTTGTCGTTCCTATAAATAGGGGGGGGGGGTAGGTGGGTCATAAAGGGTATTGCTGTAGCGACCTTCTTTCCTCCTGCCGAGTATCTGAACAGTCAACTCGCCGCTCACGCTGCCTTCTGATCGCGCCATCATGGTCGGTGACGACGCCAGCGCTCGCCGACAGGCCCATGCAATTAATTTTGCCGATGCGGCTTTTAAGAAATCTATCACCACCGAGAAGGAACTGGCGACCTTCAAGGAACGCTCCCTCCCTGACGGATACTCGGCAAGACTCCCTACTCGCAGCGAGCGTCTCAATACCCATATTGAGGGCTCGCTTGTAATGTCGCTGCGTCACTTTGACGCGGGTCTGCGGCTGCCCTTCTGGCCGGAGTTTTGCGAGATTCTACGCTACTTTGGGATTGTTCCCGCGCAGATCAATCCCAACGGCGTGGCGATCATTATGGGATTCCTATGCTTCCTTCGGGAAGAGAGGATCTCTTTCGACCTCTCCGTCTTTCGCCGCATCTTCGCCTTCGCGGCGACCTCGGAGGGGGTCATCTTCTTTAGCAGTCATGTCTGCACTCTGGTCGGGACGGCGAACAAGGTCCATCGCTGGAGCGAGCAGCTGGTTGTCGTCCATGGCGATTTCGGCGGCGTTCCCGGCAGGCCGCACCAACCAGCCGATGTCGCCTTCCTTCCCCCCATCCTCGAGGGAGCTCGCGAGCAGCTCTTCGACTACTTCCGCGGTCGGCGTTTTGACGTCATTTTCTGGCGACTAAACGTCAGCGTGCTCGAGCCAGTCCCCCCGATCGAAAGTATGTTGAACTCGCCGTGCGCCCTGGTTACTCGCTCGTCATTTTGCCGCTGAAGCTAACTTCGTCACGTGTTTTGCAGTCGCCAACGAGCTTCCGGAGAAGCCGCTTCCCTTGGCGAAGGAAGTCGCTGCCACGCAGTCGGATGCTCCCCCTCCTGCCGACGTCGGGGAGAAGAAGACGGCTAAGGGGAAGTCGCGAGCCAGCTCGCAGGGTCCCGCGAGGAAGAAGGTGAAGACCTCGTTGCCGCGATCCGTCGATCGCCGGTCGCCGACGCCCGCGCGGTCACCCCATTTCCACCCCAACTACGGCCTTGGACAGGGGGTGGTGGACGCCTTCGGTCGCCCGCTCGTGACCTGGTCGGCGGGGGAGAACTCGGTGTCGCTGAGCACCAACCTCCCGTCCTGGTCGACTGACTGGGAGGATAAGGGGGAGGCGTTCGCCGTCCTTCATGCCATCTATGGTCGGGCCGACGCGGAGTCCGTCATGGAGCTGACCCCGACGGAGCTTGCCCATCAGTCGGCCTGCGCGCTCGCGCGGTCTGCCGAGCTGGGGCATTACTCGGCGAGGAAAATGCTGGAAATGACCGACGCCCTCAAAATCGTCTCCAAGAAGGCCATTGACCTTGGCATGCAGTCCGCCCGCTGGAGGGACTTCGAGGTGAGTTATCCTTGGGTAGGTTGCTTGACTTGTATCGCTGCCAGGCTCTGACATTGGTCATCTCGCAGGCTGCCGAGATAGAGGCGGCGAAGAAGCTTTCTGAGTGCGAGGAGAAGCTCGCCACCTCCCAGGCCGAGTTGGAGGCGGCTCAAACTCGCGCTGCGGTGATGGAGACCAGGCTGATCGCTGCTGAAGGGCGGCCGAGCTCCTCAACCTCGCTGCCCGAGGACCCGGCGCGAGTGGTGAAGCAATCGCGCGTCCTCTGGGAGGAGAGATCCTCCGTTCGCCGCGAGATCGCGCGGGCGGCGGGGAATGTCATTCTCGCGCGCCTTAGGCTCGGGGGCCAGCTCGTCGAGGGGGAGAAGCCGCTCACTGTTGACGAGCTCATCCCCGAGCTGCTCGCCGAGGGGACTGTCCCGCCATACGACGCGTCGTTGCCGACCAGCTCCGGTGATTCTGACAGCAGCGGCAGCGGAAGCAGCAGCGGCAGCGGAAGCAGCAGCGGCGAGACCGCAGAGAGCGACGACTTTGCGGATATCGGCGATGTTGGGGATGATGAATATTGGCCTGATACTGGCGACGACGAGTCCTAGTTGCTCGCCGATATTCTTTTTGTTCCTTTTGTAAACCACATTTTGACTTAGTGATTTATACAAAGTTTTGCCTTTTCCTCTGACTGGAGGTTACTCGCTAGGCTCATAGGCTCGGAGAGGGACGCTCGCTAGGTCGCAGGGGATGGCCCCAACGTCGACCATCCGCTCGCCGGGACCTACTCCCCCCTGCGCCCGGATACTCGTGAACCTGCTGTGATAACCGCGCGGGTGGCGTGTGGGACGTACTCGCATGTCCCCCGGGGCTCGCTTACTCGCGCGGTTTCAGCTCGCTTCCCCGCATGGAAACAGCTCGCCTACTCGCGCGAGATCAGCTCGCCTGTTCTCGTGAGTTTTGCCCTCCTACTCGCGTGAGGTCTGCTCGCGCGTGACGAAAATTGGGCCGGGCTTAGTCGTCGAACATAGCCCGTGGGCCCCTCCTTGTTATCGAGGAGATCGGCCGATTCCCGAGGAGAGGAGCTCGTGGGGATACCGGTCTTTCGACGCTGCTCCACTCGAAGTCTTGGATTACAATCGAGGAGATCGGCCGATTCCCGAGGAGAGGAGCTCGTGGGGATACCGGTCTTACGACGCTGCTCCACTCGAAGTCTTGGATTACAATCGAGGAGATCGGCCGATTCCCGAGGAGAGGAGCTCGTGGGGATACCGGTCTTACGACGCTGCTCCACTCGAAGTCTTGGATTACAATCGAGGGGATCGGCCGATTCCCGAGGAGAGGAGCTCGTGGGGATACCGGTCTTACGACGCTGCTCCACTCGAAGTCTTGGATTACAATCGAGGAGATCGGCCGATTCCCGAGGAGAGGAGCTCGTGGGGATACCGGTCTTACGACGCTGCTCCACTCGAAGTCTTGGATTACAATCGAGGAGATCGGCCGATTCCCGAGGAGAGGAGCTCGTGGGGATACCGGTCTTACGACGCTGCTCCACTCGAAGTCTTGGATTACAATCGAGGAGATCGGCCGATTCCCGAGGAGAGGAGCTCGTGGGGATACCGGTCTTACGACGCTGCTCCACTCGAAGTCTTGGATTACAATCGAGGAGATCGGCCGATTCCCGAGGAGAGGAGCTCGTGGGGATACCGGTCTTACGACGCTGCTCCACTCGAAGTCTTGGATTACAATCGAGGAGATCGGCCGATTCCCGAGGAGAGGAGCTCGTGGGGATACCGGTCTTACGACGCTGCTCCACTCGAAGTCTTGGATTACAATCGAGGAGATTCGGCCGATTCCCGAGGAGAGGAGCTCGTGGGGATACCGGTCTTACGACGCTGCTCCACTCGAAGTCTTGGATTACGAGGAGATCGGCCGATCGAGGAGCTCGTGGGGATCGGCCGATTCCCGAGGAGAGGAGCTCGTGGGGATACCGGTCTTACGACGCTGCTCCACTCGAAGTCTTGGATTACAATCGAGGAGATCGGCCGATTCCCGAGGAGAGGAGCTCGTGGGGATACCGGTCTTACGACGCTGCTCCACTCGAAGTCTTGGATTACAATCGAGGAGATCGGCCGATTCCCGAGGAGAGGAGCTCGTGGGGATACCGGTCTTACGACGCTGCTCCACTCGAAGTCTTGGATTACAATCGAGGAGATCGGCCGATTCCCGAGGAGAGGAGCTCGTGGGGATACCGGTCTTACGACGCTGCTCCACTCGAAGTCTTGGATTACAATCGAGGAGATCGGCCGATTCCCGAGGAGAGGAGCTCGTGGGGATACCGGTCTTACGACGCTGCTCCACTCGAAGTCTTGGATTACAATCGAGGAGATCGGCCGATTCCCGAGGAGAGGAGCTCGTGGGGATACCGGTCTTACGACGCTGCTCCACTCGAAGTCTTGGATTACAATCGAGGAGATCGGCCGATTCCCGAGGAGAGGAGCTCGTGGGGATACCGGTCTTACGACGCTGCTCCACTCGAAGTCTTGGATTACAATCGAGGAGATCGGCCGATTCCCGAGGAGAGGAGCTCGTGGGGATACCGGTCTTACGACGCTGCTCCACTCGAAGTCTTGGATTACAATCGAGGAGATCGGCCGATTCCCGAGGAGAGGAGCTCGTGGGGATACCGGTCTTACGACGCTGCTCCACTCGAAGTCTTGGATTACAATCGAGGAGATCGGCCGATTCCCGAGGAGAGGAGCTCGTGGGGATACCGGTCTTACGACGCTGCTCCACTCGAAGTCTTGGATTACAATCGAGGAGATCGGCCGATTCCCGAGGAGAGGAGCTCGTGGGGATACCGGTCTTACGACGCTGCTCCACTCGAAGTCTTGGATTACAATCGAGGAGATCGGCCGATTCCCGAGGAGAGGAGCTCGTGGGGATACCGGTCTTACGACGCTGCTCCACTCGAAGTCTTGGATTACAATCCTGCACTCATACAGTTTGGAGATTAATCTCAAAGGCATCTTTGACAAAACTCTCTTCGGAGAGACGCTCTTGACCCTGCCAAATCGGGGGGTTGGTGTCCAGACCCGTTCCTAAGAATCCCTCTAGTCGGAAAAGAGAGATGCACTCGGGGAGACCTAGGCCGACATGCAAGGGGGGAGCTGATCTCGGCTGGTAGTGCAGAGGTTCGGTCTTACAAGAGTGCTTAAAGTCCCGAAGCCTCGTCCCATCGTCCGAACTAGGTTATTCAGTGAGAACGGGTTGAAGGCACGTATCTCGATTTGATAGTGAAGATCGCTTCCTAGTTACGATTCGAACGGGGGTGGTGTTCATCGAGGGTCCTCCCCGGACGCACTCGGAATCAACACACACCCCTGGGCTCATTCTTGCCCTTTTCAGCTTCAGCAGGTTATCCTGCCTTACTGCTCGTTTGAGGTTTTTCCTTCTGGGTGCTTTACGAGGCCGGCCTCTCCTCGAGTCCGGGGGATCAGGGTGCGGATCTGTTCCTCGTAGTTCCTCCAGACGGAAGAGAGATGCACTCGGGGAGACCTAGGCCGACATGCAAGGGGGGGAGCTGATCTCGGCCGACAGTGCAGAGGCCCGGTCTTACAAGAGCGCTTAAGATCCCGAAGCATCGTCCCATCATCCGTACTGGGCTATGTATGAGGAACAAACCGACCACTGCCTTCCGAAGTCGACTACGAGGCGGGCCATGGAAACACTCAGAAGCCTCGAGGCACCTTCAACACAAAAGGGATGAAAATCCGCATCCTTTGTTCATTTAAGAAAGTTTACAGAAATAGATACATGGGTTACCGCTATGGGTAAAATCTTTTCAAATCATCTCCGCTCCAGGTTCCAGACAGCTGCTCTCTCGCTTGGTCTTGTAGGTAATAGCCTCCTGTGGCCAAAGCCTCTTGGATGATGAAAGGTCCTTCCCAGTTGGGAAAGAGCTTGCCTGTGGCGGCTCCCCGCCCGGCGGCGTCCACTTTCTTCATGACCAAGTCCCCTGCGAGGAAGTTCTTCAAGCGGACGTTTTTGTCGAAATGCCTCGCCATGCGCCTCTTGGTTTCCTCCTGGCGTATGGAGGCTAAGTCCCGAAGCTCTTCCACATAATCTAGGGAGAGCCTCTGAGCCTCTTCATTCTCTAACCGCCATTCCTCGCTTCCGTCTTCGGCCGCGATGACCCTCGGACTATGCACCTCAAATTCGACCGGGATGAGCGCCTCGGACCCGTGTGATAGCTTGAAGGGTGTTTCCCTTGTAGCCGAGTTCGGGGTGGTCCTGAGAGCCCACAGGACAGAGGGGAGTTGTTCGGCCCAATTCCCCTTGAGATTGGTGATCTTCTTCTTCAGCAAGTTGATGATGAGCTTGTTTGCGGCTTCTACTTGCCCGTTGCTACGAGGATGATGTACCGAGGCGAACCGAAGGTCGGTTCCCAATTGTTTACAAAAGTCTCCCAGTTCCAGGCTGGCGAACTGCGGCCCATTGTCGGTGATGATGGCCAGAGGGATCCCGAATCTGCATGCGATCTCCCCCCAAATGAAGTTCTTGACGATTTGAGACGTGGTCCTGGCCAGAGCCTTAGCCTCGATCCACTTCGTGAAGTAGTCGACCATTACCAGAACAAACTTCCTTTGCCCGCTAGCTTGAGGGAACGGGCCGATCAAATCCATGCCCCAAATTGCGAAAGGCCATGGAGCGGTAATTGAGCGAAGTTGCTGAGCTGGCTGGAGCGCAAGGGGCGCAAAGAGTTGACATTGGGAGCATTTTCTGGAATAGGCCTCTGCGTCCTTTCGGATGGTCGGCCAGAAGTAACCGTGCCTCAGAATCCTTTGCTCCAGGGTGCGGGTCCCGGAGTGACTGCCGCACTCTCCTGAGTGTATCTCTTCGAGGACCCGGGGAATCTCGTGCTCTGACAAGCACCGGGCCAGAGGGCCTGAAATGGTCTTGCGATAGAGTTCGCCGCCCTGCAGCAAGTAGTATGCGGCCTTGTACCGAAACTTTCTTTGGTCTTGCCTGTCAGATGGTAGTCGGCCTGTCGCCAGGAATGTGATGAACGGATCCCTCCACGAGGCCCGCTGATCGACCTCCATCAATTCGCCTTCTTCGATGGATGGTCGAAATAACTCGATGGCGGTTCCCCCGGCCCGGGGGCCGTATTTCGCAAGATTGTCTGCCTCGGAGTTGCGCTCTCGGGGCACATGCTCGACGTGAAAGGATCGGAACCCCCCGATAAGGCCTTTGACCTTGACCAGATATTGCTGCAAGACGGGATCTCGGACTTCGAACTCTCCCCGAATCTGGGATGCCGCCACCATGGAATCGGAAAAGGCCCTGATATCTCTGATTGCCAGTTCCTTGGCGAGTCGCAAGCCAGCCACCATGGCTTCGTACTCCGCCTGGTTGTTAGTAACCGGAAAATTGATCTTGATAGCTTGCTCAATCCTGGTCCCCTGAGGACTAACCAGCACCACCCCGGCTCCCACGGAGTGTCTCCCTGACGCGCCATCCACGAACATCTTCCAAGGGACCGGCCGAGAGACATCCGTGTCTGCCTCGACCTCGGCCGAGAAGTCGGCCAGGAAATCCGCCACGGCTTGTGCTTTGATCGCGACCCTTGGGGGGTAGGAGATGTCGAACTCGCTCAGCTCCACAGCCCATTTGGCGAGCCTGCCGGAATGCTCCACTCCGTCCAAGATACTCCTCAAGGGATGGTCTGAGACTACTTTGATAGAGTGGGCTTGGAAATATGGACGGAGTCGCCTGGCCGAAACTACCAGGGCAAAGACCAACTTCTCCAGGATGGGGTACCGCGTCTCGGCTTGCCTTAGCACCCGGCTTACGTAATAGATCGGAAGCTGCTTCTTTCCCTCCTCTCGGACCAACACCGAGCTGACTGCTTCGGCCCCTACCCCTAGGTAGAGCAAGAGGTCTTCGCCGCCCTGCGGACCCTGAAGGAGGGGAGCTCGAGTCAGCTGTTGCTTGAGCTTCTTGAAGGCCTCCTCGCACTCCGTGGTCCACTCGAATTTCTGATTTCCCCGAAGGGCTTTGAAGAAAGGGGAGCACTTTTCTCCGGCCTTGGAGAGAAACCGGCTAAGACCTGCCAGCCTTCCGGTCAACCTTTGAACTTCCTTGGAGTCCCTTGGGGACGCCATCTCCACGATGGCTTTCAACTTGTCGGGGTTGGGCTCCACCCCTAGGGGAGTAAGGAGGTGTCCTAGAAACTTCCCCCTTCCTGCGCCGAAAACACACTTGGCCGGGTTGAGCCGCATCTTGTACCTCCTCAGGGTGGCGAAAGTCTCCGTCAGATCCGCTACGTGCTCTGCGGCGCTCTTACTCTTAACGAGCAAGTCGTCGACGTAGACTTCCAGATTCCGCCCCTTCTGCTCTCTGAAGACGTGATCCATCATTCTTTGATATGTCGCGCCGGCGTTCTTGAGCCCAAAGGGCATCATCTTGTAGCTATAGCACCCGTCGCTGGTGATGAAGGAAACGTCGCGGCAATCGGGGGGATGCATCCGGATCTGATGGTATCCTGAAAAGGCATCAAGGAAACTCATCACAGGAAATCCGACGGCGGAATCAACCAGCGCGTCGATCTGAGGCAGGGGATAACAATCCTTCGGGCAGGCTTTATTCAATAATGAAAAGTCGATACATAACCTCCAGCCCCCTCCAGACTTCTTCACCATTACAACATTGGAGACCCAGCCTGGATACTGGATCTCCGAAACAAAACCTGCTTCCAGCAGCTTCCCTACTTCCTCCCGGATGGGTCCCGCTAGAGCGGCGGCGCTCTTCCTTTGCTTTTGACGGACGGGGGCCGTCGCCGGATCCAGGTTGAGGCGATGACAGGCAACATCAGCATCGATCCCTGGCATTTCGGCGGCGCTCCATGCGAAGACGTCCGCGTTTTCCTGTAGGCAGGCCGCTATCTCCACCTTCCCTTCCGGGGGCAAGGCTCCTCCGATCTTCAGCAGCTCCGGCTTTCCTCTCAGGGAGATCACCTCCACTTCCTCCAGCTCCTCGGCAGCTTGCAGGCCCTCTTCTTGCTCCATCATCCTTTCCAACCTTTCTGCGTCGCCCATCCAGCTGATGGTGCTGACCGCATTCAGGTAGCATTCCCTGGAGGCCTTGGGATCTCCCCTGATCCTGACTTGGACGTCATCCCTGCAGTACTTCAGGCATTGGTGATAAGATGAAGGGACGGCCTTGAAGTAGTTGATGAGGGGCCGTCCGAAGATGGCGTTGTAGCCGCTCGGTGCGTCGACGATGACGAAGCGGCATCGGATCGAAGTCCCCCCGAGAGTGACCAGCAACTCCACTCCTCCTTCCACCTCTTTCTTCTCCCCGGAGAAGCCGAAGAGAGGCCCATCCGCTGCCTGAACCCGGGACGCTTCCACCTGAAGGCCGACGAAGGTTCTCTTGAAGATGACATTCACCGAGCTCCCGTTATCCGCGAGGATTCGGTCGACGGTGAAGTCCTCGATTGCTGCTTGAATCACCAGGGCGTCATGGAAGGGGTTCTCGTTCCAGAGCATGTCTTCCTCCGAGAAGGTGATCTCGTTCAAGGGAGGGGGGGTCTGAGACGTCGAAGCGACGCTCCTTTTGTAGATTTGGTGGAGACTTCCCTTGCGGGAAGCTCCTAGCCCCGCCCCTCCGTTGATCACTCCAACGTGCCCGCCTCCCGGACCGGGAATGACATTTCCCCTTCCTCCCTGATCGATCCTGTCTTCGTTCCTCCTCCTCTGCGGTGCCTGGTAAGCCACCTGCCCAACCTGGGCCTCCTGCTGTGGCTGCTCCCTCTCGGCCGCCGTCGCTTCCATTCTTCTCCTTGTTTCCCAGAACTCTGGGCAAGCCAAGGTCCCGTGCCCCTCCACTCGATGGATATCGCAGTAGAGGGGAATCGCCGCTTCCTGCTGCCTTTCCTGCCTCCTCTCCTGTTGCCTCTCCTTCCGCCGGCGCTTGGCGGCTCGCTGCGTGATGGACATGGTCTCCCTTCTTCCTCCTCCCTGCTCCCGAGGGTTGTAAGCCCTCCTTTCCTCCTGACGGGTGGGCTGCCTCCACTGAGGGCGGTCCCTCGGGTACTGGAACCTCCTTTCCTCGCTCCTCGCTTCTCGCCCTCCGACGGGCCTCCTGTCCTCCTGCCTTCGAGGCCTCTCCCGCCACTCCTGCTTCTCCGCCTTTCTGATCTCCCTTCCTCTCTCTTTCTTCTCCTCTTTCTCCCGCGGCCTTTCCTGCTTTCTGTCACTGCGCCCTTCCGGCGCCCTCTCCCTCTCCAGCAGCCTCCCTTTGTCTTGCCCAAGCGGTCGATCTCCGTCGAGCCGTGCCAGGAACTCCTTGTTCCTCTCCTCTCCCTGGATGAACACGTTGGCTCTCTCCACCATCTCCTCGAACGACTTGGGTGGCCTGTGCCCCAACTCCATGTTGAACAGACCCTGCTTCAGCCCGAACTTGAGGGCCACCATCAAGGTGAACCCGTCTACCTCTTCCACCTCCAGCACCTCCTCCTGGAATCGATCGATGTACCGGCCCAAACTCTCGTGCTGCCCCTGCACGATCTTGAAGAGAGCGGTCGCCTCCTTCTTCCTCCGCTTGGACGTCGCGAACCTTGCTAGCAGGCCCCTTCGCAGATCCGAGAAGCAGTAAACGGACCCGGCCGGCAGCTGGTGGAACCAATCTCTCGCGCTACCCTTGAAGGTAATGGAGAAGAGCCGGCACTTGAGAGCATCGGACATGTTGCGAATGGAGACCACATCCTCAAACCACTGAAGATGCCCCACCGGGTCGTCCTTGCCGGAGTAGTACGAGAGGACTGGCTCTCTGAAGTTGTCGGGGACAAGGGCTGCGAGGATCTCGTCGCAGAAGGGGCTCCTCCCTTCCTGGCGGCGGCGAGTATCCTCTCCGCTCGAGCAGTCATACTCGCTCCATCGGCGAGTATCTCCGTACCTCGCCGAGAGTTCTGGTTCTCGGAACCGGATCCCCTGACTACTCGCCGGGTGATGTCGCGGGGGGATCACCTGCTCTCCACTCGCCCAAGCGGGCTCCTTCCCTGCTCGCCGAGTTGGTATCTCCTCGCCCGGGGGTGTCTGGCGACGGGGGGAAGTCGCCGTCACCTCAGGCGGATTTGACAACCCGACGAGTATCGCCTTCTCCATTCTCCTTGCGAACTCTGCAAAAGCTGCCACCGTCACATACTCGCCACCTTGCCCCGGGATTCCAGCTCCCGCCGAGTTACCTCCCAACTCGCCCCGGTCTCCGTCATCGGCCATCTTCCAACCACGACTTTCTTCTTCGGTCGCTATCCACGCTCACCGCACCAAGTGTTGAAGCCGAGAAATTCTCAACCTCAGAAATCGGATTAGGCGACCTGAAGCTACTGGTCGACCGGTCAGGAAGACGATCTCTGGTTGGGAAACAAGGACGAATTGTACGAACAAGACCCCAGGTCGCTGCGGCAGGAAGGTCCCACCACGTACCCAGTTGCTTAGGAGAAGCAACCCCTTCTCAACCAGATTGGCCGAGCTAGGTACGAAGGAGGCGAGCTGAACGATAGCGAGTCAAGAGTAGTCACTGGAACTCGCGAGGGTTCAGGCCGAGAATTGCTTGTCCTTCCTTCGTACCCCTGGGGTCCTATTTATAGGCAAAACCAAAGAGAGGGGGGGGTCTTACTTATACCCCCCCCCTGGCGAGTTGGCGACCTCCTTAAGGAACTCGCCTGGGAGAGGCGAGCATCTGGCCATAGTCGCCACCTGGCGAGTTGACCTGGGGAGCTCGCCCTACTCGCCCAAACCTTCCGCGGCCCGGGATGCTGGTCTGGATCCCCACCCTGCTTTGTTGACTTCGACCTCTGATGACCTGGCGGTGGTAGGGCCCACCCTCGTCGAATATGGGTTGTACAGGAAGCAATAAGGCTATTTCTTGCCAATGCAGCTTATCAAGGGTTCAAGGTATTTCAAATGGATATAAAGTCAGCATTTCTAAATGGTGACTTAAAAGAGGAAGTCTATGTTGAACAACCCTAGGGTTTTGTAGATCCTCTTTATCCTAAGTATGTTTATAGGTTGAAGAAAGCCCTATATGGACTAAAACAAGCCCCTAGGGCTTGGTATGAAACATTATCTACTTTCCTCATTGAGAACAAATTTTCAAGGGGGAAAATAGACAAGACTCTATTTCTTAGGGAATCTAAAGGCAAGATTATCCTTGTCCAGATATATGTTGATGATATTATATTTCGATCAACAGAAAACAACCTTTGCAGGAAGTTTGCAAAACTTATGCAAGGGAAGTTTGAGATGAGCAGTATGAGTGAACTGAAATTCTTCTTGGGACTCCAAGTTAGACAGGATGATGATGGCTTGTCCATATCCCAGTATAAGTTCACTAAGGAGTTGATTAAGAAGTATGTAATGGAGTCATCCTCTACCATGAGAACTCTAATGGGGACAAGTATGCCTATAGTCAAAGATGATGTAGGAAAACCTGTAGATGAGTCTTTGTATAGAGGGATGATTGGCTCCCTTTTATACTTAACTGCTAGCAGACCAGACATCATGTATGCTACATGTGTCTGTGCTAGGTACCAAGCAAGCCCTAAAGAATCTCATTATACTGCAGTTAAAAGGATTTTGAGATATCTTAAGGGAACACCTAATCTTGGGCTTTGGTATCCTAAGAATAGAGACTTTCTACTAACAGGGTATTCAGATGCAGATTTTGCAGGTTGCAAAGAAGACAGGAAAAGCACTACTGACACATGTCAGTTTCTAGGTGGTAGATTGGTGTCATGGAGCAGTAAAAAGCAGACTAGTGTGGCAATTTCAACTGCTAAGTCAGAATATGTTGCTGCAGGCAGCTACTGTGCTCAGCTATTATGGATTCAACATCAACTTGAAGACTATTTCTATTTTGTGATTCTAGGTGGTAGAACTCCATTATTTTGTGATTTTATAAGTGCTATTTCTATTGCAAAAAATCCTATTTCACATAATAGAACTAAGCATATAGAAATTAGATTTCACTTCATTAGAAATCATGTTGAAAAAGAAGATATATGTTTTGAATTTGTCAATACTAATAATCAATATGTTGACATATTCACCAAACCCATAGACAAAACCAAATTCAATAATTTCAAAATTGAATTAGGAATGCTGAACATTGAATAGAATGTCAAAATTGACTAAGTAATTCTGTGTCGACACACAAAGTAATATGTGTCAACACATAGTAGTCTGTGTCGACACATAGTAGTCTGTGTCGACACATAGTAATCTGGTGTCAACACCATTTCAACTATGTAGACACATTATGTTTCTTTAAGTCCGCCTTTTCACCTTCTATGTTTTATAAACATATAAATAGGTCGAAAACAAACCCTGTCGACACGCTCTCCATATTCTCGAGACAAAATCCCTGTGTCGACAAGTTCTTCTTCTTCCTAATCCCAACTTTCTTTCAATCCCAATGGCGCCCAAACATGACGATAACATTAACTAGGGTTATGAACTCATTCGTATCGCCTTTGACAGCGCAGATCAAGAAATCCAAACTGTGATTACCCTAATCACCGAAAATGGATTAAAATACCTTATGTCAGAACCAACAAAGATTTGGAAGAAGGAAGTTCTGGAGTTCTATGCTGCCGCAACACTGGATTTGACTGCACTAAAGATAAAATCCTCCATTCAAGGAACGAAGGTCAAACTCACCTTTAAGAGTTTATGAAAGACTCTATACCTGCCACGAGTTCAAGAAGAATATGAAGTCCAATCTTCCAATACCAGGGAAGCTCTCCAATGGTGTGGACTGGATCCCACCACTAAGATTGGATCTTCCATAAATAGGAAAGGGATGAATTCCCAAGGTAAATTTATTTCAGAGTCATCTTCAAGATCAACACCAACTGGTCTGCAGTTATCTTTAAAAAGATAAAAGAAAGAATCAAGAAACCAAACCTAGGGAGAATACTAAGTCTCTATCTCGTTGAGACCATACCTGAAGTGATGCACCAGAGTGTAGGATCTAAAATCAATCACATGAGAAGGATGGATTTAAGAATTCTCTCCAGATGGGAAAGGGTGTTCACAAAAGACATTTCTACATCTCCAAAGCAACTACCCCAGCAAAAGAAGAAACCAACACCAAGAATACCTGAATCTTCTAGTGATTCAGAAGAACAAGTGATCTTCAACTCAGATGAAGAACATCCAGAGACTGCTCAAGACAATATAGATGGTGTTCAGGTGTAAGGGGATCAAATACCTGAAAGCACCATCCTCCTAGATCAATTTCAGGTGGAGCCTCATCTTGTGTAAGAGCCCACTCAGCTAGAGTGTGAAGTGGCTACTACAACATTTCTTGAGGTAATGCATGATCTTAATCAAGTAGCTATACAAACTGAGTCTAATACACTATCCGTGCATTTAACTGATGTTGAATAGACAAACCAAGACAACATCCAAGCATAGGATCTAGGAATGAAAAACACATCAGCACCTGCTGTTATTACATCCACTGCTCCAGAAACTGATGCTCCATCTGTCCACACTCAAATAGAATTCACTCTTGAAGTGCTATTTCCTGAGGTTCAGGAAGTTAGGACTGATGGGGAGCTTCCTAGGACTGAGAAGGAGCTGCCCTCTAGTCCTAAAGAGACAGTTAATATAGCAAGCTCCTCGACATCTGATGATGAAGAAGCATCTAATGAAAAAAAGGAGAAAATTAATGGTTGTTAAGAAAAGAAACCTAAGCTATAAGAAGGCCTTAAAGACTGTTAGTCCACCACAAGCCCCAGAAGTTGACTATAACTCACTGCTGGTGGCTCTGCAGGTTAAATTTGATGAACAGAGAGTTGCAATGGAGAAATATATGGATGAAAGCCAAAAAAAACTTCAGTTCACCTTGGCTCAAGACATCAAATCCATCAGATTTGAAGTCAATCAGAATAAGAAGGAAATGACAGATTGCTTCCATAAGGGAGGCAATGCTGTAGTCTATCTATCACAATAGCAATAGGAGGGCAGGACACAGATAGATGATCTCGTTGTAAAGCAAGGATATGTTCTGGAAAATCAACTAAGGATGAATGATAATCTAACTGAATCACATAATGTGATACTTACTGAATTACAGAAGACATCCACAACATTAACTGAAGAAAAGGCTAAAGAGAAATCAGAATTTGATCAGATACTTAAGGAAGATTTAGCCTCATTCAAGACTACTCTTCAAACATCTCAAAGTATAATCTCTGATCAACTAATAAAGTTCAAGGCTTACTATAAAGAGGGCACTAATTACTTGGCTGATCAAGTTAGATTTCAGAAAAATGATCTTAGGGATCATATGGAGAGAGAAGTCATAAAGGGGGAGAGGTTATTAGTCACTGCAGGCTCTGATCATGTTAAATGGATCACTAATGCCATCAGAGCCACTCTTGGCTATACTCCTTTATGTGATGATAATAATACAGCTGAATCTGGCATCCAAGCTGCAGGTCATGAAGGGGGTCAGCAAGAGGTGGCTCAAATCATATACCCCCTTCTAACTTTGAGGGTATTCAACAAATGGTACAACAGATGTATAGCCATCCATCAGATGCTCCGAATGTAATAATTGAGAAAGTGGAAAGTGTGAGGCTGCTTTGAAGAAAGAACAAGAAGCTCAGCTTTCCAAGAAAAGATTTAGAGAGCAGGCTGAGTCAAAGCCAGATTTTGAAAGATGGAGTCCTACATCAAGGAACATGCCTGGCAAGCTGTCAAAGACAATATGCATGATAGAGGCAAGTGGTATTCTGAACAAGAATGTACTAAGTATCAACAGAGACAAGAGGCTATATATCAGTTCAGAAAGAATCACAAAGCTAGGAAGGTACCTGCTACTACTGTTGAGCCAAACAAATACTTACCTAAGCCTTATCACTATTTTGAAAGACAAAAGATTAAGGCTGAAGAGCTAGAGAAAAGAGATCTGAAAGGAAAGAAGCCAGCTGAAGACACTGAACTAAGTGTGCAAGCTAAAATTCTATCTGGCAAAGGAATAGTTATCAAGGAGCCTGACTAGCCTTAGAATAGTTTTACTAGATTTTAACTCTGTGTAAATCTATGTAATGTCTTGAACAAAATCTTTGTAATTCTGAACATTGATTAAAATTCATTGACTTAGTCTTAAATCTGTTTTTGTATACTTAGAATCTATTGATGCTTGTTCATTATGTTTTAATATAATCTGTGAGATTAATGTTACATGCAATGTTTTTATTATTACTCTTGTCTCTGAAATTATGTTGACATCATAATCTTTGTTGTTATTATAAGTGATGTATATCATTGACTAAGGGTTATGACTTCTCCAAATAGGGGGAGATTGTTGGGTACATTGGAAAATGTGTACCAGATTTGGAGAAGCCTCACTTAACTAAATGATATTCATCAATGTGTATTTGATGGTATTTTAAGTTACTTTGTGAAGGTTAAGAAATTGTAAAGGAAATGTTCTAAGTACAAGTGTCAACACTTGTAGAAAGCTGTGTCGACACCAGAAGACAGATAGTGTCGACACACAGGACTTGTGTCGGCACACATAAAATCTGTCAACAACAATTGTGTCGACACACAGGACTAGTGTCGACACACATCTGGATTATGTCTACAACAATTGTGTCGACACACAGGACTTGTGTCGACACATTCCAGAACTCAATCAAGACTAGAAGCTGTGTCGACACACAGGACTTGTGTCGACACATTATACAGAAGCCATGTCAAGAAGCTATGTCGACACTATGGGAGCTGTGTCGACTTCACCAGGGATTGTGTCGACACTTAATTTATTTGTGTTGATACATATGAAGCAATGACTCGACAATTTGCTGACTGAGACAAAGACTCATGGAATGACTGGTGACTTGACAGGTGTAATAATCAACAAGGCTGTTGTAAGTGTCAGAGTTGTTAGAAGTTTGTTATAAACCGGATCAGCCGGTAACCTTGGAGAAAGTCTAATAAAGACATATTCTATCATCTGATAGAGAAGAGAACTTTTTGGGAAACAAAAAGGACAGAGAGCTGGAAGTATCCAAGTGAAGAAAGAGACAATCATCAACAAGTCTCTAAGAGCAGATCAAGATCAAGTTTGCAAGGAAAATTCAGATTAAATTCTCTAGAGAAGAAGGAAGCTGATTGAAGATCAACTTCAAGAAGATCAACCTTACTTTGTTCAGATTCAAGAAGCTTTGAAGAAAGCTAAGACAGTTTGAAACTAAAAGTTGTCAGATCTATTAAGAACTGACCAAGAAATCTTCTACCCTTTCTCTCTCTACTTGGGTGAAGGTTTCATACATCTTATTATCATTTCAATGTAGGGTCTTTTATAGATCTGAGTTGTAGGCCTGGGTAAAGGCTGAGGTAGGGCTGTGTGCCTGAGGTAGGAGAGTTATCTCTCTGAGTTGTAACCCTAAATCTATAAAGGCTAAGGTAGGGCAAGGGCCTGAGGTAGGAGTGTGGATTCACTTTGAGTTGTAGGAACCATCTTAGGGTTCTGAGCTGTAAGATATGAGGATCTGAGAAAGAAAAAGGGAGTTAGGCCGAATCTAGTTTACTGCTAGATAGGCGAAGGGGGAAAGCTGATGTACCCATCATTTAGGGAACCACTATAAATCTGTGTGCATTCTGTGATTGGCTGTGGTAATTTAAATTCTATGTTGTGAGAGTTACTGATGATATAATTTAACTTTCATGAGTTATCTGCCTAAGTATTAAAAAAGAATATAACCTATTCACCTCCTCTAGGTGTTTAGGACATCTTGAAACCAATTCTTTCATCTTTTGATCAGGAGACCTCACAACCAGGAATTACTTTTGAAGGGAGTAAGAATTCTTTACACAGAGGGGGAAAGAAAAAGTTGAGTTATCTTCTCTTTTCTCAAGCAAATGAGAGAAGACTTGAGAGTGATCCTGATGTAATCAAGGCTTGTCCTGTGATTTGAATGGTTCAGGCGATCAGAGCCTTGTACAGGGTGTAGGACATGAATTCCAGAAAGCCGAGACTGATTGAAGATGATTGTCTCCACAAGCTTCCTGAAAGAACTCTTGTTTTTGAAACTGAGAGTTGTTCTTCTTCTTTTTATTGCAACCTTGTGATTTCTTTCAAAAATCTGTCGACTGCATGAAGAAGTTATGAATAATAATTCTCTGGATCTTTTTATTCTCTGAGTCTTTTTCCTTTGAATAATTTCAAACAGAATTTGAAATCATCCACATTGATTGACTGCCGGAATCACGGGAACTTGTGCAATGGCTATAAGAGAATTAACTCATTTTCTTAACTGTCCCGAGAAAAGCTATATAATAACTCTGTGAAAAACAACAATTAATGCTTGCCAAGGAATGGCTACATTCAGAGAATATATGCATTAATCACTCAGAGTCATATAAGTAATAGAATAAACAGTCAATAAGGAAAACAATAACTGCAGGTAATAAAATGTTGATTTGACAGAAATCGTCGATCTGGTCCTGCGATCGTCGAACTCATACATCCTCTATCGTCGAGCTGAGCCCTGTGATCGTTGGCCTGAAAATATGCTTTCCAAACTGAGCTTCAAGATCGTCGAGCTGAGATGGTTGATCGTTGAGATCAATCCTGAATGTAGATCAGAGATCGTCGAGCAAAGTTCAACAATCGTCGATCTCAACATGTAGAGATAAAACTCTGAGATCGTCGAACGTAGAACGAAGAACGAAGATCGTCGAACTCACTTCAGAGATCGTCGAACGAACTTTTTACTTAGGAAAATTTCTGCCTTGAGTAGTCTCTGATGTTTTCTAAGTCTCTGATGTATTGGTCTTGTCTCACTAAATTGTTGACCCAATAGACACCTAAGAAACTAGACTAGACCCTAGCTATACAATGCGGATCTAAATTAGCCTAGATTAGTGAACCTAGCCCAAATCCAAACTAGGGATCCAACAATCTCCCCCTATTTGGGTGAGTTCACTAATCAACAATAAAAGAAAACAACATCAAAACTAAACAACATATCTGTCATGAATGATAAGAAAAATTCAACAGATATTTACAATGATAAATATAGACACAAAAAGAAAAAAGGTTACTAATGCTTGTCTGTAGCTGGCTTAGTGAATTCAATTCTTCTTTTTGGATCTATTACTTGCTGTCTTGTCATTTTCATGTTAGCTTCACCAAGAACTTTTATTGATGCTGGTCTGGGAACAACTGCCTCAGGATGAACCTGCATATAGGCATTAACATCAACAACATTCTTATCAATATCAAATTGTACAAACTCTTTCTCCCTATAATTGGACATTATTGAAAATTGAGAAGGATCAACTCCTTCTTGTCTAGCTTTGTTTATCTGGGAGAGACCAATCAACTCATGAAACCTAGCCATCCTAAAGTTAGGATCAAGCTCAGGTTCATACTGTGAAGATTCTACTTTGGATTCATGAAAGGTCTTTTGAAGCTTCCTGTATCTGATGGATTGTTCTTGGAATTTTGTTTCTGTTGCTGTAATCTTGGACTGGCTATCATGTAGATCTTGAGGAGGTCTGGCTTGACTGTATTTACCAGGAATGCTGAATCTCTCGCCAAAATTCGAAGAATCTTCTCTGTCAGCCTAAACATTCTATCTACCTCTCCTTCTAGAATAACCCCTTGAATAAGACCTGGATGGACTACTGTGAGAGTGAGGAGCAAAAGAAGTCTGCTGCTGGGAGGAGGTAGCAGTATTAGAAGCAACATTACCATTAGAACCTGCTGAAGGAGGAGGAGGAGGAGGTGGATCCTTCCTAAAAATTTTGACAGGAGAGGAACCAGCCTTTCTCCTTTTCTTTTGAGCATTCATCTAATTTTTAGAGAATCTCATCCAATGAGGAGAAGTAGATGTGAGAGTTATGTTGTGCCTAATGAAATAAGGGATGTCATCTTGAGAATTTGACTTAGGCACTTCCTTTACCAGAGCTTTTCTTTTCTTGGTCACTTTCTTCTTCTTGCTGGCATCTGGATCTGAGTCTGACTCTGAGTCTGAATCTTGATCATCATTAGATAGTCCTTGTGGATTATCATACATATCATCAATCTCTTTGATAACTGAAAGTTATTCAGCTGCATCAGAACCCATAATTTCATCCAAGTCTGGGGTTGGATAATTAGAACATATATAGGTTGGAGGAGAGAAAGCCTTGGGCTCTAGAATCTCAACCTCTGGCATACAGAACAACTCAGGCTCTGGAACTATAAAAAGAGCTGCAGAAGGCTCAGGCTCAGGAGCTGCAAAGAGCTCAGGCACTAGAGCAGCAAAAATCTGAAGAAACTGAAGTAAAAGATCTTTTCTCACAGGAGCAGTATAACGTACTATATCTGTAAAAGATTGAAAAGCAGTAGGGGGAAACATTCTCTATACAAAAGATCAAAAGAGCTTAGAACTGAAGTCAGTTCAAGAGCTGGAGAGATGAAACAATCTCCATGAAGAATGTCCAAGGGTTCTTCAGGGATTTCAATGTCATCTTACAAAAATGCCATCACTTCTGCATCAGGAATATCAATATCTATAATCTCTGAATCTGCCAAAACTATATCTACAATCTCTGTATTTATAACTGTCAAAACTGTATCTGCCTCTGCCAAAACTGAAACTGTCTCTGATGCTGCAACTGCTGGAAGAGGAGGGACTTTTTCACTGGACATCTCCCCCTGCCTGGCTGCAGTATTTTCTGCTGTCAGGCCCCTAGATGAAGAAGGGCCAGATAAAGAGGCAACAAAAGAATTAAAAGAAGCTAGTAGAGGTGCAATGGCATCCTCTACAATGGCTTTGATGGTAGGGGTTAGGAGGTCAATAAGAGTAGATGGAGAGGATGATGTAGATGGAAGAGAGGAAGTGGAAAGACCACAAGCTGTGCAGATATTAGATATGGTAGGTTGAGTGGTTGATTCAAGGATAGACATTTGTTCTGGATGGGTGAAACATGAGGTGAGGGTTCATGAGAAGGTAAATGAATTGGTGAAGGAGTTGGTGAACAAAAATGAAGATCAAAAGTTGGTGAGGTTTGAATTGAAATGGTAGAGGTAGGGATCTCTTCTAGGTAATGTGGTAGAGGGGACAATGGGGGAGGAGTTACTGGAGGAGGGCCTGGAGGTGGAGTTGATGGATGAAAAAGGTGAGAAGTTTGTCTGGCTGGGGGTGAAGGAGGAGGAGGATGGATCTCTGGCTCATCTTCCCTAGGGTGAGGAGTGACTGAATCAGTCCTTGTGTCCTCAGAAACCTTGTGGGTGGAGGGAGCCTGGAGGGCTTTGAGATAGTCCTCTCCCACTTTCCAAAGAGAACTGGGGTCAGCCTCTTTGAAGCATTGATGAAGGTTGTTGGGGATGTCAACAGCTCAGGGAATTTTTCAGTGAGAAAAATCACTAGAATCCTGCCAAGAGAGACCTCTCTCTTATTTGCTTTCTTCCTGATCAACTCAAACAAAACTTCAGCCCATTTCACTGATTTCTGATTAACCAAAGCACTCATCAAAAAAAACTGGTGCCTGGATATATTATCATGGGCATCGTGCTTCCCAAGCAGCACTTTTCCCACAATATCATCCAATAACTTGTATTGAGGAGACAAGTTCTTTTAAGAAGCTTGCTAGGGTTTGCCTCAGCATGACCCATTTTGGCAAGCATGGCAGCAAATTCCTCTTTATTCAAATCAATATCGTCTTCTCCATTAACAAAACCGAAAATTTCTGTAAGAACGACAGTGGTTAGATGTACCTCCTGTCCAGAAATAGTTCCTACCATTGTCTGTCCGTCTGAAGAAGAGGTATAAGCCCATTCTTTAATTTCTAATACTGGCAGCTTCATCCTGGTCATCAGAAACTTCTGTAACTTTGGTGCATCAAACAGTTTCAACACATCCTAAAAAATCTGATCACTGTGCTTGAATGTGTCCAGATTAATATCAAAGCCAGAATCAAACTTCATGCTGGACAAAATTACCGCTGGAATTGCCATTGGAAAGTTCTTGCAAAGAAACACAAGATCAAGTGCAGAAGAGAAATGAAAAGCGCGGGACTTTTTCCGTCTAAACCCTAGATTATAAGGTTTTATAAAACGAAGAGACGGTATTAGCCAAGCGCATTAACTACTAAAGCAAATTCAAAACTAAGGTTGGCGAAATATTTTAATATAAAATGAGTTCAGTAACCTCAGATCGAAGAGAGGAAATAAATCTTCGATCTCAGTTCGACGATAAATTCTCTGAATAAAAAATCGTCGATCTCTGTTTGACGATAATTATTTCACTAAGAAGTGATCATTGATCTCCGTTCAACGATCAACTTCACGAGACGTTAGCAGATCGTCAATCTCCGTTCAACGATCTGTCAACAAATCGTCGAGCTCAGATAAAAAGTCAAATAAACTCATCTCCATTAATCATTCCTAACTGATTCATGAAGAATAGATGTTTATTTTCATCCAAGGGTTCTGTGAAAATATCTTCTCTTTGCAAATCAGTAGGGATGAAGGTGAGATTTATTTTCCTTTTATCTGCACACTCCCTAATGAAATGATGCCTTACATCTATATGCTTAGTCCTAGAATGATGGACTGGATTCTTTGCTATAAAAATAGCACTAGTACTATCACAAAATATACTTGAATTATTTAAGTTGTATCCATAGTCTAGTAGCTGATTTTGTATCCATAACATTTGAGAACAACAACTGCCAGCTGCTATGTATTCAGCTTCTACTGTTGATGTAGACACAGATGTCTGCTTTCTACAAAACTAAGAGACAAGCCTAGCACCCAAGAACTGGCATGTTCCAGAGGTACTTTTCCTGTCTACTCTACATCCAGCAAAATTAGCATCTGAGTATCCAGTCAACTCAAATTCTGACTCAGCAGGATACCAGAGTCCTAGATTTGGGCAACTCTTTATATATCTCAAAATCCTTTTTAATAAAATAAGGTGAGATTCTTTAGGGTTCACCTGGAACCTAGCACAAAGACATGTGGCAAACATTATATCTGGCCTACTAGCTGTGAGATATAACAGGGACCCAACAATGGCCCTATATAATTTCTGATCAATAAGTTTCTCATGCTCATCAGAATCAATCACAACATTGGCAGCAATGGGTGTTTTCTTAGTTGAGGCACTAGCCATCCCAAACCTTTTGATCAGCTCATTAGCATACTTAGATTGGGATAGAAAAATACCATCAGATGACTGCTTCACTTGGAGACCAAGGAAGTAGGAGAGCTCACCCATACTATTCATCTCTAACTTTGAATACATAAGGTTGGAAAACCTCTTGCATAGTTTGGGATCTGTAGAGCAAAATATTATGTCATCTACATATATTTGTACTAACAATATTTTGTCATGATGATGTTTTATAAATAAAGTCCTATCTACTATGCCTCTAGAGAATCTATGTTCTAACAAGAAGCTAGCTAGGGTATCATACCAAGCTCTTGGAGCTTACTTGATCCCATAGAGAGCTTTATGCAACCTATAAACAAAAGAAGGTTGAGTTGGAGAGATAAAACCTGGTGGTTGTTCAACATAGACTTCTTTCAGTTCTCCATTCATAAAAGCACTTTTCACATCCATTTGATAGACTTTAAACTTTTGAGAAGAAGCATAGGCAAAGAAGATCCTGATTGCCTCTAACCTTGCCACAGGAGCAAAGGTTTGATCATAATCTATGCCTTCTTCCTGCCTATACCCTTGAGCAACAAGCCTAGCCTTATTCCTTATAATTTCTCCTTGTGCATCCATCTTGTTCTTGAACACCCATTTTGTTCCAATTACTGGGTAGTTCTCTTGTCTTGGGACCAATTCCCAAACTCTACATCTCTCAAATTGGTTGCGCTTCTCTTGCATTGCAAGGATCCACTAGGGATCTTGCTCAACATCTTGAATGGTTTGAGGTTCAACTTGAGAAATGAAGCATGCATGCATCAAATCCTGGTGGAGCTGATGTCTAGTATGCACACCTACTAATATGTCTCCAATCACTTGAGATACAAGATGATATCTAAGTGTGACTAAATCAGCAGGAGGAGTTAGTTGCTCAACAACTAGTGGGGGTAATTCCTCTTGTGAAATTATTTCAGCTGCTGGGACAATATCAGTTGGCTCACTGATTTCCTCATCACTGTCTTTAACTATTTGTGGAGATGGTGGTGTAACAACCTCAGGAGTGAGTGTCACAACATCCAAATTCTCACACAAAGTAGGTACCTGCAAGTCTTGATTGGTAGAAGTATTCTTCTCCTTATAAAACATATTAGTTTCATCAAAGGATACATGTACAGACTCTTCAATTTTCAGGGTAGATTTGTTGTAGACCATACAAGCCTTGCTTACTTGGGAATATCCTAGAAAGATTCCCATTTCAGGCTTGGCTTCAAATTTTCTAGTGTATTTTCTATTATTTATATGTATGTAACAGACACACCCAAATACTCTAAAATAATCTACTTTAGGTTTCTTCCCTTTGAGTAGCTCATAGGGGATCTTAGCCTTTAACTTATGTATTAAACTTCTATTCAGGACATGGTTAGCTATGATCACTACCTCTGCCCAAAAGGTAAGGGGCAAGTATGCATCAACAAGTAATGTACCTACAGATTCAATCAGGGTTCCTTTTTTTCCTTTTAGCTACCCCATTTTGTTGAGGAGTTCTAGGAGCAGAAAAACATTGCCTGATACCTTCCTTGTCACAGAACTCTTGCATAAGGAGAGAATCAAACTCAGTACCATGATCAGTTCTGATCAATACAACTTGAGTAGAAAACTCACTCTGTATGCACTTGAGAAAATATGTAAGAACTTTGAAGTTATCTGACTTATTTTTCAAGAAGAACACCAAAGTGAACCTAGAGAAGTCATCTACAATAACCAAGGTGTAAGAATTTCCTCCTAGGCTTTGTACAGTAATGGGTCCAAAGATATCCATGTGAAGCAAGTACAAAATCCTATGTGAGTCACTCTTATTAATGGATTTAAAACTATTTTTAGTTTGCTTGCCTAGTTGACAAGCCCTGCATAGGCTTTCCTTCTTATAGGGGTAAGAAGGCAATCCTCTTATAAGGTTGTCCTTAGATAGCCTAACAATGTATTTTAAGTTTACATGTCCTAACCTCCTATTCCATAATTCATTTTGAATGTAAGATTGGTTAAATAAACAAATTTCATTTATGGCTGAATTGAAGTTAACAATGTATATGTTACCTACACTAGAACCAGATAAAACTACTATGTTGTCAGCTGAAGAAATAATGTAAGAGGACTGATTAAAAGTTACCTGAAATCCTTTATCACAAAGCTGACTAATGAAGATCAAGTTATGTTTCAATCCACTTACATATGCAACCTTCCTAAATGTGACAACACCTATCCTTATTTCTCCATAGCCTTCAGTCTGGCCAAAGTTGGAGTCACCAAAGATAACTTTAGGTCCTAGCTTTGACTTATAGTTAAATAAGTTGTCCTTCCATCCAGTCATGTGCTTTGAGCACCCACTGTCCAGATACCATTGCTGGTTATATGATGGACAGTTCTTCACCTGCAACAATCAAAAGATTAATTATTCTTGACCCAGGTTACCTTGGGTCCTTTGTTTTCTTGATAAGAAAAACTTGAGATAATATAACTAGTTGGCTGAGATTTATATCCTAGTGGATGATATCTCCTAGGTGGTAATTTCCAAAGGGTGAAAGGATTAACTGTTTCTCTTTTCTGATTAGAGTTTTTGTTAAGGTTAAAAGTTTTATTACTTTTTACTGGGTTCGACGATTGGAAGTGAGATCGTCGATCTGAGTTTGACGTCATGGGTTGAGATCGTCGATCTCTACTCAGAGAAGGAAAATACTCATTCTCTGTGCCCCAAGTTTGTCGATCTCTTCTCGATGATCCATACCAAAATCGTCGATCGCAGTAAGACGATTGATTATAGTAGAAATTTTCGTTCAAAGATCGTCAACCTGGGTTCGACGATTTGTTCATATTTCGTTTATCTGAGTTCGACAAAAATTGCTGAACATTGTTTTTGTTTTGATTTTGTCTGTTTCTATTTTTCTGTTTGTTAGGTTTGTTCTTATTTGCAGTTGAGGGTTTCTCATATATTAGTTCTTTACCTTTTTCTTAAATGAATTTTACTGGGGTCCTTAGTGCATTTCTCTAGACTAGTGGGGGTTGGCTTGATGAGGCACCCAAGCCCAGTTTACAAGTTAGTCTGGCATTAACAGTGCTTGTAATGTCCATCAACTTGAGGCTTCTTCCATTAAGGGATTCTTCAAGTTGCCTTGCCTCAGCTAGTTCAGTTTTCAGTTTAATTGTTCATTTGCAAGTGTAATTTCATCTTTTAATTTATGATTTTTTGCAACTAAACTACTTTGATCATTTGATTGCTCTCTAAGTTGTTTAATTTCTTTCTCTGAGCTAATTAAATCCATACACATAGTTTTGAATTCATGTACAAAATCTTCAGAATTAAAGTCAAAGGATGAGAGTACCTGATCCACTTCTGAAGGTGGTTGTTCATCATTTTATGAATCTTCTCCTGAATGAGTGCTGGAAGCATCAATTGCCATTAGGCAAACTTCCTTTGCCTTTACTTCCTCTTCATCTTCATCACTGGAGCTAGAGGAGGAGTCCTCTTCTGTATCACTCCAGGTTTCTTCTACAAAACCTTTCTCTTTCCTCTTATGCTTGCTTGAGGAAGGCTTATTGTATTTCTGTCTTCTGGAGTCTTTGTCCTTTCTTCTCTCCTTCTTCTGATTCTCTAGACACTCAGAGATGTAGTTTCCAGGTTTCCTGCAGCCAAAACAGACAACCTCTTTAGTTTGAGTTTTGTCATACCTAGGTTTGTCTTCTTGTCTGGATGACTTCTTCCTTAAATCTCTTTTGCCCATCTTGTAGAATCTCTTTTCTAAGAGACTCAAGAACTCTTCATTAACAGTAGGAGCTGCTGTTTCTTTCTTAAAAGCAATATTCTTCTCTTTCCTGTCCGGAGTTGAAGCTTTCTGCTCTGCCTCCCTTGTCTTTGTCAAGTGCACAAAGGATTTGAGCTTTCCCAGAAGTATTTCTGTTGAAATTTCTGAAATACTTCTGACATCTTTGATAGGACAGATCCTAAGAACTGGGAAAACACATCAGTATTTTATCATTGATCTCTGTCGGTGAAATGTCCTTGTCCAATGTTCTTAGTTCACTGATGATGGCACTAAATCTGCCATACATCTCTTCAACTGATTCAGCATCTTCCTTTTTGAAGTTCTCATACATGGAAATAAGAAGGGATCTTCTGTCTTTTATTTCTTCCACTGAACCTCCCACCATTTTGTTCAAATAATCTCAGATGGCCTTTGCTAATGTGCAGTCAACAACCTTTTGGAAAATGTCATCTAACATAGTCTTGGCCAGTATGTTCATGGCCTTGGCATCTGCAATTTTTGATTTCTTTTGAGCATCAGTTCAAGTTGTTAGTGGTACTGCATGAGTGTCAGTAAATGTAGAAGCAGCTTTAGTTGGTTGAGGGGGACCTGTCAAAATTGAGTTAAAAATATCTTCATCAATTTAGTTCATGTAAAGTCTTATTATTGCCTTCTAAATACTGAACTTGTTTAAGTTATAGACTGGAGGTCTATTGCTTGCATAATCCTTGTTCTACGCCATGTGATAAATTAATAGCTAAGGAAAAGAAAATCTGAATAAGCAGGGATCTTGATTCAAGTGTTAGCTTGTACAACCAAAGAACCACAACCTCCCTCTGCTACCAATTGAAAGGAGGGAGTTATTCAGATCTACTCTAGAGGGGGGGGGGGGGGAGTGAATAGAGTGTTTTAAAAACTTTTGACTGTTTTGATATATTCTATCAGAGTACAAAAAATAGGTGATACCAATAAATATTTAAGCAGAAGAAAAGCTAGAGAACTATTCTAAATATCACAAAAAATAGCAAGAGCAAAAGAAAAGGGTGTAACCAGATAACACAAGAAATTACAGTGGTTTCCCAAATCTGGGTACATCCACTCTTCTACCACCCTGGTAGGAATCACTCTCAGGTTTTTGATCAGGTGACTGCCACTAAATAATATCTATTTCAAGGGAGATATTGCAACCCTTCTGGCTTTTGATCAGGTGACGAAAAACCAACTTGAAGTCTTTTGATCAGGAGACCTCACAACCAGGAATTACTTTTGAAGGGAGTAAGAACCCTTTCACAGAGGGGGGAAAGAAAAAGTTGAGTTATCTTCTCTTTTCTCAAGCAAATAAGAGAAGACTTGAGAGTGATCCTGATGGAATCAAGGCTTGTCCAGTGATTTGAATGGTTCAGGAGATCAGATCCTTGTACAAGGTGTAGGACTTCAATTCTAGAAAGCTGAGACTGATTGAAGATGATTGTCTCCACAAGCTCCCTGAAAGAACTCTTGTTTTTGGAACTGAGAGCTGTTTTTTTTCTTTTTCTTGCAGCCTTGTGATTTCTTTCAAAAGTCTGTCGACTGCATCAAGAATTTGTGAATAGTAATTATCTAGATCTTTTTATTCTCTGAGTCCTTTTCCTTTGAATAATTCCAAATAGAATTTGAAATCATCCACATTGATTGACTGCCGGAATCACAAAACTTGTATAACGGCTATAAGAGAATTAACTCATTTCTTTAACTATCCTGAGAAAAGATATATAATAACTCTGTGAAAACCAGCAATTAATGCTTGCCAAGGAACAACAATATTCATAGAATATATGCATTAATCACTCAGAGTCATATAATAAATAGAATAAACATTCAATAAGGAAAAGAATAGCTGCAGGGAATAAAATGTTGATCTGGAAGAAATCGTCGATCTGGTCCTGAGATCATCGAACTTAAACATCCTCTATTGTCGAGCCGAGCCCTGTGATCGTTGACCTGAAAATCTGCTTTCCAAACTGAGCTTCAAGATCATCGAGCTGAGATGGTTGATCGTCGATCTCAATCCTGAATATAGATCAGAGATCGCCGAGCTAAGTTCAGCAATCGTTGATCTCTGCATGTAGAGATAAAACTCTGAGATCGTCGAATGCAGAACGAAGATCATCGAACTCACTTCAGAGATCATCGAACGAACTTTTTACTTAGGAAAATTTCTGCCTTGAACAGTCTCTGCTGTCTTCTAAGTCTCTGATGTCTTGGTCTTGTCTCACTGAGTTGTTGACCTAAAAGACACCTAAGACACTAGACTAGACCCTGGCTATACAATATGGGTCTAACTTAGCCTAGATTAGTGAACCTAGCCCAAATCCAAACTAGGGATCCAACAGGATGTTGCTCGCAGCCTTCTATTACAAATGAATATTTCTTGGTCCTATTGGGGTCATGCTGTTATTCTCTCCTGTTATCTCATTAATCAGATACCCTCATCTATTCTTTAGGGCAAGAATCCCTAAACCATTTTGTACCCCAAGGCCTATCCATTTCCTTTACCTCTTAAATTTTTTAGATGTACGACGTTTGTTCACATACCTTCTCCTGGTCCTGACAAACTTTCTCCCCATTCTGTTAAATGCATATTCCTTGGTAATTATCCGACTCAGAAGGGATATCGCTTTTTTGATCCTATTCTGCGCAAACAGTACGTGTCTGCTGATGTTTCTTTTTTTAAAAATACACCGTATTTTTCTCCCGCTTCTTCTCTCTTGCCTTCTAATACTTCTTCTTCAATGTCTATTATCTTGGCACCTCTATCGGAGCCATTTCTTTCCACAACTGTCCCTTTTGTGCTGTCTCTTTCTCTCAAGACTGATTCTTTTCCCTTGGAGCCTTCTATACCTGTTCCAGGGCCTCCCCTTTCTTCTGGCTGTGAATTTCCTCCCTTGGACATGAGTGATCTTGATCTTCCTATTTTCTTGCAGAAAGGCATTTATGAATCCTCTAAGCATCCTATTGATGCGGTAGTCTCCTATGCTCAACTTTCCCCAGTTGGCAAGCATTTGGTCTTGCTATCTCTTCTACTATTATACCGGCTACGTATCAAGAAGCTCTTGCCATTCCTCATTAGAAAGCCTCTATGGATGAAGAAATGAAAACATTAACTGAGAGAGGTACTTGGACTCTTGTTCCCCAACCTCTGGGAACTGAGTTGGTTGGATGTCAGTGGGTATTTGTTGTTAAGTATCTTCCAGATGGTTCGGTTGATCATTATAAGGCGAGGCTTATGGCAAAAGGGTTTACTCAAACATATGGGGTTGACTTCTTTGATACCTTTCTCCCATTGCTTGCATTAGCACTATACGCATTCTCTTCTCTATGGTTGTTAATCGAGACTGGGAGATTTCTCAGTTAGATGTGAAGATTGCCTTCCTTTATGATTATTTACAAGAAGTAGTTTACAAGGAGCAACCTCCTGGATATGTTGCTCAGAAGGAGTCTCTGGTATGCAAGCTTCGGAAGGCGATTTATAATTTAAAGTAGAGTCCACGAGCTTGGTTTGAAGAGTTTAGTGGAGTTGTTTCTTCTATTGGGTTCAATCGAAACTCTACTGATCATTCCCTATTTATACGCAAGACTACTAAAGGCCTTGTGGTTCTTGTCGTCTATGTTGATGATATTCTTCTGACTGGTGAAGATAAAGAAGGCATTGATCTAGCCAAACAACATCTTCAACAACATTTTGTTACTCATGATATGAGACCTCCGAAGTACTTTCTAGGCATTGAGATTTCACGAAAGAGGAACTCGGTGGTTCTTTCACATCGAAAGTATGCGCTAGATATCATAAAAGAGACCGGTATTCTTGGCACGAAACCTGCTCGTTGCCCGAGGGCGGTTGGAGATGATAAAGGGTGGACTGAATATTCTCCTCTTCTTCCAAATTTCACTATGTATAGACGTCTTGTAGGCAAACTCATATATATGACTGACCAGTTATCTGCTATACAGTTGGAAAGGTTAGTTAGTTTATGCAGAATCCTAGAGAGTGTGATCTTCGATCTGTCATGAAAATTCTAGAGTATGTGAAAGGGTCTCCAGGAAAGGGCTTGTTGTTTCAGAAGAATAATCACCTGAATATTGAAGCGTATTCTGATGCCAGCTATGCTGATAACAAAGAAGATAGGAAGTATACATCAAGTTTTTGCACCTTTGTAGTAGGAAACCTTGTTAGCTAGAAAAGCAAGAAATAGACAGTGGTTTCAAGGTCAAGTGCTGAAGTAGAGTATAGGAGCATGACTTCAACTACCTGTGAGTTAAAGTGTTTACGAGCGCTTATGCTTGACTTGGGAGAAGTCTATGATTATCCTCTTCCTATATTCTGGGATAACAAAGCTGCCATTTACATATCGAAGAATCTTGTCTTTCATGAGAGGACAAAGCACATTGAGGTTGATTGTCATTTCATTAGGGAAGAGGTGTTGAAGAATCAGATCTGTACTCCCTTCGTAACTTATGATAAAGAACTAGAAGACTTCTTCACGACACCAGTTTCCGCTTCAGATGTTTGTAGCAAGCTAGGCATGGTTGACTTAAATGCTCCAGCTTGAGGGGGAGTGTTAAAGTTTTGCGGTTTGACCTTCTAGTCGTGTGACTAATTGTTCGGGCGACCAGACGATTTGGACCAGCGGCCTGTCTGGTCAGCAACCTGGCAGTTTGGACCAGCAGCCTGTCTGGTCAATAACCTAGTAATTTGGACTAGCGGCCTTTCTAGTCAGCAGCCTAATAGTTTAAACCAGCGACCTATCTGGTCAGCGACCTGGTGATTTGGACCAGCAGCCTGTCTGGTCAGTGACCTGGCAGTTTGGACTAGTGGCCTGTCTGGTCAGCGACGTGGTGATTTGGACCAGCGGCCTGTCTGGTTAGCGACCTGGCTGTTTGGATCAGCGGTCTATTTATCAGTATTTCCATCAGCTTGATGTTAGCCGCAACATAGGTCCAGATGATTAGCCGTAGCAGCCTGGAGGTTGACAGTAGTGGTCTGATACTAGCCGGAGCAATATTGGTGTTAGCCACCCTTGGTTCTGAGGTTTTGCTATTATGTATTGTGTAGCCTAGCGGTTTGACAGTGTTATACCGCCCAACTCACGCAGCTTGTATTTAGTCCCGCATCACTTGTTGTATTCTCTCTTCTCCCCCACTTTCTATAAATAAGGGGGCATACCTATGTAATAATTATTTTTTTGGAGCAATAAAATTTGCCTTTGTTTAGCTCTTTTTCACAAGAAGAATGGATGCATGTGCTCAGGTTCTAGATGATCATTTACTCCAAGTCAAGAACCATGTCACCCTGGATGTTAATTATCTAAATGGTCAATTGACAAAGGCCAGCTCCTCCCTGACTAAAAATATCTATGAAGAAGTCAAAAGGGGGAGAAGCAAGTAATCAGGACCAATACAAAGAATGCTATCTGGGTGTCAAATATAATCAGAGGGTCTTTTGGCTTGGATCAAGTGTCATATGACAACATTCCTATGATTCCTGACCAAGTACAAGATGCACTGAATCAAGGGCAGGTTGCTCAACATGATGATCTGTATGATGGGCAATACTATGATCAGAATTCAGAACAGAGTCTTATCTATCAGGATGATGCTCAGTACTTGCAAGAAGGTGCACATGGGGCTGAATCATCTATAGCTGCTGACATTCCTATAATTCCAACATTCATCCCCACTACTGACCAAATCATGTGGGCAAAAGGTAAATCTATTGTTGAGGAAGTGGATGTTGCCAGGATGAGCAAGAAGAGATACATGGAAGAGATGAAATCAATGACTAATTTTGAACAATATAGTACTCAATTAAGGACCATTATTCTATCTATCTAGGATCTTGTTAAGAATAAGAATATAGAAAGGGGAAAGCTCTACAGCTCCTTTGAATGGGCTAAGCTTGAAAAGAATAAGAGGGAAATAAGAAAGTTCAAAAAGGACAAGTGGATAGGCACTCTGCCACCAAATGTTGTAGAGCCTGTCAAATATTTCCCAAAGCCATACAACTACTTCCAAAGGCAGAAAGAAAAGGACTCAGAAGGCAGTAAAGAGAAAGCAGCCAAGAGCCCAGCATGGGCATATTGATAAGAGAACTAGAAACTAAAAAAATGTTTCTTGTCTTTCTTAAGGGCTGAAGGAATTGTGTCAATTTTGTATTATGCACATTATAAAAACAATCATTCCTTCTGTTTAATGAAAACCAGATGTTTGGTTGTGTTTTCATTTTTTATGTCTTTTGAAATGTTTTACATGTTGTTTTTGTATTAGTGTATATCATTGTCCAAGGTTTGACTTTTTCAAATAGGGGGAGATTATTGGGTCCATATTCCCAATGTACCGGATTTGGAGAAGGCCTATAGGACAATGGTATACACATGTTTGTATCTAATGTATGATTTAAGTTCTATGCATGCAGGTGGTCACTTGTTATACTGATTAGACAAGTGGTCTAAGCAACAATGATAGATGGACATAAGGAAAGATGCTGACAGGGCAAAAATCTGCTTAAGTCCACAGGCGTTGAGTGAAGCCAGTTCACTCAATGTTAGATAGCCAAAAGCATTGAGTAAAGACTAGATAGTCAAAGCCTTTACATTGGCAAGGCAGAAATCTGCCTAAGTCCATAGGTATCGAGTGAAGGTAGTTCACTTAACGCCTAGAGACAGAAGCGTTGAGTAAAGCTCAAGCAGTCAAAGCCACAGAAGAATCTGACAAAAAATATGGCTAAGTCCAGAAGCACTGAGTAAAGGCAGTTCACTCAACGCCTCAAGAAGAAAGCATCGACAGAATAGAGTGATGTCAAAGCCTCAGAAGAAGTAGACAAAAAATCTGTCTAAGTCCAGAAGCGTTGAGTGAAGAAAGTTCACTCAACGCCAGCTCAACAAAGATTAAACTAAGTACAGAAGCATTGAGTGAAGGCTGTTCACTCAACGTCTCATCAAGATGGCGAGCTAAGGAAAAATGCATTGAGTGTAGAAGCATCACTCAACGCCTCCATACAGAGGAAATCAGCTAAGTCCAAATGTGTTGAGTGAGGAAGGCTCACTTAACACCTAATCAGTTAGAATACAAAAGTCTATATTCGTTGAGTGATGACTGATCACTCAACTCCTGGTGCTGCACAAAATTGGTTAAGTGTTTTGGCATTGAGTGATAAGCCTTCACTCAATGCCTATGGTGAATTGTCTGAATTTGACTAAGTCCACAAGTGCTGACGTCAACAGAAATTCAAATATTGCGGGAAGTCAACAGTACATAGTAAAAGGCGTCGCTTGCCTGTTGTACTGCATTTAATGCAAAAGAAAGGTTGCAATTACCAACTACAGGTGGTCCCGATGCTCAAAGAGTTGTTGGAAGACGGGATAGAAAAGCAATCAGATCAGGGAAATTAAAGTTAACTTTTGGAAAAGAACTGATCTTCATCTTCTTCCTCTCGACTACATTGTAGAGCTTGGAGAAGTTGTTCAAGTCACTGATCTAAAAGTGCAAATAGTTAGTTGTTGATCTTCATCAGCAAGTTCAGAGTAAATATTCTGATGTAGAGGTTGCAACCAAGGAAAACCCTAGCTATAGTGATTTCACAGCTCAAGCTGAACTTTCTTGAAGAACATTCTTGAAGCTGTGAAGGGAAAGGATAGAGTTAATCTTTGTTCAGAAGGAGGAAGACACAGAGACTCTAGCTCTGTTGTATAAAATCATCAACCATCTACCATTCTTATGTAGGAACATTTTTTTTGAGTGTAATCCTAAACTTATAAAGGTTGAGTGTAGGATCTTTAAGTAGATCTGAGTTATAGGATTCAAGTGGCGAATCTGAAGTAGGATCAAGGTTTGGATCTGAGTTGTAGGACTTTGAGTTAAAGTCTGAGGTAGGGCCTTTGTGCCTCATTAGTAGGAGATTATTTATCTGAGTGGTAGGGCTTTGTGCCTGAGTGTAGGACATGGAAGAGTCTGAGAGATCTTGAGGGATCTGAGTTGTAAGCTCTTTTGAGCTGAGTTGGAGAAGTTGCCTTGTCTAACAAACTGTTAGAAAGGTGGTAAGGACAGTGGATGTACCCATAATATGGGGAACCACTATAAATTTTCTGTGTGCTATTTGTGATTGTCTTGAATGCAAAGGTTAAGTAAATCACAACTCACCTAAAATAGTAAAAGCACAAAAAGACTAAAAAACCTATTCACTCCCCCCCACTAGGTATTGATCTACTCTTGAAACTAAACATTTCCATGAATTTCCTCATATGGGGCCTTAAAGGCACTCAAGCTCATGTTGTTCCTTCCACTATAGCTGCAAACATTTTTTTTCACACTATTGGATCTTCCATTCAACCAATGACCATACATACTCCCTTGGTCATACATGTTGGATGGAAACAAAATTTCTCAAAAGAGATAGCATGTTGGATTAGATCTTTTCCCTTACTCCTATTCCTTCTTCTAGTATTCCTCTCAATGTACCCCAACCCCTTCTTATCAGTTTGGGAGGTGAAGGTATCAATGAGTGGCAATACTGATTTGGGTTTAGAGTATTGAGCCACTAGCATCCTCTCTTTGAGGAGATTATCTCCCAACTCTTTAATTAAAGAATTCTTACTTTTTATGGTTGTGATTTGGATAATGGTGATTATTTTAAGTTGGGATATCTCTTTTTTCATTTGACTCAACTGTGAGGCGACTCAGTGTGCAAGGAGATATCTTCTCTTAAGGAGGCACTCTCCTGGGCTTATCTTTTGACAAGCAACTTTATCTTCTTCATAGCTTCCAAGAATAAACAATAATTATCAATTAATTGATTGACATCTTCCTCAGATTCCGAGTCATCTTTATCACATGATGAAGGTGCTTTAGAATCATGACTAATTTCATAATCAGATTCAGCGGAGGAGATGGAATGAATTAATACCTCATCTGGATCATACTGATCCTGGCTGGATTCTCCTTCTATCATGGACATAAGTCCATAATAGAAATTGAAATCCTCATCCACCTCATTGTCACTATCTGAGTGTGACATAGGGGCCCTGATTCCTATCCTTATAGTTGGATAGTCCCCATCCTCTTCAACAGCAGGAACAACAAACATCCTATATATACTTCATCTTCTTCTTCAGAATCAGAAGATGATGAGTCAGTTTGACTCCAGCTCTTCTCATTCTAGACAATAAAGGTATTTTCCTTCCTGACCTTTGGTGGTGGTGCTTCTTCTCACCTTTCTTTTCACTATATCTTTTCTTTGGACTGGGCAGTCAGTAATTACATTCCCAGGCTTGATACAACAATAACATATTATGTTACAAGAAATATGTTTACTGGGTTTAACATCATACCTGTATCCTTTGGAGAACTTCTTCCAAGATTTATTGTGATCTTTCTTTTAATGTGAGGAGGGGGTGGTTTGTTCTTCCACTGCTTCCTCTTCATCAGCTTTCGGAATTGCCTTAGGAAGGCAGCAAACACCCCATCTGACATGGTGTTGTCAAATGAGCTGGACTTAGAGCTTTATGAATTAGCTGGAATTCTTGGGGGAGAGGCAAATATCTCCTTGCTCTTCTTAGAGATCTCAGCCTTGAAAGCCACTATCCTCTCCTTGGCATAGGACCTAATGGTGGTCTCCTCCTTCCTAGTAAATACCTGCATCTCATAAGAAAGAAGTTTTCCAAATAATGTGTGAGGAGGAGTTTCAGCATGCTTGGCCACTTCCCTAATAGAATAAATATTTGTGTCCCAATCTCTGGTTAGAGATATTAGGAACTTACCATTCAGATCATAATTATTGAATACCCTCTCATAGGTCCTCAACTCATTTACCACTCTGAAAAACCTTTCATAGCACTCAATAATGTTGTCATTGTTGTTTTGTCTAAAGGCCTCATATTACTGATTAAGCAAGGATTTCTTATCATCCCTAACTTCTTCAGTACCCTCCATGTACACAATTAGGGTATCCTACATATCCTTAGCTGTCTCACAGTGCACCAAGTTCTGGAAAGTGGAATCATCAATAACACTTACTATGATATTTTTTGCTCTTTTATCCATAGTAGCAAGTGCTACTTCATCCCTAATCAATTCTGTGTAGGCTTTGGGCACTCTTAGGTTAGGATCAATGATGGAGGCATTTAGGGGGATAAGGTCCCTCCTAAACTGTAATATAAATCCTAGGGTCAGAGGCTTCCATAAATAGTCTGACCCTTTGCTTCCATACGTCAGATGTCTCCTTCTTACATATAGGCAGCTTCATAGAGCTCATCTCCTTATGAGCCTCTCTAGTAGACATCTTGGAATAACTAAATTACCCTTTATAGGATATGTTCAGACTGTTAAGTCTTTTTTGACCAACCTCCCTTTGATACCACTTGATAATTAATAGGGTAGTAGTTTAAATCACTTAGAGGAAGGGTGAATAGGTTGTTTATTTGTTCCTTATTTTTGCTATGTTGTTTTAGGCTTAATCAAACAAACACAGAAAGCACATAATTGTTTATAGTGGTTCTCCAAGGTATGGGTACATCCACTCTCCCTCCGACCTTTCCAATAGTGTGTTAGATAAGAAAAACTTCTCCAAACTCAGCTCAAAGAGCTTACAACATAGATCCCTTATGATCTCTCAGACTTCCTCTAAACCGTATCTCAAGTCACTGGCCCACACACTCAGGGTAAGCTTTTATTCCCACAGCCCAGTGACCCTCCTGAAAGATGGTATGGCAATACCACCTGAGGGGTTAGATCAGCTTAGCTCTAGAGGGGGGTGAATAGAGATTTTAAAACCTTTTTACATAATTAAATTTGCGGAATTAAGATAGTGATATTACTATGTATAAAAGGTGAAGTGCAGAAAAGAAAACTATCGCATACAACACACAACACAATAAGTAAAAGCTAGCAACACAGATGACACAAGGAGTTTATAGTGGTTCCCCTAAACTTGGGTACATCCACTCTTCTACCACACTGGTAGGAATCCACTCCAGTTTTTGATCAGGTGCCCTGCCACCAATCAGGTTTTTGCTCAGGTGACCTGTCACCACAAGATCTATTTCAAGGGAGATCTCACAACCCTTTAGGCTTTTGATTAGGTGCCCAAAAACCAAATCAAGTCTTTTGATCAGGAGATTTGCAACCAAGGTGAATAACTTTTGAAGGGAGTTAAGAAACCCTTTATATAATGGGTGAAAATAAATACAAATAATATGAAGTTCTTCTCTTTCTCAAATAACTGAGAAGACTAGTGGATTTTCTTGATGATGTTGAAGCTCCCCCTGAGATAGAAATTTGATCAGGAAGATGGAAACTTTGCAGGGTGTGTAGGTCTTCTTGAGAATGATCTCTAGAGAGCTTTAGACTACTGGTGATAGTTGTCTCTTGAAACCCTTTGGAGATGCAAACCGATGATGAAGAAAATGTTCTCTGTCCCTTGTGTATTCTCAATACTATCACTGCTTCTACTTCTATTGCTTTTGAAAAACTTGATTTACATTTACTATATTTTCCTGTAGCAACGGTTGAAATTCCTTCCTTAATTGACTGCTGATTTCTTGGAACTTGGACAAACAGCTAGAAGGCCAATAAAATAATTCCTTAAATGTCCCAGGGAATTAGCTATATATTAACTCTGTGAAATCTAGTAATTAATGCTGCCATTTGAATGGCTATATTCAGAGAATATAAGCATTAATTACTCAGAGTAAAATAAGCTAAAATATAATCCTTAGTCAATCTGAAATAACTACAGAGAAATAGAAAATGAACTGACAGTTATCGTCGATCTGAGATCCAAGATCGTTGAACTCAAACCTCTCATTCGTCGAGCTGAGCCTTGAGAACTCTGAACTAAATTAATCCTTAGTCAATCTGAAATAACTACAGAGAAATAGAAAATGAACTGACAGTTATCGTCGATCTGAGATCCAAGATCGTCGAACTCAAACCTCTCATTCGTCGAGCCGAGCCTTGAGAACTCTGAACTAAATATTTACTTACCATTCTGGGCTCTAAGTTCGTCGAACTGATATAGAAGAACGTCGAACTCAATCCTGATAGAAGATCAGAGTTCGTGGAGCTCAGTTCATCTTTCGTCGATCTTAATTCAGGGGAATAGGCTCTGAGATCGTCGAACTAAGAACAAAGATCGTCGATCTCACTTTAGAGTTTGTCGAACGCCTTCATTAATAGAGAAAATTCTGTCTTGTTCTGATATATTCAGTCTTCTAAATCTTCTGAGGGATTGGTCTGATCAATATGACTTGTTGACCTACCCTATAATCTAATGAAGACCTATGACCCTAGACTATACAAAGAGGGTCAATCTATGCAACCCTAATAGTGAACCTTAGCCCAAATCCCTAAAACAGGTGGGGTTCCAACAATCTCTCCCTATTTGGGTGATGTCACTATGTACAATGCATAAAACAAAGAAAATACAAACATAAAACACAATAACAGATATCTGATAGAATTAACAGAAAATTTAGCAGATATAACTGTATATACAAAGAGAAAGAAAATTGTTCTAAGAGCTGTCAAAAGGAGGAGCAGAAGAAGATTTAGTAAACACAATTTTCCTGAAAGGATTTTCTGCTTCATGCTTGGACATTTTCAGTTCTTGAGCTCCAAGAAGTGTTACAGTTGAAGCTCTTGGAACAACAACTTCTGGATGTACCTTCATGTAAGCATTAGGATCAAAATTTTCAAGCTCCTTTTGTTTATATGTAGAGATGGTAGTAAACTGAGAGGGATTATCTCCTTCTTTCCTTGCTTTATTCATCTGTGATAAGCCTATAGTCTCATGGAGTCTTGCCATTCTGAAGTTAGAATCTAACTCAGGTTCATATTCTGGAGATGGAGGTCTCCCTGGGTCAGCTTTTGAAACATCCTGAGCAGATCTTTGAGCTTTCCTGTACATTGTAGACTGTTGCTGAAAGTTTGTAAAAGGATAATTCTTTGTAGATTTTCCAGCAAAATAAGAGCTTTGTGGTCTACATTCATTATACCTTTCAGCATATCTGCCTTGGTGCTGTCTTCCTTTCCCACTAGATTTGCCACTTCTGGAATAATATCTAGAGGATCTTCCTTGACTGTGAGGGGCATATGGCTTTGATTGCTATGAGGAGGTTGACCTAGGTGCAATATTTCCCGAGGCACCTGCAGGAGGAGGAGGAGGAGGAGGAGGAGGAGGTGAGTCCTTCCTGAACTTCTTAGTAGGAGCTCTACCAAACTTCTTCCTATCCTTCAGATTTTTATGCTGGTTTTTAGATAGCCTCATCTAGTATGGAGTGGTTGGAGTCATAGGAATATTATATAAAATATAATAAGGAATATCCTTCTTAGAATTGTCAAAAGGAGCTGCTGCAGCCTTAGATAATCCATTCTTCTTCTTTAATTTCCTTTTCCTTGACTTAGTATTCTCTGAATCATCAGAATCCTCTGATTCATCTTCACTGGAATCACTAGGAGGCATATTGTATAAATCATCAATCTGCCTTAATTGCTCTGCTGAAAGAGACACTCCTTGAGCTGGAGCTAGAATTTCTGAACTTTCCTCTACAAATTATTTATTCTCAACAATCTACTTATCTTCAGCCATGTCTTCATCTTGAACTTCATCCATATTAGGGATTGGAGAGGTGGAGAAGACAAAAGTAGGAGGGGAAAAAGCCCTGGGCTCAGAGAGTTCAGTTTGAAGGACTGGAGTAATCTCAATCTCTGGAAGCTCTTGAACTGCAAAACTATCCTGAATGGCCTGAAGGATTTCTGTGCTCACTAGAGTTGTATAGCAGATAATGTCTGTGTAGTACTGAGGGGAAACAAATGAAAGAATGATTATATACAACAGGTCAAAAGAATCTAGAACTGAAATCAGGTTAACTGCTGGAGAGATGGAACAGTCTATAGAAAGAATGACCAAAGAATCATCTATCTATGCAGAATCTGCATCCAAGAAATCTGTAAGCTCTGCATATGGTATTTCCGTATCAACAGTCTCTATTGCTTCTGCTTCTATTGATGCTACTTGAACTGCTAGAGGAGAGACTTCTTCACTGAACATCTCCCCTTGCCTGGTATCAGGAATGTCTGATGCCAGGCCCCTAGATGAAGAAGTGCCGGAAATTGAAGCAAGCTAAGTAAAGAGTGAGAGGTGATGGAGAGAATTAGAGGTACAATGGCAGTCTCTATAAGAGATTTGATGGTAGGGGTGAGAAGAGAGATGATGGTAGATGGATCAGATGAGGATGATGGAAGAGATGAGGTGGTGATGCCACATGAAGTACAGATATTGAGTGAAGTGGATGGAGGTGGAGGTAGAATTGGAGTGGTGATGACTGGAGGGATGTCTGGTGGGATATCCATAGGGATGTAATTAGCAAATGGAGATTGTGGAGGAGTTTGTATTGGTGATGGGGATGGTGTTGGTGTTGTAATAAAATTGAAGGAGGGTGACATTTGTGTAGTTACAGAGATGATGGATGGAATTTCCTCTAGGTAGTGAGGTAGAGGAGATTGAGGAGGTGGAGATGGAGAGGGAGTAGAGATGATTGTGGAGACATCAAGGATGGAGGGTTGTTGAGAAGGTGGTGAAAGTGGTATTCTAGGAGAAGGTGGAGGAGGAGGAATTCCTGGTGCTTCTTCATCAGCAGGTAGGGGATTGACTCTGAGAGTCCTTGTGTCCTTAGAATGTTTAGAGGAAGAGGAGGCCCTGGAAGGCTTGTTGATGGTCCTCTCCCACTTCACACAGAGGGTTGAGGTCAGCCTCTTAGAAGAATTTATGAAAATTATTAGGGAAACCAACAGTTGGGGACATTTTTCCTGAAGGAAGATGCCCAATGTCCTCCCAAAACAAACTTCTCTTTTGTTATTTTTCTTCTTTGTCAAATCAAACAATATAATGCTCCAATTTACTGATTTCTTATTCACCAACGCACCCATCAGCAAGAACTGGTGCCTAGTTATATAGTCATGAGCGGTGTGCTTGCCGAGCACCACCGTGCCGACCATATCAGCGAGAAACTTGTACTCCACCGACAAGTTCTTTTCAGTAGCTTACTAGGGTTTCCCTCGGAGTGACCCATCCTTGTAAGCATCTCAGAAAACTCAATCGAGTCCATTTCAAAATCATCACCACCATTTACAAAATCGAAAACTTCAGATAAAATATCAGGAGTTAGAATTACCTCCTGTCCAGATATGGTGCCGACTAGGGTTTGTGCGTCTGGGGATGATAATGTAAAAACCCATTCCTTTATTTCTACAACTGTCAGCTTCATCCTTGTAGTCATAAATTTTTGAAGGTACGGCTCATCGAACAGTATCAATATGTCCTGGAAGATTTGATCAGTGTGCTTGAAGGAATCCATATCTATATCAAAACCAGCATCAAACTTCATCCCGGAAAGAGTTGCCATCGAAATCGCCATTGAAATCTCCTGCAAGGATAAACAGAGATCAAGTGCGAAAGGAACTAAAAGCGCGGGACGAATTTCGTCTAAAACCTCGATTATAAGGTTTTTAGAAGACAAAATGACGATCTCAGTCCTACGAAATAGAAAAGATCTTTGATCTGAGTTCGATGAAATATTTTAATAGAAAATGAGTTTGTCGAACTTAGTCTAAAGAAGATGAATAAATCGTCGATCTCCGTTCGACGATAAATTCACTGAAGCAGGGATCGTCGATCTCTATTCGACGAAATCTGTTTCACTAAGAAGTGGTCGTCGAAATCCATTCGACGAACTCCTCACGAGGAGTTCACAGATCGTCGATCTCTGTTCGACGAACTGTCAACAAATCGTCGACCATAGACAAAATTTAAATTAACTCTTCTCCATTAATCATACCTAACTGATTTAAGAAGAACATATGTTTCTTCTCATCCAATGGCTTGGTGAAGATGTCTGCTCTTTGTAGATTAGTAGAGATAAAGACAAGATTAATTTTCTTTTTGTCTATACAATCTCTAATGAAATGATGTCTTATTTCTATATGCTTGGTTCTACTATGATGCACTGGATTTTGTGCTATGGATATAGCACTGGTACTATAACAATATATAGTTGAATTATTTAAGTTGTATCCATAATCCAGTAGTTGATTCTGAATCCACAAAATCTTTGAGCAACAACTGCCAATAGCTATATATTCTGCTTCTGCAGTTGAAGTGGACACAGAAGTTTGCTTCTTACAGAACCAGGATACCAGCCTATCACCAAAAAACTTACATGTTCCTGATGTGCTTTTTCTGTCCACTCTACATCCAGCATATTCAACATCTGAGAATCCAGTTAAGTCAAATTCTGACCCTGATGGATATAAAAGTCATAGATTTGGGCAACCCTTTATATATCTCAAAATCCTTTTTAGCAAAATATAGTGAGATTCTTTAGGGTTCACCTGGAACCTAGCACAAATGCATGTAGCAAACATGATGTCTGGCCTACTTATTTTGAGATATAATAGAGACCCAATAATGGCCCTATAAATTTTCTGATCAACAGATTTTCCATCCTCATCAGAATCTATCACAGCATTTGCAGCCATGGGTGTCTTCATTACTGAGGCATCACACATTCCAAATCTTTTAATAAGCTCCTTAATATATTTAGATTGGGAGATGAAGATACCATCAGGTGATTGCTTCACTTGGAGACCAAGGAAATATGAAAGTTCACCCATGCTACTTATCTCAAAATTTGAATGCATAAGGTCAGAAAACCTTTTGCATAGTTTGGGATCAGTTGAGCCAAATATTATGTCATCTACATAGATTTGAACTAACAAAATTTTATCTTTATGATGTCTAATGAAAAGGGTCATATCTACAATGCCTCTAGAAAATTTATTTTCTAACAGGAAGCTAACTAAGGTCTCAAACAAAGCTCTTGGAGCTTGCTTTAAACCATAGAGAGCTTTATGCAATCTAAAGACATAAGAAGGATGAGTTGGAGAGATAAAACCTGGTGGTTGCTCCACATATACTTCCTCTTTTAGTTCACCATTGAGGAAAACACTCTTTACATCCATCTGGTAGACTTTGAACCTTTTGTTGGCAGTATAAGCTAAGAAAATTCTTATGGATTCAAGCCTTGCCACTAAAGCAAAGGTCTGGTCATAATCAATTACTTCCTCCTGTGAGTAGCCTTGAGCCACTTGCCTTGCCTTGTTGCTTAAATTATTTCCATCAGCATCCAATTTATTTCTGAACAACCATTTGGTTCCAATGTCTGGGTAGTCTTTAGGTCTAGGAACCAAATTCCAAACTCTACATCTCTCAAATTGATTGATCTCCTCTTGTATTGCAATGATCCAGTGGAGATCTTACTCTCCATATTTGATGGAATGGGGCTCAAGTTGAGAGAGGAAACAAGCAAACATCAAGTCAGGGTTGAGTTGATGCCTTGTTTGCACACCAACTGATATGTCTCCAATCACTTGAGATATGGGATGCTCTTTAAGTGTAACAAGATCAGTGGGAGGAGTTTGAGTAATAGCTTATGGGATTAATTCCTCTTGTGGAATTAGGTTAGCTAGTTGGAGAGTGTTAGCAACATCCAAGCTATCTTCTTCACTATCATCTTCAACAGCTTGTGGAGAGGGATTAGATGACACCTCTTGGGTGAGGTTTATATTATCCAATCTCTCACACAAGTGAGGTACCTGCAATAAGCCATTGATAGAAATTTCTTTCTCCTTGTAATACATGTTAGCTTCATCAAAAGTCACATGGACTGATTCCTCAATTTTTAAAGTGGATTTATTAAAAACCCTATAAGCCTTGCTGACTTGGGAATATCCTAGAAAAATTCCCTCCGCAGCTTTAGCTTTAAACTTTCTAATATCTTTTTTGTTGTTGTTGTGAATATAACATATATAACCAAATACTTTTAAATAAGTGATTTTAGGTTTCTTCCCTTTAAGCAATTCATAGGGAGTCTTATTCTTAAGTTTATGAATTAAACTTCTGTTTAGTACATAGTTTGTTGTGCTCACAATCTCTACTCAAAAGTAGAGGGGCATGCAAGCATCTACAAGTAATGTACATACAACCTCAATTAGGGTTCTATTCTTCCTTTCAGCAACCCCATTTTATTGAGGAGTTCTAGGAGCTGAGAAGCAGTGTCTGATACCTTCCTTCTCACAAAACTCTTGCATAAAAAGAGACTCAAACTCAGTACCATGATCACTTCTGATCAATACAACTGGACTAGAGTACTCAATCTGTATGGTCTTGAGAAAATCTGTAAAAACCTTGAAGTTATCTGACTTAGATCTCAAAAAGAACACCCAAGTGAATCTTGAGAAGTCTTCTACAATAATTAGAGTATAAGATTTCCCTTCTAGGCTTTGTACAATAATAGGGCCAAAGAGGTCCATATGTAGCAAGTACAAGATCCTAGGTGAATCACTTTTATTTACAGATTTAAACGTAGATTTAGTTTGCTTGCCTAATTGATAAGCCCTGTAGAGGGCTTCCTTCTTATAGGGACCAGAAGGCAATCCTCTAACATTATTGTCCCTAAATAGCTTAACAATGTTTTCGAATTTACATGTCCTAGTCTTTTATGCACAAATCATTTTGATTGCTAACCTGATTAAAAAGACAAATATTTGAAACAGCTGATTGAAAATTTACTATATATATTGTCTTGTCTATTTCCAATTAAAACAGTTTTGTTTTCTTTAGTAGAAATAATATAAGAGCTTGAGTTAAATGATACCTGATAACCTTCATCACATAATTGACTTATAGAGATGAGGTTATGCTTTAGTCCACTTACATATGCAACCTTTTTGAAGGTTACTGCCCCAACCATGACTTCTCCAAAGCCTTCAGTTTGGCCACAATTAGAGTCACTAAAGATCACCTTTGGTCCCAGCTTGGACTTGTAATTAATTAAGTTGTTCTTGATTCCAGTCATATGCTTGGAGCATCCACTGTCCAGATACCATTGTTGATTAAAAGCTGGATAACTCTTCACCTGCATAAAGAGAAGTTAGTTGTTCTTGACCCAAGTTACCTTGGGTCCTTTATTTTTCTGATAAGAAAAACTGGAAATGGTTGAAAATTCAGGTTGGCTTTTATATCTTAATGGGTAATATCTCCTAGGTGGAATTTCCCAATTGGTAAAATGATTAACAAGTTGTTTTGTTAGATTAGAGTTTCTAAAAGAATTGAAATTTTTGTTAACTCTGACTGGGTTCGACGAATAATCATAAGTTCGTCGATCTGCGTTCGACGAGATGGGATGAGATTGTCGATCTTTGCTCAGAGAATGAATATATTCATTTTCTCTATCCCACGTTCGTCAATCGCTGCTTGAAGAACCATATAAAGTTTGTCGATCGCAGTAAAACGAATTTGTATTTCTCTAGTTAGCGTTCATAGATCGTCAATCTTGGTTCGACGAACTATACACATTTCGTCGATCTGAGTTCGATGAAATCTGTTCAACATTGTTTTTATTCAGATTTTGATTTTTATTCTTGTTTCTCTATCAAATTTTTGATTTGTGAGAAGCTTCTGTTATTTGATTATTATAAATTACCTCTTTTCCTTTATCTGATATAAATTTTATGGGGGTTGATAATATATTCTTCTTAAGTATGGGAGGTAAGCTTGATGAATCACTTAAGCCCTGCTTACCATTTAGTCTTGCATTGACCGTGCTTGTGATGTCAATCAGCTTAAGGCTTCTCCCATTGAGAGATTCCTCAAGTTGCTTGGCCTCACATAGTTCTGTTTTAAGAGAAATGATTTGTTCATTTGCTAAAACTAAATCATCTTTAAGCTTAATGTTTTCAGTAAATAGGTTATCAAATTCAGTTTGCCTGTTTCTAAGTATCTTGATTTCTTTTTCAGATTTTATTAATTCATTGCATAAGGCTTTGAATTCAATTTTAAAATCAATAGAATTAAAATCAAAAGAAGAGATTACCTGATCCTCTTTTGACTCAGATTCCTCATCTGATTCCTTAGATTGTATTTATACTTGATCTTCAACATCAAGATTGCTGCATGAGGCATTGATTACCATAAGACAGAATTCCCTTGCCTTGGCTTCTTCTTCATCTTCACTGGAACTGGAAGATGAAGACTCTTCGTCAGTATCACTCTAGGTTTCAGTAATGAAACCTTTCTCCTTTCTTTTCTATTTATTGGAGGAGTGTTTGCTTGAGTGCCTGTTTAAATTCTTCTTATTTTCCTTCTCTTTTCTTCTATTTCTTTTCTGAGCTTCTGAGCATTCAGGTAGAATGTGCCCAGGCTTTCTTCATCCAAATCATAAAATCTCCTTTGTAGGAGTCTTGTCATATCTTGGTTTGTCATCATTTCTTGATGACCTTCTCCTGAAATCTTTCTGGGCCAGTTTGTAGAACCTTTTGGCCAGCAAGCTCATCAGCTCTTCATTGGCAGGAAGGGATTCTGAGTCTTCATTAGCCTTGAAGGCTATGCTGTGCTCCTTCCTTGAGGTTGTGGAATTCTTATGTTCAGCAGCCTCTCTGGATTTGATCAACTGCTCATAAGACTTGAGCTTGCCAAGGAGAGATTCAGTGGAAATCTCATTTAAACTTCTTGCCTCCTTGATTGGCCATATCCTGGAATCCTATGTCCTAGGGAAGCACATTATAATTTTATCATTAATCTCAGTTAATGAGATGTCTTTATCCAGGGTTTTTAGCTCACTGATGATAACACTTAGTCTGTTATATATCTCATCCACTGATTCCGATTCTTCCTTTTTGAAGTTCTCATATTAAGAGATTAGGAGAGATCTTCTGTCCTTTCTCTCATCTGTTGAGCCTACCACCATCTGGTTTAGAGATTCCCAAATTTGTTTTGCTGAAGTGCAATCAGCCACCTTTTGGAATATGTCATCTGACATGGTTTGAGCCAGTATATTCATAGCTTTTGCATCAGCTATCTTGGCTTTCTTCTGTGCATTAGTCCACTCAGGTGGTGGAACTGCATGTGTGTCAGTTGTTGTTGTAGGCACTGCTATAGGTTGAGGAGGTCCTATAAAAATTGAATTGAAAATATTCTTATCAATAGAGTTCATATAAAGCTTGATTCTTGCCTTCCAGATTGCAAACTTATTTAATTTATAGACTGGAGGTCTGGTGCTGGCATAATCCTTATTTTGTGCCATGCTGTAACAACACACTAGAGAGAAGAATCTAACACGGATCTTGGTTCAGATGTTAATATGTGAAACCAAAGAAACAACCCTATGATACCAATTAAAAGATGGTATGGCAATACCACCTGAGGGGTTAGATCAGCTTAGCTCTAGAGGGGTGGGGGTGGGGGGGGGGGGGTGTGAATAGAGATTTTAAAACCTTTTTACAGAATTAAATTTGCAGAATTAAGATAGTGATATTACTATGTGTAAAAGGTGAAATGCAGAAAATAAAACTATAACACACAACACACAGTATAATAAGTAAAATCTAGCAACACAGACGACACAAAAAGTTTATAGTGGTTCCCCTAAACTTGGGTACATCCACTCTTCTACCACCATAGTAGAAATCCACTCAGGTTTTTGATCAGGTGCCCTACCACCAATCAGGTTTTTGCTAAGGTGACTTATCACCACAAGATCTATTTCAAGGGAGATCTCACAACCCTTTAGGCTTTTGATCAGGTGCCCAAAAACAAAATCAAGCCTTTTGATTAGGAGACTTGCAACCAAGGTGAATAACTTTTTAAGGGAGTTAAGAAACCCTTTATACAGTGGGTGAAAATAAAAAAAAACAATATGAAGTTCTTCTCTTTCTCAAACAACTGAGAAGACTAGTGGATTTTCTTGATGATGTCAAAGCTCCCCCTGAGATAGAAATTTGATCAGGGAGATGGAAGCTTTGCAGGGTGTGTAGGTCTTCTTGAGAATGATCTCCAGAGAGCTTTAGACTAATGGTGATGGTTGTCTCTTGAAACCCTTTGGAGATGCAAATTGATGATGAAGAAAATGTTCTCTGTCTCTTGTGTATTCTCAATACTATCACTGCTTCTACTTCTATTGCTTTTGAAAAACTTGATTTACATTTACTATATTTTCCTGCAGCAACGATTGAAATTCCTTCCTTAATTGACTGTTGATTTCTTGGAACTTGGACAAACGACTAGAAGGCTAATAAAATAATTCCTTAACTGTCCCAAGGAATTAGCTGTATATTAACTCTGTGAAATCTAGTAATTAATGCTGCCATTTGAACGGCTATATTCAGAGAATATAAGCATTAATTACTCAGAGTAAAATAAGCTAAAATATAAGCCTTAGTCAATCTGAAATAACTACAGAGAAATAGAAAATGAACTGACAGTTATCGTCGATCTGAGATCCAAGATCGTCGAACTCAAACCTCTCATTCGTCGAGCTGAGCCTTGAGAACTCTGAACTAAATTGTTACTTACCATTCTGGGCTCCAAGTTTATCGAACTGATATAGAAGAACATCGAACTCAATCCTGATAAAAGATCAGAGTTCGTCGAGCTTAGTTCATCTTTCATCGATCTCAGTTCAGGGGCATAGGACTCTGAGATCATCAAACTGAGAATGAAGATCATCGATCTCACTTCAAAGTTCGTCGAATGCCTTCATCAATAGAGCAAATTCTGCCTTCTTCTGATTTATTCAGTCTTCTAAGCCTTCTAAGGGATTGGTCTGATCAATATGACTTGTTGACCTACCCGATAATCTAATGAAGACCTATGACCCTAGAATATACAAAGAGGGTCAATCTATGCAACCCTAATAGTGAACCTTAGCCCAAATCCCTAAAACAGGTGGGGTTCCAACACCTCCAAATTACCTACCTTAGGCCTATCAGGAAGCCCTACAACTCAAAGTAGTAGGACATCCCTACCTCAGGCACGCATACCCTACAAACTCAGGCACTCAGGCCCTACAATCTCAGACACTCAGGCCCTATAATCTCAGGAACACATGTATTACACACTCAGAACATAAATGTTATTATAGAAATACAATGTTTAGTTTACAACAAAAGATATAATGAATTTAACCCATCAACGTTTTGGTCTTCTGTTAAAAATGAAAAATAAAAAGCTGTCCTGGAGTAGGGCAGGAGATTTTATCTTCAGCTTTAGCCATAGCTCAACCTTAATCTTTTGTCTTCAGTAGAAGGAGGGAAGATTAACCTTTGAGCCCAGATGGACTCAACTTGTTCTCCTTAGATCAGATCTGGGAATATCTACTAGAAGCACAAAGCTTTAGCTCTTTCTCAGCACTTCCAGTTCTCAGCAGGCACTCTAACACTTCACAGCACTTAGCAACAACTCTTACAATGATCCAACACCTTTTTTCTTTTCTTTGACCTAGAATATGCTTTTTATTTGCCCCACCAATCTGCAACAGCTCTTCAAATGATTTTACATCACATGGACGAGAATGGATAAGGCTATCCTGCTTTATTAGCTTTTTGCCAAAACTAGATCATGCCAAGTCAATGACTAGTTTTGAATTATTCTCAGTGGTTCTACTGAGACCAGTCTGCTTTCTCAACATGGCTGAGACAGGCAGTTTTCTCAGCGACAGATGGCTACATCCTAGCAGTTCTGCTGAGACCAGTTAGTCTTCTCAATGGATTTTCACAGAAGAGCTGAGATAATGACAACAACTTCCAGGAATGTTCTAACCATGTCTAGAACAACTTAAACTCAGAAATAATTGAAGTATAAGGTTTATCAAATACACTATGCACTTAGCATTGATGGTGATGCCTCATAAAACCTATGGAACGTTGCAGGGAAAAATTCCCAACAAGGGTCAACCCTAAATTGTACTGAACCGGTCGCCATTCTTGGAGTAGAGTAGATAAATCAATTTTTGGGCTTTTATTCAGTATTGTATATAACTTAGAATTATCTTGAGTATGTTGCATTCCCTCAGAGTCAACCCTAAATAGTACTAACCTGATCGTCACACTTAAAGTAGAGTGGACAGATCAATGTTTTGAATTTTATTAAGTGTTTCCTATAACTAAGAGGTGGCTTGGAGACGGGACATTCTTTTGAGAATAACCTTAAATAGTTCTAAACATGTTGCCACTCATTTCCATACAAAAGAGCTAACAAATTTGAGAATAAGCCACTTTATTTGGTTTTGCCCATAATTTATAGTTGACCTTGAGGCGAGAAAATCCTTTGAGGTTAGTCCTAACAAATGTTTACCTCGATTGAATCTCTTGATAAGTAAAGTAGTGTGGTTGAGTTCTATGTCTTAACCACTTGTTGAATTATTTAAAAGTAATTAAAGGGAAAGTGATTGATTTAAAGAACAAAATTTTGCTTCGATATACAAACCTTATGGGTTGAAATGTAATTATAATAGCTATTATTGTAGACAAATTGGTTCATAACTCAAGAGGCCAAAACGTATGTCAAATCGAGCCAGGGAATGGGGCTTACTAAAGCAACATTGCTTTAATTATATTTTATGAGTTGATTGAGCGGGATAAGGCATCAGCCTATGACTCAATCCTTGGGTACCTTGACGGTGGCCTTGCTCCACTTATGAAGTTTTCTATTTGAACAAACTAATTTCTATCACTTCGTATTCCACAATATATTTGCTTTCAATAAAAGTGAAATTATTGAGATGGAAAATAACAGCCACGGGAATGAAATGTGCCTCCGAGACGTAATTTCTACGAGAATGAGATGCGCCTCTGACATGCAATTCCTACAGTAATATAATGTTCCTCCGAGATGTAATTCCTATAGGAATGAAATTTACCTTCGAGGCATAATTCCTACAAGAATGAGATGTGCCTCTGATATACAATTCCAATGGGAATGAAATGTGCCTCCGAGATGCAATTCCAACGAGAATAAAATGTGCCTCCGAGATGTATTTCCTACAGGAATGAAATGTACCTCTGAGACAAAATTTCTATAAGAATGGAATGTGCCTCGGGAAATAATTCCCACGGGAATTAAATGTGTAATCGAGAGAAGTGCCTCCGAGAATGTGCCAAGGGGAACATTGGATGGATGGCGAGTTATAGTCTAGGGAAACCCGTATGAAGGACGGTCTGGGAGGACAACCTGTGCAAAACTAATAGAACTACATGGGTTTGAGATTATATGTAGGATTATATAGAGTACGTAGGCGGTGGTCGTGGGAAGACTTCCTCGAATCAATAGAAGTCCAGATATTACCTCCCTTACAAATACTTTACGGTGCATGAAGCTAATAAGGATTGAATTCTATTTGTGGTTCTAATAACTTGCCATGAATATAAGTAATAGGTGCGGGTGAAACATATCACAAAAATGATGAGGAAGCCACAAAGCAGGCTAGCACATGTATAAATTCATTCGACCACATATTCTTATGTTCGCTCCTATCTCATGATATATATATATTGATGATAAATTCCTGTGTGATATGGTTTAATATGATAGAGATATTGATTTTACAGTTACAGGTCTTGAGTATTGAGTTTCCATGATACTTATTCTTTTGCTATGGTATTATGCCCTCCGCTAGGTTCTATAAGGTGCACTCATTTATGGTATATTCTGCTATAAAACTGCTTCCCTACTCTGTTGGCATGTAATATTGTTCGCTTAGCATCACCATTGATGCACGACATTAGAAAACCAAAGGGAGGAGATGGAGATGGGTATGCCATCGAAGGACCCTTCGACTACGTGTGTTGGCAATAGTGTGTGGTAGGATCCCCGGTCATACCAAACTCCTTGTATTGAGGGGTGTCTTACATTTTCGACAAGCTTTAAGTGGTGAAAGTCACATAAAGTATATTATATTATAAAAAGGTTTTGTAATGATTTTAATGATGATTTGTAACAAATTGTGTCCTTACTAAAGGTGCAGTTTGTTGTAGTGTGTCTTGGTTACACATAAGTTCTATAAGGTGGATAGTGGTTTTGATCCTTCATATGATGCCACCAATACATTGGCATTGGGCCTTCTTATGTTGTCATCACTTTGTTATAATATTCACCTATGGTGATTTTGGGCCTTTGTACTTATTGTTGGGTAATGTAGCCCTTGGGACATATCATATCAATTATTGAAAAAAATGGCATTAAGTTTCAAATGTGAATTGTGCCTTCATGGCACATAATGATATTGAATGCATATGGAATGAATTTTTTTATTTGTGACATGATGATGTGTTTGATACATACATGATGTGGTATGTATAACATCCCTGACCTGCAAAGAGTATATAACATTGGTCCGGTCAGGGCCCCACGACATACAAAATTCACAAATCTAAAAGGATATTAATTAATACAAGAAACTACTAAAACCAATCAGATTATAAATCTACAACAAAAGCTAAGAAAATCCCAAAACAAGGGCACCCAAAATTTCATATCTAAATGGAATGAAATGCACCATAACATGTGGTACTTAGCCTTAAGGATTTACAAGGCTTTCCAAAATAACTGTTTCGTACGCTATAAGAATTACACAACTCAGCACGTAGGTCAGCAACACATAAAAGCTATACAAAACTTTGGCCTTTGAGGGCCAGCGTAGCATGGGGCTTCTTGTCCACTATTTCCAGCTCGGCTTACCAGTACCTGTACCTATACAATCCACGAAGACAAGACAAAAACAAAAATAATGGTCATCTTTAGCTGACCACAACGGTGTAATGACCACACCCTATTCCTGGGGTGGTGGTACTTCTTGCCTATTATAAAAAGGAAGGTGCAGTTTCTAACAGGCCAATAACAATCAACATACGCACAAGCATCACAAATGTCGGCACGCATGAACACATGGATCATGCTCTCGCAGCATGCTTTTAGTGTACTCCTCGAGTCTCACCTAAAATACATGGGAACATAAGGGGTCCAGTAACAAAACTATCACGCACGTGCCAGCGACATTCAAATTCATACTACCTAAACTCTAGAAACATTCTAATTCGAGTACTCATGATGAGAGGCATGTTATCTCCATTCACACTCAACCATTGCGATATGAGGGACATGCTTTGCATTTAACTAAAAGAGCGTGATAGAGAGGTACAAGGTCCATGTCTATCAAAGAGAGTGCGATAGAGAGGAAAATGGTCCACATATGTCCAAAAGAATGTGATTGCGGGGAGAAACAGTCTGTAACTATCCAAGGGAGCATGACGGGGAGTATAACACTATTCTCGGTCCTGGAATGTCATGCCCGAAGGTACAAATATGCCTCTGGTCCAAAGAATGATAGTTTCTCATTATAGCCAAAAGAAGCACAAAATTTACTGGCGACATGACCTAGATTAAGAGATCTATGGATACGACTGCAATGTGATGGAGAACTCACCCATCCTACAAAAGCCAACAAGAACGTCATTCTACCAGGCCTAACATAAGCCCTCCTAGGACCGGGGCATTCTCGAACAAAGCCCACAAATTCCTATAATCTCTACGATGAATAGAATGGGACATTCCTGTTCTCGCACATAGGGATAATCGCAATGCACATCACAAACATCACCGATCTGGGCTTATCGCCATGGGTAGGCTTCACAAAACATGCCTAAATCTATATTAACATGTTGGATCACAAAATGCACATTTATGATGGGGACGGACACAATCAAGCTGGAGGTTCATAATGAATCAAGGGAAACATGCACCACGTACAATGGGAGGCGGGTGGCCCTCCTAGCAAAGAATAGAAACAGAAAGCCACATCGGGGTCGCAATCTCACGTCCTAGCGGATTTCTTGCTCTCCACCGCATAGCGGGAGATGAACTCTACGTGTAGTACACACATAAAGATACATTGGGGTCGCAATCCCACACCCTAGTGGAGTCCCCATCCTCAAATGGATTGGCATGAGGGGACTATAATTGCATGAAATTTAACATATGCACATAAATGCAAAAATAACGGTCTCAAGACCAGGGAAAAGAGAGTAGTTACCCTTGGCACATGTTTCGGATCCATTGCAAGTCTCTCGAACACGATGAGGCAAAAATCTAGAGGCTGCCCTTCTACATATCCAGTCTCCTGCAGATGAACTTAACTTCGAATTAATTTGTCCTAGGCCAACAACTCCACTTTATACCAATGGCTTCTCCTCCCATATAACTAGCACCCAACACCACGACGACAAAATCTTGATCGACATAATATACCCGCGACAGAGGGTGGAGGATCTCTTCCTCCTTTAAGTCGATTCCTTTTAAGTGTCTCATGGGAGAAAGAGTGAGAGAGGGGGAAAGAGATCAGGAGAGGCACCTCCTCCTTCGAACAAGCGACGATGCCTAGAAAATCCTACTTTGCGGCTCTCGGCAGTGGCAACCAGGGAGAGAGATTGAAGAGGGAGGTCGGCTTCCTCCAAACTAGAGGGGCTGCTCTGGGAAATTGAGAGAGAGTGGGAGAGATCGAGAGAAGGGGCCTCTTTTACTCCTTCCAACTGAGTAATACCAAGAGAGAGAGAGAGGGAGATCGGGAAAGGGGGGGGGGGAAGTTGGCGGCTACTTAAGGTTTTGAGAGGGAGAGCTTTAGTTTATGTTTTATATCTAATGGAGAATGATTATTTGCACACCAACTCCTCTATTCGTACCCCAACATTTATTTTGATAAAATTCGGGGCATTACAATTCTCTCCTCTTTAAAAAAATTTCATCCCAAAATTTATTCTTGAATTCATCCACAAGGGAAACAAAACGTCAAATTTCAAACTGACGCGCAGGTTATGGATACACCGTGTTTTCATTATGTTATTATCATTTACACCCTTGCGAGGAAGAAGTACCTGATCTCGAACGTAATAAATTACCCAAATAGGAGGTCACAAATAACATTTGTTCGACTTTTTCAGAAGTTGGGAATCAAGTTAGATTCGGACATACAATCTATTGGGGAGGCCCACATTTTATAGAAATAGGGTGTGCACATAATTGCACACCCATGATCTCCATCTAAAAAAAGAGGGATCATGGGATCGATCGCGGCGCAATCACTGTGCCCGATCCCTCGCACGTTGATCTCATTACGCGTATTGGGCAAACCGCCACGAGCTCCACCTTGCTAGCGTCGGCTGGTTGGCCCCCTCCCCGAACGCAGGCCACCCACACTCTCTCGCCACAGGGGTGGCCACCCCCTTCCCCGGCCGCCGGCGCGGTTGCCCGGGCCGCCCCCTTCCCCGACTACCGGCGTGGCCAAGGGGGCAACCGCCCGGGTCGCCCCCTCCCCTGGCCGCCTAGGACGTCCCCTTCCCCAGCTGCCGGCGCGGCCGCCCGGGCAGCCCATTTCCCCGGCCGCCGGCGCGGCCAAGGGGGTGGTCGCCCGGCCCGCCCCTTTCCCCGGCCGCAAGTGCGGCCAAGGGAGGGGCGGCGGCCTAGGCCGCCCCCTTTTTTGTCTATCGGTGCGGCCAAGGGGGCGGCCACCCGGACTGCCTAATTTTGTGGCTGCCGGCACAGCCAAGGGGGCAGCCTCCCGGGACGCCCCCTCCCTTAGCCTCCATCGCGTGGCCAAGGGAGGCTGTCGCACCGTCCCGGCCACCGTCGGCGGTTCTCCCCTCGCCGACGAACATGGCGGCAAGTTTGCCAGCCACCCGCAGAGTTCTACACCCATCGTCCGATCATTGGGGAACACTCCCAACCGTCTGATTTATGCATAACCACCCACTAACCGCCTGATTAGTGGAGAAGGATTTAATTAATATTTTATATAATTTATTTAAGTGGTCTCCAAATAATGAAATATGCGGATTTAAACTATACTAAATGCAATTTTGTGGATGGTTATGGTGTGTGGATAGCCGCGTAACTACTATAACCACCACCCGAAGCATATAAAAGGAGCCCCAGGCCTCCTCATTTCTCACCCCTTTCTCCTTTGAGTCTTCTTCTTCCTCAGGTCAGAGCTCTACCGAATTCCTTCTACGAGCCAAACCCGAGCTGTATCCGAGCTACACGCGTGCTGAGTCAAAGTCACCTAGCAAAGATGGATCTCTTAGACTCAAGTGGGCCCCGCAACCGAGAGTTTAGATGCTCTACTCTTGTGTTCAGAAATTGGCAAGCTGTCATCGGAAGACAACCAGTGTGTTGCTCTATTTGTTACAACCCTCAGCGCGATGACTTGTCGTCCTCAACGTGCTAAATGTTCTCTCACCCCCCAAAGCTGTAACGAGAGGTGGCCTGTCACCCTCGACTTCACGAACAAGTTGTAATAACCCAAAGTTAGTGGAATTTGACCGGCACAGATCAGGTCACGTGGTTTTTTACCCAGTTGAGGGGTTTTTCCATGTAAAAACTTATTGTGTACAACCAAACTACTCTATTGATTTTGTGCGCACTCGACCGTTCTGAGAGCTAAGATGGTCCAAGTATTCCGGCCTGATCGGTGCGTCGAGTTAGACAATAACAGTTTGTCATCATCAGTGAGAAACCAGTTCCCAACATCCTTAGAAGATAGTACCCTCAATAAAGTGGTACTCATGACTAGAGACTATGGTGGGAGGAGTTACCTGCACCGCAGAAGGGATGACCCTTGGGGGGCACGTCGGTCCAGTTCCCCCTCATTTTCCTATCAACATGCTTGAAGCAGAACCCCCCCTCCCCCCCGCACGTGGATGGTCAAGGCCGCAAAGTCCGTCCTGCTATAGAACCTGAAGTTCAAAATCACTGCAACTACCCTAAAGTAGCGGGCCTCGATGAAAGGATCATGCGTGAAGAAATTCTCAACTTAATCATAGAAGAGCACGAGCAAGCCTAGCGGGGCGCCTCTTCGGCCAGCCGCCCCCTCCATCATTACTCATAATTTGAACCAAAGATCCTGAAACACCCAATCACTCACGGTTTCAGGCTCCCAAAGATCGAGACGTATGATGGTATAAGTGACTCGTTAGAGCATCTCAGAAACTTTGCAATCATGATGCAACTTCGCAATGCCTCAGATCATCTATTGTGCCAAGCTTTCCCGGAGACTTTGAAAGGACAAGCTCGCACCTGGTTCCTATCTCTAAAGGAGGGGGAGATGAAGAATTTTGCAGAACTATCACAACAATTCACTGACTAATTCATCACCAGCTGCCGAATAGTTAAAGATTCTTCTCACTTGTCTGGGATCCGCCAAAGTTAAGGAGAAACCCTCGGAGATTTTTTTCGTCGTCTCACTATAGAAGCATGACTGATCACGGGAATCAGTCATGAGCTCTTACGAGGCTTCCTCTTAGGAGGACTCTGCCCCGACAGCTTCTATTTTGTATTAATGAATGAAACGACATCAAGTTATCATGATCAAATATGACGAGTCGAAGCCCAGATTGCAGCCGATGAAGCAATTGAGAAGCATAAAAAATAATTCGATAGAGGCATAAAAAGGATAAGGGAGCAAGAAGCTTCATCAAACCTGAGGAAGAACAACGAATATTGCGGCAACCCTCGACCTCGGCATCACAAGAAGTACACACCCCTCAGTACCTCAAGAACATTTGTGCTTACGCAATCCAAGGCAGCGAGGCGCTCTACAAGCCCAGACCCCTTGCTAAAAATGCGGGGGACCAAACTAAGTACTGTGAGTTCCACCATAGAAGAGGACACAACACAGAAGATTGCTCAATGCTTAAGGAGGAGATCGAGTATCTTATTAAACAAGGCCTCTTGGGGAGATTCTTATAGGGCTAAGCACCAAGTTTGCTGGCAGGAAATCGACAAACTTCTTGCTAGAATGGACTGGGGGGCAACCTCTAAGCCGACCATCCCAAGAGAGGGCATCGTACCAATCAGGGGGGCTCTACCCATTATAGCGTTTATCAATTTTACTTTCCTATGAATTCTTCATGTAAATTTCCACAAGAACAGTCTCACGACTGTAACTCCAATAACTTTAAAAGTTTTCTTATTTCAGTCCTATAAAAGGCGAGAATCATCTGTGCGATTTGAAATGCATACTCACTTCGCCTAAGTACAAAGACGTCCATTTACAATTACAGCAACTGCCTTCGGGCAGCGCGCTCCTCACAGCAACTGCCTCCAAGCAGTGCGCTCCTCACAGCAACTACCTTCGGGCAGCGCGCTCCTTACAGTAACTTCTTCTGAGCAGCGTGCTCTTCACAACAACTGCCTTCAGGCAGCGCACTCCATATAGCAACTGCCTCCGAGCAGCGTGCTCCTCAAAGCAACTCCCTTTGGGCTGCGCGCTCCTCACAACAACTGCCTCAGATCAGCGCGCTCCTCACAACAACTGTTTTCGGGCAGCACGCTCCTTACAATAATTGCCTCCGAGCAACGCGCTCCTCACAGCAACTTCCTTCTAGAAGTGTTCTCCTTATAGTAATTGCCTCCGAGCAGCACGATCCTCACAGCAGCTGCCTTCGGGCAGCGTGCTCCTTACACCAATTGCCTTCGAGTAGCGCGCTCCTTACAATAATTATCTCCAGGCAACGCGCTCCTTGTAATACCTGGATCAGATATTTACATTCTCCAGTAATGCTCTCTTGAGCAGCCACCAGCGCTCAGGAAAAAAGATAAAAAAGAGCACAATTATCACAGCTATATGCAAGTACATGCACAAAGGCGCCAATCAAGAGCCGTAAAATAATAAAGACGACATACATGACAAAAGACTAGAAAACAAAAAAAATGCAAACACACACTAATATAAAGAAACAACGCCGCTAGACATCAGTCGTGTCAACATAAGAACTCTCATCGCCAGAGATATCATCAAAGCTAAGGCTGGATACGTTGCATCCCAAGCTCCTACTAATAAGAAGAAGAACCTTCGAGACTCCATGCCCGAGGGATAGCTCTCAAATGTATTCCATCTGAGGCTCCACCTCCTCACTCCAGATCTCATCGCGAACTTCCTCGCCGATAAAGCACCAATCCCGCATGTAATCCAGAGACTCCATGTACTCTACAATACTAGCTGCCATCAACTCTGACACGCGGCTATCAGTTGATAACGCCTCCACTTGGGCTTTCACTGCACAAAGCTCTGTCTTCAAATGAGAAGTCTCATTTTGAGCACGCTTCAGCATTGAAGTAGTCCTTCCCACCAATGATTTCTCCACCTCCAAAGATGCTCGAGTATCCTCTAATTCCGCCTTTAGCTCTGATCCAATCCGGAAAAATCAAGAAACGTCCCGCTCATGATCATCCTTCAAAGCAACTAGAGAGCTCTCCATAGCTCAAAATTTCTCTTGGAGGGCCAGATACCCATCCTTCAAGCTCACGTAATGATCATTCCAAGTGACAGTAATTTGAACCTGAGCCTCGATCTGCAAAACAAAAGAAGAAGAGAAGTCAGCATGATGCGATAATAGGGAAGAGCCAAAAATAATAAATCTTGCTTACCACTTTGTTCATCGCCTTCAAGGAAGAAGATAGCCTTGGAGCCGCAGCCTCCGTAGGGAAAGACTAGGGGCAGATGATCCAAGCACCTGTACCTCGGGAGGCAAACCACCACATCCACCAGAAGGAGAGTCAATGCCTAGAGAAGATGAGCAAGGCGCCGCACTACCGCTACCTCGAGAAACTACAAAGTCCTTTCACTTCCGATTGCAAACCAATGATGTCTCAGCAATCCGTCTAAAGTCCGAAGAAATATCACATTGCAACAAGCGTTTCTCTTCCATAAATAAAGAAATGTTGAACTGACGGTTCGCCAACTCCCGATGCTCTAAAAATCCAAGCACTGTAGAAAACTCCCGCTCTTTCCCCTTCTGACGATGACATCGATCAGACTATGCATCCCCACAGCTCTGGCAAGCCCCAAGAGTTCTTGACATAACCAAACAAGTATTTCCGTGACGGCGGCCCATCTGAACCTAAAAGTCAAGCTAGCTTTTTTTTGCTATGGATCTCCATACGCTCACAACAATCTGAACGAATGTCACACCAATCTCGGAAGCAGTCCAGAGAAAGTTTCCCGCCATGCTCGCGAAAGAAGACAACCAACCCTATGAGGCGTAATACCCCTAAGGGAGCAAACTAGGAAATCGGCACGCCACAGAACTTCAGAATCTCAACCACTTCCTCGCACGGAGGGATTCTTCTCCAAATTAAAACCTGATCCTCGGTAAGAGAGGAGCAAAGACGCATCAGCCTCGCAATATGATTCGAGCCCGGTCCTAAAAATAAAAAATAAAAGCAGACAAAGAAGTTTGATAGAAGATCATCCACCCTCGTCACACACAAAAGGCGCGTCACCCGATAAGAGCAAAAAATATCCATAACATGCACACGCCCCCTACACGCAGATACCCATGCAACAGACCCAAGTGAGCGCGCCCGCGCATGGCCACCATACACGGAAGTCCGCGCACCCACATGTACCAAGCACGCGCACCCGAGCGCGCGTGGCCAAGAGCGTGCAAACAGGCCCGTGCGCGGCAAGGCGCGCACCCGCCCGCACACCCAGGCGCGTGCCCGCCCGCATGCTTAGGCGCGCGCGGGCTCGCACTCGGTCTGGCACGCACCCATGCACAGACAAGTGTGTGCGCACGTGCGTGGACAAGTGTGCATGCACACGCGTGCCCGCACGCATTCCCATGCGGGCGCACTCGTGCACACCCTCGTAGGTGCACCCTCACGCTATCGCGAACGCATCTGCACGCGCATGCTCGCACGCGACTGAGATCGGCGCACCCACGCGCGACCTCACGCACGCGTTCGCGCGCACCATCACAACTACGAGAGCGACACCTCCCTCCCTCGGGCATGTTCATCGCCTCTCCTACACCATAAGATATGCTAACATTTTTACCTGAGTTTGCAGGGCAGAATCACTCGTCGCCTCAAGTCCATCACTATTCGTCATCGCCGCCGCCGCAAAAGTAAACAGAGAAAGATCCTTGCTCTCCTTCGTTTGAAGAGGTCTCACATAATAAGGATCTGGAGGGAATTTTTGGTGATGGCCTCCATTTTATAGAAATTGGGTGTGCACATAACCGCACACCCATGATCTCCATCTAAAAAAAGAGGGATCATGGGATTGACCGTGCGCGCGATCACTGCGCCCGATCCCCCTCGCACCGATCCCATTATGCGTAATGGGCAAACCTCCACGAGCCCCACCTCGTAGGTGGCGGGTGGTCGTCCCCCTCCCCGGATGTCGGCCGCCCGCCCTCTCTCGCAACGACATGGCCAAGGGGGAGCCACCCGGGCCGCCCCCTTCCCCGGCCACCGGCGCGGCCAAGTGGGCGGCCGCCCAGGCCGCCCCCTTCCCCGGCCATCGGTACGGACAAGGGGGTTGCTTCCTGGGCCGCCCCTTCTGTGGCCGCCCCCTTCCCCGGCTGCCGGTGAAGCCAAGGGGGCGACCTCAAGGACTGCCCCCTTCCCTGGCCGCCGGCACAGCCAAGGGGGAGACCTCACGGGCCGACCCCTTCCTCGGCCACCGACACGGCCAAGGGGGCAGCCGCTCGGGCTGCCGCCTTCTCAGTCCGCTAGTGCAGTCAAGGTAGGGGTAGTGACCTAGGCCGCCAGCGCGGCCAAGAGGGCAGCCGCCCGGGCCACCCCATTTTGTGGCTTCCAGCGCGGCCAATAGGGTGGCCGCCCAAGTCGCACCCTCCCTTGGCAGCCGGTGCGCGACCAATGGGGTCGGCCGCACCGTCCCGGACGCCATCAGTGGTCCTCCCCTTGTCGGTAAACTTAGCGGCAATTTCGCCGGCTACCCTAGGAGTTCCACACCTGCCGTCCGATCATCGGGTAAGACTCCCTGTCGTCCAATTTACGCATAACCACCCACTAACCTCCAGATTTTTGGGGAAGGATTTAATTAATATTTTATATATTTTATTTAAGTGGTCTCCAAGTAGCGAAATATGCGCATTTAAACTATACTAAAAGAAATTATGAGAGTGGTTATGGTGTGCAGATAGTCGCGCAACCACCATAACCACCACCCAGAGCCTATAAAAGGAGCCACAGGCCTCCTCATTTCTCACCCTTTTCTCCTCCGAGTCTTCTTCTTCCTCAGCTGAAAGCTTTGCCAAATTCCTCCGACGAGCCAAACCCGAGCCGCACCCGAGCCAGTTCCAAGCTACACACGAGTTGATTCAAAGTCACCTGACAAAGCCGGATCTCTAAAGACTCAAGTGGCCCCCGCAATCGAGAGTTCAGACTCTCCGCTCCTGTGTTCATAAATTGGTAAGCTGCTATCGGAAGACCACCAGCGCGTAGCACAATTTGTAACAACCCTCAGCGCGGCGGCCTATCATCTGCCATGTGCTAAGTGTTCTCTCACCCCCCCAAGCTGTAACGAGAGGTGGTTTATCACCCTCGACTTCACGAACAAGTTGTAACAACCCGAAGATAGTGGACTTTGACCGGTACAGATCTGGTCACGTGTTTTTTTACCTAGTTGAAGGGTTTTTCCACGTTAAAACTGCTTGTGTACAACCAACCTACTCTATTGACTGTGTGAACGCTCGACCGTTTCGAGAGCTAAGATGGCCCAAGTATTCCGACCCGACCGGGGCATCGAGTTTTACCGCAATACAATCGTTGACAAATCTTCACATACATTATAACACAAGGATTCCCCACCAAATAGGTTATAACCACCAAGCCATACGAACTCTTATTTTCATCACTCCATAGTTATTCTATCATGCCTGAAGGATCACACCCTTCGTAAAATGAGAGACTTTGACCGCGCCTAAGAGAATCAAAACACTACATTTATTTCAATTCTTTGCGCGTTCACTACACCTACAAACACATCAAGACTATGCTAGTCCTGGAAGCCTTTACTCAGCGGTAATTAAACTTGAACATCACCTATATCCAATGTAAGAACAACAATGTAAAAACAATTACCACTCGGCTTTTGGGTACACCATACACAATAGAGAAATTCTTACCTGAGATATTTCAATCCCAATGAAGTGTTTACTTGGGTTCCTAAATGTATGAATCTCCATATGAATTCTACCACAAAAACTATGAATTTCACCATCGTTGAACTTTCTCATGGTTCCAACTAAATTGGACATACGTCCAATGGTCAAGTTCTCAAACCAACACTCTCTAAACTCACGACACATGAATTTTATAGTATCGACAACAAATCAACTTTGAAGGAATAACTTCCAACCTATCATGGTTAGCTAATGACTTTTCACGAGTTTGCTAATTAAAAAGTAATACTTGCATCAATTTTAATCATTTACACGTTACGAACTCAGAATCATAAGGTCATAACTACATGGCTACAAAACAATCAAATCTTTGCTCATTCGTTATAGCCATAAGTCATGCTAATGCATCGTAAGTAGCACATACAAGACTACCATAACATCATATATTGGCTCAGCTATAAAGAGTCACAAAAGAGTATGATAAACCTCCAAAAGGAGTCCAAAAATAGAAGAGGGTATAACAACTTAACACCTGTGACAAATGTTGCTCATACTTGAAACTACATGTGCATTCAAACCTCTAATGCATGCAACTCTACACAAAAGGAAGGGGTAAAAGTGGTCACCATCAATGCTTATTTAGGGCCTAGACCGGCACCCTCGAGCGACGTGACCTTGACGGCCACAATGAAAACAGACGATAGGTAACTTATACCTCTTCCTTAAAATTTTAGCTTTGACTTCTTCAAGGTCATGTGCTCTTTTTGATTCATCAACTAGCAGTCTATTCCTTTCAAACTCTTCCTTCACTGCACTCTGCCCCAAGCGAATGATAAGCTCCATATTGCGGGACGCTTGAATAAAAATAGGGAAACTAATAGATGTCGTTGTGCGCACTTTGGGCTTCCACTCATCACTCAAGCCTTTAAAGAAATATCGTGTTTTTTCCTCAACACTCACTAGGACATGCTCAGCATAACGGCTCAGTTACAAAAAATCTTGTAGATAAGCCTCCACAGACAACTCCTTTTGTCTCAGCATCATAAAATCTTCTTGCAGTAAAAGGCGGATAGTTGTTTAAATGAAAGGCTCCAAGAATGCAGAAGCAAATTTCTTCACGGGGATTTAGGACCAAGGGCATCGGGTAAAATTTCCCTGCCACTCCTCATGCCACCATCTCTTAGCCTCTACCAAAAGCGCAAAAGATATAAGAGTGATCCCCAGGCTTGACGAGACTTTTAAGATAAAAATGAGGTCTTTGACCCATTCCAACCTATTCTGAGCATAAGTGGGTGACTCAACGTCATTAAACAGAGGTGAATGGAAACTAAAGAAGTAAGCCACCCAACCATAGGTCTCGTGGGTTGCGCCATTTCCAACAGACATGGACACAAGTACCATAGGTACAAATTCCATAGGGATGGGTGTCCCACTAGCAGTCACACCGGCACACTGGTCTTCTATCACTCTTAATTCAGCATCAAGAACTGTGGCTATACCCTACAAGGGAGTGGGGACACCAACTTCACAAATCACCTAATAGAATGACATAAGAACTCAGTAACACGAGCACAATTATATACCACAAACAACAACACAATTTATCGAACCTACAAAAGTGATAGTATACATGTCATGACGCCGATTACAAGTTGATATGTAACGACATAATCTTCAATTCATGACATGACTTGTGTATTCCGTAATTCATCAAAATCTTTTCTTACACCAGGAATCATTATTTCACAAAAACACCTTATCCTTGGTCTTCAGATTTTTAGTCCTCATGAGGGTTTTACCTAGAACTGACAACAAATTCGAAGTCATGTCACATTAGCGATGTTTTTTTTACCTCGAGGTTCTAATTTGAGGGAGCCTTCCAATTAGCCACTCTCTTACCAATATAACCTCCATAATTTCCATTATAAGTGTCAAATACTCCCATAACCTCATATGCATTATAGATATCACCGTAATTAAGTATGACAAATCAACGTTTATAAATCAGAGTTGTTCTACCATTTGAACTCAACCATGCAAACCAACTTGCCTTGTGAGCCTAGTCCCGTCCTTTTTGATGTATCACTTTTCAAATTGGTAAATGAAACTCAACATACGTTTGTGACCATTACAAACTGCAATCAAACAATCAACATATGGAGGACACTCATCTCCACCATCACACCTTAAGCATATGCTACAATGGTCCCAGGATAAGACCCTACAAGTATCACCTTGGCAATAACAGGGTTCGACACACCGCTATTAAAATGACATCCAACGTATTCACCATGTACGTAATATATCATATGACATACGCAATAGCGTAACATCATCAAATCAACTGTTAGGCTTAAGTCAAAGCTAGTGCTCTTATGGCACTCGCAACATAGGGCATACAAAACCCTGCAAACACACCTTGGCATTTACTTGTTCGAACAACCACGCTAGACCATAGGGCACCCAAGTCACAAAGTTTACAAATGCAAGGCCTACGGATGAATCGAAACACAAGCACAGTACACACAAAGCACCCAAACTACATTGGAAGTACACATATCCCAATTTCACTGAACCTCCTAGCGGTTTGAACTCTTAAGTCAAACTCACGGTCTATCACATGCTTCAACACACCAATAAGGGAAATAGATTTCACATCTAACTAAAAGAGCGAAATTGAGAGGAGCATCCAGCAACTGACAATAAAGAGTGTGATATGAAGTGTTAGATTTCTTCCAGTCTTGAAGCATCGTGACAGGAGGCATGAATTCGCCTTTGATCTTAAACAATATTTTCCCAATGTATCCTAAAATAACTCTAAAACATACTGGCAACGTAACCAACACTAATAGGTCAGTACGTGTTACTACCGCATAATGGGAATTCCACCCATCAAGTCATTACACTTCATTGCTCATGAGTCATAATGCATTAACGTTATTAGCATATATAGTGTGTCATTACTTAATCACCAATCATGAGTGTGAAATGATACACTTGCTTTCTCACAGTGGGATCACACCACCAAACGTAAGAATAACCCAAATGATCAGATGTCACCTTTTTCTATATCACACTTAATTTCACACGACATATGTGTAATCCACTGATTCTAACTAAATAGTTCGTCAATGACTTGACACCATACATAGATATCTATTATAGTCTCAGGTGAATCACTATAATAGATCTCATCTTAAAGGCCAAGACTTTTCATTTCACTAGTCATGCCCACATAAGGGTATCCACCAAGGCTCACAACATCTAGCAAAACACTAAGGAAATCAACACTTAAGTTAAGGAAAAACTCAAATAGTGGTGATTCTCCTAATATTTGTATTCTCTTAAAGGTACTCGCTAATTCCATTTCCCAATAATGCATTCCTTGGAGAAATGAAAGTCAAAAACACTTTAGTCAATCACTATTAATGCTTACACATGTGAAACACAAGGTCTAGCAGTCGTAAATAGGAAAGATCACTTCGCATGAGATGCTTAAATTCCCAAATATGCACGAAAACAATGAATTTTGTCATTCCTAAGTGGACATTTTGCATAAAAAAATCAATCATTTAGGCCTTTGCACTGTATGTGCTCCCCACCCATTAAAAGGGTTCATCTCGAAACCTAAAGAATATCATATCGTGAAACCAAATGCCTGATACCAATTATAACATCCCAGACCTGCAAATAGTATATAACATGGGTTCGACCGGGGACCTATGGTATACAAAATCCACAAATATAAAATGTTATTAATTGATACAAGAAACTACTTGTTGGGTATTGTATCCACAATAACCTAGATTTGTATGAATTCACCCATGAACTAAGATGAATTAGGTTGTATTTGATTTCCTATTCTAGTTATGTGTTTGCAGGACTTATTGTCAAGTGTAGACCAATGTCAGTCTACAGTGGGTCATCAAACACAGGACCATACAATGTAATTCCTCATTGTGCGATCCATGGTGTTGACTCATGTGTAGCCTCTCTATTGGGATACACTTCTTTTACAAGCACTTGGACTTATGAAGGAAGACTTGATGCTGTTTGGAATGAAGAACTGAAGTTTCATAAAGCTGAAAATATTCTAAGTATTTTACTCGAGTGGATTCATTTTACTCGTGTAAAAACCTTAGAAGCTCTCGAGTAGGTCATGTCTGAAACTCGAGTAAAGGTAGTGGTTCTCGAGTAGCCTTAATCTATCTCTCGAGTAGCCATGTCCAGTACTCGAGTAGACCTTATCTAATTCTCGAGTGTTCAATTTTTTAATCTCAGAAAAGTTTCTAAGTAAAATGCTCGAGTAGTCAAGTCTTGTACTCGAGTAGTTGAGTAGCTTAATTCAAGTGACAAAAGATAGATCTCGAGAAAATTCTAAGACCACTTGAGTGGCACATCCTTTTACTCGAGCAGTTCGCTTAGTACTCGAGTAGTCTAATTTCAGTACTCGAGTGATCGACATTTTTATCCAGAATTTTCTTTAAGTCAAAGCTCTCGAGAAGTTTAAGTCTACCTCTCGAGAAGTATATCTATCACTCGAGTGATCTCTTAACCACTCGAGTGATTTCTTTTCTCTATCAAAATTTTCCAGAATTAGCTCCTCTCAAGTAGTCAGAGCCATCCACTCGAGAGCCAGTTAATTCACTCGAGTATTATACTTCTTACTCGAGAAATGCTGTCTCAATTTAAGAAAATTCTTTAAGTCCCTGACAGATCTAATTTTGAATTTCGTGATATGACTGGTCCACGTAGCCATCATTAATGATGATTATTATTGTTAGGGAGATCTTATAAAAGGTCCTGTCATTATGACTAACCCTAAGTGTGTTATTCTATGTTTCTGAATCGGCCGACATTTTCCAAAAAAATCTACAGAAGCCGCCGTTCTTCTTCAAGATCGCCAAGGCTACTTTCGATCCAGATTGATTTGCAGATCAATAGATTCTTCATTCTCCATCTACTCCTTGATCGTGTGAGTCAAAGCTTCTCAGAATAGATCTAGCCGAGCATCTTCTTCTACAAATCCTGATAAAGCCGTAAAGTGCAAGAAAGAAGACCTAGGGAGAGATTTTCAGATCTGAGAAGATTACTGTTTGTATTGTACAAATTTCCTTTTAATCTTGTAGGAGATTTGTTCTCCGAGTTGTAGGAAGTTTTCTTCTTCCGAGTGTAGATCCCTTTTTGTATCAAGATTGTAGGAACGTTGTTGTGAGTGGTAGGATCATTTTGATCCGAGATGAATGGAGTAGCCGAGTCTAGCATATTGCTAGATCGGTGAGTGGAAAGTGGATGTACCCAAGATTGGGGAACCACTATAATCTTGGTGTCCTCTGTGAATGCTTGTTTATTTCTTGTGCTTAGATCGTTAAAGTTTTTATTACACAAAAAGTAGCACAACTCACCTATTCACCCCCTCTAGGTGATTTAGGTAGATAACTTAGATGCTTTTCAATTGGTATCAGAGGGAGGTTGATCATTAGAAGGTTAACACCTTGATCAGATCTGCCCCAAGTTATCTCTGAGTTATTCAAGCATGGACAGAGCTAAGGATTTTTCCAAGCTTCCTTTGTGCATAAAGAACAATTTTGCTATGTGGAAAGAAAGGATAAAGTTCTTTATGGAAGCTGTGGATCCACAGATCTTCATGATTGTTGAAAAAGGTCCTTATGTTCCCATGACCGCCTCCACTATAGATGCTACAAAGCAAGTTCCTAAGAAGCTGATGGATTTCGACAAAGATGAGATTGCACTTGTTTCTTTAGACAAGAAAGCCAAAAATATTATAGCAAGTGCAGTCGATAATTCAATACTGCAAAATTTAATTCACTGCCAGTCTACTAAGGAGATGTGGCAGTCTCTTATCATCTTGATGGAAGGTACAGAAGAAGTAAGGGATGACAGAAGATCCCTTCTGAATCAGAAGTATGAAGCCTTCCGGCAAGGACCCAAGGACACCATTGCTGACACTTTTGAGAACTTCTTCATGATAGTGATGGGCCAAAATCGTCTCACGGACTATAATCCGAATAGGCAAGTGTACCTATCATTTTATAGTATAGTGATAAAAATATATCAAGGTCGTATAAAAACTCGGGGCAGGCAAGTACTATTACTCACAACAATTCTATTATCCTACCGAACGATTGGTTGGGTTTTTAAAAATAAACTAAGCTTAATTAAAAGATAAATAAAATATTGCGAAAGAGTGCTCGATCGACGATTCACTTTGAAATAAAATAACGAAATAAATTAGTTAACATTTGCAATTCTATTAAGACCGTGACAGATCCAATATTAGGAAGTAATCTCGCTAGAGCATTAAATCCCCTAACTTGTAGATGTTTTGACTGAATCTCTTTACAAGTCAAAATGGCCTAAAGTCGCATTACCGAAGTGACCCGCACTATTGGATTTGACTCCAATTCGGAGGATTTACGTCATCCTATCTCTAGGGTTGCGTTCAACTCCTTCCTTCCTTGAGTGATCTTTCAAATCAATGAGTCTCTTGACTTCTATGAAATGAGATCAAATGCCTACTACCGTATACCGGAATACGGAGTCGACACGATAAAAATCAAAGAAGGATCAAAAATAAGAAAAATACAAATGCAAACATAAAATTTAAGATGAGTTATTTCATCGCAAAGTTCATCGCGATCGGACACAAAAAGAAATTAGCTAAGCATAATAGAAAGGGAAACCATGAAAGAAAAAGAAAAAGATTTTATTTGCATTGTTTGATAAAGTAAAAGAGTACACAATATTAAAAAGACAAGACTATATTATGAAGAAAAATTACAACAATAAAAGAAAACAACAACAAGTAAAGAAAAGAACTACTAACACTCTTGAACTAGCACTCTCTACCAAAAACTACTTCAAACTAAAACTACTTCTTCAAAAACAAGAGGAAAGGGGTTCCTTTTATAGGAGAGGGAGAAAGATCTAGAATGAAAATGAAGAGGAGAAGCCAAGGGGGTGGCCGGCCATGTAGGTGGAGAAGGTTCATGCATGATAATTAATGAAGGAGAGAGAGAGAAAAGAGGATGTTCAATATATTGTATTTAAGGGAATGAAAATAAAAATATAAAATAGAGAGGGGGAATGGATGAGTTTAAATGAGAATGAAAGAGGGAAAAAGAGGGATGAATGAGAAATAAAGAAGGGAGAGAGGAGTGGAAGGTGCATACATGTAATTTAAAAGAAATAAAAATAGAAAATGCAAGGGGAATGAATATGAAATAAAGAGGGGAGAAAGAGATAAAAGAGGAGAGAGAGGGAGGGGGCCGGCCACATGCATGAAGAATTGCATGCATGTGGTCGGGTTTGATGTTTGGGGGGCTTCTTGGGCTTCATCAAATGCAAATGGGCTGCTTGGTGGGCTCAGGTAGGGCTAGGATTGCATGTAGGGGCTGCTCTTAAAGTGGCCGGGCTACACCATCATGGGCTCGGGTTGGACATGTTGGAGGGCTGCACTTGGACTTGAACCTACAAGAAAACAAAGCAAAAACATGTTAGATATTAGAACATAATATTAATAATTATAACATAAACATAACATAACATAACAAACATAACATATCAATAATTATTAAATATTAAACTAAACATAACAAGACAAAATAACATAACATAAAATAAAACATAAAGAAAACTAGAGATTATTATAACATAAAAGACTTTTAAAAAAGAAATAAAACATAACAAGTATAAAAATACTTAAAATATATAATTAAACTAGGAATTAATATATTATAAAAAGACATTAAAACATGAAATAACAAGCATAAAATATAAATAAACTTAGGCATTTAGGCTATTAAATTACCCCCAAAAACGATGACTAAAAGTAGTCATCAGATAGTTAACGGCCTAAGAGTGTATGGCCGAGTCTTCACAAATGGAGAGCTGAACGACAAGTTTCTGAGGTCCCTAACCAAGGAGTGGGACAACAAAGTCTGTGTCATTAGAGAATTTGGCAAGTTAGCTGAGACTGATCCTCAAAACCTCTTTAGAAAGCTGATGTCCTATGAACTTCAAATTAATTCTAGAAAAGCAGAAGAAGAGAAGAGTCGATTCTCTCCCAAGGAGAAGTCTGTCGCTCTAAAGGCAGACAGCTCAAGGAAGGGCAAAGCTGCTTCACCTGCCCCTGCTCAAGTAGAATGTGAAGAAGAATCATCTGAGCCAAGCACTTCTGGCTCAGAGCTATCTGAAGGAGATTTCTCATTGCTCTCAAGACAGTTCAAGAAATTCTTGAATAAGAAAAAGCAATGGAGAGGCAAGGATGCCTCATACAAAAGATCATGACATGATGGTGATCGAAGACAGAAGGGCTCAAGTAGCCACGATAGGTATAAGTCTAAACAGAACAAACATATTTTTACTGATATAGTTTGTTACTGTTGTAATAAGCCAGGTCATGTAATTGCTGATTGTCCTCATAAGAAGAAGGAGGGTGGCAAAAGAGAGGAGAATAAATCTTCTTATCATAAGAAGAAGACAGAAAGAAGCCTTGTAGCAAAAAAGGGCAAAACCCTCAGCGACACTGACTCATCTGAGTCAAGTGAAGAAGAGGAAGCCTACTTTGGGCTAATGACACATACTGACGAAGAAGAAGAGCCCCAGTTCACTGGGGAGGTAAAATCTCATACACCCCTCTCTGAATCTGATGTATTTGATCATGATCATGAGGACAACTCTTCTGACGATGAGTCTGAACTCATGGCCCAGTATAAGGAGTTGATCAAGGCCTACGACAAATGTCGAAAGGTCGTGAAAAATCAGGCTAAAGAGATTAAGTCTCTAATGGCCGTAGAGAGCTCTATGAGAGAGGAAGTTGTTAAGATGGACTCACTCAGAGAAGACTTAAATACTGCAGTTGATGAGTACAATATGGCTCTCAAGCACCTCGATCTGAAAGAATAAATCATCAAGGGATTGGAAGAGCAACTTGAAGCCGAAAAAACTTGTTGAAGGTTTCTATAAGTCCAAGATAGTTCTTCCTCTTATTGCTGAGTTCTCGGCTCAGACAAAGGGTGCTGGCTTAGGCCATGTTGCGGCTCTTAGTTAATCCTCTAGGAGAAATATGGCTCAGTGAAAGAATAAGACGGCCAAGAAGGCTTTGGCCAAGGAAAAGGGGAAAGCTCCACAAGATCAGACTACATTTAAGAAGGTTATTTTTCCTACTAATAAGTTTGATCTTAACTCCTCCTACGGTCACTTAACTATGCCTACTTATTTAGAGCCCAAGTCGAGATACCAAGGATGGACTCACCCTCAAAACTTTGGTGAAAGTGTCATTATGGCACCTTATGAAGAGATCACTCTTCAGAGCAATGGCCCTTCTAATCATGGTCATAACATCATGAAGGCTCCAAAAGTAAAGCACACTGTTGAAAAGCCTATGAAGGAGAAGATGCCTTGTGAATGTCTTCACCATGAAGCTTCTACCTCTAAGAATGCTGCCCCTACTAGACCAGACTCCCTAAAAGTAAAGCAGGAGAGAGCTAAGCAAAGATACAACAGGCTTGACTGTTGGTGTTGTGACATAATTGGTCACTTTTCCATCGATTGATGGTTTAATCCTAGAAACTATGTTACCCCTCAGGTTAACCATGTAAGAAAGACAGCTCACATTGTTAATACTTGTAGGGGGAGCAAGCTAACAAGAGACCAAGGACCCAAATAAGTTTGGGTTCCTAAGGCAAACTGACTTGTGATTGCAGTATGTCCAAAGACCACCAGAAATCCCATTTGGTATTTTGACAGTGGATGCTCTCGGCATATGACCGAGACTAGAAGCCTACTTCAGAATTACTCACCAGTCATGAATGGACCAAAGGTCATCTTTAGAGGTTCTGGCCGAGGAATTATGAAATGCTATGGTATGATTACTAACAGTAGTGTATCCTTTTCGGATGTGGTTTATGTTGAAGGATTGGAACACAATCTTATAAGCATAAGCCAACTATGTGATAAAGGATATATAGTTGAATTTCATGCTGATAAGTGTTTGATAAAGACTGTTGACAATTTGGAAACAATTTTATCAGGCACTTGTAGTAGGAATATCTTTTGTTTAAATTTTATTTGTCCAAACTCTTCTACATCAGTGTGTCTTTTGGCAAAAGATAGTGCGTCTCTTGGTGACCAATGACATAAGAGATTAACACATATTAATATCAAAACTATTAATAAATTATTTTCTCTGAAAATAGTACATGATGCTCTGAATATTAAGTGTGCTAAGGATAGACCTTGTCATGCATGTGTGAAAGGAAAGCAAACAAGGGCTACTTTTAAAAGCATTATAGGCAAAGATTCTAATAGGTGTCTACACCTACTACATATGGACTTGTTCGATCCACTGAAAGTTAGAAGTTTAGGAGGTAAGGATTATACATTGGTTATTGTTGATGACTACTCGTACTTTGCGTGAGTGTTCTTTCTGAAACACAAGTCACATGCCTTCGATGTCTTTAGAAATTTTGTTAGGCAGATCCAGAATGAATACAACTGTTCCGTAGTCAAAATCAGAAGTGACAATGGAACTGAGTTCAAATCTGGGGCCATGTTAGAATTTTGTGAAAGCCTAGGTATCTTTCATGAGTTTTCCTCTCCTCATTCTCCACAGCAAAATGCAGTAGCTGAGAGAAGGAATAGAACACTCATAGAGGCCAGCAGGACTATGTTGAGTGATGCTTAACAACCGGAGTACTTCTAGGCTGAAGCCGTCAACACTGCATGCCACGTGAAAAATCGAGCACTCATAAACAAGAACCATAATAAGATTTCTTATGAACTTCTAAAGGGCAGAAAGTAGACTATCTCATATTTTAGAATCATTGGCTGCAAATGCTTCGTTTTTAACAATGGTAAGTATCATACTACTAAATTTAGTGAAAAGAGTTTTGAAGGTATTTTCGTAGGATATAGTAGCCATAGTAAGGCATATAGTGTATTTAATAAGAAAACCCTGTTGGTTGAAGAATCTATACATGCTGTATTTGATGAGACGAGCTTACTGCAAAGCAACTCTTCTAGTGTGTTCATTGAAGATACAAGTTCAAAGTTAAAAGAACTTTACTTGGATGAGCCGACTGAAGAAAAGGGAGAAAAGTTCATCAAGATCACGACTCCAACCCCGATTGGAGAGGTTGATGATCAAGATGAATAAATAATCCAAGTTGATGAAGTCACTCCTATGGTTGAAGAAGCTCAAGATACGAGGACTCTAGAGCTCAGACATCTGAAGGATCGCCCAATTGATCAAATTATCGGAGATCCCCGGGATGGTGTCAGAACTCATAGAGGTACTACTAATGAGAATTTATATTTGAGTTTTCTCTCACAGGTTGAACCAAAGAAGTTTGAGGAAGCAAACTCGGATGTATAAGGATTATGGCCATGGAAGAAGAGTTGAATCAGTTCAAGCACTGTTAAGTCTGGAAACTTGTTCCAACACCTAAAGGTAAGAACGTCATCGGACAAAGTGGGTCTACAGAAACAAAATGGAAGAGGATGGGACCATCATAAAGAACAAGGACAGACTCGTCGCCACGGGATATCGACAAGAAGAAGGAATCGACTTCGACCAGACGTATACTCCAGTGGCAAGGCTTGAGGTCATCAGGTTATTTATAGTATATGCTGCACTTAAGGGCTTCACCGTCTATCAAATGGACGTGAAGTCCGCCTTCCTTAATGGTGACATAAAGGAAGAGGTGTATGTGGAACAACCTCCAGGTTTCGTTGATTTTAACTTTCCTGATTACGTTTATCTTTTATCTAAAGCACTGTATGGTTTGAAACAAGGTCCTCAAGCTTGGTATGAAACGCTGTCTAGCTTTATTCTTAAGAACAAGTTCACAAGGGAAAAGATAGATAAGACATTTTTTCTTAGGGAAATAAAAGACAAGATTTTGATAGTGCAAATCTATATCGACGACATTATTTTTGGCTCTACTGACAACAACCTCTGCAAGAAGTTTACTAAACTTATGCAAGGGAAGTTTGAAATGAGTAGTATGGGAGAGCTAAAGTATTTCTTAGGACTTCAAGTGAAACAATCTGAAGATGGAATTTTCATCTCGCAGACTAAGTTCACCAAGGAGTTGATTAACAAATTCGAAATGGAGAATGCAACCTCTATGAGGACTCCAATGGGTTCAGCTATGTCTTTGGACATAGATGAGAAAGAGAAATCTTTTGATGAAACCAAGTATAGAAGCATAGTTGGATCCTTGCTCTACCTTACTGCTAGTAGACCAGACATAATATTCTATACATATGTCTATGCTAGATTCCAAGTGAACTGTAAGGAATCTCACTATGCTGCTGCAAAGCGGTCTTTGAGATACCTTAAAGGTACACTGAATCTTTGCTTATGGTACCCAAGATGTAATGACAGCGAGCTAATTGGTTTTTCAGATACTGACTTTGGAGGTAGTAAAGATGACAGAAAGAGCACTTCTGGGACATTTTAATTCCTTGGAAGGAGACTCATTTCATGGAGTAGCAAAAAGCAAAACTATGTCACAATCTCAACGGCTGAGTAAGAATACATTTCTACCGGCAGTTGTTGTGCACAATTGCTTTGGCTAAAGAATCAACTGGAAGATTACAACATGAAGGTCAAAGACATCCCATTATTTTGCGACTCCTCTAGTGCAATAGCAATAGCCAACAACCCAGTCTCTCACAGCCGGCCAAAGTACATAGAGCTGAGATACCATTTCATCCGGGAGCATGTGAAGCAAGGGGACATAGATCTGCAATATGTTCCAACTGATAGGAAAATTGCAGATATTTTCACGAAGCCGCTGGACGAGACCAAGTTCAGTTTCTTCAAAACTTAACTAGGTATGCTCAACAAAGAGGAATAGACAAGGTGGACTCTTTTTCACAGCTCAGAAATCAAGGATAAGTCAAAAAGGTTAGAATTTCTCTAAGTGGACTTCATCTCTCGAGAGAAGGAATGACTACTCGAGAACTCGAATATGACTAACTCGAGTACTTCTCTGAATTCTTGAGAACTAAGTAAGTCACTCGAGTGCTATCACTCGAGTACTAAACTTCTTCTCGAGAAGTAGAATTGTACCACTCGAGTACTATCATACCGCCACTCGAGTACAACAATTCCATCACTTGAGTACTAAAGTTCCACTCGAGAAATGTCCCGTCAGATTCTGAATTCTTTCGAATTTTTCATTTTCAGAATCCGCGTCCTATCCGCCGCTATCTAAGGTATGTTTAAGCTTAATTAGACTCCTAATCATCATTACTAGGGTTATATAAATAGAAAATATCGGATTTCAAGAAACTACTCGAAATCAAATCCTCTATCTCTCGAAAAGACTCTTTGTCTTTTGCCGTTCACACGGAGCACGTTGTCGTCGTCATCATCTTCCAATCCATCACCCGCAGTTCACTGAAGGACATGGTGCCGCCGTCGAAGATTGGAGTTGGCAGTGAGTTGGTTGTCGCCGGCATAGCAGAAATTTCTAATGAATTCAGGAATCTTCTGATTCTACTCGACACAGCAGGTTTGACGTTTGTTCTTCAACAGCCGTGTAAAATACTCTTTCCAGAAATTTAAGAATTTTTCAAGAACATCAAAGTCAAGGGGAATGGGAAAGTGTTGAAGTCCAAGGTCAAGCGAATCAAGGTAAAGCTTAACAAAACCTCTGTTTCAAAATTTTTTAAAATGCCTGTAGTGGATGAAGAAGATTACATAACAGAAGAAGATTATGATAGAGCATATAGCTTCTGTGGTATATCTGAAGTTATCAAGAATATCCGTCGTCCAGACCTGAATGCAGAAGGAAAACTCCAAGTGGATATTTTGGGAAAGGTTTTACTATGCAAAACCTCTTCTATTAGTTTCATTTCTACATACCTTTTCTATATGATAACAACTATTGTTTCAAAGAAGAAATTTCAATTTGGTATGATGATCTTGGACAAGATCAGAGAGAGCATTAAGGCTCCAAACTATGCAAGGATTATCTCTTTATTGTTGCATGAGATTAATCCTAAGGTGTTTGATTTATCCAAAGGCATAACCATCCATCATACGAAGAAAGTGTCTATCTCCTCCATCCAAAGATGGGAGTTAGAATTGCAAAACCCAGCCTAAGCTGCCCAAGCCCATGAGCAAACTGCTGTAGAGGAAAGGACCCCATCTCCCTCTCTCCATATTGTTGTTGGCACATCTGGTGCAGCAGCTGAGGGGGAGCCTACCTCCTCTGTGCAGCAAGTTAGAGTGCCCTCTCCTCCTGCTCCTTCTGGTCAGCAAGACAGAGTACCTTCTCCACCTCCAGATACATCTGTAAGACCCCCCTCCCGAAACACAAAACACGTCACGAGGGGAGTCTTATGCCCAGAGTAGCCGCCTTGCGGTAGCACTAACACACGGGTTAGTCTGTACTACAAGACACCTATTCCGCCGGCTACAACTAATATCAATGTACTATGCCAACCCAATCATAAGATAAAATAAAGTCAATTCACACATTGTTTTAAGTCCAAAATGAAGCGGAAAATAAGAAGCATAACGAGCTTCTAAAATATCAGACTAAAAACTGTTTGCCAAGAAGGCTACAACAAAACACTCACAACTATCACGGACGGTATCGACGGTACCGTCACCTCAGGTCCTGTCGTCCGGGCTTGGATGTCCTGCTGCTGGCCTATCTACAGGGTTTCCTCCTAAAATGGAAGACGTAGCAACCGTTAGTCGTGAAGACTAAGTGGCTTCTCATCCGCTCCCCCAATGACTCCTCGGCACCGGGCGGAGAAAGGAAACAAGTACAATATGTATATATATAACAGGAGTAATCAAGCAGGTGACAAGGAAATGGTAAGAATAATATCTCTACGAAGTAAGCTAGCAGTTCTATTAAATCAAATAATTAATCAGCAGGTAATCTACAACAGGAAACAGTAACTTAACTTATAAGAGTGCCCATACAAACTTATAAGTTAAGGTTCGGCTTAACAAAAAAGTAACTCATCGTATAAGAGTGCCCATACAAACTTATATGGTAAGGATCTTGTGCATGATATGAATGGTATGGTATGAATGCTATGCAATGACCGACCCAAGTTCACACACATGCAAGTTACTATGTCGACACAGACTTGAAGTTCCCACTTTTCGAGCAGGTAGCTAACCTCTCAGGCGTCTACCGTCGTGGCCAGACAGTGACAGTGGAGCGATCGTCTCCACTACTAGGTGGTATCCACACTACCTATCCTAGGCCTCCGTACGCCTCAACGCTAAGAACACAACAGCGGAGCTCACATGCGTACTATGGCTCAGAAGGGGTCTTGGGTAGATGTGCACCAAGAACACAGCCCAACCCGGCCTTTGATTTCGAATCGGAAGGAACCTCGGAATCGCACGAGGCGCAAGCCCAACCGTTCTCATGGCGCGGAGGAGACCTCGGGTTATGGAAACCAAGTGTCTAGCCCTACCGCCCAAGGTCTAACTATTGGCTCCCAACAGTGTGACGACTGGCGAGCCCATAGACCTGCCACATTCATTATCTCAGTATCGCGACACATCGAGTCGTCGCACACCACATGCACCATCACAACTCACTCGATGCTACCCGTAGGGAGACTACATCTCTAAGCATCGGTTATCAGCAAAACCCATTAGGCTCGGATCACTATTACAAAATACTCTCCCAATAAAGTTCATCACAACCACAACTATCTATTCAGTTGATCACCTCAATTCATCACATGATAGCTATATTCTACAACCAAGCTCAACCTCCATTGATCACTATCCATCCTATCTCGATTCACATCACCATTAACCTAGATGGCTACCAATGTTAAGCACAACATTCATAAGTTTAATTATAACATCATGAATAAGGGAGCCAAAGGATATAAATTGCACATCCTACTTTCACAAGAGTACACTTAACCATGAGTTAACATGAACATTATTATTATATAGCTTGCCACCAAAACTAGAATTTCTCAAGCTACAGGTATCCGCTATAAACGATCAACCCCTCGTTGGAAAGGTATTCGCCAGGGCTACGACTTTCATGTTGAGTCGGAAGCCCAGATCTGGTCGCATCACATCAGAAATTTGACTCGAAGTCTGCTGCGTACATGATACAGATTTCCTAGACATATTTCCCCTAATCGCAGCAGACTCGAATGGACTTTCCCATGGCTACAGTTATTGCCTGGAAATGTGCAACCACTCGTTGGAAAGGTATCTTCGAGGGCTACGACTTTCGTGTTGAGTCAAAAACCCATATATGAACGGAACTCCTCCGAAACTGGCTGCGAAGATTGCTGCGTGCAGAAGTCAGATTTCTGCACGCATCTTAAGGTGAGATGAACGACATCCGTTCATCTTCCTCCTTGCACCGACCTCCCAAAACTCCTCAAGAAATTAGTCCACCCTTATTCACCCTTACAAAGCCGTACTTCTCCACGAATCACTCTCTCATCTTCACTTTGAATGATGAAGAGGTTGAAGAAGACTAAAGCCTAGAAAATAACCTAGGCACGACTTTCCCTAAGAAATCTCCTCCTCACCATCAAGACTCTATGGAGTCGATGTCTATCCTAGAATATTAACTATGGATCTAGCACCAAGGGAGAGGGGAGGAAGCTCACCTCATTTCCGGCGGCACCAACTGTAAGACCCCTTTTTTTTTCGATTCCAATTCCCGGGGTCTTATGTCTAGAACCGTCTCTTTGCGGTGACACCTTCGCACCCGGGAAGGTCGTCACTATAACGCGCCGATTCTGCCGGCCTTTTCGATCACAATCAAGTAGCAAGTAGAACAGTAAAGAGAAATGCAGTCCACAATATAATATCACATATAAATAAAAACTCCATGAGGGGAGCGTCCACAGTATAACATCAGAGTAAAATCAGAGTACTTAAAGGAAAAAGACTTAAGCCCGGTACAATAACACCTCACTACATGGTCACTCAAGCGGAAGATGAAAAACAAACTGCTACTAAGGAACAGAACTCACGGTCCCGGCTGTCTGAGCTCCTGAGCTAGACTGCCCTGTCTCCAAGCGCACCGGCCTCCTGGGCTGCTCCTCCGGGCTGGGCTCCATGATTCCCTAAAATGATGTGGTCCGAAAACCGTTAGTCAATAAGACTAAGCCCTATCATCCCCCACCCCTTCCCCCATGCCCTAAGGCACCGAGCGGAGAGGAAGAAAGGGGAGGACATGAAGGTGGAGAGTAGTCAAAAGAAGATGACGATGGACCTAACAAGCAAGTTATGACAGGGGAGCAATATAAGTGTTATAGTAGGTAAAATAGAAAGGTAAGTAAGTAAGAAATTAAACCTTCACTTATGTGAGTACACATAAGACAAGGGATCTTTTACAAGGCTCCCATCATATAAATGTCCCATTCCACTTATACGTTGGGGTGTCGGTTATCACAAGCATTATTTAAATAATAAAAATGACCTTAATCTATAAAACTTGCCCACACAAGCTTATAGACCAAGGGGTCGTTTTGCAGGTCCTAATGTATAAGCGTCCCATTCCACTTATACATTAGGTGTCAAGATTCTTATGAATGATTATGTATGCAACTATATGGTGGGTTAATGATGTTCATGCAGTGCAACTCACACACACGACTTTGTGTACACAAACCTTTAGTTCCGCCTTTCAGAGCCGTTACCTCCCAGGATACCTCCGTAGTGGCAGACGGAAGCGGTGGGTTGGGCCTCCCCCACCTCAAAACTAGTAAAAGCACCACTGGTCTGACCTATCGTACGCCCTCAATGCCTGGTGCACGAGGCGGACTCCTGCGTACTCTTGCCGACTGGTCTGCCGGACTTAACCTTGGCTAAGTGCTAGTCACCTTGCCAAGTCAACGATATCGGTGTCGGTGCAATCGAACTCCCCGATATCGAGAACCCACCACCTTAATCTTCCCTATTTTTATGCACATGCAGCAGTTAATATAAGAAGTCAAGAGTAAAGCTCCCGGACTAAACCGTCCGGCTCAACCACAAACCGAGACTAAGCTCCCCGGACTAAACCGTCCGGCTCAATTCCAAACCTCATCCCTTTGAGCACCGCGGGATGGCGCCCCTTTGAACACCTCGGGACGACTTAATCTTTTCCAAATGTCTATCTAACTAGTGTGTGAAGTGTAAACCTATTTCAACTAATTACTCTTTTGATTTATTTAAGATTTACGTTAGCCCAAGACTGCCTCCGGATTATGCCCCGTGAAGGGTTCTCAATAGGCACTAGGAACCAAGATGGCGGCATTACGACCCGAAGTTCCCTTTCGCAAGGCACTTATTGTTATTGGTTGTTTTTCCCTTACCCGTTCCCTTTATATATTGCATCAAACTAAACCTAGGGTGAATTTGACTCTTCACTCTTACGGGGACGACGATCTTTCGTCGGTCTCGCGCACCTTCTAGCACACATCAACTCATTTCTCACCACACCTGAAACCTCCTATGGTGATCTAGCATCTTCATTAAATCAAACCAATACCAACTACTTCACACTGTGACCAATTCCTATCCATTTACACATTTCCCCGAATTTGCTATTTAACGACCACCCTATACCATATGATGTCCATAATAGGATGTCCTTTGTGTTTACATCCGAATGATCTAATTTATTTACTGGGGGCCTATCATGGCATAATTGAATCAATTCCAGGTTATAATCATTTTCTCAATTAATCTAATAATTAATTAAATTTCCTACAAATCCAAGGTCTACCAATTTGAACGTGAAGTAGACTTTTTAGCTATGTAAAAATCATAATAAATTCAGAATAAATTCTGTTATATCTAAAAAGGATATATCCAAGGTTTGACATTTTTTTCTAAGGTCTAAGAGGACTAATCATGTTTTATCAATAATTCATTTCTTTCATGACTAATGAATAAACTACATCAAATCTTCATTCAAATAATTTGAATCAATTACAGGATACTAATAAAACCATGAAAACAGTACTAGATAAATTTCATAATTTTCCTACTGGAAATTAATTTACAATAAACCATTTACTAAATTCTTAATCTAGCATGCTTGTGAATCAAGTATTATATGCATAACTCCAAAAATTCTGAATAAATTCCCACTGGTACATATTGGTTTAAGAACCCTATTTACCAAATTTCATAATTTTTTAGAAAGTATTTAAGCCATAATATATTTTAAAACCATAAAGCCCTTTTATAACACTTGTGAAAGAACTACTAGATTTCTTCAACATAAAATTAAAATAAAAATTCAGGAGCATTCTTGCTGGCCAACAACATCTAATTCCATAGTTTTATGGGGTCTTATTTGACTTAAAAATCTTTAATAAATAAAATATCAAAATAGAGCTATACCCACATTCATAAGTGAAGTACTAGAAATAATTATCCAAAAATTCTAGTAAAATCATTCAAGGGTCCTAACTACCCTAGAAAAACTCTACCCAAGTTTCATAGCTTTTAAATGAATTTAAGTTACTGTTTTGACCTAAAAGCCCTTCTACCCTAAAACTAGGGTTTAGGTTTTGAGGTACCTACCTACCTCTACATTCTCTAATATTTCAACCAGAGGATTAAATACCCATTAAAAACCTCTCCACCAAATCTCAAGACCATACAAGGGCATTTGCCCCTATGACCTTCACAAGCCCCCAAAGTCCTCATTTAGGGTTTGAACCTGGGCCCTAGGGTAAACTCACCCTAATCCATCCCTTTTTCCCCAAGGGGGTTCTTAGGATCATTTTAAACCAGTGGTCAAAATCTCAACCTCTATTTAGGTGAGTTGACCACTCAATTGCCAAAAGATCCCTTTCCCCAAATTACCCTTCACTAGGTCAAAACTAGGGTTTTGTGAATTCCTATTCAAAACTCAACTAAATGAGTTGAAATTTGAACCAAACCTATATACCTATACCAGGGACACCTCACCAAAATTTGGGAGGGTATGGAGGTCATTTGACCCTTTAATTATCTTACCCTAGATTTTATAGGGTTAGGGCAAAACCCTAAGATACACTATCCCAAATGGTCTCCTATTTTTACAGGAGCTAGAACTAGGTAATAATAAGCCCCTGTCCAAAATTCAGGGAATTTGGACCAAGGGTTATGTGTGGAGAATTATTTTAAAATCTGCCCTACAAATAGGACCTACCCTAGAAAAATGGCCCTATAAGTCAGTAGACTTGTCCTAAAATTTCCCATTACATATCAAACTGTAGATAATAATATTTCCTACAATATTTATGTTGATCATTTTGGATGAACATGCCCCTAAAGGGCCTAAATAAATTTTAGAAAAAATCTGCCCTAGTTGTAGGACATACCCTCACTAAAAAGGCTCTACAGGGCAGTCACCTCATCCAATTTTTCACCACTACATATCAAATTGTAGGTCATCAAAAGACCTACAACTTTCATGTTGTAGCCTTTTTCATGTGGTGCTTATAGGTGGCCTAAATTTAATTTACAGTGAAAACTGTTTATTAAAAAAACAGAAAATCAGAAAATATGGATTTATAAGTGTTTATTTTGATCCTGCACGAATCTTAAAGCGCATCAGACGACAACTGTTCATCTTCTTCGATTTGGACAGAAAATCAGCCCGCACAGGTGGTTTTTACGGGCCTTATTCCGGCGGCCTGAGGCGGCGCCACCACCGGGAAACATCACCCATTTGTTCCCGGTGGTGGGGGCTATCCACCGCCGGAGCTAGGGCGGCCGGAGGTGGCGGCGCCGCCCTACCCGAGAGCTTCAAAAAGCTCCAAAAAATTTAAATTTCAGGATTTTTTAAACCTTTGCTCCGGTTCGTTTGAGCATGAACTCAACTCCTAACCATTCCTAGGATCTAAACATGAGAGAAGAGGTGAGGGAGGACCTGAGTTCGGGCTTGGATGCGAATAGACCGGCGGGAATGCATGGTGGCGGCGGTGGAGGCGGCGGCGGCGTTTCCTCTCCTTGGTGGCTCCGGCAAGGGTTCTATCCTCCTCTGATTTTGAAATGGGTCGCCCCTCTCTCCTAAGTGAGTATATAAGGGGGAGAGGGGGAGAGGGGGCGGTTTTCTTCAAGGGCCAAAACACCTCTTCATGTGGGGGGGGGGTGGTTAGAGGAGAGAGAGAGTGGAAACAACTCTTGATGGCCAGGAAAAGGGTGGGGGGAAGAGGTGTCAACCTCTAGGTGGCTGTTGGCCCCTCTTTGGCCGAGATCCATGCCTCCTCACTCTCTAAATCCACCCCTTCACTTCCACCACCTTTTCTCTCTCCTAAATTTAGCCTCTTCCTTACTTCTTTCTCTCTCCTAGTCACCCTCATGAATTTTCTTCCCCTAGAAGCCTAAAGGCAGCCCATAAAATGAATATTAAATCCTCAAATGCCATATGAGAGGGGGGCTCACCATTCTACCATGCAAATACCCCCTTATTCTCACTTTCTCTCTCCTAAATTTAGCCTATTCCTCACTTCTTTCTTTCTCCTAGTCACCCTCACGAATTCTCTTCCCCTAGAAGCCTAAAGGCAGCCCATAAAATGAATATTAAATCCTTAAATGCCATATGAGAAGGGGGGCTCCCCATTCTACCATGAAAATACCCCATTATTCTCACTTTCTCTCTCCTATTCAACATGTTGGCTAGCCTAGGGTTTAGGGTTGACTTGGTCAATTTGACCTTCGGAGTCAACATTAATAGACCCCTAGGGACCCATTGACCTCCCCTAAGGCCTAGGTATGGTTGGGTAGGGTAGACTTGGCATAATGAGGGTGAGTTGACCCAAGGTAGGGTTACTTTGGCCTAACTAAGGCTTAAGTTGACTTGGGTCAACTTAGCTACTAGGTTTACACCCAATGGGTCCTTGGTGACCCATTGATCTCATATTAGGTCTAGGAATGCCTTGGAGTCAGATTGAACCCACTAGGCCACCAAAAATCAGGGTTTTAAGATTTTACTATTTGCAGCCCAAGTGAGTCTCAACTAGCTAGTTGGGTCACTTGACCTCCTAGATTCAACCTAGGCCTTGATATGACCTAGGTATGTTCAAGTCACTCCTAAGGGGGGGTCTATTTAAAAATGGGATGTTACACCAACATTCCCGGCCATGGATCTAGTCGTTCTTCTTTGCGGCATCCCTTGCTTGGTGCTTGTTCTTCCCGGCAAAGGAAAGAGAGAGAGAGAGAGAGAGAGAGAGAGAGAGAGAGAGAGAGAGAGAGAGAGAGAGAGAGAGAGATCGAGAGAAGGCCGCTCCAAGAGCTCCGACTTCCCTCGGCTCCGACGGTTCGCGAGATCCACAATGACGGTAAGGGTTGATCGGCGCAAGGCTAGGGTTCGGCTTTTAACGTCCCTTTATAAGCCGATGAATTAGGTTACATCTTCTACCACGTGTCAACGCCCCATTGGACTGCTCGTAATGGGTCATATTGAAGTGACCCGATTCAAGGAATCATCCAACACGAATCCCGAAGACCGGTTTGGTCTGCCTGTGCAAGCCAGCGAATCTGCTTGGGCGAAGAAAACGCACAAGTCAAATTCGGCGGGAATCATCTGCCATTCTTGACGATCGGTGAGAATCATCAGGAATTCTCGACGATCGGCGAGAATCGTCAGGTATTCTCGACGAATTCGTCGGGTATCAACAATGATACCCGACGATTTTCCCTTATCCTAACTTATCAGAAATCTGGCGTTGAGATCGTTGAGTATTCTCATCGATACTCGACGATCGGCGAGAATCACCAGGTATTCTCGACGATTTTCCCTTAGGCCATTCTTATCGGAAATCTAGCGTTGAGATCGTTGAGTATTCTCATCGATACTCGACGATCGGCGAGAATCACCAGGTATTCTCGACGATTTTCCCTTAGGCCATTCTTATCGAAAATCTGGCGTTGAGATCGTTGAGTATTCTCATCGATACTCGATGATCGGCGAGAATCACCAGGTATTCTCGATGATTTTCCCTTAGGCCATTCTTATCGATCCGTTGGATATTACCCAACCCTACACTCCATCCAACGCACTTGACACCTTTTGCCAGTGCGCCCCGAGCCCGAGTCAAGTCTCTTGACTCAAAACTCGTGCGAGGGGCCTAGCGCGAATTGGGACGTTACAAATTCTATAAACAAAATAAAAGATTTCGTCCCCAAAATCAGGCTAGGGCTATGGCGATGCAAGTACAAAATAAGATGCGCTATAAAATGTTACCTTGGGAGAACAGCTCCGGTTAGCGCTTCCGCATTAAGTCCACCGGCTCCCAAGTAAATTCTTCCTTCACATGATTAGACCATATCACTTTTACCAGAGGCACACTTTTATGGCGCAGAGCTCTCACCTCGTTGTCAATGATCCGCACCGGCTCCAATCGCACAGACCTATCAGACGCCACAGCACCATCAGTTATGAGGGTGTATTGGTCGGGCCACATCAATGCTTTCCGGAGAGAAGATACATGGAACACGTCATGGAGGTTCCCCAGTTCTGGTGGCAACTCTATCCGGTAGGCCAACGGGCCGACCCTTTCCATTATGACATAAGGTCCAACGTACCTTGGGCTTAGCTTCTTCACGCCTCATACTCATGAAACTCCATGCATCGGCCGGATTTTCAGAAACACCATGTCTCCCACTTAAAATTCTACCATCCAGTGTTTCGCGTTATAATACCTTGCTTGCCGACTCTGAGCCTCAAGCATGCGATCCCGTATCAATCTGACTACCGCATCAGTATCATCAATATACTTTATGCCCAATGCCTTCGGGTCTTCGTCTTGCACCCAGGACAAGGGGGTCCTACACCTCCTTCCGTATAGAGCTTCATGGGGTGCCATACCAATGCTAGCTTGATGGCTGTTGTTATAGGAGAATTCCACTAAGGGCAAGAGTCTTTCCCACGGCGCCTCCCTATCTATCACAAACAATTTCAACAGGTCCTCCAATGTTCGAATGGTTCGTTCAGATTGCCCGTCCATCTGAGGATGAAAAGCTATGCTGAAAGTGAGATGCGAGCCCAAGTAAGCCTGTACAACCCTCCATTCTCTTGACGTAAACCGACCATCTCGGTCAGAGACGATCGTCTTCGGCACTCCATGATACCGCACAAACTATTCTACGAATAGGCGCACCAAAACATCCACACGCGCCTCCTTCTTCATTAGGATACACCGGGCTACTTTGGTCAAGCGATCGACAATCACCCACACCGAATCATTCCCCGAGCGTGAGCGAGGTAATCCGTGGACGAAGTCCATGGAGATATCCTCAAACTTCCATTCTGGGATGGGCAATGACTGTAACATTCCACCGGGACTTCTGCACTCTGCCTTCACCATTTGGCAAGCCACACAATGCGTAACAAAATACTTGACATCCCTCTTCATGCCCGGCCAACATATCATCTTCCGCAAATCGGTGTACATTTTTGCGATCCCAGGATGTACTGAATATTGGGAGCAATGAGCCTCCTTTAGGATATCCTCTCGAATATTGCCACCTTCGGGGATATAAAGCCGTCCACGAAAATGGACGAGGCCGTCTTTTAAGAAGTACTCTTCCGTCGTCCCATCCTCAATTGACTTGAAAACCGGAATTAGAGCCACATCCTCCTTCTGCTCCATCCGAATCCGGTCCCGTATGTTGCAAACTATACTCATCGCGGCCAAGTATTCTGTATACTCTTCCGGTTGATCCTTAAATACCAACTTGATCTCCGTCTCCCTAAGTACCCGGACTAACTCCATGCTCATCAAACTGGACTCCGTGCTCGATCCCGGTACTTTTCGACTCAAGGCATCAGCTACGGAATTAACTTTTCTGGGGTGGTAGTTCAAGGTGAATTCGTAGTCACACAAAAACTCCAACCACCGCCGTTGTCTCAAATTCAACTCCTTTTGAGTATGGACGTACTTTAAGTTCTTATGATCCGAGAAGATCTCGCAGTGGACGCCATACAGATAGTGTCTCCAAATCTTCAGGGCGAACACCACCGCTCCTAACTCCAAATCATGCACCGGATAGTTGGCTTCATGCTTCTTCAACTGTCTTGAAGCATAAGCAATCACGTGCCCATTCTGCATCAACACGGCTCCCATCCCTTTGTACGACGCATCCGTGTAAACTTGAAAGCCTTCCTTCCCCAACGGGAGGGCTAGGATGGGTGCGGTCGTGAGCCGGTCCTTCAACTCTTGGAACACGGCTTCGCACTGGGGTGTCCATTCGTATGGCACACCTTTCTTCGTCAGTGTGGTAAGGGGAAGGGCGACCTTCGAGAAGCCTTTCACAAACTTGCGATAGTACCCGGCAAGTCCAAGAAAGCTCCGTACGTCGGTCGCCGACTTCAATGGCGACCATTCCTTCACGGCCCGCACCTTGGACGGATCCACCGCTAGCCCAGCCCTACTAATCACATGGCCCAAGAAGGCAACCTCTTGGAGCCAAAACTCGCATTTGCTGAACTTGGCAAATAAAGCGTGTTCTTTTAACTTCTCCAGTACTAAGGCTAGATGTTCGGCGTGCTCTGCTTCTGTCTTGGAGTAGACCAGAATGTCATCGATGAACACGATGATAAAGATGTCCAAATATGGGCCGAACACCTTGTTCATCAAACTCATAAAGGCTGAAGGGGCTTCGTGAGTCCGAATGGCATCACGGTGAACTCATATAGGCCGTATCTCGAGCTAAATGCCGTTTTCTAAATATCGTCCTCTTGTATTCTCAGCTGATAATACCCCGACCACAGGTCCAACTTGGAGAACCAATGTGATCCCACCAACTGATCAAATAGTTCATCGATGCGGGGTAGAGGGTAGGTGTTCCGCACCGTTAACCGATTCAATTCTCGATAATCTATGCACAACTGTAGGGTGCCGTCCTTCTTCTTAACGAACAAAATAGGAGCTCCCCAAGGTGACAAACTTGGGCGAACGAAGCCTGCTTCCACCAACTCCTGAAGTTGGACTCTAAACTCCGCAAGTTCCTTCGGAGCCATTCGGTAAGGAGCCCGTGAAACGGGCTTGGCACCCGGAACTAGCTTGATTTGGAAATCCACCTCTCGATGCGGGGGTAGTCCCGACAATTTCTCGGGGAATATCTCGGGGAAATCCCGCACCACCCGCATATATTTGACATCTAATGTCATCTTCTTCAACTCGAAACAAATTACATAGACTTCGTCCCCATCCATATGAGATTTTATAACCTGAATTGAAGATAACAGTTTACGAGGTGCGAATCTAATACCTTGGAAGACGACTTCCGAGTCTCCATGCCTCAAGGTAACTTGCTTCTCCGCACAATTAATTCTGGCGTGGTGCCAGTCCAACCAATGCATGCCCAAAATGAGGTCGAACTCCGGAATCTTCAATACTGTCGCTGCAGTTTCAAAGAACTTCCCTCCTATGAGCGTGTCGAAGTCACAGCTGGCAGACGACGTCATCTCGGATCCATCTGGGAGACGCACCCTTTGCGTAGTGCTAGTGAAATGGTGCACCCTCTCTAAGTCTTTCACAAAGTCCGCCGAAATGAACGTGTGAGATGCGCCCGTATAAAATAACGCATAAGCGGGGCTCCCACTAACCATGACGGTGCCTAAAATATCAAGATATAACCACTAGCTAGGGATGTGCATGTTCCATGTATCATAAAAAGAAACATGTCCGAGCACTATTAATAAACTCAGTACATACCTGGGATAACCTCTGCGGGTTCCGCTCTTGGGTCATATCTAATGCGAACACCTGCTCTCGCGCATGTCCCTGATTTCTCCCTGGTGGTCCCCGTCCCCGACCACGCATATGCCCCCATCCACGAGGAGCTGCTGGAGGGAGAGCAAGAGTAGCATTCGCGAACAACCGTAGGCAGAAATGCTGGACGTGCCCCGGTTGGTTGCACTCGAAACATACCATGTCTCGTTGGCCCACAGGTTGTTGAAATTGTTGCTGTTGTGGTGGTGGAGGCAAAGCTGGTGGCTGCAGAATCGGGTGCTCCATTCTATAGTTCCGGTTGAACCACCGGCCGCCTCTCTGATTTCTTCTTCCTCTACCATGATCATGTCTCCTTCTATTACTGGGGCCGACTTCCATCACCCCTTCTGCAGGTCTCTTATTACTTTCCATGTGATCTGCCTCTAGTCTCTTTGCCATGTCAATAATTTCCGCCAGGCTAGCGTCAGCTATAAACAAAAGGGCCTGTCTCAGGGGGTCCCTTAACCCTTTGTAAAAGCGCTTTGCATAGCCTCTATCATCCAAGTCATAAGAATCGGCAAACCTATCGAGGTGTTGGAACTCTTGCTAGTATTCCGTCACCAATTTCGATCCCTACTTCAGTTGTAGAAATCTCTCTTCAAGTCCATCCCGTGTGGAAGAGGGGATGAAATGTTCCAAGAAAGCTTCCTAGAATTCACTCTAACTAATGTCTGTGTACACTCGCCCTCAAAAGGTGGAGCCCATGAGGGACTTCCACCATCGTTTGACGTGCAGCTCCAGCAACGTCACCACCAAGGTCACTGCCATATTGCTCGGGCATCTATACCGGCCATCAGCTCTTCAACGGTATCAACCACTCTTCGGTGCGCACCGCCGACTCTGTCCCTAGGTAAGCAGGAGGGGACAGGGCACGGAAGGTGCTCAACCAGTTGGAGCCCGGAGCTTGTTGCTGCACCGGAGCTTGTTGGGCTCTAAAGGCATCTAATATTGCTGACAGCGTTTGACCCAGCTCTGACTGTTAGAATTGTGAAGGAACGGAAGGGGTAGGAGTATCCCCAACCGGCTCCACCTGCGCTGGGACCTACGCATAAGGTACGAACTAGGGTCAGGTTGGCTAAAACTAAGGTCAAAGTTGGACAAACTTAGTGTGAATTACATATGGCCACACCACTGCTTCCGCTAAGTCAGTTTGTCCCCAAGTTGACTAATCGAACGGGAGTGGCCCATTGTTAAATGACTTCTTTAGGTGAGGATCGCGACCATATGATACCATTTGTAAGACCCCCCCTCCCGAAACACAAAACACGGCACGAGGGGAGTCTTATGCCCAGAGTAGCCGCCTTGCGGTAGCACTAACACACGGGTTAGTCTGTACTACAAGACACCTATTCCGCCGGCTACAACTAATATCAATGTACTATGCCAACCCAATCATAAGATAAAATAAAGTCAATTCACACATTGTTTTAAGTCCAAAATGAAGCGGAAAATAAGAAGCATAACGAGCTTCTAAAATATCAGACTAAAAACTATTTGCCAAGAAGGCTACAACAAAACACTCACAACTATCACGGACGGTATCGATGGTACCGTCACCTCAGGTCCTGTCGTCCGGGCTTGGATGTCCTGCTGCTGGCCTATCTACAGGGTTTCCTCCTAAAATGGAAGACGTAGCAACCATTAGTCGTGAAGACTAAGTGGCTTCTCATCCGCTCCCCCAACGACTCCTCGGCACCGGGCGGAGAAAGGAAAAAAGTACAATATGTATATATATAACAGGAGTAATCAAGCAGGTGACAAGGAAATGGTAAGAATAATATCTCTACGAAGTAAGCTAGCAGTTCTATTAAATCAAATAATTAATCAGCAGGTAATCTACAACAGGAAACAGTAACTTAACTTATAAGAGTGCCCATAAAACTTATAAGTTAAGGTTCGGCTTAAAAAAAAAGTAACTCATCGTATAAGAGTGCCCATACAAACTTATACGGTAAGGATCTTGTGCATGATATGAATGGTATGGTATGAATGCTATGCAATGACCGACCCAAGTTCACACACATGCAAGTTACTATGTCGACACAGACTTGAAGTTCCCACTTTTCGAGCAGGTAGCTAACCTCTCAGGCGTCTACCGTCGTGGCCAGACAGTGACAGTGGAGCGGGCGTCTCCACTACTAGGTGGTATCCACACTACCTGTCCTAGGCCTCCGTACGCCTCAACGCTAAGAACACAATAGCGGAGCTCACATGCGTACTATGGCTCAGAAGGGGTCTTGGGTAGATGTGCACCAAGAACACAACCCAACCTGGCCATTGATTTCGAATCGGAAGGAACCTCGGAATCGCACGAGGCGCAAGCCCAACTGTTCTCATGGCGCAGAGGAGACCTCGGGTTATGGACACCAAGTGTCTAGCCCTACCGCCCAAGGTCTAACTATTGGATCCCAACGGTGTGACGACTGGCAAGCCCGTAGACCTGCCACATTCATTATCTCAGTATCGTGACACATCGAGTCGTCGCACACCACATGCACCATCACAACTCACTCGATGCTACCCGTAGGGAGACTACATCTCTAAGCATCGGTTATCAGCAAAACCCATTAGGCTCGGATCACTGTTACAAAATACTCTCCCAATAAAGTTCATCACAACCACAACTATCTATTCAGTTGATCACCTCAATTCATCACATGATAGCTATATTCTACAACCAAGCTCAACCTCCATTGATCACTATCCATCCTATCTCGATTCACATCACCATTAACCTAGATGGCTACCAATGTTAAGCACAACATTCATAAGTTTAATTATAACATCATGAATAAGGGAGCCAAAGGATATAAATTGCACATCCTACTTTCACAAGAGTACACTTAACCATGAGTTAACATGAACATTATTATTATATAGCTTTCCACCAAAACTAGAATTCTTGGAGCTACAGGAATCCGCTATAAACACTCAACCCCTCATTGGAAAGGTATTCGCGAGGGCTACGACTTTCATGTTGAGTCGGAAGCCCAGATCTGGTCGCATTACATCAGAAATTTGACTCGAAGTCTGCTGCGTACATGATACAGATTTCCTGGACATATTTCCCCCAATCGCAGCAGACTCGAATGGACTTTCCCGTGGCTACACGTATCGCCTGGAAACGTGCAACCACTCGTTGGAAAGGTATCTTTGAGGGCTATGACTTTCGTGTTGAGTCAAAAACCCATATATGAACGGAACTCCTCCGAAACTGGCGGCGAAGATTGCTGCGTGCAGAAGTCAGATTTCTGCACGCATCTTAAGGTGAGATGAACGGCATCCGTTCATCTTCCTCCTTGCACCGACCTCCCAAAACTCCTCCAGAAATTCGTCCACCCTTATTCACACTTACAAAGCCGTACTTCTCCACGAATCACTCTCTCATCTTCACTTTGAATGATGAAGAGGTTGAAGAATACTAAAGCCTAGAAAACAACCTAGGCACGGCTTTCCCTAAGAAATCTCCTCCTCACCATCAAGACTCTATGGAGTCGATGTCTATCCTAGAATATTAACTACGGATCTAGCACCAAGGGAGAGGGGAGGAAGCTCACCTTGTTTCCGGCGGCACCAACATTCCCGGCCATGGATCTAGTCGTTCTTCTTTGCGGCATCCCTTGCTTGGTGCTTGTTCTTCCCGGCAAAGGAAAGAGAGAGAGAGAGAGAGAGAGAGATCGAGAGAAGGCCGCCTCCAAGAGCTCAGACTTCCCTCGGCTCCGACGGTTTGCGAGATCCACGATGACGGCAAGGGTTGATCGGCGCAAGGCTAGGGTTCGGCTTTTAACGTCCCTTTATAAGCTGATGAATTAGGTTACATCTTCTGCCACGTGTCAACGTCCCATTGGACCGCTCGTAATGGGTTATATTGAAGTGACCCGGTCCAAGGAATCATCCAGCATGAATCCTGAAGCCCGGTTCAGTCCGCCTGTGCAAGCCAGCGAATCTGCCTGGGCGAAGAAAACGCACAAGTCAAATTCGGCAGGAATCATCTTCCATTCTCGACGATCGGCGAGAATCGTCAGGCATTCTCGGCGATCGGCAAGAATCGTCAGGCATTCTTGACGAATTCATCGGGTATCAACAATGATACCCGACGTTTTTCCCTTAGCCTAACTTATCGAAAATCTGGCACTGAGATCGTTGAGTATTCTCATCGATACTCGACAATCGGCAAGAATCACAAGGTATTCTCGACGATTTTCCCTTAGGCCATTCTTATCGGAAATCTGGCATTGAGATCGTTGAGTATTCTCATCGATACTTGTCGATCGGCGAGAATCACCAGGTATTCTCGACGATTTTCCCTTAGGCTATTCTTATCGAAAATCTGGCGTTGAGATCGTTGAGTATTCTCATCGATACTCGACGATCGGCGAGAATCACCAGGTATTCTCGACGATTTTCCCTTAGGCCATTCTTATCGATCCGTTGGATATCACCCAACCCTACACTCAATCCAACGCACTTGACACCTTTTGCCAGTGCGCCCCGAGCCCGAGTCAAGTCTCTTGACTCAAAACTCGTGCGAGGGGCATAGCGCGAATTGGGACGTTACAACATCTATCCATCCTTCCTCTCCAGAAGAAATACTGTCAGATGCATAAGTGCAAGAGACCATCCTCTCCACCACTGAAGATATAAATAAGATTATCAAATAACTTAGCTCAGATGAGCCTCTACCTCCTATCCATAAATAAAATGCTGTAGATCCATCCAAGGAACCCACTCCTGCACCATCTCTGAAAGACTTTGTTTCAAGAGACTAAACACCTTGAGGGGGGGGGGGTGAATAGGTTCTAATCTTTTTGTGTCTTTTTGATTTTAAAGGCAAATAGATATTTCTAACTTCTTTTAGCACAGAATAATTCTATCTACAGAAATTAAATACAACATAGTAAACACCAGATCTATAGTGGTTCCCCAAGATATGGGTACATCCACTTTCTCCCTTCGCCTATCTAGCAGATAACTGGATTTAGCCTAACTTCCTTCCACTGGCTCGGATCCGTAGATCTTACAAATTCAGAACCCAAAATGATTCCTACACCTCAGACTTTACACAAGTCCTACCTCAGATTCTTCCCTGAATCCTACCACAGGCCTCAGCCCTACCTCTGCCTTTATAATTAGGCTTACAACTCAGACTTTCCACAAGTCCTACCTCAGGCACACTGCCCTACCTCAGCCTTTATGATTTTAGGCTTATAATCTCAGATCTAACAATAGAGCCTACAAGAATTTGTGAGTAATAAGTATCAGAAAACTTCACCAGCTAGATTTCTCTATTGATGTTGTCTTCTTGATCAGTTCTTGTATAGAATTATCCTTCTGATCCAACCAAACTTAGCTTTTCAAAGCTTCTTGATTAGGAAAAATAAGGTGGATCTTCTCTTGAAGTTGATCTTCAGTCAGCTTATTCCTTAGATTCAGATTGAACTCTGAATCTTTCTTGCAGAAAGTCCTTGATTTATTAGAGTTCTTCTTTATGATCCAGAGATCTTTCTTATTGATGCCTCACGTTGTTGTTCATTACCCCTCTGTCATTTCCGATCTGGCTCTTATATAGAGCTTGCTCCATGGTTACTGGCTGATCTGTTTCATAACAAACTTCTGACAGTTTTGACAGTGGTGTCAGACCGGTTAGTTATGACAACTGTCAAGTCACCAGTCACGTCACCAGGTTCTTCTGTGTCTTTCCAAATCAGCACACAACACTCAGCAGACTGCTTCACATATGTCGACATATATAGGCTAAGTGTCGACACAAGTCTTCAAGGTGTCGACAAAAATACTCCAAGTGTCGACACAATCATACTTCTGCTTCTCGACACTGCTTTTTTATTGTATATGTCGACACAAGTACTGTGTATCGACACAACAGCTTCTTGTCTCGACATTTCTGTTGCAGACAGATGGCGTTGATGTGTGTCGACACAAGTCATGTGTGTCGACACAATTACTTATGAACTCGACACTGACTCTTGAGAGTTGGTGTGTCGACACAAGTTCTCTGTGTCGATACAATTGCTTCAGGTGTCAACATAACTTTTGAGTGTCGACTCATCTTCTGTTTTGAGTGTCGACACAATTCTATTTTAAGTTGTCGACACAATTCTGGATGTTGACACAACTGCTTCTTTAGGTGTAGACATAGCTTTGAGTGTCAACACAACTTATTTATAAGTGTCGACACATTTTACCAGTGTGTCGACACAGCTTTCCTGAGTGTCGACATAGTAGCTGGGTGTCGACATAGCTTCTTCATAAGTGTCGACACATTTTGCCTGTGTGTTTACACAGCTTGCCTGAGTGTCGACACAGTCTCCTTGAGTGTCGACACATTTTCTTCACAAGTGTCGACACTTGTACTTAGAAAATTTTCCTTCAAATTTTTAAACCTGCACAATGAAACTCAAACTTCTATCAAATACACATTGATGCATATCATTGACTAAATTGTGGCTTCTCCAAATCTAGTACACATTTTCCAATGTACCCAACAATCTCCATCTCCTGCACCATCTCCAGAGTCACCTATTGATCACTCCCCTACTATACAGAAAGAACAAGAGACAATTTTGCTTTAAGATGAGAATGAGCGGTCTCTAGAACTAGTTAAAGCTCCTTTGAGGAGGTTAGATTTCTCTCTTCCCACCTTTCTTGGTGAGGAAGGAGATGTCTTGATTCATACTACAAGAGCTTAAAGCTCTGTAGTTGTTGAAGAAATTGCACCCTGGATTGCCCCTCCTCCTCAAGCTTCTGTTACTCCTCCTGTTACTGCTATACCTGTTACATCTGATACACTAGGTAAGATTGAACAAATGCTTCTAGATCAAAGAAAGTATTTTGATGATTCTCTGAAAGCTGTTCAAGATAAAGTTTCTAATCTAGAAAAAGAAATGAGCCGAGGATTTGCTGAGATTCAATATAATACAGATCAGCTGAAGCATCTCTTCAAGATAGGTGGACAAGCATTGGATCACACTATTACCAGTGTTGGTCATATAATTGGATCACTCAGTCACTTTGGCTAATAATCAAATTCAATTAAAAAAGAAGGCCAAAGAGCACCTCATGAAGATCTGTGAAGAAGTGGGCAACTTCAAAGATGAAGCTACAAAGAAGCTATGTGTAGAAATCAGAAAGGGGGAGGGAATAGTGAAAGAATAAGTTGAAAAGTATGATACTAATATCAAGACCCTCTGGACTGAGAAAATGATTGAAATTTATAAAGATGTGCTAGCAAAGATTCAGTCTGTGAAGTTTTATACTCATGATACTACAGTATGGATGCATAATCAGATATTCCTTGAATTCCAAGCTGATCCAAATATCATTCCTCACCATCTAAATCCTCTTGCAGAAGGCCAGCCTGCTCAGATGCCTGCTCAGATGCCTATCTTTTCTCCTAGGCCTCAAGGGGAAGCTCAACCTCCAGAATCTTACTCTCAGGTATGGGAATCAGACATTCCTCAAGATCTACCAGAAATTCAGATTCATAAAAGAAGGAAGTATGGAGATTGAGCTTCTTCCAGTAGATCTTTTCCAAACCCAGAGGCAAAGAAAAGGAAAGCTCAGGAGTTTGTTAAAATATGGAGCTCAACTTCCAAATCCCTGATTCTAGATACACTGAAGCTTGTTATATACTATAATGAAAGCAGAAATCTTCATTACAGCTCAACTAAATGGGAATTATATGAGAAGTATATGACTAAGAGAAGGATCTATGATAGAGAATATGAGAGGAATAATCCAAATGCACCACCAAGACCTCCCAAGTAATATCCCAAGCCCTTCAGTTATCAAAGGAGACAATAGGAAAAGCAAGACAGACAGCATCAACAACAACAACAGCAACATCAAAGCTAGGAATGGTTATATATTATGAGATTGAGGATTGAATCTATGTAGAGATGAAATCTTGAAACATTTCTAATTATATAATTCTTAGTTTTGATGATTATCTTTTTATTTATAAATTTCATGCATTTTGTTCTGTGCTTACTTTTCAAATATCTAGTTCTTTTTATTTTGGGTATAATTCACCTTAGTGTAGAGGGTTCTAACTTCTATAAATAGGGGGAGATTTTTGGGTATTGTATCCACAATAACCTAGATTTGTATGAAGTCACCCTTGAACTAAGATGAATTAGGTTGTATTTGATTTCTTGTTTGAAAGACTTTGTTTTAAGAGCCTAAACACCTAGAGGGGGGTGGGGGGGGTGGGTGAATAGGTTCTAATATTTTAAAGTCCTTTTTAGGGAATCAATTAGATAATTATTCAACACAGATTAATCAAATCACAGAACATAAACACATCACAGCAAACACCAGATCTATAGTGGTTCCCCAAGATATGGGTACGTCCACTTTCCCTCTTCTCCTATCTAGTAGATAACTGGATTCAGCCTAACTTCCTTCGACTGGCTCAGATCCTCAGATCTTACAATCTCAGAACCAAAATGGTTCCTACAGCTCAGACTTAACAAGTCCTTCCTCAGATTCTTCCCCATAATCCTACCTCAGGCCTCAAACCTACCTCAGCCTTTATAACTAGGCTTACAACTCATACTTTCCATAAGTCCTACCTCAGGCCTCAGCACTACTTCAGCCTTTATAACTAGGCTTACAACCCAGATCTGATAATAGATCTTATAAGAAATAGAATGTAATAAGAAACAAACAAATTCACCAGCTAGATTCCTCTGTTGGTGTAGCCTTCTTGATCAGTTCTTGACTGAATTGATCCTTCTGATCCAGCATGACTTAGCTTCTCAAAGCCTCTTTATAGAACAAAATAAGGTGGATCTTCTTGCTGTTGAAGTTGATCTTCAGTCAGCTTCTTCCTTAAATTTAGATTGGAATCTGAATCTTTCTTGCAGAACAATTCTGAATCTATTTCTCTTCACAAAATTCTCTTTTTCCTTTTTCTAAACACTATCTGTAGTTTCTGATCTGTCTCTTATATAGAGTTTGCTTCATGGTTACTGGCTGATCCGATTTCTAACAAAGTACCGACAGATCTGTCAGAGGTGTCAGACCGATTGGATATGATAGCTGTCAAGTCACCAGACATATCAGTAGATTCGTCAGAGTCATTACAACTCAGTACAAATCACTCAGCAGGCTGCTTCATATGTGTCGACACATATTGGCCAAGTGTCGACACAAGTCTTCATGGTATCGACATAATACTCCAAGTGTCGACACAGACATACTTCTGCTTCTCGACACATCTTCTGTTGAATGTGTCGACACAAGTACTGTGTGTCGACACAAATGCTTCCAGTGTTGATACAGCTGTTGCTGGCAGATGGAGTTGAGTATGTGTCGACACAAGTCCTGTGTGTCGATACAGCTGCTTCTTGTCTCGACATAGCTGTTGTCGACAGACGGCGTTGAATGAATGTCGACAGTGGTTAAAGTATCCAGACGGCGTTGAGTGTGTGTCGACACAAGTCCTGTGTGTCGACACAATTACTTCTGTTGTCGACATAACTCCTGGCTCAGGTGTCGACACAATTTTGAGTGTCGACACAGCTTCTTCAGAAGTGTCGACTTATCTTGAGTGTCGACACAACTTCTTCATAAGAATCGACACAACTTGAGTGTCGACACAACACCTTCATAAGTGTTGACACAACTTCAGAGTGTCGACATAAGTTCTTCATAAGTGTCGACACAGCTTCTGGGTGTCGACACAGCTTCTTCACAAGTGTCAACACTTGTACTTAGAAAATTTTCTTCAAATGCTTAAACCTGCACAATGTAACTCAAACATCTATTAAATACAATTTGATGCATATCATTGACTAAGATGAGGCTTCTCCAAATCTGGTATACATTTTCCAATGTACCCAACAATCTCCCCCTATTTGGAGAAGTCATAACCCTTAGTCAAAGACATACATCTCTTATAATAAAATAGAAATAGAAATAGATGAACATTAAATTTACAGTAGGTAAACACATAATAATTGTAAACAATAAAGAAATTAAAACTGAACTGATCTCATTCAATTTTTTTTTAAAAAAATGTCAAGTTTACAAGGATTTCTTTCTAGATCAAAACACAAAATGTTACATTGTTCTAATACATAAGCCTATCTATCCTGTTATTGACTAGGCTCCTTAATGACAATGCCTTTGCCAGTCATGATCTTTGCCTGAACAGAAGGTTCAGCATCTTTAGCAGGCTTCTTCCCTTTCAGGGCTTTCTTCTTTAGTTCTTCAGCCTTAATTTTCTTACTTTCAAAATAGTGGAATGGCTTTGGGAAGTACTTGCTTGGCTCCTGAGCATTAGCAGGTAGCTTCCCAGCCTTAGCTCTTCTTCTATGTTGAAGAATGGCTTCTTGTCCAGCTTGGTATTTATTCCATTCCTGTTCTGAATACCATTTATCCCTGTCATGGGTTTTATCCTTTACAGCTTTCCAGGCAGTAAGTATAATGTTTCTAGAAGTTGGGCTCCACTACTCATAGTCTGGCTTCAGCTCAGCCTGCTCTCTAAATCTCTTCTTAGATAGTTGAGCTTCCTTCTGAGCTTCCAAGGAAGCTTCTGACATCTCTACTTTTTCCAGAATTACATTTTGTGCCTCTTGTGGAGGACTATACATTTTCTACACTTCTTCTTAAACCACTTCAAAGTCTGCTGGGGGGTAGATCACCTGAGCAACTTCAGGCTGATCTCCTTCAAGATAGGCAGGTTGTATCCCAGATTCCGCTACATTATCACCATCACAAAGAGGATGATATCTAAGAGTGGCTCTGATGCTATTGGAAATCCATTTAGCATGGTCAGAGCTAGCTTTGAATAGTAATTTCTCCCCCTTTATGACTTCTCTTTCAATATAAATTCTCAAATCATTCGTTTGAAACCTGACCTGATTAACAACATGGTCAGTTCCTTCCTTAAAGTAATCTCATGATTTTATTAAGAAATCAGATATATTCTTTTGAGAAGCCTGAAAGGTGGCCTTAACCGCAGCTATATCTTCCTTGATTTTCTTTGAAACTTCATCTTTCACAGCAGTTGATAAATAATTTATCTTTGACAGAATAGCAAAGTGTGAATCTTTAAGATTGTCATTCATTCTTATCTGATTTTCAAGTACATATCCTTGCTTTACTTCAAGTTCATCCACTTTAACTTTGATAGCTTGTTGTTGCTTAGCCAGGAACACCACATCATTACCTCCTTTATGAAAGTAATCTGTCATCTCCTTATTATTTTGATTCACTTCAAATCTAATAAATTTGATGTCTTGGGCCAATTAAAACTGTAACTCTTTATGAGTTTCATCCATATATTTTTTTATAGATTGTCTTTGTTCATCCAATTTAATCTGCATCTGGACCAGTAAAGAACTGAAGTCCAAGTTTGGTGTAGATGGTGCTGTGCTTTTTTACAATGCCTTTTTATATCCAGAACTCTTTTTCTTTAAAGCAGCTAGTTTCCTTTTCTTAGCCATTGTGACTTCTTCATCTTCAGAAGATTCAGTTGTACTTTCAATATCAACTGTATTCTTTTTAGCTGGGGCATCCTTAGATAACTCCCCCTCAGTCCTTGGAATATCTTTTTCTTGTGCAATCTGCTCCCCCTCAGTCCTTGCAGGAGGAAGATCAGAGAATAGGTCATCCTTGGTGAATTCCTGCTGTATTGGCTCATTTTGAGCTTCTGTCTCAATAGTTTCTTGAGCTACAATATTGATTTCAGATGATATACCCAAGACAGTATCTATAGCCAAGTCACTTTCTAAGACTGCATCATCAATGCCTCCCCCTTGGGCAGGCAACTCAGTTGCTTTTTCTATGTGTTCTCCCCCTGGAGTTGTGTCCATTTGTTGTTCTTAGGGCACACTGCCCTGCACTTGTTCTTGTGCATCCTTTTATTGCTGGTCTTCATCAGAACTGAAGACCACTTCCTCCTTAGAATCACTGGAGGATCAAGCCTATGGAACCACTTTCTTCTTTTTCTTATCTTTCTTAGTTTGCTCCTGAGGAGCAGGGACTTCCTTGGTCATAACTCTATCCCACCTTGATAGAATTCTTACATCCATTCTCTTCATATGATTTATTTTTGATCCAGCCACTTGTTTCAATACATCTTGTATTATAGCAGATAAGCATAAACTTAGAATTCTTTCCATGTTTGGTTTCTTAGTTCCTTCATGAACTTTATCAAACACTATTGCTGCCCAGTCAGTATTTATCTTGAATATGATCCTTACCATAAGATTGAATATGTGGACAGAGATTCTATCATGTCCATAAGTTTTGCAAAGAATCACTTTGCCAACTACTTCAGATAGGAATTTTCCTTGGGAATTCATCCCTTTTCTGGTAATAGACGATCCAATCTTAACATTGGGGCTCAGCCCACACCAGCTTAAAGCTTTTGTAATCTGGGAAGGGGTATTTTCTTGCCTGCAGAATCCACTATAGCGATTGAATAAAACTCAAGAACTTCCTTCTTCCATATCTTTGTTGGTTCAGAAACCAAATACTCCAATCCATTTTCCTAAATTAGGGTAATAACACCCTTAATTTCGTCTGAAGCTGTTGCGAAACCTTCACGAACCAGTTCATAACCTTCATTGACTTTGTCTTCTTGACGAGGCGCCATTGACGTAAGAGTTGGGAGAGAAGAGAAGAGAAAAGAAAAGCTTTGTCGACAGAAGGTGGAAAGTCAAGAATACTGAAAGCGTAGTCGACCAGATTTTGGTTTCACCTATTTATAGTATAAGTGTAAGGGCAGGTCAAAAGACGTGCCAGATTCGATAAGTTTTCATACGTGTCGACAGAAATGACCTAGGTCTCGATAATGCGTGTTTTAAGTTGACATGACTATGTGTCGACATACTAATGTCAGAGTCAACAACTTATCTTAAGTCGACATATTTATGTGACGACAAACTTGTGTCTGTGTCGATACACTTGTGTCTGTGTCGACACTTACTACTTAAGTCTTGATAGACTTGTGTCGACACTTGTTTTTGTGTGTCGACACATGAATCCTCTCGACATTTGATCTTGACAAAGTTGTGTTGACATCAATTCTTCTGTCGACACATATACTGTTTCTGTGTCGACACTTCCTTTTACCTTGTTGACACAACATATTGAGTGTGTCGACACAGCTTGTTTGTGTCGACATAAACATTGTACTTAGATAAATTTCCAGAGAATTTTGATGCTTACATATTCACCTTAGGGATACTTATGCTAACCTATTCTAGGTTCAACATTCCTAACTCAATTTTAAAATAATTGAATTTAGTTTCATCAAGAGGTTTTGTAAAAATATCAGCTATTTGATTATCTGTTTTCACAAATTTTAGGCTAATATTTTCCTTCTCTACATATTCTCTGATGAAATGAAACTTAATTTATATATGCTTGGTCCTACTATGTGATACAAGATTCTTAGCAATAGAAATAGCACTTGTAGAATCATAAAATAGAGGAATTCTACTTACCTGGATGTCATAATCTTCTAGTTGATGCTTTATCCACATCAATTGTGCACAACAGCTACCTGCAGCTATATACTCTGATTCAACTATTGATATAGCTACACTAGTTTGCTTCTTGCTGCTCCATGACACCATCCTCCCACCAAGGAATTAACAAATTCCTGTGGTACTCTTCCTGTCTTCTTTGTATCCAGCAAAGTCTGTACCTGAGAAACCAGTTAGTAGGAAATCCATATTCTTAGGACACCAAAGGCCTAGATTAGGTATACCCTTAAGATATATTAGAATTCTCTTAACTGAAGTATAATGAGATTCCTTAGGGCAAGCTTGATACCTAGCACAGACACATGTTGAATACATGATGTCAGGTCTACTAGCAGTCAAATAGAGTAAAGAGCCAATTATCCCTATATACAAAAACTCATCAACAGGTTTCCCTGCCTTATCTTTGCCTATAGGCATACTTGTTCCCATTGGAGTTTTCATGGTAAAAGCTGAGTCCAAACCATACTTCTTAATTAACTCCTTGGTGAACTTAGACTAGGATATGGACAATCCATTCTGAAAGTGAGGGTAAGATCTACCTTTACTCCAGAGGGGTGGGGGGGTGGGTGGGGGGGGGGGGGTGGGGGGTGGGGTGGGGGGGGGGGGTGAATAGAGTATTTTAAAATAATTTTGCAAATTAAAATTTAATTGGTAGTGGAAGACTTAATTTAATTTATATGTGTATAGTGCTTGCAGTAAACAAAATAAAGTAAAGCAAGAAACTAATTCACAGCACAAAAAAAATAAAACACAGGCAACCAGAAGACACAAGGAGCTATAGTGGTTCTCCAATCAACCAAGGTACATCCACTCTTCTACCACCCTAGGTAGGAATCCACTGCAGGATGAGTTGATCAGGTGTCCTTGGCACCAATGAGCTTTTGATAAGATGCTCAAAAACCAACCCATATTTTTTGATCAGGTGTCTTGCCACCACTAAGTTTTGACAAGGTCTCAGAAACCAAACACAAAACTTTTGAAGGGAGTTTTGAGTAACCCTTTTACAACAGAATAAAAGAAAAAGAAAGTGTAGTTGTTCTTCTCTGTCAATAGTCAAAGAGAAGACAAGTGGATTATTGATGTCAAAGCTCCCCCTGAGATTTGCAGTTGTTCAGGAAGAGAAGCTTTGCACAGGGTGATAGGCCTTCAGAATGATTGAGATCTCCAGCAAAAGATGATTTCAGCAATGGCTGAAATGTGTTGTGTCTGGAGTCTTGATTGATGAAGCCTTGAACAGTTGAATCAGAGATGAGATACTGTAATCCTGTAGTTCTTGTGCGTGTCTCATAGATCTCAGATGTTATTCTTAGTTTTTCTCTATTTATCTGTTATTACTGTATTATCTGTCTCTTTTGTCTGAACTGATATATTGAAATCCAATCTTCTAGATAGCCGTTAGCCAGTCATAAATGACTTCCTTAATTGATATCTGTCTCTGGAGGAAAGTCCTAAGTAACATTCTCCTTTTAGTCTCCTTGAAACTTGCTCCAGATTAATTGAAACGGCTACAAAATCCTTTGCATTAAATGCTGGATATGAATAAATTTGAATTCCATAACTGACTGAATTTGAAATCCTGAAATCGTCGATCTCTCAAGAAAATCGTCGATCTGAGCTCGACTACCGTCGACCTGAGCTTAGAGACTGGAACTTGACTTGAAATAGAAATCGTCGATCTGAGATCGACTATCATCGATCTGAGCTCAAAGATCTGGATTTTGGCTTGAGATATAAATGTCGATCTGAGCTCGAAGATCGTCGAACCGAGTTCGACGACTCATTGAACTGAGCTCAACGATAGTCGAACTGAGTTCGACGCCTCATCGATCTCAGCTCGACGATAATTGCCTGAGTCTTTCTGCACTTGTAATCTGATCTAGGAGGTCTTGGGGGCAGCTTTCAAACCTAAGTTCTAAGCCTTAGACCTATTCTAGTTTGACCTTTAAATCTATACAATGAGGTCAAGACACATTCCTAAGGACATAGTGATCCTTACCCAAATCAGTAATAGGATGTTCCAACAATCTCCCCCTATTTGGGTTAGGATTACTATTTACATGACAGAGGAATTAAAAAGCATACAAGCAGAAATAAAAGCAAATACAACATTACAGAATAATGAAATGCAGCATTGCATAAGCAAATGAATGATTACAGCAGATTGTCAGAGAGAGAGAGATATACTGTTCAGCTTACATAATCAGTCCTTTTCCTTTCCCTTTTTGAATAAAATTTCTCTTTTGGGATTTTCAGCTTCTTTCATAGATCTTCTGTCATCAGCTACACCTAGAGAGGTTTGAGATTTGGCTCTGGGGTCAACTGCCTCTGGGTGCAACTTCATGTAACTTTCTGGGTCAAAGAATTTTCTAGAAGAATATCTCTCAAGCTCTTTCTTTCTTTGATCAGATAATGTAATAATATTTGAAGAATATTTTCCTTGTTCTCTTGCTTTCTTTATCTTATCTAAAGAAGCTAATTCCTTCATCCTTGCTGTCTAATAGATAGGATTGTTCTCTGGATCTTCATGGGGAACAGGAGGTTTATATCTATTGATAGTATCAACAGGAGGAGCTCTTGAGGGAACAATTTCTTTGAGCTTATATGGGAATGGACAAGAAGTTGAATCAATTGGGACTTGTCCTTCCCTTTGATAAGGATGCTGTTTGGATTGTCCTCTTGAATATACTATGTATCCTCTTTGATTTCCTCTGAATTGACCTCTTCTGGACTGGTAGCCTCTTTGCTGGTGTCCTCTGGATTGAGATCTTTCTTGAACCTGAGAGAAACTTTGAGTTGTAGCATGAGAGGTTTGTTGTGCTGAACTTCCACTAGATCCTGCATCTGGAGAGGGAGGAGGAGGAGGAGGATTATGATGAGATGTGCCTTTGTCATACTTCCTGCTCTTCTTTATAGCCTTCAATTGGTTCCTTGAGTATTGCATCCAGGGTTCAGTAATTGGACAGTCATGCAGAATGTAGTAGGGAATATCATTATCATTGTTGACTTTTTCTGGAGGGACTCTCTTCAATGCTTTGCTTCTTGCTTTCCTCTTCCTTTCAATGGTTGTAGAGGAGTCATCAGAATCAGTTCTAAATTCATCATTATCTGAGCTTTGAGGATTGTCATACATCTCATCAACCCTTTTAATATATTCTTGCTGTTGTTTAGTTTGTTTAGATGAAGTAGCAATAGCAAGAACAGGAGCAGTAACATAAGCTAGAGCAAGAGCAGAAGTAGCAACACTAGCAGGAGCAACAACAGAAATAGTAGTAGGAGCAACACTAACAGCAGAAATAGAAACACTAACAACAGGAGCATCACAAACATCAGAAACAACATTAACAGCAGCAGCATCAACAGAATCAACACTATCCACAACAACAGGCTCAATAAAATCAGCAGGCTCTGAAACACTAGCCTCTTTTCATCATCATATCATCAGCAGTAGTAATAATTTCCACAGCCTTGATAGAATTGATATAAGATAATATCAAGCTGCAATCACAGCTAGAGACAGGCAAAATGGCCTTAGTAAGATCTTCAGCATCTTGTGCTGGAAGATATCTGTAATATAAAGCATCAAAAGCTGAAAGCAGTGACCTGAAGTCAACTGCACTGAAGGATAGAACTGGAGCTGGGGCTGGAGCAACTGGCATTGCTTCTGAGCTTTGCATGAAATCTGAATCTGGAGCAGGCAGTATGACTTCTTCATTTGGCATCTCCCCCTGCCTGGATTCAGTATAAATTGGATCAAGGCACCCCAAAGAAGGGATTGCCTGAGGAGGATGGAAAGAAGAAAGCCTGGAAGATAACTCATTTATTGATTTAAGAAGTGGAGCCATGGAGGTATCCAGCAAGAGTGTTATCCTGGGAGCTAACATATCATATAGTTTATCTGCAAGGGCAGGAATGTCTACTTGCTCAAGGGATGCTTGAGTAGAGGTAGAGGAGAAAGGTGTAGAGGTTGATGGTGTTGGTGGAGCTGCAGTTATGTGGATAGATGATGTGGATTGTAGTGGTATGGATGGTTGTGAAATGGGAATGGTGGTGATGGATGTCACTGGAATGGAGATGGATGGGGAGAAAGATGGTTGAGCCATAATATCTTGTAGCAGTTGTTAGTAAGAAGTAGAAGATGATGGGGGCTCTAGAGGTGATGAAAGAGAATCATCCATAAAGGAATCATCTAACAGATTGAATGATGGAAGATGGATGGATGAATCAATGTTAAGAGGGGGATAATAATGTAGAGGATGTAATTGCTCTTGAAGAGTGGCTGGAGGTGGTGAAGAGATAGTTGGAGATGAAATTGAGATGGGAGAGGAAATTATGATGGGGGATGAAATTGAGATTGAAATGGTGGATGTAGGGATGGTTGAAGAAACAGGAGGTGGAGATGGTGGAGATGAGGAGGAAGCAGGCAATTCTTCTAGGGGGGCAGTTGCCTGAGGGGAAGTGACTAGAACAGTCCTTGTGCCTGAAGTGGTGGTAGCTACAGGACCCCTGCTAGGTTTGGCAATTTGCCAATCCCACTTTTCAAAGAGAGCACAGGAGAGTCTCTTGGAAGCATTGATGTGCATACCATTGGACACAAGCAATTGGGGGCATCTTTTATGCAAGAACAAGCCTAATATCCTCCCAAAGTTAACAAAGTTCTTGTTAATCTTCTTCTTAATTAAATCAAAAAAGAGTTCTCCCCAATTCATATGTTTCTTATCAACTATAGCAGCCATCAAACAAAACTGATACCTAGATATTGTATCATGAGCAAAATGTTTTGCTAACTGTACTTTTCCCACTACATCAGCCAAGAACCTATACTCTACTGAGAGGTTTTTCTTAAGCAATTTGTTAGGGTTTGCTGCTGAATGTCCCATTCTATCCAACATAGTAGAAAACTCTTCTCCAGACAATTCCACTGTATCATGTCCAGTACTTAATTGGAAGACTTCTGTTAGAAGTGCGGGAGAGAGGGATACCTGGTTTCCTAATATACTCCCGACCACAGTATTTTGATCCAGATTATGGGTTGTGTATAACCATTCTTTAATCTCATCTGCAGCCAGCTTCATCCTTGTAGTCATGATTGTCACCAACTGTTGCTCCTTGAACAGCTCTAGAATATCCTAGAATATCTGATCACTTCCTTCAAACAAATCCATGTCTATATCAAAACCGGTGTCAAACTTCATTACGACTAAGACAACAACAGAGACGGTCATGTTTTTCCTGTATAAATGAACAAACAAGACCAAGTGCAGAGAGGTTTGGAGGGAAGGAAAGCTCTGCAAAAAGTATGAATGTGCAAAAGAGAATGACGGCCAAAAAATGAACTTTATATCAGGGTTCGACGCCGAAAAGGAAAGATCGTTGAACTCTGTTCGACGATCTGGGCTTCTAAAGGAATCTGAAAGGTCTTTAACATCGTCGATCTTCGTTCGACGATATTGGAGAGCGTCGAGCTCCATTCGATGATCTTTGACCGGAAAGAGATAGCCTAACACTATCTGGAAAACGCTGAACTCCGGTCGACGATTTCTGAGAACGTCGATCTCCATTCAACGATCTTTGGGAAAAACGTCAAGCGCAGTTCAGAGATCAGAAATAACCAATAGACACTAGAAAAATCAAGTTTTTAGCCTAGTCTTGGTCAATTTTAAGGTTTCAAAATCTTGGATCTTAATTTAAACTTCCTCCATCTAACATTCCTAACTGATTTAGGAAGAAGGTGTGTTTCTTTTCATCCAAGGGTTTGGTGAAAATATCTCTCCTTTACAAATTAGTTGGGATATATTGAAGTTCAATTTTATTTTTCTCAACATTATCTCTTAAAAAGTGATGCCTAATCTCTATATGTTTTGAGGACTGGATTTTGTGCTATAGAAATAGCACCGGTGTTATCACAAAACATTTTTGACTTATCTAAGTTGTAACCATAGTCTAGGAGCTGATTTTGAATCAACAATATCTGTGAGCAACAACTACCTGCTGTCATGTATTCAACTTCAGCAGTTGATGTTGACACAGATGTTTGTTTCTTAAAAAACCAGGAGACAAGTCTGTCACCAAGAAACTGACATCCAGCATAATCAGCATCTGAAAATCAAGTTAATTCAAATCCTGAAACTTTTGGATACCAGAGACCTAGATTTGGACAACTTTTCACATACCTAAGAATCCTTTTACTAATATTAGGTGTAACTCTCTAGGGCTTACTTGGAATCTATCACATATGCATGTAGCAAACATTATGTCAGGTCTACTAGCTGTAAAGTACAATAAAGAGACAATCATTGCTCTATATGTTGTCTAATCAACAGGTTTCCCATGTTCATCAGCATCCAATACAACATCAGTAGGCATAAGTGTTTTCATAGAGGATGCTTCAGACATACCAAATTTCTTAACCAATTCTTTTGCATACTTGGTTTGAGAAATGAATATGCCATCAGCATGCTGTTTGACTTGCAATCCTAGAAAGAAGGAAAGCTCATCCATGCTACTCATTTCAAATTTAGAATGCATTAGGTTGGAAAACCTCTTGCACAAATTTGAATCAGTAGATCCAAAGATAATGTCATCTACATAAATTTGTACTAGTAGGATATTGGACTTATGGGTTCTAATGAAAAGAGTTTGGTCTACTCTACCCCTTATAAAATCATTTTCCAAAAGAAAGCATGCTAAGGTCTCATACCATGCTCTAGGAGCTTGCTTGAGACCATATAATGCTTTATGCAATTTAAAAACATAATCAGTATGAGTAGGAGAGATAAAACCTGGGGGTTGTCTGACATAGACTTCTTCCTTGATATCTCCATTGAAAAATGCACTCTTCACATCCATTTGATAAACCTTGAATCTCTTGTGAGTTGCATAGGCTAGGAATATTCTTATGGCCTCCAACCTTGCAACTGGTGTAAAGGTCTGGTCATAATCTATTCCTTCTTCTTGAGAGTATCCTTGTGCAACTAGCCTTGCCATATTCCTTACAATAATGCCTTGATTATCTAATTTGTTCCTGAACACCCATTTTGTTCCAACAATGGAATGATCCTTTGGTCTTAGCACTAGCTCCCAAACTTTATTCCTTTCAAATTGATGTAACTCCTCTTGTATTGCAATGATCCAGTGTGGATCTTGTTCTACATCTTGTATAGACTGAGGCTCAATTTGAGATAGAAAGCAGGTGTGTATCAGGTTTTGGTTGACCTGATTTCTAGTTTTCACACTAGTTGAGATGTCTCCAATCACTTGGGAGATTGGATGATCTCTTTATGTTACTAAATCAACAGGGGGTGTTGATTGTTCACCAACCTGTTTTGTTGTTTCCTCTTGTGGAACAACAACTGGCTCTTCAATGTGGTTCTCATCAAGATGTTGAGTGTCCTCTTCATATTCACTGCTTTCACCTTTTTGTTAGATAGGTGAAGGTGTTGTATCCTCTTCTATAATGTGTAACCTGTTCAAATTTTTGAAAGAGAATGTACCTGCAAAGGTTCTATGGTAGAAGTATTCTTCTCCTTATAAGACATGTTAGTTTCATCAAAAGATACATGTACAGATTATTCAATTTTAAAAGATGATTTGTTAAATACCCTATAAGCTTTACTGATCATGGAGTATCCCAGAAACACTCCTTCATCAGCTTTGGATTGAAATTTTGCTATGTATTTCTTGTCATTATTGTGTATGTAACAAATGTAACCAAATTTTTTGAAATAATCTACTTTAGGTTTCTTCCCTTTGAGTAATTCATAGGGAGTCTTACCCTTTAGCTTATGTATCAAACATCTATTCAACACATAGTTTGAGGTGTTCACTGCCTCTGCCAAAAAGGATAGAGGAAGGTGAGCATCTGTCAACAATGTAGTAGCAGATTCAATAAGGCTACTATTTTTCCTTTCAGCTATCCCATTTTGTTGAGGAGTTCTAGGAGTTGAGAAAGTGTGCCTGATCCCTTCACTCTGACAGAACTCTTGCATAAGAAGAGAATCAAACTCTGTCTCATGATCACTTCTGATCAGGGCAATGTGAGTATTGAACTCAATCTGTATGCATTTGAGAAACTCTGTCAAACACTTAAAGTTATCAGACTTCTTCCTCAGAAAGAACACCCATGTGAATCTAGAGAAGTCATCTACAACTACTAAAGTGTAAGATTTCCCTCCTAGGCTTTGTATTGTAATGGGTCCAAAAAGATCCATGTGTAACAGATACAAGATCCTAGGTGAATCACTCTTATTAAGTGACTTAAAACTATTTTTAGTTTGCTTGCCTAATTGACAAGCCTTGCAAAGTCCTTCCTTCTTATAGGCGCCAGAAGGTAGTCCTCTAACAAGGTTGTCCTTGGATAGCCTAGCAATCGTTCTAAGGTTTATATGTCCTAATCTCTTATGTCATAGTTCATTTTGTTTACAAACAGAATTGAACAAGCAGATATCTACCTTAGTTGAATGAAAATCTACAAGATAGATGTTACCTTTCCTTTTACCTGTCAACATAGTTGTGTTGTCCTCTGATCTAATTTTGCATGAGGATTTGTTGAATATCACTTGGTAGCCTTCATCATATAGTTGACTGATGCTGATTAAGTTGTGCTTCAGTCCTTCCACATAAGCAACCTTCTTGAATGTGACTGACCCTATCTGGACTTCACCATATCCCTTGGTCTTTCCAAAGTTTGAGTCTCCAAATATGACTTTGGGTTCAATCTTGGCTTTGAAGGTGTTGGGTCTTGTTTCCACAATGACCTTAATTTGAAGAAGTCCTCCTAAAACTAAGGTGAATTGCAGTTGTATTTGATGCCTTGTTTAAGTTGTGTTTACAGGCCTTTTTCTGCCAAGTGTAGACCAATGTCAGTCTACAATGGGTCACCTAACACAGGACCATACAATGTAATCCCTCATTGTGTGATCCATGGTGTTGACCCATGTGTAGCCTCTCTATTGGGATGTACTTCATTTCACAAGCACATGGACAAATGGAACCTTGAAGTGTTGCTGATCTTTAGTAGGAGAAATGAGTTATCAAGGAAGAAATTTTTCTAAGTCTACATACTCGAGTAGATAGCTTCATATACTCGAGTAAGTAACTTAGTACTCGAGTAATCCAAAGGACATACTCGAGTCTTCAGATTCTTCCTTATACTCGAGTAGGTTAGTACATACTCGAGTAGGCACTATGATACTCGAGTAGCTCATGTATATACTCGAGTAGTCCAACCAAGTACTCGAGTATGTTAGTTTACAGACTCGGGTAGACCAAAGTCAGTACTCGGGTAGCTCATGTATATACTCGAGTAGTTTAGTTTCTATACTCGAGTAGCTCATGTATATACTCGAGTAGTTTAGTTTCTGTACTCGAGTAACTCATGTATATACTCGAGTAGTCCAGCCAAGTACTCGAGTATATCCTTTCTTCCAGCTCAGAATTATTTTCTAACTACTGGACTCGAGTATGTCCTCATGTACTCGAGTAGTTACTTCTCTTACTCGAGTAACTTTTCTGTCACTCGTGTATATCTGTGTTTTTCCCAGAATATTTTCTAAGTCCAGAGTTTACGAGATTTTCAAATACTCTGTTATGACTGGTCCACGTGTACGTGATTAAGAATGGATTTGACCGTTGCTAAGACATTATAAATAGGTCTTGTCAAACGTCAAACCCTAAGAAGTTTTCTGAATCTGATATATAGTCCATATCGGGAAGCTGACAAGATCTCGCCGACAAAACTCTGTTCATCTTCTTCGTCGTCGGTCTTCTCCGATCCAGAGATTCAGACAAGAAGTTTCAGAATATCAAGCGATTCTCAATCGACAGATCCAGTACTTGATCTCGCTAATTCTAGTTTTTCAAATCGAAGAGATTTCGTCTCTGTCTTCCTCGACTTATTTCTGTCGATCCCTAAAAGCTGAAGAAGGAAGAAAGAGTTGAAGATCCAGATCTGAATAGTTCTCGTTTGTATTTCCATATACAACCTTTTATTCTTGTAGGAGTCTTGACTCTGAGTTATGTAGGAGTTTTTCTCCGAGATTTGTAGGAAGGTTTTCTTCCGAGTGTAGATCCGTTTGGATCGATATTTGTAGGAACATTGTTCCGAGTTGTAGGATCATTTTGATCCGAGATAGTGGGGTAGCAAAGTCTAGTGATTTACTAGATTGGTGAGGTGAGAGTGGATGTACCCAAGGTTGGGGAACCACTATAAATCTCTTATCGTCTGTGTGATTGCTTGATTACTTATCTGTGCTGTGTTAATTTTTATTCCGCATTTGGCACGCATTTCACCTATTCACCCCCCTCTAGGTGATTTAGGTCGACAACTTAGTTGTCTCAATTGGTATCAGAGGGAGGTTGATCGTTAAAAGGTTAACACCTTGATCTAATCCTTACCAAGTTGTCTCAAGAGAAGTATCAAGCATGAGTAAGACCAAGGATTTTTCTAAGCTCCCAGTGTGCAATAAGGCAAACTTTCCCATGTGGAAAGAGAGAATAAAGCTTTTTCATGGAAGCTGTTGACCCCCGCATATTCATGATAGTGGAGGAAGGTCCTTATATCCCTATGATTGCCTCCACTAGTGATCCTACAAAGGAGGTGCCAAAGAAGTTAATTGATTTGGATAAGGATGACATTGCACTTGTCTCTCTGGATAAGAAAGCTAAAAATATTATAGCAAATGCAGTCGATGACTCGATGCTGTAAAATCTGATTCATTGCCAGTCTGCCAAGGAGATGTGGCAATCCCTGGTGACTCTGATGGAAGGCACTGAAGAAGTTAGGGATGATCAGAGATCCCTTCTAAATTAGAAGTATGAAGCCTTCATGCAAGGTCACAAGGAAGCCATAGCTGACACCTTTGAGAACTTTTTCAAAATATTCAACGGCCTAAGAGTTTTTGGCCGAGTCTTCACAAACGGGGAACTAAATGACAAATTCTTAAGATCCTTGACCAAGGAATGAGATAATAAGGTTTGCGCCATTCGGGAGTTCGGAAGGTTAGCCGAGACGGACCCGCAGAATCTCTTCGGAAAGCTTATGCCTTACGAGCTTCAAATCAACTCAAGAAAAGCTGAAGAAGAGATGAGCAGGTCTGCATCCAATGATAAGCCGGTTGCACTAAGGGCAGACAGCTCAAGAAAGGCGAAATCTACTTCTCCTGCTTCCACTCAAGGAGACTATGAAGAAGAAGACTCCGAGCCAAGCACCTCAGGCTCAGATTTATCCGATAAAGAGTTTCATCTTCTCTCCCGACAATTCAAGAAGTTTCTTAGCAATAAGAAACAAATGAGAGAAAATGATTCCTCAACCAGAAGATCACGTCTTGATGGTGATCGTCACAGCAGCCATGACAGGTATAAATCTAAACCGAACAAATATGTTTCATCTAACGTTGTTTGCTATTATTGTAGTAAGCCAGGGCATATAAGCACTGAGTGCCCTCTGAAGAAGAAAGAAGGAAGAAGCATAGAAAAGAAGTCCCGTCAAGGATAAAGGAAGAAAGAAAGAAGCTTCATTGCCAAAAAGTCAAAAACCCTCAGTGACTCTGACTCATCTGAGTCAAGTGAGGATGAAGAAGCTTACTTCGGGCTTATGGGTCTTTCAGACCAAGAGGATAAAGACAATGGTAACTCCTCATATACCGGGAAGGTAAATTCTCACACACCTCTCTCTGCCTCAGATGTTGACTCAAATGGTCATGATGGATATTCTTCTGGGGAGGATGATTCTGAATTGGTAAATCAGTATCAAGTCTTATTGAGTGCATTTGACAAATGCCGGAAGGTAGTCAAATCGCAATCAAAAGAGATTTCATCCCTCAAAGAGGTGGAATCAAATCTGAGGGAGGAGATTGACCAATTGACCCCTCTCAGAGATGAAGTTCAATCTTTAAAGGAGGAAATTAAAGACTTCACTGAATTAGTAAATCATAAGGAATCCCTCCTGGATGAACTGGAAGCAAAGCTAGTCATCGAAAGAAAGCTGGTTGAAACTCTCACCATGTCTACAACTTTGCTTCCAATCACTAATGGAGAAGCCTCCTTCGTGAAAAATAGCAGTTTAGGACATAAATCTGCCAAAGGTAAAGGCAAGGCTTTCCCAAGCCCAACTGTTGCCTTACTGAAGTATGATCCTTACACTCATGGGCCAAATGAGAAGGAAACACCAAAAGCTAAAACTTGTGTAACTAAGGCCAAGGAGACAAGAAAGCCATGTACTTGTTGTAATAACGAGGCTTCCTCCATCGAGTCAATTTCTCTTGCTAGACCCCCCGTCCATAAGGCAAAGCAAGAGACCAAGGGAAGGTACAACAGGTTTAACTGTTGGTGTTGTGGCAAGATTGGTCACTTCGCCATAGATTGCTGGTTTAATCCCAGATATTGTTTAACTCCTCAAGTTAATAATGCGAGAAAGACCACTCACAATGTTAACTCTTGTAGGGGGAGAATACTAACAAGAGACCTAGGATCCAATCTTGTTTGGGCTCCTAAGGGATTCTAATCTTGTGGATGCAGGTATGTCCATGGGCCAACAAAATTCTTATCTGGCAATTGGACAAGAAGAAGTTCCAGGAAAATTCTTGGAACTAGAAGATTTAGGTTCCACTGTTGGAAAGCTTGATGGTTCAGCAGCTAAAGAAGAATTTCCTTATGCATTGGTTAAGGGGGAGTTTCTAACTGTTCACCCTATCCAAAAGAACCTCAGAGGTGTTTGAGCTTTCAGTAAGGATGGAGACATGATTGACGTCCCCTGCCATGTCCCCTATTTAAAGAGGTCAGAAAGGGGGAGAGCAAAAGGAAATGGAATTGCAAATCCAAATTAAGATTTCAGGAAGGGGGATAAATGCAAAGCAATTCTAGTTAAGAAATGTAAGTCAATGCATCCTCTTTCACGTCAATATTATTTTAATATCTCTAGTAATTCAACTTAGTAGATGTAGTTCTGACTTCTTCAAATAGGGGGAGATTGTTGGGTCTTGTTTCCACAATGACCTTAATTTGAAGAAGTCCTCCTAAAACTAAGGTGAATTGCAGTTGTATTTGATGCCTTGTTTAAGTTGTGTTTACAGGCCTTTTTCTGCCAAGTGTAGACCAATGTCAGTCTATAATGGGTCACCTAACATAGGACCATACAATGTAATCCCTCATTGTGTGATCCATGGTGTTGACCCATGTGTAGCCTCTCTATTGGGATGCACTTCATTTCACAAGCACATGGACAAATTGAACCTTGAAGTGTTGCTGATCTTTAGTAGGAGAAATGAGTTCTCAAGGAAGAAATTTTTCTAAGTCTACATACTCGAGTAGATAGCTTCATATACTCGAGTAAGTAACTTAGTACTCGAGTAATCCAAAGGACATACTCGAGTCTTCAGATTCTTCCTTATACTCGAGTAGGTTAGTACATACTCGAGTAGGCACTATGATACTCGAGTAGCTCATGTATATACTCGAGTAGTCCAGCCAAGTACTCGAGTATATCCTTTCTTCCAGCTCAGAATTATTTTCTAACTACTGGACTCGAGTATGTCCTCATGTACTCGAGTAGTTACTTCTCTTACTCGAGTAACTTTTCTGTCACTCGTGTATATCTGTGTTTTTCCCAGAATATTTTCTAAGTCCAGAGTTTACGAGATTTTCAAATACTCTGTTATGACTGGTCCACGTGTACGTGATTAAGAATGGATTTGACCGTTGCTAAGACATTATAAATAGGTCTTGTCAAACGTCAAACCCTAAGAAGTTTTCTGAATCTAATATATCGTCCATATCGGGAAGCCGACAAGATCTCACCGACAAAACTCTGTTCATCTTCTTCGTTGTCGGTCTTCTCTGATCCAGAGATTCAGATAAGAAGTTTCAGAAGATCAAGCGATTCTCAATCGACAGGTCCAGTACTTGATCTCGCCGATTCTAGTTTTCCAGATCGAAGAGATTTCGTCTCTGTCTTCCTCGACTTATTTCTGCCGATCCCTAAAAGCTGAAGAAGGAAGAAAGAGTTGAAGATCCAGATCTGAATAGTTCTCGTTTGTATTTCCGTATACAACCTTTTATTCTTGTAGGAGTCTTGACTCCGAGTTCTGTAGGAGTTTTTCTCCGAGATTTGTAGGAAGGTTTTCTTCCGAGTGTAGATTCGTTTGGATCGAGATTTGTAGGAACGTTGTTCCGAGTTGTAGGATCGTTTTGATCCGAGAGAGTAGGGTAGCCAAGTCTAGTGATTTACTAGATTGGTGAGGTGAGAGTGGATGTACCCAAGGTTGGGGAACCACTATAAATCTCTTGTCGTTAGTGTGATTGCTTGATTACTTATCTGTGCTGTGTTAATTTTTATTCCGTATTTGGCACGCATTTCACCTATTCACCCCCCTCTAGGTGATTTAGGTCGACAACTTTGTTCTCTCAGAAGGATGTAAGATTATCCTTGCTCCCTGTCATGTGATTTAAGCACCCACTATACAGATACCATTGCTGGTTTATTGTTGGATAGGTCTTCACCTACACATAAAACAATTTATTTGATTTTGACCCAGTTTACCTTGGGCCTAGGTTGATAGCCTTTAAAATCTGAAATAAAAGACATCCCTGGTTGACTCTTATAACCTTCAGGATGATATCTCCTAGGAGGTATTATCCATTCAGCATAAGGGTTAAAGCTTTGGGATGTAGGACCTCTAGGATTGAAGTTTGACTTACCCTTAAAAATTTTTTCAAAGCTCTGAGCTCTGTTCGACGATCTCTGAGCTGAGTTCAACGATCTTGGGTCAGATCGTCGAGCTCCGTTTGATGATCGACTTTGCCAGAGTTCAGAGTTTAGAGATCGTCAACCTGAGTTCGACGATTCAGCCTTAGATCGCTTAGCTCCGTTCGGAGATCGTCGAGCTTTGTTTGACGTTTTCCGTTGAACCTTGTTTTTCTTAGGAATATCAGAATTCTTCCTAGCTACCTCTGTAACGTCCCAATTCACGCTAGGCCCCTCGCACGTGTTCTGAGTCAAGAGACTCAACTTGGGCTCGGGGTGCACTGACGCGAGGTGTCAGGTGCATTGAATAAGTGTAGGGTTGGGTTCAAGGATACCCCAACCAGTAGCCGAGATGAGGGAACTCGGCCAAGTAAAAATCGACGGGAATGGAGGTTGATGCTCGTTGATCGTCGAGAATGGAGGTTGATACTCGCCGATTCGACGGGTATCGGTGGTCGATACCCGCCGGACTCAGAACTGCAGTAGGTTAAGGGAAAATAGTCGAGAATGCCTGACGATTCTCACCGATCGCCGAGAATACCCGGTGATACCCACCGACCGTCGAGTATCGCCAACTGATACTCAACGCACACAATGACAGGATGTCCGATAAAACGGCTAAGGGAAAATTGTCGAGTATCATTGTTGATACTCGACGAATTCGTCGAGAATGACCCGCTAATACTCGCCGATCGACGGGAATCACTGGCTGATTCCCGCCGAATTTGACTTGTGCGTTTTCTGCGCCCAGGCAGATTCACCGGCTTGTACATGCGGACCGAACCGGACTCCGGGATTCGTGCTGAATGATCCTTGGACCGGTCACTTCAAATGAAACCTAATTTGGGCGGTCCAATTAGAGAGTGATACGTGGCGGAAGGGACTTAACCTAATATGTAATATAAAAGGGAGTAAACCAAACCCTAGCCATCGGATCCGATCATTCTTGCCGAGCCATCACTGTGCAAAGCCGACGAGAGCGAAAGAGGAGGATATCGTGGGTCGCCGGAGCCGGATTATGGAGGAAAAGCTCTGTCGTTTCCGTGGAAGAACACTGCTAATGAAGGCAAGGATGCCGCGGAGAAGGGTAACGTGATCCATGGCCGGCAACGGAGGAAATGCCGGAAATGAAGTGAGTTTCCTCCCCTCTCCCTTAGTTCTAGATCTGTAGCTATTCTTAGGCGAGACATCGACTCAAAAGAGTCTTGATGTGCGAGATGAAGCTTTCTAGGAAGGTCATGCTAGAACTTGTGTTCTAAAGCTTAGTCATCTTCAACCTCTCCTCGCTTCAAAGGGATGATAGGGGTGGTCTCGTGAAGAGGAAATGGCCTCAAGAGGGAGAATAAGGGTGGAGGAACTTCTGGTTGCGATTTGGGGAAAATCTCTTGAGGAGGAAGATGAACGGATGCCGTTCACTTTGCTTCAAGATGCGTGCAGAATCTGTGTTCTACACGCAACGACCTTCTTGGCTACTTTTAAGCAAGAAAGGGTCGGATCTGGGCTTTCGACTAAACACAAAAGTCGTATCCCTTGAAATTACCTTTCTAACGAGTGGTTGCACGTTTCCAAGCGATACCTGTAGCCACGGGAAAGTCCGTTTGAATCCACTGCGGTTGGGAGTTAATGCCCAGGAAATCTGTATCCTGTACGCAGCAGACTTCGAGTTGGATTTCTGGTATGATGTGACTAGAACTGGGCTTTCAACTAAACACAAAAGTCGTAGCCCTTGAAATTACCTTTCCAACGAGTGGTTACACATTTTCAGACGATACCTGTAGCCACGGGAATCCCCAGTCAAAGTTGCTGACCAGATTACATATAATTCTAGGTGATTACAATATGAACTTGGATTCGATGGAATAGATGTTGCAATCCATCTCGAGGTTGGGTGAATTCTTTTGTGTTAATCACCGAGGTAATGTGAGGGTTGATGTTTGAGGACTTGAATTCCTATGCCGAGATGTGAATCTAGCCTAAGTGAAAGAAAGGCTTTGTTATATTTGGTAGATCACCATTATACGCATTATCTATAATATGTTGAATTCATGTGGAAGGGTTTGTAAATGATTAAACTATGGCCCTGATGTATAATGAATTGATGGAAGGGAATGGATAGTCCAATGCTTAGAGTGTCGTCTCCCTACGGGTAGCATTGTGGAAGTTAACAAGTGCGGTGTAGACCTTCACTAATGAGAATGAGGTTGAGTTGGATAAAATTGGACGGTTGGGCTTGGTCCTCGGTGTTCACGTCTTGGGGCTCCTTTCGTGCTACGTGAACGATTGGGCTTGGTCCTCGGTGTTCACGTCCCGAGGCTCCATCCGTATTTGTTGGATGTTTGTCCTTGGTCCTTGTGCTTTCTCCGAGGCTCCTTCCATGCCATGAATTGTGGAATTGCATGCAGTGTGAGTCGACACGCGGTGTCGTAATCCCGGGTTAAGGATAGAGTGGCAGGTCTACGGGCTTGCCAATCGTCACACCGATGGGAGTTGACAGTTAGACCTTAGGCGGTTGGGCTTGGTCCTCGGTGTTCACGTCCCGAGGCTCCTTCCGTGCCAAGTGAACGGTTGGGCTTGGTCCTCGTGCTCATTTCCGAGGCTCCTTTCGTGTCATACCATAGGCCAGTCGGGGCTAGGATCTTGGTGCATATTTACCCGAGAGAACCCGATGAGCCGTAGTACGCATGTGAGCTCCGCTGTTGTGTTCTTAGCGTTGAGGCGTACGGAGGCCTAGGCCAGGTAGTGTGGAGACCAGCCTAGTAGTGGAGATGCCCGCTCTACTGTCACCGTTTGGCCACGACGGTTGATGCCTGAGAGGTTAGCTACCTGCTTGAATAGTGGGAACTATAAGTCTGTATCGACATAGCGATTGCATGTGCTTGATCATTGGTGTGTCATTGCATTGCATACATAGTATTGCACTTCATTATATACACAAGACCCTTATCGTATAAGTTTGTATGGGCACTCCTATACGATGAGTTACTTTCTGCTAAACAACCCTCAACTTATATGCTTGTATGGGCACCCATATAAGTTGAGTTACTTACTGTTCTAGATATATACTCTCTTGCTGCTGTAGATTGTAGATTTGTAAAATAAGACCTTGTTCATTTGTATACTGTTTCTATTGCTATTTATGATATGTACTTATACTTCACCTGCTTGAACTACTGATATATATTTATTTTACTTGTTCCTTTCTCTGCCCGGTGCCGAGGAGTCGCCGGGGGAGCGGATGTGAAACCACTTAGTCTTTTTGACTAACGGTTGCTACGTCTTCCTTTTTAGGAGGAAACCCCGCTGGTGGAGCAGCAGGCTATGCAGACGGACAGCCAGGCCAGGGTGACAGGGCCTGAAGGGACGGTACCGTCGCTACCGTCGGTTACAGATGTGAGTGAGAGAGAGATTTTGTTGTAGCCCTTCGGGGCAATTTTGTTCTCGTACTCTGATATTAGAAGCTTGCTGTAGCTTCTTTATTTATAATATTATGGACATATGCTTGGTGTGGATTTGACTTTCATATTAATATGGTTGGGTTGGCAGTTATTCTCTGATATTGGTTGTAGCCGGCAGAGTAGGCGTCCTGTGGTATAGGCTAGCCCGAGTGCTAGTACTACTGCAAGGTGGCTGTTCTGGGCATAACACCCCTCTCGTGCCGTGTTTTGTGTTCCGGGAGGGGGGTCTTACAAATGGTATCAGCTTGCTATGATCCTCCAAGGCGAAAGTCACTTAACAATGGTGCCACCCCCATTTGATTGGTCAGTTTGGGGACAAGCTGACTTAGCGGAAGCAGTGGTGTGCCCATATGTAATTCACACTAAGTTGTCCATCTTTAACCTTAGATTAGCCAACCTAACCCTAGGTTTGTACCTTATGTGTAGATCCCAGCACATGTTGAGCCAGTAAGGGGCACCCCCGCCCCGTCCGTACCTACACAATTCCAACAATCAGAGCTGGGGCAGACGCTCACAGCTATTCTGGATGCCTTTAGGTCCCAATCTCAGCAGACACCTGTACAACAACAGGGTCCGGGATCTAGTTGGTTAAGCGTTTTCCGAGCTCTCTCCCCTCCCGCTTATATTGGGACAGAGTCGGCAGTGCGTATGGAAGAGTGGCTCGACACTATACAAGAGTTGTTGGCAGGAATAAGATGTCCAAACAACATGGCGGTGACCCTTGTGGTGACACTCTTAGAGCTGCACGCCAAAAGGTGGTGGAAGTCCCTCATGGGCTCCACTTTTCATGGAAGAGTGTACACGGACATTAGTTGGAGCGAATTCTCCGAAGCCTTCTTAGAGCATTTCATCCCCTCAGCCGCTCGGGATGGTCTGGAAGAGAGATTTTTGCAACTAAAGCAAGGGTCCATGTCGGTGACGGAGTACCAACGGGAGTTTCAACACCTGGCTAAATTCGCCGACTCCTATGAGCTGGATGATAGAGGGTACGCCAAACGATTCTACAAAGGCTTGCGAGATCCCCTAAGGCAAGCCCTTTTGTTTATAGCGGACTCTAGTTTGGCGGAGATTATTGATATGGCAAAGAGAATGGAAGCGGACCACTTGGGAAGTGGTAAGAGGCCAGCGGAAGGCGTGATGGAAGCAGGCCCCAGCAACAGAAGGAGATTTGATAATAAAAGAGGAAGAGGATATCGGAGGGGTGGCGGGCGTTTCCCCCATAACTTTAGAGAGGAGCGCCCGGTTCCACAACCTCCAGCTTTACCTCCACCTCCACAGTTTCAGCAACACGACAGAAGGCAGGAACGGGTGTGCTTTGAATGCAACCAACCGGGCCACATTCGATGCTACTGCCCGCAACTGTTTGGAGATGCGCCTTTCGCTCTCCCTCCAGCAGCCCTGCGGGGGAGAGGGTATGTGCGTGGTCGAGGACGAGGACCACGAGGAAGAAACCCCGGACCCGCTCGAGATCAGATGTATGCCCTGGACATGTCTCAAGAGCGGAACCCTCAAGAGATGATTGCAGGTACGATTTGAATTAGTCATTTTGCTTCCATTAATATCCTCTAATTGCCTGAGATATACTAGATGTCTAGCTTGAGTATTATTAATGACACTTAGGCACCGTGATGGTCGGCGGGAAACCGGCTTATACGTTATTTGACACCGGTGCCTCACATTCATTCGTGTCTGAAGACTTCAACAAAGATATACACGGAGCGCAATATTTCACTGATATTGCTCGAAGAGTACGCCTCCCAGACGGATCTGAGATGACGGCAACCGCAAAGTTTGAGTTAGAGATAGCCATTGGGGGAAAGACCTTTGATACCCCTACCACAATTTTGAGAATACCAGAGTTCGACCTCATCCTGGGTATGGCGTGGCTAGATTGGCACCATGCGAGAATCGACTGTGCGGAGAAGCGTATCTATTTGAGACATGGGGATACTGATGTAGTCTTCCAAGGTATAAATTTCGCATCACGAATCTTGTTATCCTCAAGCTAGACCTTGAAAGCTCATATGAGAGGGGATGAAGTCTACATGATACGATTCGAACTAAAGGAGATGAAGTTAGATTTGAAGGATGTGCGGGTAGTACGGGACTTCCCTGAGGTATTTCCCGAGAAACTGCCAGGGTTACCCCCGCATAGAGAAGTGGATTTTCAAATTAAGCTTGTACTAGGAGCTAAGCCTGTCTCCAGGACCCCTTATCGGATGGCCCCAAAAGAACTTGCGGAGTTTAGAGTGCAATTGCAGGAGTTGGTAGAATCAGGGTTTGTTCGCCCCAGCTCGTCGCCTTGGGGAGCTCCTATTCTATTCGCCAAGAAGAAGGATGGAACCCTGCGTTTATGTATAGACTATCGGGAACTCAACCGACTGATAGTACGGAACACCTACCCGTTACCTCAGATCGATGAGTTGTTCGACCAACTGGTGGGAGCGCATTGGTTCTCCAAGTTAGACTTGCGCTCGGGGTACTACCAATTGAGAATACAGGAGGATGATATACAGAAAACGGCTTTCAGCTCAAGGTACGGCTTATATGAGTTCACAGTGATGCCGTTTGGACTCACCAATGCCCCATCAGCTTTCATGGGCTTGATGAATAAAGTGTTTGAGCCCTACTTAGATGTCTTCGTCATTGTGTTCATTGACGACATCCTGGTCTACTCGAAGACGGAGGAAGAACATGCCGGACATTTGGCCTTGGTACTGGAGAAGTTAAAGGAGCACACCCTGTTCGCCAAGTTTAGCAAGTGTGAATTCTGGCTTAGGGAAGTTGCTTTCTTGGGTCATGTAATCAGTGGGGCTGGACTAGCTATGGATCCGGCCAAGGTGCGTGCCGTGAAGGAGTGGTCACCTTTGAAGTCAGCGACCGATGTGAGGAGTTTTCTTGGACTTGCCGGATACTACCGCAAGTTCGTAAAAGGATTCTCCAAGATTGCCCTCCCGCTTACTTCCTTGACAAAGAAAGGAGTGCCATTTGAGTGGACACCCTAGTGTGAAGCGGCATTCCAGGAATTGAAGGATAGAATTATCTCCGCCCCCATCCTTGTCCTTCCGTCTGGGAAGGAAGGATTCCAAGTTTACACGGACGCGTCTTATCAGGGGTTGGGAGCAGTGTTGATGCAGCACGGGCACGTAATTGCTTATGCTTCAAGACAATTGAAGAAGCATGAAATCAATTACCCGGTGCATGATTTGGAGCTAGGAGCGGTGGTGTTCGCCTTGAAGGTATGGAGGCATTATCTATACGATGTCCACTGCGAAATCTTCTCGGATCATAAAAATTTGAAGTACGTCCATACCCAGAAGGAATTGAACTTAAGACAACGGCGGTGGTTAGAGTTTCTATGCGACTATGAGTTCATCTTGAACTACCACCCCGGAAAAGCAAACTCGGTAGCCGATGCGTTGAGTAGGAAAGTACCCGGCTCGAACTCAGAATCTCGATTGATGAGCATGGAGTTGGAACGGATGATCGAGGAGATGGACATCACCTTAATATTTAAAGCTTCTTCGGAATATACGGAGTACCTGTCCAGCATGAGCATAGTTTGTGATATCCGGGACCGGATCCGAGTGGAGCAAGGATTGGATGCGGCTTTGGCCCCGATAATAAAGTTAATCGAAGACGGAACTACCGACGAGTACACACTAAAGGACGGCCTCGTTTACTTTCGCGGCCTACTCTACATTCCCAAAGGTGGCAGAATCCGGGAGGATATTATGAGAGAAGCACATTGCTCTCAATATTCCGTGCACCCAGGAATTTCAAAGATGTACGTCGGCTTACGGAAGACGATGTGTTGGCCAGGGATGAAGAAAGATGTCTGGTACATTGTCACGCATTGTGAAGCCTGCCAAAGAGTGAAGGCGGAATGTAGGAGCCCCGGTGGCCTGTTGCAGTCGTTGTCAATCCCCGAATGGAAGTTCGAGGATATATCCATGGACTTCGTACATGGGCTACCTCGCTCCCGCTCAGGGAATGATTCAGTGTGGGTGATCGTTGATCGCCTGACGAAGGTTGCCCGGTTCATTCCTATGAAGAAGGAGGCTCATGTGGATGTCTTGGTACGCCTATTTGTGGAACAATTTGTACGGTATCACAGCATACCCAAGACGATAGTTTCAGACCGTGATGGTCGTTTCACCTCCAAGGAGTGGAAGGCGGTACAAACGTATTTGGGCTCACGTCTTACCTTCAGTACCGCATTTCATCCTCAGACGGACGGACAGTCTGAGCAGACCATTCGAACATTGGAAGATCTGTTGAGGTTGTGTGTGATAGATAGGGGAGAGCCGTGGGAAAGACTCTTGCCCTTGGTGGAATTCTCCTATAACAATAGCCATCAAGCTAGTATTGGCATGGCGCCCCATGAAGCCCTATAAGGAAGGAGGTGTAGGACCCCCTTGTCTTGGGTGCAAGATGAAGACCCGAAGACTTTGGGAATTGAGTACATAGATGACACTGATATGGTGGTTAGGCTGATAAGGGATCGCATGTTGGAGGCTCAAAGTCGGCAGGCGAAGTATTACAACGCAAGGCACCGTATGGTGGAATTTCAAGTGGGTGATAAGGTGTTTCTAAAAATCTGGCCGATGCATGGAGTGTCACGAGTGCGAGGAGTGAAGAAGCTCAGTCCACGGTATGTTGGGCCCTATGTCATATTGGAAAGGGTTGGCCCTTTAGCCTACCGGCTGGAGCTACCGCTCGAGCTAGAGAATCTCCACAATGTGTTCCATGTATCGTCGCTTCGGAAGGCGCTGTTGCGGCCCGAATAATACATCCCCACAACTGATGGTACTGTGGCTTCTGACAGATCTGTGCGACTGGAGCCAGTGCGGATCGTTGATAATGAGATAAGGACCTTGCGCCGCAAAAGTGTCCCCTTGGTAAAAGTACTATGGTCTAATCATGGGAAGGAGGAATTCACATGGGAGCCAATGGATTTGATGCAAAGACGCTACCCAGAGTTGTTTGCTTCAGGTAATTTTATTTAAAAGCATATTTTGTTTTCTGTATGCTTTACTCCCCACGACCTCAGCCTGATTTCGGGGACGAAATCTTTTTATTTTGTTTATAGGATTTGTAACGTCCCAATTCGCGCTAGGCCCCTCGCACGTGTTCTGAGTCAAGAGACTCAACTCGGGCTCGGGGTACACTGATGCGAGGTGTCAGGTGCATTGAATAAGTGTAGGGTTGGGTTCAAGGATACCCCAACCAGTAGCCGAGATGAGGGAACTCGGCCAAGTAAAAATCGACGGGAATGGAGGTTGATGCTCGTCGATCGTCAAGAATGGAGGTTGATGCTCGTCGATTCGACGGGTATCGATGGTCGATACCCGCCGGACTCAGAACTGCAGTAGGTTAAGGGAAAATCGTCGAGAATGCCTGACGATTCTCACCGATCGCCGAGAATACCCGGTGATACCCATCGACCGTCGAGTATCGCCAACTGATACTCAACACACACAATGACAGGATGTCCGATAAAATGGCTAAGGGAAAATCGTCGAGTATCATTGTTGATACTCGACGAATTCGTCGAGAATGACCCGCTAATACTCGACGATCGACGAGAATCACTGGCTGATTCCCGTCGAATTTGACTTGTGTGTTTTCTGCGCCCAGGCAGATTCACCGGCTTGTACAGGCGGACCGAACCGGACTCCGGGATTCGTGCTGAATGATCCTTGGACCGGTCAATTCAAATGAAACCTAATTTGGGCGGTCCAATTAGAGAGTGACACGTGGCGGAAGGGACTTAACCTAATATGTAATATAAAAGGGAGTAAACCAAACCCTAGCCATCGGATCCGATTATTCTTGCCGAGCCGTCACTGTGCAAAGCCGACGGGAGCAGAAGAGGAGGATATCGCGAGTCGCCGGAGCCGGATTCTGGAGGAAAAGCTCCGCCGTTTCCGTGGAAGAACACTGCTAACGAAGGCAAGGATGCCGCGGAGAAGGGTAACGCGATCCATGGCCGGCAACAGAGGAAACGCCGGAAATGAAGTGAGTTTCCTCCCCTCTCCCTTGGTGCTAGATCTGTAGCTATTCTTAGGCGAGACATCGACTCAAAAGAGTCTTGATGTGCGAGATGAAGCTTTCTAGGAAGGCCATGCTAGAACTTGTGTTCTAAAGCTTAGTCATCTTCAACCTCTCCTCGCTTCAAAGTGATGATAGGGGTGGTCTCGTGAAGAGGAAATGGCCTCAAGAGGGAGAATAAGGGTGGAGGAACTTCTGGTTGCGATTTAGGGAAAATCACTTGAGGAGGAAGATGAACGGATGCCGTTCACTTTGCTTCAAGATGCGTGCAGAATCTGTGTTCTACACGCAACGACCTTCTTGGCTACTTTTAAGCAAGAAAGGGTCGGATCTGGGCTTTCAACTAAACACAAAAGTCGTAGCCCTTGAAATTAGATTTCCAACGAGTGGTTGCACGTTTCCAGGCGATACCTGTAGCCACGGGAAAGTCCGTTTGAATCCGCTGCGGTTGGGAGTTAATGCCCAGGAAATCTGTATCTTGTACGCAGCAGACTTCGACTTGGATTTCTGGTATGATGTGACCATAACTGGGATTTCGACTAAACACGAAAGTCGTAGCCCTTGAATTACCTTTCCAACGAGTGGTTGCACGTTTTCAGGAGATACCTGTAGCCATGGGAATCCCCAGTCAAAGTTGCTGACCAGATTACATATAATTCTAGGTGATTACAATATGAACTTGGATTCGATGGAATAGATGTTGCAATCAATCTCGAGGTTAGGTGAATTCTTTTGTGTTAATCACCGAGGTAATGTGAGGGTTGATGTTTGAGGACTTGAATTCCTATGCCGAGATGTGAATTAAGCCTAAGTGAAAGAAAGGCTTTGTTATATTTGGTAGATCACCATTATGCGCATTATCTATAATATGTTGAATTCATGTGGAAGGGTTTGTAAATAATTAAACTATGGCCCTTATGTATAATGAATTGATGGAAGGGAATGGATAGTCCAATGCTTAGAGTGTCGTCTCCCTACGGGTAGCATTGTGGAAGTTAACAAGTGCGGTGTAGACCGTCACTAATGGGAATGAGGTTGAGTTGGATAAAATTGGACGGTTGGGCTTGGTCCTCGGTGTTCACGTCCCGGGGCTCCTTCCGTATCACGTGAACGGTTGGGCTTGGTCCTCGGTGTTCACGTCCCGAGGCTCCATCCGTATTTGTTGGATGGTTGGGCTTGGTCCTCGTGCTTTCTCCGAGGCTCCTTCCATGCCATGAATTGTGGAATTGCATGCGGTGTGAGTCGACACGCGGTGTCGTAATCCCGGGTTAAGGATAGAGTGGCAGGTCTACGGGCTCACCAATCGTCACACCGATGGGAGTTAACAGTTAGACCTTGGGCGGTTGGGCTTGGTCCTCGGTGTTCACGTCCCGAGGCTCCTTCCGTGCCAAGTGAACGGTTGGGCTTGGTCCTCGTGCTCATTTCCGAGGCTCCTCCCGTGTCATACCATAGGCCAGTCGGGGCTAGGATCTTGGTGCATATTTACCCGAGAGAACCCGCTGAGCCATAGTATGAATATGAGCTCCGTTGTTGTGTTCTTAGCGTTGAGGCGTACGGAGGCCTAGGCCAGGTAGTGTGGAGACCAGCCTAGTAGTGGAGATGCCCTCTCTACTGTCACTTTTTGGCCACGACGGTTAATGCCTGAGAGGTTAGCTACCTTCTCGAATAGTGGGAACTATAATTCTGTGTCGACATAGCGATTGCATGTGCCTGATCATGGGTGTGTCATTGCATTACATACATAGTATTGCACTTCATTACATACACAAGACCCTCATCGTATAAGTTTGTATGGGCACTCCTATATGATGAGTTACTTTCTGCTGAACGACCCTCAACTTATATGCTTGTATGGGCACCCATATAAGTTGAGTTACTTACTGTTCTAGATATATACTCTCTTGCTGCTGTAGATTGTAGATTTGTAAAATAAGACCTTGTTCATTTGTATACTATTTCTATTGTTATTTATGATATGTACACATACTTCACCTGCTTGAACTACTGATATATATTTATTATACTTGTTCCTTTCTCCGCCCGGTGCCGAGGAGTCGTCGGGGGAGCGGATGTGAAACCACTTAGTCTTTTTGAATAACGGTTGCTACGTATTCCTTTTTAGGAGAAAACCCCGCTGGTGGAGCAGCAGGCTATGCAGACGGACAACCAGGCCAGGGTGACAGGGCCTGAAGGGACGGTAGCGTCGCTACCGTCGGTTACAGATGTGAGTGAGAGAGAGATTTTGTTGTAGCCCTTCAGGGCAACTTTGTTCTCGTACTCTGATATTAGAAGCTTGTTGTAGCTTCTTTATTTATAATATTATGGACATATGCTTGGTGTGCATTTGACTTTCATATTAATATGGTTGGGTTGGCAGTTATTCTCTGATATTGGTTGTAGCCGGCAGAGTAGGCGTCCTGTAGTACAGGCTAGCCCGAGTGCTAGTACTACCGCAAGACGGCTGTTCTGGGCATAAGACCCCTCTCATGCCGTGTTTTGTGTTCCGGGAGGGGGGTCTTACAACCTCTACAACTCCCTTTCCTTTATCTGAGATAAATTTGATTGGGGTTGTTAATACTATAGGTTGGCTGGATGAAGCACCCAAGACCAGTGTACTATTAAGTCTTGAATTCACTGTGCTTGTGATGTCCATCAGTCTGATGCTTCTCCCACTAAGGGATTCTTCAAACTTCTTTGCCTGAAATAGTTCACTTTTCAGTGAAGCTATCTCCTCCCTACAGCATTCTAACTCCTCAGAGAGTTTGAGGTTATCTGATTTTAAAGTGCTATGTTCAGATAGTTGATTTCTGAGAGAGATAATCTCCTTCTCAGACTTGAGTAGGTCTAAACATAGTGCCTTAAATTCAAATTTAAAGTCTTCTGAATTGAAATCAAAAGAATCTATTACCTGATCTTCTTCAGCTTCATGTTCAGATTCAGATTCTGACTCTTATTCTGCATCAGAATTATGTTGAGAGGCATTGATAGTCATCATGTAGAACTCCTTCTCTTGGGCATCATCTTCATCATCACTTGAGCTTGATGAAGCCCTTGATTTTTCTTCAGTCTCACTCCAAGTTTTAGCTACAAATCCTTTCCCGGTGTGTTTGTTCTTGTTGGAGGAGGATTTATCATTGTTGTTTCTCCTGAAGTCTTTGTCTCTTCTCCTATCTTTCTTATCTTTCTTGTCCTTATTTTGGTTTTCTGGACAGTCAGGCACAATGTGGCCTAGTTTCCTGCATCCAAAACAAATAATTTCTTTATTACTGGACTTGTCATACCTTGGCTTTTCATGGCCTCTAGATGACCTTTTCCTAAAGTCTTTTCTAGCCATCTTGTAAAATCTTTTGGCTAGTAGACTCATTAACTCTTCATTGCCTGTGACCTTGTCTTCAGGCTGTTCTTCTATAGCTTTGAAAGCAATTGTCTTCTCCTTTCTTGTTGCTGGAGAAGCTGTCTTTTGCTCTTCCTCTCTATTTTTGATGAGCAGCTCATAAGACTTGAGCTTGCCCAATAGAGCTTCAGTGGTGATCTCATTTAGGCTTTTGGAATCCTTGATTGGCAAGATCCTTGTGTCCCAAGTGCTGGGGAAGCACATTAGGATCTTATCATTGAGTTCAGTCAATGAGATCTCCTTGTCTAAAGTCTTTAGTTCACTGACAATCAGACTGAGTCTGTTATACATGTCAGCTACTGACTCAGTTTCTCCCTTCTTGAAATTCTCATATTGGGTTATGAGATTGGATCTTCTGTACTTTCTTTCATCAGCTGATACTGACACAAGCTCAGATAGCTTGTCCCATATTTCTTTTGCTGAGTTGCATTCAACCACTTTTTGAAATATATCATCAGATATTGTCTGAGCCAATATATTCATTGCCTTAGCATTACCAACTTTCCACTTTTTGATTTTTGCATCTGTTCCTGAAGGGGGTGGAACAACACTTGTACTTGTACTTTCTGGAGATCTTGGACACACTGTCAAAACAGAATTGAAGATATCCCCATCAATAGAATTCATGTATAATTTAATCCTTGCCTTCCAAAGCGCAAACTTAGAAATATTGCACACTAGAGGTCTGGTGCTTGCATAGTCTTTGTTCTGTGCCATGATTTTATATGAATATAAATTATAATAGAAATAATAACCCTCTATTAAAGATTGATCTTATCAGAGATCTTTTGGTTCAGGTGTTAGCCTGTAGGAACAACCATCCTGATGATGGTTTAGTTGTTGAATAACCAACCTTGCTCTGATACCAATTGAAAGTGAGGGTAAGATCTACCTTTACTCTAGAGGGGGGGGGGTGAATAGAGTATTTTAAAATAATTTTGCAAATTAAAATTTAATTGGCAGTGGAAGACTTAATTTAATTTATATATGTATAGTGCTTGCAGTAAACAAAATAAAGTAACGCAAGAAACTAATTCACAACACACAGCAAATAAAACACAGGCAACCAGAAGACACAAGGAGCTATAGTGGTTCCCCAATTAACCTGGGTACATCCACTCTTCTACCACCCTAGGTAGGAATCCACTGCAGGATGAGTTGATCAGGTGTCCTGGGCACCAATGAGCTTTTTATAAGGTGCTCAAAAACCAACCCAGATTTTTTGATCAGGTGTCTTGTCACCACTGAGTTTTGACAAGGTCTCAGAAACCAAACACAAAACTTTTGAAGGGAGTTTTGAGTAACCCTTTTACAGCAGAATAAAAGAAAAAGAAAGTGTAGTTGTTCTTCTCTGTCAACAGTCAAAGAGAAGACTAGTGGATTATTGATGTCAAAGCTCCCCCTGAGATTTGCAGTCGTTCAGGAAGAGAAGCTTTGCACAGGGTGATAGGCCTTCAGAATGATTGAGATCTCCAGCAAAAGATGATTTTATTAATGGCTGAAATGCGTTGTGTCTGGAGTCTTGATTTATGAAGCCTTGAACACTTGAATCAGAGATGAGATACATTAATCCTGTAGTTCTTGTGTGTGTCTCACAGATCTCAGATGTTGTTCTTAGTTTTTCTCTTGTTATCTGTTGTTACTGTATTATCTGTCTCTATTGTCTGAAATGATATATTAAAATCCAATCTTCTAGATAGCCGTTATACAGTCATAAATGACTTCCTTAATTGAAACTGCTACAAAATCCTTTGCATTAAATGTTGGATATGAATAAATTTGAATTCCATAACTGACTGAATTTGAAATCCTGAAATCGTCGATCTCTCAAGAAAATCGTCGATCTGAGCTCGACTACCGTCGACCTGAGCTCAGAGACTGGAACTTGACTTGAAACAGAAATCGTTGATCTGAGCTCGACTATCGTTAATCTGAGCTCAGAGATCTAGATTTTGGCTTGAGACTGAAACATCGATCTGAGCTCGAAGATCGTCGAACCGAGTTCGATGACTCGTTGAACTGAGCTCAGAGATAGTCGAACTGAGTTCGACGCCTCGTCGATCTGAGCTCGACGATAATTGCCTCAGTCTTTCTGCACTTGTAATCTGATCTAGGAGGTCTTGGGGGCAGCTTTCAAACCTAAGTTCTAAGCCTTAGACCTATTCTCGTTTGACCTTTAAATTTATACAATGAGGTCAAGACACATTCCTAATGACATAGTGATCCTTACCCAAATCAGTAATAGGATATTCCAACACATTCTCAGTCTGTCTAACTTGAAGTCCCAAGAAGAACTTCAGCACACCCATACTGCTCATCTCAAACTTCTCTTGCATAAGTTTGGCAAACTTCCTACAAAAGTTGTTTTCAATAGAACAAAAGATAATGTCATCCACATATATCTGGACTAGTATTATCTTGCCTTTTGATTCCCTATAGAATAGAGTTTTGTCTATCTTTCCTCTAGAGAATTTATTCTCAATAAGGAAGGCAGACAAGGTTTCATACCAAGCCCTTGGAGCTTGTTTCAAACCATATAGAGCTTTCCTAAGCCTATATACATAATCAGGAAAGTGAGAGCTTACAAAACTTGAGGGTTGTTCAACATAGACTTCTTCTTTTAAATCACCATTCAGAAATGCTGATTTCACATCCATCTTGTATACCTTGAACCCTTGATAGGCAACATAGGTCAAGAACAGCCTTATAGCCTCCAGCCTTGCCACTGGAGCAAAGGTTTGATCGAAATCAATACCTTCCTCTTGCCTGTAGCCTTTTGCTACCAGTCTAGCCTCGTTCTTGACTATGGAGCCATCCTCATCAAGCTTGTTCCTATAGATCAATTTAGTTCCTATTATGTTGTGATCCTTAGGTTTTTGCACCAGTTCCCAGACTTTACACCTTTTGAACTGACTGAGCTCTTCTTGCATTGCATCAATCCAGTTGGTGTCTTGCATTGCTTCTTCAATCTTCCTTGGTTCTATTTGAGACAGGAAGCTAGAACATAGAATTGTGTTCATGCTCCTGCTCCTTGTTAGAATACCTTGACTTGCATTACCAATGATTTGGTGAACTGGATGATCCTTCAGGGGTCTCCTTGCTAGAGGAAATCTGTCAGCATTATAGCCTTCTCCAGTTTCCTCAACTTGATGCTCCACACTGTCTTCTTCATCTAGAGAGACTTGTTCTCCCCTGGATAGCTGGCATCTTTATCTTCATCCAACCTAGCAGGAATATCTTCATTGATGGTCAGCTTTTCTAGCCTATCTGTTAGACTTGTAGAGCTAACAGAAGAACTAGACAATACATTGTTAATAAATTTTGACTCATCAAATACAACATGCACAGATTCTTCTACAACTTGGGTAGTCAAGTTGTAGATTCTGTAGTATCTACTTTTGTTGTTGTACCCAACAAATATCCCTTCTAGGGATTTTGCAGCAAACTTAGTTTGGTAGTGCTTACAATTGACTAGTACAAAACACTTGCTTCCAAAGATTCTGAAGTAAGATATGTTTGGTTTTCTTCCTTTCAAAATCTGGTAGGGAGTCATCTTGTGTTTCTTGTTGATAGAGGCTCTATTGAGCACATGACATGCAGTATTTACTACCTCATCCCAGAAGTATTCAGGGAGAGTAGTATCATTTAGTAGAGTTCTACTAGCCTCAATTAAAGTCCTATTCTTTCTTTCAGCAACACCATTTTGCTGAGGAGTTCTAGGTGAAGAGAATTCATGATGAATCTTAAGTTCCTCACAGAATCTTGTCATACATTCAGACTGAAATTCAGTTCCATGGTCACTTCTGATTTTGACCACTGAACTGTTGTATTCAATCTGAATTTGTCTAACAAAAGTCTGAAAAACAGATGGGGTTTAAGATTTCTGCCTCAAGAAGAAAACCCATGTATATCTAGAATAGTCATCCACAACAACAAGTGTATATACTTTCCTACCAAGACTGTGAACTGGCATAGGACCAAACAAATCCATATGAATGAGATACAAACATCTCATTGAATCTTTGATGTCAAGTGCTTGGAAAGAGGACTTAGTGTTCTTGCCTTTTTGGCAAGCTGAACACACACCCTCTTTGATGCACTTAATTTGTGGACCATTCCTCACTAATCCCATGCTGAATAACAGTCCTATAGACTTATAGTTCAGATGAGCTAGTCTCTTGTGCCATTTGACACATAGTGAAGCTTTCTCTCCTGCAACCAGACAAATTGGTGAGTTGTTAAACTCACAATCTAGGTTAAGGCAATACACATTTCCTTTCCTAGTGCCAGTCAAAATGATCTCTTGATCACTTGACCAATTTATCTGGCACTCCCCTTTGAGAAAAGAAATGACATAACCTAGATCACTAAGTTGACTTATGCTAATTAGGTTATGTTTTAAACTCTTCACACAAGCCACTTTAGTGATAGTAATTGAATCACTAGTAATGTTACCAAATCCTTTGATGATACCATTTTCCGATCCACCAAAGATAACTTTGGGTCCATTCTCTATGGGCATATAGTCCCTTAACATTCTCTTTGTTCCTGTCATATGTCTGGAATAGCCACTATCCAAGTACCATATAGGGGTATGGTCACTTGGATTCACCTGCAACATATAAAGAATTACTTACCCTTAGAACCAACCTTTCTAGTGGGTCTTAGGTCCTTATTAGTTTGAAATCCTGCAACAGTTCTAACAGGAAAACTACTCTTGGTTTTAACATTAGTGTTAAACCAGCAATCCATGGCAAAGTGCCCCACCTTGCCGCAACACCAACACTTAAACCTATTATACCTTTTCTTAGGTTAAGACTTTACTGCTTTGTTGCCAGCAGTCTTGTTGAGTGTTGGTGCTGGAGCATCACTCTTCAAGAAATCCTCCTGAACCTGATGGGCATGCCTATAGTGTGGTCTATAAGCATTTGCACCCTTGCCCATGTGATTTCCATGCTCACAGTGACCATGTGTAGTGTCATGATCATACCTGTTAGTAGGATTCACCACCTTCCCAAAGAAAATAGGGGGTTCAGTAACTAGAGGCTGAACAGGGCCCTTACCTTTTCTATGTGAATTGAAAGCCCTAGTTCTTCCCTTAAAGCCTAGACCAGTCTTCCCTTTTTGTGAAATAAAATTGTCTATTAGGGGTAAGACAGATTTTGGCTTGGAGAATTTAGCCAACAGCTCTCTCTCTTGCTGAAGTTTTGCCTCCAGTTTCTTGATATGATTCTCTTTAAAAGAGATTGTACCCATTTGAATAACTGTAATGTTCTTCAATTTAGCAACCTCATTCAGTTTTAGATCCAACATCTTAGCTGAATCTGCTGCAGAAAGCTTAATAGACTCAATCTCATTGGCATGCACTTTAACAAGAAACTTGCTCTTCTTTAGAGCTTGCAACAACCCACCATACTCATCAATGAGTTGGTGTACATCCCCTTCAGACTCAGATCCATCCACTTCTATTGAAGCAAATGCTTCTGATTCTGATCCAGTAAAGTAATCTGAAACTAAGGGAGAATAGTTTACCTTACTTGGTCAAGGCTGATCCTAGCACTGATCATCTTCAGATTGAGCCATCAGCCCTCTACAGCAATGTTCTTCAACTCCATTTATGGAGTCCAGCATCTATTGGAATTCTTGTTCCCTAGACTCCTCTTCTGTTGAGAATAACCCAACATATGCTTCTGCTTCTTCTTCTCCAGATTCTGAAGATGAAGAGTCTGTCCAACTCTTCTTCTTCTGAGCAACTAGAGACTTCTCCTTCTTACCTTTGATCTACTGCTTTATCTTGTCCTTTGACTCCTTTCTTTTGTCAGGACAGTCAGCTATGACATGTCCAGTCCTGTTGCAGCAATAACACACAATCTTAGTATTAGATTGTTTACCAGGTTTAGAGGCATACCTGTCCTCCTTGGGTGTCTTCTTCTTCCTATAGTACTCATCCTTGGAATAAGATGAAGATGATGGCCTGGTTCTCCACTTCTTTTTCTTCATAAACCTTTGGAATTGCCTTGTAAAGGCAACAAAGTCCTTATCAGAAGTATGACTATCTGACGTGTTATTGTCAGAAATTCCTTCTTCTGCCTCAGCACTCCTTATGGGTGGAGAAGGAGATTTTCTCCTACCCTTTCTTGAGCCTTCAGCTTTGAAGGCCACTAAATTTTCCTTAAACTCAGATCTGCTGCCCTTCTCCTCTTCTTTTCTGGTAGTAAGCTGCTTTTCATATGATAGCAATTTTCAAAACAGTGTAGGTGGAGGTATATCAGCCAGCCTGGCCACTTCTCTGATGGCACATATCTTAGTGTCCCAATCCTTTGTTAGAGACCTAAGAAACTTATCATTCAGTTCATAAGTGTTGAAGACCCTTCCATAGGTCATCAGCTCATTCACTATTCTAAAGAACTTCTTATAGCATTCAGCTATGCTGTCAGATTTAGCTTGTCTAAAGCTCTCATACTCCTAGTTCAGCATAGACTTCCTGTCCTCTCTGACTTCTTCTGTGCCCTCCATGTAGACAATCAATGTGTCCCACATTTCTTTGGAGGTTTTACAATGCACCAGATTCTGAAAAGTGGCATCATCTATAGCACTTATAATAATGTTCTGTGCTCTTTTATCTAGTGTTGCCAGGATGATTTCATCCTTGGTCATTTCAGAATAGCTCTTTGGAGTTTGAGTGTTTGCATCAAGAACTGATACCTTCATTGGAATGAAGGGGCCTTCCTGTACTGTGATATAAATTCTTGGATCAGATGCTTCCATAAACAACCTGACCCTTTCCTTCCAAATGCTAAAGGATTCTTTCCTACATATAGGTAATTTCATAGATCCAAATTCCTTTTGATTCTCATTTGAGAACCCATTCTTGATATCTGTTATTTGCCTTGGAAAATAACTCTGACTGTTAAGTCAATCTTTGAGTAACCTCCCTCTGATACCACTTGAAAGACTTTGTTTCAAGAGCCTAAATACCTAGAGGGGGGTGGGGGTGAATAGGTTCTAATCTTTTAAAGTCCTTTTTAGGCAAACAGTTAGATAATTATTCAACACAGATTAATCAAATCACATAACATAAATACATCACAGCAAACACCAGATCTATAGTGGTTCCCCAAGATATGGGTACATCCACTTTCCCCCTTTGCCTATCCAGTAGATAACTGGATTCAGCCTAACTTCCTTCCACTGGCTCAGATCCTCAGATCTTATAATCTCAGAACCAAAATGGTTCCTACAGCTCAGACTTAACGAGTCCTACCTCAGATTCTTCCCCAGAATCCTACCTCAGGCCTTAACCCTACCTCAGCCTTTATAACTAGGCTTATAACTTAGACTTTCCATAAGTCCTACCTCAGATTCTTCCCCAGAATCCTACCTCAGGCCTTAGCCCTACCTCAGCCTTTATAACTAGGCTTACAATTCAGATATGATAATAGATCTTACAAGAAATAGAATATAATAAAAAAAACAAACAAATTCACCATCTAGATTCCTCTATTGGTGTAGCCTTCTTGATCAGTTCTTGATTGAACTGATCCTTCTGATCCAGCCTGACTTAGCTTCTCAAAGCTTCTTTATAGAACAAAATAAGGTGGATCTTCTTGCTGTTGAAGTTGATCTTCAGTCAGCTTCTTCCTTAAATTCAGATTGGAATCTGAATCTTTCTTACAGAATAATTCTGAATCTGTCTCTCTTCACAAAATTCTCTTTTTCCTTTTTCTCAACACTTTCTGTAGTTTCCGATCTGTATCTTATATAGAGTTTGCTTCATGGTTACCGGCTGATCCGGTTTCTAACAAACTACTGACAGATCTGTCAGAGGTGTCAGACCGGTTGGATATGACAGCTGTCAAGTCACCAGACATGCCAGTAGATTCGTCAGAGTCATTCCAACTCAGTAAAAATCACTCAGTAGGCTGCTTCATATGTGTCAACATATATTGGCCAAGTGTCGACACAAGTCTTCATGGTGTCGACACAATACTCCAAGTGTCGACACAGACATACTTCTGCTTCTCGACACATCTTCTATTGAATGTATCGACACAAGTCCTGTGTGTCGACACAAATGCTTCTGCTGTCGATACAGCTATTGCTGGAAGATGGCGTTGAGTATGTGTTGACACAAGTCCTGTGTGTCGACACAGCTGCTTCTGGTATCGACATAGCTGTTGTCGACAGGCGGAGTTGAATGAATGTCGACAATGTTGAAAGTATCTAGATGACATTGAGTGTGTTGACACAACTCTTGTGTGTCGACACAATTACTTCTCGTGTCGACATAACTCCTGGCTCAGGTGTCGACACAATTCTGAGTGTCGACACAGCTTCTTCAGAAGTGTCGACTTAGCTTGAGTGTCGACACAACTTCTTCATAAGAATCGACACCACTTGAGTGTCGACACAACTTCAGAGTGTCGATACAAGTTCTTCATAAGTGTCGACACAGCTTCTAGGTGTCGACACAGCTTATTCACAAGTGTCGACACTTGTACTTAGAAAATTTTCTTCAAATGCTTAAACCTTCACAATGTAACTCAAACATCTATTAAATACAAATTGATGCATATCATTGACTAAGATAAGGCTTCTCCAAATCTGGTACACATTTTCCAATGTACCCAACACAGTTCTAGTTATGTGTTTGCAGGGCTTATTGTCAAGTGTAGACCAATGTCAGTCTACAGTGGGTCATCAAACACAGGAGCATACAATGTAATTCCTCATTATGTGATCCATGGTGTTGACTCATGGGTAGCCTCTCTATTGGGATACACTTCTTTTTCAAGCACTTGGACTTATGAAGGAAGACTTGATGCTATTTGGAATGAAGAACTGAAGTTTCATAAAGTTGAAAATATTCTAAGTATTTTATTGGAGTGGATTCATTTTACTCGAGTAGAAACCTTAGAAGCTCTCGAGTAGGTAATATCTGAAACTCGAGAAAAGTAAGTGGTTCTCGAGTAGCCTTAATCTATCTCTCAAGTAGCAAAGTCCAGTACTCGAGTAGACCTTATGTAATTCTCGAGTGTTCAGTTTTTAGTCTAAGAAAAGTTTCTAATTAAAATACTTGAGTAGTCAAGTCTTGTACTCAAGTAGTTGAGTAGCTTAATTCGAGTGACAGAAGATAGATCTCGAGAAAATTATAAGACCACTCGAGTGGAGCATCCTTATCCTCGAGTAGTTCACTTAGTACTCGAGTTTGTCCAATTTCAGTACTCGAGTGATCGACATTTTTATCCAGAATTTTCTCTAAGTCAAAGCTCTCGAGAAGTTTAAGTCTACCTCTTGAGAAGTATATTTAGAACTTGAGTGATCTCTTAACATCTCGAGTGATTTCTTTTCTCTATCTAGAATTTCCAGAATTAGCTCCTCTCGAGTATTCAGAGCCATCCACTCGAGAGCCAGTTAATTCACTCGAGTAGTATACTTCTTACTCGAGAAATACTGTCTCAATTTCAGAAAATTCTTTAAGTCTCTAACAGATCTAATTTTTTAATTCCGTGATATGACTGGTCCACGTGGCCATCATCAATGACGGGAGATCTTATAAAAGGTCATGTCATTATGACTAACCCTAAGTGTGTTATTCTATGTTTCTGGATCGGCCGATATTTTCCAAAAAAAATCTACAGAAGCCACCGTTATTCTTCAAGATCGCCAAGGCTACTTTCGATCCAGATCGATTCGCAGATCAAGAGATTCTTCATTCTCCATCTACTCCTTGATCGTGTAAGTCAAAGCTTCTCAAAACAGATCTAGTCGAGCGTCTTCTTCTACAATTTCTGATAAAGCCACAAAGTCCAAGAAAGAAGACCTAGGGAGAGATTTTCAGATCTGAGAAGATTACTGCTTGTATTGTACAAATTTCCTTTAAAACTTGTAGGAGATTATTCTCTGAGTGTAGGAGATTTGTTCTTCGAGTTGTAGGAAGTTTTCTTCTTCTGAGTGTAGATCCCTCTTTGGATCAAGATTGTAGGAACGTTGTTCCAAGTGGTAGGATCGTTTTGATCTGATATTAGTGGAGTAGCCGAGTCTAGTGTATTGCTAGATCGGTGAGTGGAAAGTGGACGTACCCAAGATTCGGGAACCACTATAATTCTTGGTGTCCTCTGTGAATGCTTGTTTATTTCTTGTACTTAGATCGTTAAAGTTTTTATTCCGCAAAAAATAGCACAACTCACCTATTCACCCCCTCTAGGTGATTTAGGTAGACAACTTAGACGTTTTTCAATTGGTATCAGAGGGAAGTTGATAATTAAAAGGTTAATACCTTGGATCTTCCCCAAGTTGTCTCTGAGTTATTCAAGCATGGACAGAGCTAAGGATTTTGCTAAGCTTCCTTTGTGCACAAAGAACAATTTTGCTATGTGGAAAGAAAGGATAAAGTTCTTTATGGAAGCTGTGGATCCAAGGATCTTCATGATTATTAAAGAAGGTCCTTATGTTCCCATTACCGCCTCCACTATAGATACTACAAAGCCAGTTCCTAAGAAGCTGATGGATCTCGACAAAGATGAGATTGCACTTGTCTCTTTATACAAGAAAGCCAAAAATATTATAGCAAGTACAGTCGATGATTCAATGCTGCAGAATTTGATTCACTGCCAGTCTGCTAAGGAGATGTGGCGGTCTCTTATCATCTTGATGGAAGGTACAGATAAAGTAAGGGATGACAGAAGATCCCTTCTAAATCAGAAGTATGAAGCCTTCCGGGAAAGACCCAAGGACACCATTGCTGACACTTTTGAGAACTTCTTCAAGATAGTTAACGACCTAAGAGTGTATGGCCGAGTCTTCATAAATGGAGAACTGAACTACAAGTTTTAGAGGTCCCTAACCAAGGAGTGGGACAACAAAGTGTGTGCCATTAGAGAATTTTGCAAGTTAGCTGAGTCTGATCCTCAGAACCTCTTTGGAAAGCTGATGTCCTATGAACTTCCAATTAATTCTAAAAAAGCTGAAGAATAGAAGAGTCGATTCTCTCCCAAGGAGAAGTCTGTCGCTCTGAAGGCAGACTGCTCAAGGAAGGGAAAAGATGCTTCACTTTCCCCTGCTCAAGTAAAAAGTGAAGAATAATCATCTGAGCCAAGCCCTTCTGGCTCAGAGCTATCTGAAGGAGAGTTCTTGCTGCTCTCAAGACAATTCAAGAAATTCTTGAACAAGAAAAAGCAATGGAGAGGCAAGGAAGCCTCATACAAAAGATCACAGCATGATGGTGATCGACGACTGAAGGGCTAAAGTAGCCACGATAGGTATAAGTCTAAACCGAACAAACATATTTCTATTGACATAGTTTGTTATTGTTGTAATAAGCCAGGTCATGCAATTAATGATTGTCCCCATAAGAAGAAGGAGGGTAGCAAAAGAGAGGATAAGAAATCCTCTTACCATAATAAGAAGACAGAAAGAAGCCTTGTAACCAAAAAGAGAAAAACCCTCAGCGACACTGACTCATCTGTGTCAAGTGAAGAAGAGGAAGCATACTTTGGGCTCATGACACATATTGACGAAGAAGAAGAGCCCCAGTTCACTGGGGAGGTAAAATCTCACACACCCCTCTATGAATCTTATGTATTTGATCATGATCATGAGGACAACTCTTCTGATGATGAGTCTAAACTCATGGCCCAGTATAAGGAGTTGATCAAGGCCTACGACAAATGTCGAAAGGTCGTGAAAACTCAGGCTAAAGAGATTAAGTCTCTAAAGGCCGTAGAAAGCTCACTGAGAGAGGAAGTCGTTAAGATAGACTCACTCAGAGAAGACTTAAATACTATAGTTGATGAGTATAATAAGGCCCTTAAGCACCTCGATCTGAAAGAAGAAATCATCAAGGGATTGGAAGAGCAAATTGAAGACGAAAGAAACTTGTTGAAGGTTTCTCTAAGCCCAAGATAGTTCTTCCTCTTATTGCTGAGTTCTTTGCATAGAAAAAGGGTGCTGGCTTAGGCTATGTTGAGGCTCCAAGTAAATCCTCTAGGAGAAATAATGCCCAGCGAAAAAATAAGGTGGACAATAAGGCTTTGACCAAGAAAATGTGGAAAGCTCCACAAGATCAGATTACATTTAAGAAGGTTTTTTTCCTAATAATAGGTTTGATCTTGACTCCTCCTACGGTCACTTCACTAGGCCTACTTATGTAGAGCCCAAGTCGAAGTACCAAGGATGGACTCTCCCTCAAAACTTTAGTGAAAGTGTCGTTATGGCACCTTATGAAGAGATCACTCTTCAAATCTATGACTCTTTTAATCATGGTCATAACATCACGAAGGCTCCAAAAGTAAAGCCCATTGTTGAAAAGCCTATTAAAGAGAAGATGCCTTGTGAATGTCTTCACCATGAAGCTTCTACCTCTAAGAATGTTTCTCCTACTAGACCAGACTCCCTAAAAGTCAAGTAGGAGAGAGCTAGGCAAAGATACAACAGGCTTGACTGTTGGTGCTGTGATAGAATTGGTCACTTTGCCATCGATTGCTGGTTTAATCCCAGAAACTATGTTGCCCCTCAGGTTAACCATGTAAGAAAGATTGCTTACATTGTTAATACATGTAGGGGGATCAAGATAACTAGAGACCAAGGACCCAAGCAAGTTTGGGTTCCTAAGGCAAACTGACTAGTGATGGCAGGTATGTTCAAAGGCCACTAGAAATCCCATTTCATTTTTGGACATCGGATGCTCTCGGCATATGACCGGGACTAGAAGCCTACTTCAGAATTACTCACCAGTCGTGAACGGACCAACGGTCATCTTTGGAGGTTCTGACCGAGGAATTACGAAAGGCTATGGTATGATTACTAACAGTAGTGTATCCTTTTCGGATGTGGCTTATGTTGAAGGATTGGAACACAATCTCATGAGCATCAGCCAACTATGCGAGAAAGGATACATGGTTGAATTTCATGCTGATAAGTGTTTGATAAAGTTGTTGACAATTTGGAAACAATTTTATCAGGCACTCGTAGTAGGAATATCTTTTGTTTAAATTTTTTTTGTATAGACTCTTTTACACCAGTGTGTCTTTTGGCAAAATATAGTGAGTCTCTTGGTGACCAATGGCACAAGAGATTAGCACATATTAATTTCGAAACTATTAATAAATTATTTTCTCTGAACATAGTACGTGATGCTCCGAATGTTTAGTGCGCTAAGGATAGACCTTGTCATACATGTGTGAAAGGCAAGCAAACAAGGGCTACTTTTAAAAGAATTATAGACAAAGATTCTAATAGGTGTCTACACCTACTATATATGGACTTGTTCAGTCCACTGCAAGTTAGTAGTTTAGGAGGTAAGGATTATACATTGGTTATTATTGATGACTACTCGCGCTTTGCGTGGGTATTCTTTCTAAAACACAAGTCAGATACCTTCGATGTCTTTACAAATTTTGTAGGCAGATCAAGAATGAATACAACCGTTCCGTAGTCAAAATTAGAAGTGACAATGGTACTGAGTTCAAATCTGGGGCCATGACAGAATTTTGTGAAAGCCTAGGTATCTTTCAAGAGTTTTCCTCTTCTCGTACTTCACAGCAAAATAGAGTAGCTGAGAGAAGGAGTAGAACACTCATAGAGGCATGCAGGACTATGTTGAGTGATGCTTCACTACCAGAGTATTTCTAGGCTGAAGCCATCAACACTGCATGCCACGTGCAAAATCGAGCACTCATAAACAAGAACCACAATAAGATTCCTTATGAATTTCTAAAGGGCAGAAAACCGACTGTCTCATATTTTAGAATCTTTGGCTGCAAATGCTTCGTTCTTAACATTGGTAAGTATCATACTACTAAATTTAGTGAAAAGAGTTTTGAAGGTATTTTCGTAGGACATAGTAGCCATAGTAAGGCATATATGGTATTTAATAAGAAAACCATGGTGGTTGAAGAATCTATACATGTTGTATTTGATGAGACGAGCTTGCTGCAAAGCAACTCTTCTAGTGTGTTCATTGAAGATGCAGGTTTAAAGTTGAAAGAACTTAACTTGGATGAGCCGACTGAAGAAAAGGGAGAAAAGTTCATCAAGATCACCACTCCAACCCGGATTGGAGAGGTTGATGATCTAGATGAAGAAATCACCCAAGTTGATGACGTCACTCCTATGGTTGAAGAAGCTCCAATTGCAAGGACTCTAGAGCTCAGACATCTGCAGGATCACCCAATTGATCAAATCATCAGAGATCCCCAGGATGGTGTCAGAACTCGTAGAGGTACTACTAATGAGAATTTATATTTGAGTTTTCTCTCACTTGTTTAACCAAAGAAATTTGAGGATGCAAACTCGGACGCATCATGGATTATGGCCATGGAAGAAGAGTTGAATCATAAATAACAAGGCCAGACTCATCGCCAAGGGATATCGATAAGAAGAAGGAATCGACTTCGACCAGACATATGCTCCAGTGGCAAGGTTGGAGGTCATCAGGTTGTTCCTAGTGTATGCTGCACTTAAGGGCTTCACCGTCTATCAGATGGACGTGAAGTCCGCCTTCCTTAATGGTGACATAAAGGAAGAGGTGTATGTGGAACAACCTCAAGCTTTCGTTGATTCTAACTTTCCTGATTACGTTTATTTTTTATCTAAAACACTATATGGTTTGAAACAAGCTCCTCGAGCTTGGTACGAGATGCTGTCTAGCTTTCTTCTTGAAAACAAGTTCACAAGGGGAAATATAGATAAGACATTATTTCTTAGAGAAATAAAAGGCAAGATTTTGCTAGTGCAAATCTATGTCGACGAAAATATTTTTGGCTCTACTGACAACAACCTCTGCAAGAAGTTTTTTAAACTTATGCAAGAGAAGTTTGAAATGAGCAGTATGGGAGAGCTGAAGTATTTCTTAGGACTTCACGTGAAACAATCTGAAGATGGAATTTTCATCTCACAGACTAAGTTAACCAAGGAGTTGATTAAGAAATTCGGAATGGAGAATGCAACCTCTATGAGGACTCCAATGGGTTCAGCTTTATCTTTGGACAAGGATAAGAAAGGGAAACATCTATGGATCCTTGCTCTACCTTACTACCAGCAGACCAAACATAATATTCTCTACATGTGTCTGTGTTAGATTCAAAGTGAACTGTAAGGAATCTCACTATGCTGCTACAAAGCAGATTTTGAGATACCTTAAAGGTACACCGAATCTTGGCTTATGGTACCCAAGATGTAATGACAGCGAGCTAATTTGTTTTTCAAATGCTCACTTTGCAGGTACTAAAGATGACAGAAAGAGCACTTCCGGGACTTGTCAATTCCTTGGAAGAGACTCATTTCATGGAGCAGCAAAAAGAAGAACTATGTCGCGATCTCAATGGCCGAGTCAAAATACATTTTTGCCGACAGTTGTTGTGCACAATTTCTTTGGCTAAAGAATCAACTAGAAGATTACAACATGAAGGTCAAAGACATCTCATTGTTTTGCGACTCCTCTAGTGCAATAGCAATAGCCAACAAACCAGTCTCTCACAGCCTGCCAAAACACATAAAGCTGAGATACCATTTCATCTGGGAGCATGTGGAGCAAGGGAACATAGATCTGCAGTATGTTCCAACTGATAGGCAAATTGCAGATATTTTCACGAAGCCGTTGGATGAGACCAAGTTCAGTTTCTTCAAAATTGAACTGGGTATGCTCAATAAAGAGAAATAGACAAGGTGGACTCTTTTCACAGCTCATAAATCAAGAATAAGTCAAAAAGGTTAGAATTTCTCTAAGTGGACTTCATCTCTCGAGAGAAGAAATGACTACTCGAGAACTCGAATATGACTAACTCGAGTACTTCTCTGAATTCTCGAGAACTAAGTAAGTCACTCGAGTGCTATCACTCGAGTACTAAACTTCTTCTCGAGAAGTAAAATTGTACCACTCGAGTACTATCATACCGCCACTCGAGTACAGCTATTCCATCACTCGAGTACTGAAGTTCCATTCGAGAAATGACCCATCATATTCTGAATTCTTTCGAATTTTTTATTTTCGGAACCCGCGTCCTATCCGCCACTATCTAAGGTATGTTTAAGCTTAATTAGACTCCTAATCATCATTACTAGGGTTATATAAAGAGAAAATATCAGATTACAAGAATCTACTCGAATTCAAATCCTCTATCTCTCGAAAAGACTCTTCGTTTCCCGCCATTCACACAGAGCATGGTGTTTTCGCCGTCGTCTTCCAATCCATCACCCACAGTTCACTGAAGGACATGGCGCCGCCGTCAAAGATCGGAGTTGGCAGTGAGTTGGTTGTTGCCGGCATAGCAAAAATTTTTGATGACTTCAGGAATCTTCTGATTCTACTCGACATAGCAGGTTTGACGTTTGTTCTTCAGTAGCCATGTAAAATACTCTTTCCAGAAGTTGAAGAATTTTTCAAGAACATCAAAGTCAAGGGGAATTGGAAAGTGTTGAAGTCCAAGGTCAAGGAAATCAAGGTAAAGCTTAACAAAACCTCTGTTTCAAAACTTCTTAAAATGCCTGTAGTGGATGAAGAAGATGACATAACATAAGAAGATTATGATAGAGCATATAGCTTCTGTGGTATATCTGAAGTTATCAAGAATATCCGTCGTCCAGACCTGAATGCAAAAGGAAAACTCCTAGTGGATATTTTGGGAAAGGTTTTACTGTGCAAAACCTCTTCTATTAGTTTCATTTCTACAGACCTTTTCTATATGGTAATAGCTATTATTTCAAGGAAGAAATTTCAATTTGGTATGATGATCTTGGACAAGATCAGAGAGAGCATTAAAGCTCCAAACTATGCAAGGATTATCTCTATATTGTTACATGATATTAATCCTAAGGTGTTTGATTTATCCATAGGCACAACCATCCACCATATGAAGAAAGTTTCTATCTCCTCCATCCAAAGATGGGAGTTAAAATTGTAGAACGCAGCCCAAGCTGCCCAAGCCCATGAGCAAACTGCTGTAGAGGAAAGGACCCCATCTCCCTCTCTCCATAATGTTGCTAGCATATCTGGTGCAATAACTGAGGGGAAGTCTGCCTCCTTTGTGCAGCAAGTTAGAGTGCCCTCTCCTCCTGCTCCTTCTTGTCAGCAAGACAGGATACCTTCTCCACCTCTAGATACATTTATCCATCCTTCCTCTCCAGAAGAAATACTGTCAGATGCACAAGTGCAAGAGACCTTCCTCTCCACCACTGAAGATATAAACAAGATGATCGAAGAAATTAGCTCAGATGAGCCTTTACCTCCCCTCCATAAAGAAAATGCTAAAGAGCCATCCAAGAAACCCACTCCTGCACCATCTCCATCTCCTGCACCATCTCCAGAGTTACCTATTGATCACTCCCCTGCTACAAAGAAAGAACAAGAGGCAATTTTGCTTTCAGATGAGAATGAGCAGTCTCCAGAACCAGTTAAAGCTCCTTTGAGGAGGTTAGATTTCTCTCTTCCCACCTTTCTTGGTGAGGAAGGAGATGTCTTGATTAATACTACAAGAGCTCAAAGCTATGTAGTAGTTGAAGAAATTATACCCTGGATTGCCCCTCCTCCTCCAGCTTCTGTTATTCCTCCTGTTACTGCTACTCCTGTTACATCTGATATACTTGGTAAGATTGAACAAATGTTGCTATATCAAGGAAAGTATTTTGATGATTCTCTGAAAGCTATTCAAAATAAAGTTTCTGATCTAGAAAAAGAAATGAGCCGAGGATTTGCTGAGATTCAACATAATACAGATCAACTGAAGTATCTCTTCAAGATAGGTGGACAAGCATTGGATCACACTATTACTAGTGTTGGACATGTAATAGATCAATCAATCACTTTGGCTAATAATCAATTTCAATTAGAAAATAAGGCCCAAGAGCACCTCATGAAGATCTATGAAGAAGTGGGCACCTTCAAAGATGAAGCTATAAAGAAGCTATGTGTAGAAATCAGAAAGGGGGAGGGAATAGTGAAAGAACAAGTTGAAAAGTATGATACTAATGTCAAGACCCTCTGGACTGAGAAAATGACTGAAATTAATAAAGATGTATTAGCCCAGATTCAGTCTGTGAAGTTTTATACTTATGATATTATATTATGGATGCATAATCAGATATTCCATGAATTCCAAGCTGATCCAAACATCATTCCTCACCATCTGAATCCTCTTACAGAAGACTAGCCTGCTCAAATGCCTACTCAGATTCCTAACTTTTCTCCTAGGCCTCAAGGGGAAGCTCAACCTCCAGAATCTTACTCTCAGGTATGGGAATCTGACATTCCTCATGATCTACCAGAAATTCAGATTCCTAAAAGAAGGAAGTATGGAGATGGAGCTTCTGCCAGTAGATCTTTTCCAAACCCAGAGGTAGAGAAAAGGAAAGCTCAGGAGTTTGCTGAAATATGGAGCCCAACTTCCAAATCCCTGATTCTAGATACACTGAAGCTTGTTATGGACTATAATGAAAGCAGAAATCTTCATTATAGCTCATCTGAATAGGAATTATATGAGAAGTCTATGACTAATAGAAGGATCTATGACAGAGAATATGAGAGGAATAATCCAAATGCACCACCAAGACCTCCCAAGTATTATCCCAAGCCCTTCAGTTATCAAAGGAGACAACAGGAAAAGTAAGACAGGCAACATCAACAACAACAACAGTAACATCAAAGCTAGGAATGGTTATATATTATGAGATTGAGGATTGAATCTATGTAGAGATGAAATCTTGAAACATTTCTAATTATAGAATTCTTAGTTTTGATGACTATATTTTTATTTCTAAATTTCATGCATTTTGTTTTATGCTTACTTTTCAAATATCTAGTTCTTTTTATTTTGGGTGTAATTCACCTTAGTGTAGAGAGTCTTGACTTCTACAAATAAGGGGAGATTATTGAGTATTGTATCCACAATAACCTAGATTTGTATGAAGTCACCCTTGAACTAAGATGAATTAGGTTGTTTTTGATTTCCTGTTCTAGTTATGTGTTTGCAGGACTTATTGTCAAGAGTAGACCAATGTCAATCTACAGTGGGTCGTCAAACACATGACCATAAAATGTAATTACTCATTGTGTGATCCATGGTGTTGACTCATGTGTAGCCTCTCTATTGGGATACACTTCTTTTTCAAGCGCTTGGACTTATGAAGGAAGACTTGATGCTGTTTGGAATGAAGAACTGAAGTTTCATAAAGCTGAAAATATTCTAAGTATTTTACTCGAGTGGATTCATTTTACTCGAGTAGAAACCTTAGAAGCTCTTGAGTAGGTCATGTCTGAAACTCGAGTAAAGGAAGTGGTTCTCGAGTAGCCTTAATCTATCTCTCGAGTAGCCAAGTCCTGTACTCGAGTAGACCTAATCTAATTCTAGAGTGTTTGGTTTTTGGTCTCAGAAAAGTTTCAAAGTAAAATACTCGAGTAGTCAAGTCTTATACTCAAGTAGTTGAGTAGCTTAATTCGAGTGATAAAAGATAGATCTCGAGAAAATTCTAAGACCAATCGAGTGGCACATACTTGTACTCGAGTAGTTTGCTTAGTACTCGAGTAGTCCAATTTCAGTACCCGAGTGATCGACATTTTTATCCAGAATTTTCTATAAGTCAAAGCTCTCGAGAAGTTTAAGTCTACCTCTCGAGAATTATATCTAGCACTCGAGTGATCTCTTAACCACTCGAGTGATTTCTTTTCTCTATCCAGAATTTACAGAATTAGCTCCTCTCGAGTAGTCAGAGCCATCTACTCGAGAGCCAGTTAATTCACTCGAGTAGTATACTTCTTACTCGAGAAATGCTATCTCAATTTCAGAAAATTCTTTATGTCCCTTACAGATCTTATTTTTGAATTCCGTGATATGACTGGTCTACGTGGTCATCATTAATGACGATTATTACCGTTACAGAGATCTTATAAAAGGTCCTATCATTATGACTAACCCTAAGTGTGTTATTCTAAGTTTCCGGATCGGCCGACATTTTCCAAAAAAAAATCTACAAAAGCTGCCGTTCTTCTTCAAGATTGCCAAGGCTACTTTCGATCCAGATCGATTCGTAGATCAGGAGATTATTCATTCTCCATCTACTCCTTGATAGTGTGAGTTAAAGCTTCTCAGAACAGATCTAGCCAAGCATCTTCTTCTACAATTTCTGATAAAGCCGTAAAGTCTAAGAAAGAAGACCTAGGGAGAGATTTCCATATTTGAGAAGATTACAATTTGTATTGTACAAATTTCCTTTTAATCTTGTAGGAGATTATTCTCTGAGTGTAGGAGATTTGTTCTCCGAGTTGTAGGAAGTTTTCTTCTTCCGAGTGTAGATCCATTTTTGGATCAAGATTGTAGGAACGTTGTTCTGAGTGGTCGGATTTTTTTGATCCGAGATTAGTGGAGTAGCCGAGTCTAGCGTATTGCTAGATTAGTGAGTGGAAAGTGGACGTACCCAAGATTGACGAACCACTATAATTCTTGGTGTCCTCTGTGAATGCTTATTTATTTCTTGTGCTTAGATTATTAAAGTTTTAATTTCACAAAAAGTAGCACAACTCACCTATTCACCCCCCTCTAGGTGATTTAGGTTGACAACTTAGACGTTTTTCACTACTAATACCAATCGGATTATAAATCTACAACAGAAGTTAAGAAAAGCCCAAAATAAGGGGGCCCAAAAGTCCATATCTACAAAGAATTAAACGCACCATAACATGAGGTGTTTAACCTTAAGACTTTACATGGCTTTCCAAAATAAATGTTTCGCACGCTACAAGATTTACACACATCGACACGCAAGATGGCAATGCATAAAACCTATACAAAACTTTGGCCTTCGAGATCTAGTGCAGCTTGGGGCTTCTTGCCAGCTATTTTCCCCTCGACTTTCCAACACCTGTACCTATACAATCCACGAAGATAAGTGGTGATCGCTTTTCGTGCTAGAGAAAAGAGAGTCGAACTAGCAATCCAACTAGGCAAGTATACCTATCGAACTGTAGCTAGGGGACACAAGTGTCGTATTGAAATTCGGGAACTGTTGAGTAAACCTACTCACACAAAAACTATTATTTTATCGAAGGATGGTTTTAGGGTTAAGAGAAAACTATTGCGAATAAGGGAAGAAATATTGCGCTAAAGAGATAACTACTTGCAGTTAAATAAAGAGTTATTGAATGTGATAACAATGAAGGGTTGAAACTATGAAATAGAAAAGCACTCGATCGAGAATCACCTTGACAAGAGTTGACTAAAATGCGATAAAACCCTAACTTAATAAGGTAAAGGTCCTTTACCGTGGAGGTTCCTAAAGCTTGAACACGCTTCTCTCGAAGTCGTGCCCAACTGAGTTTAGGAAGGTCTGACCGAACTCTCGTCCAAATCGGAGGCCTAAAGCTCGCTTTACGCGGTGAACCCTACTATTGGTTCTCTCCAATCCGGGAGATTTGGATGTCTGCCTCTCTCGAGGGGTGCGTGCGACTCTCTTTACTCTTGAGTGTTCACTTCAAACTACGAGCCTCTAGGCTAGCTAAGAGTGAAAACAAAAATGGAAATTATATATCGATGATATAACTCCAAACATGAATAATCAAGAGTAAATCGAAGGTCTATACCCTAAAAAGAAAAAGTAAATTCAAAGAATCATAACTTAATCAACTCAAACCTCGGATCATCAAGATTAAGTACAAGGGGGATTATTTAATCATAGTGAAGTGGAGGAGGAGGGATGAGTAGAATAGCATTAAAAACACAAAGATAAAAAAAGGGGCACTTTATATTAATATCAAAAGAGATAACTACAACTTGAAGGAAAATTACAAGTGCAATGCAATAGAAAACCTAAACTAGCAATAACATTAAGCTACTAAAGCTATTTCAAAAGCTAATACAAAAGGAGTAAACTAAGCTAGGATTTGAGAGGAACTAAAATAAGAAAGAGGGAAAGGGGAGAAAGCATGAAAAAGACTAAGAAATAAAAGGGCAGCACCTCCCCTCTCAACCCAAAACTGTTTTGGACACAGGGGGTACCACTGAATTTATAGAATCTCACGGGTTGGTCATGCCCTCTGTCACGCCCAGGGAGGGTGTGTCAGGGGGGCATGATATGCATGGAGTTTACCACGAGCTCTGGATTCTGGCGAGAATAATGATTGCTTCTGTACATCGGTGGACACGCCTTGGGCCACGCCTGTGTAGAAGGGGCGTGTAAGGCATGTCAAGTCTCAATCATTGGTCAGAAATCCATCAGTCGTCGAAAAAGGTGGGACACGCCCTAGGGCCACGCCCGTGTAGGGGGGCGTGTCAGTACTATTGACGTGCAACAATGAAAAATCTTTAAATGCGGAAGCAGGCTTCGGGATGAGGGTGACACGCCCAGAGACACGCCCAGGGAGGGCGTGTAAGGGGGGAGTGTCAGCATTTTTCTTGGTATTTTGGCTCTGGCATCATCCTTCCTCTGGATCAGGCTATACGCCCTATGACACGCCTAGGGAGGGCGTGTTAGGGGGCATGTCAGGTCATTTTTGGCCAAAAGTTCTTAAAACCTGCAAAATGAGAATAAAACATTAGTGGCAATAATATATACATAAGGAGGTCAATATATAAGCTTACAAGACATGATTCGTGTATTAAAAACTAGAAAATACCCTAATAGTTTAGAATACAAAACGTACTATCAATGATACAAAAACAAAAATAGCAGTCAGCTTTTGTTGACCACAATGGTGTAACGAACCAACCCCATTCTTGTGGTGGTACTTCTTCCCTATTCTAAAAAGGAAGATGTTGCTACTAACAGGTCAATCACAATCAACATATGCACAAGCATCACAAATGGTTTCACACACGACCACATAGATCATGCTCTCATGACATGCTTTTAGTGTACTCCTTCTCGAGTCTCACCTAAAATACAAGGGCATACAAGGGGTCCCTATAGCCATACTATCATGCACGCGCCGCTGACATTCAAAGTCGTATGACCTAAAATCTAGAAACATTTTAATTCGATTACCAATGATGAGAGGCGTGTTATCGCCTTTCACACTCAATCGTAGTGATAGGAGGGACATGCTTCACATTTAACTAAAAGAGCGCGATAGAGAGGCTCAAGGTCCATATCTGGAAGTGTCTAGTTATCAACCTAAATCACCTAGAGGGGGTGAATGGTGAGTTATGCGTCTTTTGTGGAATAAAAAATTACTATTAAACAAGCACACAAGGATTTATAGTCGTTCCCCAGAATGGGTGCGTCCGTTGTCCCGCCTCGTCTATTTAGCACTTCGGGCTAGACATGACTACTTCACCAAAACACAAATTATTCAAATCATACACCTTAGATCCTAAACTCCTAAAACTCGGAGGCAATGCTCATACAACTTGGAGATTAACACTCCTACACTTGGAGAACAACCTCTCCTATAACTCAATACAAACCACGGATCTACAAACTCAGAAGAAAAAACTTCCTACAATAAGAAAAGAAGTTTTTACAACTTTCTAGATTGAAAACAATATAATTCTTTAGATCTGAAAGGATTCACTCTTCTTCCCTCTTGGAGAATAGAACTTTAAATGAATTGAAGGAGGAGACTTGAAATCTGAAAAATCTTGATCTGAAATCTTGAAATCCGACTTGATCAAAAGAACCTTTGAGAAATCTGAACACAATGATCTTGTCAAATTTATCTCTGAGAAGAATCGCTGATCGTGAACTCTAGGTCGTCGGGAAGAACTATTCTGAGAACAGTAGATCGAGAAATTATACGTCGGTCATTTACGAGTTCGAAATTAGGTCTTGAGATTTTTTGTGTTTCTTAGCAAGCTTTTTTCTAAAATGAATCCTTGATATATATATGAAATCCATCTTCAATGGCAGGAAATTTACTTCCAAAAATAAGCTTCCACGTGCACTGTACATGGCCATCGTTTGAAATGGAACCCGTCAGAAAAATCGAACTAGAAGAATGTTAAGTCCATTCATCGAAATGGCACGAGTAATAGCTAGAACACTCGACGAATTACTTAGATTACTCGAGAGCATTTGACAAATTACACAAATTCATTTGACGAATATGACTTAGAAATTTTTTTGTTATCAGTCACTGGACCACTCGAGTAAACTCGACGAATTCCACTAGTATATACGTGATGTCTTGATGAATGACACGAGACTTCACGTATATACTCGAAGAATTTTACTTAGCCATTACTCGTGCCATTTCGACAAATTATACGAGACTTCACGTGTGTACTCGACAAATTTCACTTAAGAAATTTTATGATTCTTCCAGAACTCAGTAACCTTCCTTTTCCTTGATTCCTATACACTTGAAAATGAAGTACACCCCAATAGAGAGACTACACATGAGTCAACACCATGTCCTACAAAATGAGGGATTACAATGCAAAGTCCTGTGTTTGATGACCCATTGTAATTTGACATTGGTGTGTACTTGGCAATTAAGTCCTGCAAGTACATAACTTGAAAGTAAAGTCAAATACAACTCAATTCATCTTAGTTCAAGAGGGACTTCATCAAATCAGGGTTATTGTGAAAGTAATGTTGGTGTTACCATTGTGATCTGGAAGTGATCAAGCATGTAGTCTCACTGCCAACATAATATGAGCCTATGGGGTCGCACATGAGAGCATTTGGAGAATTTGGAAGATTGGATTATGTTGGTCTTGCTCATGTGATGAGTGAAGGACCAAGCACTGGCATGAGATGAGTGAAGGACTGGACTCTACCATGTGTTGAGTTCGTCGAGACCACTTAAAGCTTTTGCCGAGTCATGTGTTGATTCATCGAGCTAGTGCTGAGAGTGTTGAGACCACTCGATGATTTGTCGAGTCAATCATTGATTCCTCGAATGATGGCGTTGAGTGTATCAAATCTACTCAACCAGGCGTTGAGTGCGTTGAGACCACTCAACGCCTTAGTCAAGTCAAATGTTGAATTGTCAAATTAGGCGCGGGGAGCATCAAGGTCATTCGATGCCTTTGTCGAGGTAAATGTTAACTCTTCGAATGATGGCATTGAGTGGGTTAAGTGCGTTGAATTCATTCAACGATTCGTCGAGTCAAGTGTTGATTTGACGAATCTGGAATTGAGGCATTGAGTGTGTTGAGTGCATTCAACGATTTGTCGAGTCAAGTGTTGATTCATTGAATATCGACGTGTATACTCAATGATACGTTGAGTCAAGTGTTGATTCGTCAAATATCGACATGTATACTCGACGAATTTTGTTTCTTCCGATTTATTTCCTTTAAGTCCGGTTCAACATGGTCTACTGTTCTGGGTCAGCTCAGTACTCAGTATATATACGATATGTACAGTAAACAAGAGAGTGAGATACACATAAGTCTTTGACCTAATCGCGAGTCGGCCGCTCATCCCTCCAAACAGAATTGTTCTACCAAGGACGATTATGCCGATCTCACCGCCGACTGTCTGCCATTCTTGTACATTGTCAGATATCGTTTCTTAAGAATCGTATTGGTCTCTGCCTCCGCTCCTTGAATGGATTTAGCAGTCTGTGGAGACGTTGAGGGCAAATCCTCTTACGACTTAGATCTTGGGCGACATGAGTCTAAGGGTTCTCTGTTCGTGTGGATCACTTGTAGGGGCATGGAGATTATTCTATGCTCGAAACTCAAGCCATTGTCGTTCGTTGGAATCAATAAGAGCACCTTAGTTGAGTATTAACTCAATCCCTCAAAGGTAAAATTTTGTTTACCGCACTTTATTTCTTGATTAATGTTCATCGCTAGATCCGAACTATTTTAGGTTTTCCTGTTCCATTTCCACTGATCACAAGTGTTGTGACGTATAACAAAACCCAACAGTGGTATCAGAGGGAGGTTGATGCGATGATCATTGTTTCAGAAGTTACTAAATCCATTGCGTGTAGATGTGGAAATTTTAAAAGTGTTCTAAAATGCCAAAATCTATTCCTGGAACATTAAATGTTGATGGATTTTGTGTGATATCTTTGTTACTCCATAACAGGAACCATCCATCTTGTTTATTTGTGAAACCAAGTGTGTTAGATTTTGAATCTCACATAGAGAGATGAGCTTGTCTATTGTGTAAGTGGAGTTATTGTTGCTCATGTCTATTGCATGTAAATCTGATGATTTAGAAGGGTTCTGGATGTTCAGATTTAGCCCAGTTCATCAAGTATTGATGATTTTATTATGCACATCTAGGATGCATTTGGATTATGAATGCTGTAAGTTTTATTTTGTGGATGTGCACATTGGTTTATTGTTAATCATGATTAAATATTAATCAAGTATCTAAAATCCCTTAAGCAATATTAAGTATTCGGATGCCTTCTGATGGATGACATTCTTCCTGCCTCGAACGATGAAGTATGGGCTTGCCAAAGCAAAATGCATTAATCTATCTTGGTAAGCGTGCGAGCGGATAATTGTGATATCTAAGTATCAACATTGGGTCAAACTTAACTTGGTGACCTCAAAGGTTTAGTGCCCAGATGTATAGGGTTGGCATGCACCATATGATGGATACGAATAAGGAGTTATTCACCAACCATACAAGAGTTGCATAGTGATGCAATCGGCAAGCGTTGCCTAACTAAATAACTATATTATAAGATAAGAGCCAAAGCTGACTCATAGTGTTGGAGAAATACATATCTTGTCCACTAAGAGAGTAACTCGCATATACTCTCTGAATTGATATCGAGGGTTATCGGTTTGATAAAAATTGTGGGAGTTATTTTGATTAAAGTCCTAATTGAAATGATAAAATATATTTTGAAATGTAGTACTAATTTTTCTCTATTTGAATCCTTGTAGAATTTCCATTGCAAGTGGATCTCATTCTACCCTGTCCCTCAGAGCCATCCTTGAGATGGAGAAACTGAGTGGGACGAACTATTTGGACTGGTACAGGAACCTGAGAATTGTTCTCAGGCAAGAGCATAAGCTCTATATTTTGGAAGAGGAATCCCCTAAAGAGCTAGCCAGGAATGCATCCCGTTCTAACAAAGATGCTTATAAGAAGCATCAAGACAACTCCTTCGATGTCTAATGTCTCATGCTGGTAACCATAAACTTTGAGCTTTAGAAGCAACATGAGAATATGGGTTGCAAAGAAATTGACGAGCATCTCAAGGAAATGTTTTAAGGGCAAGCTTGTCAAGAGAGGTTTAACATCACTTAGGCGTTATTTCAGTGTAAGATGGGAGCTCGAGACCTAGTAGGGACTCATGTACTCAAGATGATTGGGTATATAGAGAACCTTGAAAGGCTAGGATTTCCTCTGGGCCAAGAGTTGGGTACAGACCTGATCCTGCAATCATTGTCGGATAGTTATGAGCAGTTCATCTTAAACTATAATATGAATGAAATAGACAAGACACTGCCCGAGCTCCTATGCATGTTGAGAACTGCCGAAATCAATATGAAGAAGGCCAAGCCTGCTAGCCCCATACAGATGGTGTATAAAGGCAAGGGCTTCAAGAAGACAAAGGTTGGACCTAAGTCATCTCTTGAGCCCAAGTCTTCAGCACTAATGAAGAAAGGCTTGGCGAATGAAGGGAAATTCCACCATTGTGGCAAGGCTGGTCATTGGAGGAGGAACTGTCCTTCTTACATTTAGGGTCTGCAAAAGATGAAGGGAGATATGGCTTCCGCTTCAGGTATTTATGTTATAGAGATAAACATTTCTGCTCCTTAATCCTGGGTATTGGATACCGGATGTGGTTCTCACATTTTTATATATGTATAGGAACTGGGAAGGAGAAGATTGTTAAGTAAAGGAAAGGTGGACCTGCGTGTTGGCAATGGAACAAGAGTTGCTGATATCGCCATAGGAGTTTACCATCTTTGTTTTCCTAGTGGGCTTGTAATAGAATTATAAAATTATTATTATGTTTCTTCCATAACAAGAAACATTATATCTATTTCATGTTGAGACATGATTGGATTTTCATTTATTATTAAGAATAATTGTTGTTCTATATTTAAGAATGATGTTTTTTATGGTATAACCCAAATGTTTAATGGTTTATATGTTTTGAACTTAGACCATCAGATCTATAATATAGAAAATACTAAAAGACAAAAAACAAATGACACAAACCCTACGTACCTTTGGCATTGTCGTTTGAGCCATATAAATGAGAAACGCATATCCAAGCTCCATAAAGATGGACTACTAGACTCATTTGATTATGAATCTTTTGAGAGATGCGAGTCTTGTTTATTAGGCAAGATGACTAAGGTCCCTTTCACTGGTTTCAATGAGAGGGTTGATGATCTCTTGGGTATAGTACATACTGATGTATGTGGACCCATGAGTTCTATGGCTAGAGGTGGGTACTTCTACTTTGTTACATTTACTAATGATTTCAGTAGATATAGATACGTGTATCTTATGAAGTGTAAATCCAAAATCTTTGAAAAGTTCAAAGAGTTTAAGAACGAAATAGAAAACCAATTGGGTAAGAAGGTTAAAGCACTCTAATCTGATCGAGGTGGTGAATACGTAAGTCATGAGTTTTGTGATCATCTGAAAGAGTGTGGTAATGTATCACAGCTAACTCCACCAAGAACGCCGCAACATAATGGTGTGTCTGAAAGGAGGAATCGTACTCTGTTAGACATGATACGATCGATAACGGTTCTATAGACAATTATGAGATATGGACTGGGAAGCATCCTAGTATGTCATTCATTAAGATTTGAGGCTATGAGGCATACGTGCGATGTCAAATGCCTGATAAGTTGGAATCCAAGACAGATAAGTGTTATCTTGTGGGGTATCCTAATGAAACTAAAGGGTACTATTTCTACCTACCGTCTGAGGGCAAAGTGTTTATTTCGAGGACTGGTGTCTTTCTTGAGAACGAGTTCTTAAGTAGAAAGACTAGTAGGGTAGAACTTGAAGAAGTTCAAGAACCACAAACCGTGAATGAACCGGAATTGGAACCTAAGCAAGGACTACAAGGTGTTGTAGCTAGAGAGCCTGCTCAAGAAACACAAGTTCCACATAGATCTGGTATACCAAGGTTTGAGCCTGAAAGATATGGGTTTCTCGTTTATGAGATAGGTAATGTGTTACTTATGGATCATGATGATGAGCCTGCAATCTACCAAGAGTCTATGAGTGGACCAGACTCCGAGAAGTGACTTGAAGCAATAAAATCTGAAATGGACTCCATGTATGCAAACCAAGTTTGGACCTTGGTGGAATCATCTGAAGGGGTACGACCCATAGGGTGCAAGTGGGGTTTTAAGAAGAAGACTGAAATGGATGGGAATGTACAGATATTCAAAGGGCGATTAGTGGCTAAAGGTTTCAAGCAAATTCATGATGTTGACTATAATGAGACTTTTTCCCCTGTTGTCATGCATGGTTAAGTCCATCAGAATTCTGCTTGTTATTACTGCATTTTATGACTATGTGATCTGACAGATGGATGTCAAAATAGCTTTCCTAAATGGAAATCTCCTTGAGGAAGTGTATATGACACAACCCAAGGGTTTTGTATCTCCAGGTGAAGCCACTAAAATATGCAAGCTGCAGAGATCGATTTATGCATTAAAACAGGCTTCTCGAAGTTAGAATCTGTGTTTTGATGAAAAGATAAAAGAGTTTGGTTTTATCAAGAATGAGGATGAACCGTATGTTTACAAGAGAATTAGTGAGAGAATCGTTGTCTTCCTGATATTGTATATAGATGACATACTGTTGATCGAGGATGATAAACCGACCCTACAAGTTGTTAAGAACGACCTAGGGAACTGTTTTTCTATGAAAGACTTGGGCAAAACGACTTATATACTTATTGTTAAGATTTATAGAGATAGATCGAAGAAGTTGTTGGGTGTGACCCAAAGTACATACATTGATAAGGTGATGAAACAGTTCAACATGCTTGAGTCCAATAAAGGATTCTTACCCATGTCTCATGGTGTGAGTCTCTCTAAGGAACAGTGTCCTAAACCTTATGAAGTCTATTCCATATGCTTCGGCAATTTGATCAATTATGTATGCAATGATATGTACTTAATTCGACGTCTCTTATGCCTTGAGAATGACTAGCAAGTATCAGTCTGATCCCGATAAAAGTCACTGGATTTTCGTCAAGAATATCCCGAAGTACTTGAGAAGGACAAAGGATACGTTCTTAGTATTTGGTGGAGAGGAAGAGCACGTTATAAAGGATTACATGGATGCTAGATTCCAAATTGATAGGGATGACTCAAAGTATCAGTCAAGGTTCATATTTTGCCTAAATGGAGGAGTTGTTAGCTAGAAGATGTTGGGTCCATTGATCACAATGTCCCAGATTTATAAGAAGTCAAATAAGTCAATGGTATACACATAGTTGTATTTGATGTATATTCAAGTTCATGCATGCAGATTGCTCTTTGTCACATTGATTGGACAGGTGGCTCAATTGATAGTAATAGGTGGACTCAAAGAAGCTGGCCGGAAAGGCAAGAATTTGCCTCAGTCGATAGGCATTAAGTGAAGCAAGCTCACTCAACGCTGGGTAACGATATTTGACGAAGTCCACAGGCATTGAGTGAAGCAAGCTCACTCAATGCTATATGTCAAGAAGAGTAGTTGATAAAGGCAAAATTCTGGTTAACTCCAGAGGCATTCAGTGAGGACAACTCACTTAATGCCAGATGAGCTGAAGCATTGAGTAAAGACCAGTTAGTCAAAGATTTTGCATTGATAGTGAAGAAAAATGACTTAAGTCCAGAAGCGTTGAGTGATTTGAATGCACTCAATGCCAAGACCAAAAAGCATTGAGCCATGCTGCTGCAGTCAGAGCCTAAGATGATTGAGGAAAGAAATCGACTAAGTCTAGAAGCGTTGAGTGATGTAAACGCACTCAACACCAAGACCAAAAAGCTTTGAGTCATGCTGCTGTAGCCAGAGCCTAAGAAGATTGAGGACAAAAACGACTAAGTTCAGAAGAGTTGAGTGAAGTCAGTTCACTCAACACCTAATAAAGAAGATAGGAAAAGGCAAAAAAGCGATGAGTGAGGTCAGCTCACTCAACGCCTTCAGACAGGTGAAGAATTGACTAAGTCCAGAGGCATTGAGTGAAACCAGCTCACTCAACGCACTCAACGATTAACAAGTGGAGAAAATACTGAGGCATTGAGCGAAGCCAGTTCACTCAATGCCTAATCGTGCAAAGAATGTAAGACTATTAAAGTCATAATTTGGCTAAGTCCAGAGACGTTGAGTGAGGAAGGCTCACTCAACACTCTCAATGCCAAGAGGCGGAATGAAGAGCTAAGTCAGAAAGCATTGAAAGATGAAGGCTCACTCAATGCTCTCAATGCCTAAGATGCAGAATGATGCAGAAAGTTGACAAAGGGTTTTGGCGCTGAGTGAAGCTTGTTCACTCAACGCACTCAACGCCTAAGGAAGCAAAATATTGGCTATGTCTAGAATTGTTGAGTGAAGCTTGTTCACTCAATGCACTCAACACCTGGGATGAAAGTGAAGATTTGTCTAAGTCCACAGATGCTGACGTCAGCCAAAGTCAACAAAAGTCAATGAAATTCAAATTCAGTGCGGGAAAGCTGGAATCCACCGCTAAAGGCGCCGACGGCCGGCTATATAATATATTCAATACAAGGAAGGCTTTATACCCGCAATTAAAGTTGGGCCCACTTGTCATATAGCCGTTAATATGTAGAAGATAAAAGGAAGATCATCGTAAGACGGAATCACGAACTTTTAGGGCTTTCTCTTTTCGAAAAGTGAAAGATTGTCATCGTCTTCCTTGCCATTGCTGCTGAGACAAGAAGAAAAAAGCTCAAATCGATTGACCCGAAAGTTCTTCCAGTTAGCTATTGTCATCCTCATCATCAACATCAAGAAAGAAGGAGTAGTAAGGTTAACCCTAGCTGCGGCCACTTCACAGCCCAAGCTGAGCAATTCCTGAAGATAATTTCTGGAGCTGTGAAGAAGAAATCTGGACTGATTTTTCTCAGTACAAAAGGAGTAAGAAACAAAGATAATTTCTCTAGTATCAAATTAACACCAACTATTTTTTCTCTCTGTAAGATCCTTTTTGGATCTGAGCTGTAAGCCTGTGTTATAAAGGATGAGTTTGTAGGATCTGTTATAGATCTGAGTGGTATTGTATTTTGGCCCGAGGTAGGTGGTAATCTGACCACTAAGTAGTAGGGCTCTGTGCCCGAGTTGTAAGTCTTGGAGGAGATTGAGTGGTCCTACGGGATTGTGTTATAAGCTCTTAGTAGCCGAGATATTGGAGTAGTGCCTTGTATAATACATTGTTAGAAAGGCGAGAGGGACAGTGGACGTACCCATAATTTGGGGAACCACTATAAACTACTGTGTCATCTGGGTGAACATCTTGAAAGCACTAGGAAGTAGATCACCTCTCACAGTCTTAAATTATAAAAGTTAAAAGACACACTAAAAACCTTGAAACATATTCATCCCACCCATCTAGGTGGTTTGCTATCCTTACAAACAAATACTTTCAAGTGGTATCAGAGGGAGGTTGCTCAAGAAAGGCTTAACAGTCTGACTAGATCTCCAAGGGTAGCAGTGAAAGTATACTTATGGGTTCAGGAGAGAACCATAAGGAGATTAGTTCTATGAAGCTTCCTATCTACAGAAAGGAATGCTTTAGAATCTGGAAGGAGAGGGTCAGACACTTCATGGTTGAATTTAACCCAAGGATCTTTGTGATTGTTAAAGAGGGACCCTTCATCCCTATGAAGGTCTCTTCTCTAGATATAAGTTTCAAGACACCTAAGACTTATTCAGAAATGACTAAGGATGAGGTCATTCTTGCCACTATGGACAAGAGGGCACAAAACATTATTATTATTTCCATTAATGACTTTATCTTTCAGAATCTAGTGTACTGCACGATAGCCAAAGAGATGTGAGACACTTTGGTAGTCTATATGGAGGGAACTAAAGAGGTCAGAGATGACAGAAATTCCATGCTAAATCAAGAGTGTGAGGCTTTTAGGAAGTCCAAGGAAGAGAGCTTAGCCAGCTACTATGAAAGATTCTTGAGGATAGTCAATGAGCTAAGAACCTATGGCCGGGTCTTTAGTAATTATGAGCTTAATGATAAGTTCCTTAGGTCTCGAACTAGAGACTAGGATACTAAGATTTGTGCCATCAGGGAAGTGACAAAGCTGGTAGATACTCCTCCACCAACTCTATTTGGGAAGCTGTTGTCTTATGAAATGCAGTTGACTACCAGGAAGGAGGAGGAGAAAAATAGCAAGTCTCAGGGCAGAGAAAAACTATGGCCTTCAAAGATGAAGCCACAAGAAGGAGTAGGGGAAAGACTCCTTCTCCACCAAGGAGGGCCGCTGAGTCTGACTCAGAAAGTTCTGAGACATGCACATCAGATATCTACATATATGATGATGAGTTTGCTTTCTTCTCTAGGAAGTTTATGAAGCTGATGAAGAAGGAGTGGAGGAGAAAACCCTCCTCCTGCTCTCATCACCAGGAGGACTACTATATGGGAAAGAAGAAATCCTCCAAGGAGGACAGGTATTGCTCTAAACCTAGTAAATAAATTTCCACTAAAGTGGTTTGCTATTACTGCAACAAACCTGGACATATGATTGCTGACTGCCTAGTCAAAATAAAGTAGGATGGTGAGAAGAAACACCACCACCAAAAGAGCAAGAAGGAGAAGTCCTTCATGGAAAAGAAGGAGAAGAGATGGTCTGACTCCTCCTCATCAGAATTTGAAGAAGAAGAAGCCTATATTGGGCGAATGACAAGGTTTGAGGAAGAATCCTACCAGGATCAGTCTGGTCCAGAAAAGGCATAATCTCTATCTAGTTCTTCTTTTGAGTCAAATTATGAGACAAGTCCCAACTCTAGTGCTCAGAAGATTGCTTCTCTATAGCTTGCTGCTTCCCAGCATTCTGTGTCAGCAACCCTGCTAGAACCAAAAACCAGGGAAGTTAGACAGCTAAAGAACATTATTATCATATAAATATACATCATAAAATAAAGGAGAGTCTCATTAGAGATCTGGAAGAGAAACTCCAGGGAGAAAAGAGGATTGTGGCTAGCTACTCTAAGCCCAATTCAGTGTTCCCCATCATTGACTCCTTCTCCTCTCAGAGAAATAAGAGGGGTTTAGGTTTCAAGGGAAACACAAGGGCTGCCACTCTCAAAGGAAAGGGAAAAGCTCCAGTTCAGCCACCCATTGCCTTTGAAATGGTAATACTCCCTTCTAACAGGTATGAATAGGACTCTATGTATGGTAACTGGAAGAATGGGAACTCTTCTTGGAAGAATACTAGTGTACCTTCCAATGGAAGGAGAAGAGGAATAGGGATGAGTGCCTCAAGGCAGCCCATGAAGAAATACAAATGGCCCATCATGGACCATTTATCTTTGGTACTACAACCCCCACTCTTAAGAATATGGTTGCAGCCAAAGTTCAGGGCCATCCAGCTAAGACTCTGACCAATGATCAGTCAATCAGCAAGCCTTATTTTACTAATTCTGATGCTATCAAGATCATGTATTTTGCAAAGAAGACTACTTCTAATGGCACTCAGAGAAGGCCAAATAATTCTACTGAAATACAAACCTTCAGCCAGATCCTAGCTGAAAGGAAACTGAGAAAGGTTGTTGTTGTTCCTTCTAGACATGGAGCTGTTGTCAGCATAACTAGCAGACCGGCTCAGAAAAGAACAACATCCATGAGTGTTGGTGCTATGGAAAAGTGGGTTAATATGCCATTTATTGCTGGAATAATCCCAGTGTGGCAAGAGCTAAAGTTAGTCTACCAGTTAGAAAAACTGTTGGTGGAATTGTTCATTTTCATACTGACATGAACTAAGGACCCTATAAATATTAGGGTCCTAAGGTAAAGTAAACATATTTTGCAGGTTAGTCCAAGTGCCTATACCCCTATATGATACTTGGACAGTGGTTATTCCAGGCACATAACTAGAACAAGGAGTTATCTGAAGGAGTATATTCTAGTGAAGGATGGACCCAAAGTTATCTTTGGTGGTTCAGATAGAGGAGTCACCAGAGGGTATGGAAAGATCACTAATGACATAGTCACTATCACCAAAGTTGCTTATGTGGAAGGTTTGTAACATAACCTAATAAGTATAAGCCAATTATGTGATCTAGGCTATGTCACCTCATTGCACAAGGATTAGTGCCAGATTAAGAGGTTAAGTGACCAAGAGGTCATCTTGACAGACACAAGGAGGGGAACATCTATTGTTTGAATTTTCTATGTTTAGATATAGACTCCCCTGTATGCCTAGTTGCATATGTGAAAACCTCATACTATGTACAGTGGCATAAGAGGCTAGCTCATTTGAATTATAAAACCATAGGCATGCTCTTTAATGAAGAGCTTGTTAGGAATGGTCCTAAGAAGAAGTGCTCTAAGGAGGGTATCTGCTCTGCATGCCAAAAGGGCAAACAGATTAAGACCTCCTTCAAGAGCATTGGGTCCAAAGAATCAGTGAGGTGCTTATACCTCCTGCATATGGACTTGTTTGGTCCTATGCCCGTTAAAAGTATAGGTAGGAAAGTCTACACCCTTGTGGTTATTGAAGACTTCTACAGATTTGCTTGGGTTTTCTTTCTTAGGAAGAAGTCTGAAACCCTGATATCTTCAAGACATTTGTCATGCAAATTCAAAATGAATTTGACAGGACTATGGTCAAAATCAGAGGTGACCATTAGATTAAATTTCAGTCTGAATGCATGACAAGGTTCTGTGAAGAGCATGGGATTCACCAAGAATTCTCCTCTCCTACAAAACCCTAGCAAAATGGGATTGCTGAGATAAAGAATATGACTGTCATAAAGGCTAGAAGGACCTTGTTGAGTGACACATCTCTCCCAGAATACTTCTGGGCTGAGGCAGGTAATACTGCATGTCATGTCCTTAACAGGTCTTCTATCACCAAGAGCCACAAGAAGACTTCCTATGAGATCTTGAAGGGCAGAAAACCAAACCTAAGCTATTTAAGGATATTTGGTAATAAGTACTATATGCTAAATAATGGAAAGTCCTATGTTACTAAGTTTATTACCAAGTCCAATGAAGGGATTTTTATTGGGTACAACAATCACAACAAGACCTATAGGATCTACAACTTGAAAAATCAAGTTGTAGAAGAGTCTATTCATGTAGTTTTTGATGAGTCTACAATGATTAACAGTGAGCTGCTAAGCTCCTCTTCTAGTCCTGCAGGTACTAAACTGATGATGGATAAGCTGACTATCAAGGAGGTTGCTCCATTAGTTCAAGATGAATCTGATAGAGTGTGCATTCCATAGGAAGCACAAGGCACATAGGTTATGGATGATGATCAACAGAGTGAAGACAATGAAGATCAGGAAGCTAAAGTAAGATTGCCTCCAGCAGTATGACATCTAAGGGATCATCCAAGACACCAGATCATTGGTAATACCAGCCAAAAAGTAGTGACAAGGAGTAAAAGTCTGAATACAACCTTGTATTTTAGTTTCCTGTCACAGGTTGAGCCCAAGAGATTTGAAGAGGCCAACATAGATCAGTTCTAGATTGTAGCTATGCAAGAGGAACTGAACCAATTTAAGAGGTATAAAGTCTGGAAGCTGGTTCCTAGACCACAAAGACATAATGTCATTGGAGTCAAGTTGATCTAAATGAACAAACTTGATGAAAATGGCATTATAGTTAAGAATAAGGCTAGATTGGTGGCTAAAGGATACATGCAAGAAGAAGGTATTAATTTTGATCAAACCTTTGCCCCAGTAGCCAGACTATAAGCAATCAGGCTTTTCCTTACATATGCTGCACACCAAGGATTCAAAGTCTACCAGATAGATGTGAAGTCAGCCTTTCTGAATGGTGACTTAAAGGAAGAGGTTTGTGTTGAACAGCCTCCAGGTTTATGTTGAACAACCTCTAGGTTTTGTTGTTCCTAACTCACATGATTTTGTTTATAAACTTAGGAAAGCTCTATATGGGCTAAAGCAAGATCCTAGAACTTGGTATGAGACATTGTCCAGCTTCCTCATTGAGAATAAATTCTTAAGGGGGAAGATAGATAAGACCCTATTCCTAAGGGAATCTAAGGGCAAGATCATCCTAGTCAAGATTTATGTTGATGACATAATCTTTGAATCTACTGATGAGAACTTTTGCAGGAAGTTTGCTAAACTTATGCAAGGGAAGTTTGAGATGAGCAGTATGTGTGAGCTCAAGTTTTTCTTGGGCCTCCAAGTAAGAAATACTGATGATGACTTATCCATATCCCAGTCTAAGGTCAATAGGGAGTTGATCAAAAAGTTTGGTATGGAGAATGCCTCCACCATGAAAACTCACAGGGGGTCAAGTATGCATATAAACAAAGATGAAGCAGGGAAACCTGTTGATGAAACTTTGTATAGAGGGATAATTGGCTCCCTTTTATACCTTATTTCTAGTAGGTCAGACATCATGTATGATACATGTGTTTGTGCTAGGTATCAGGCCTGCCCTAAAGAATCTCACTACTCAGTTGCTAAGAGAATTTTGAGGAATCTTAAGGGCACACCAGATCTTGGACTATGATACCCTAGAAATGAGGATTTTAATCTAACATGCTATTTAGATACAGACTTTACAGGCAACAAAGAATACAGGAAGAGCACATCAGGAACCTATCAGTTTCTGGGAGGAAGACTAGTGTTTTGGAGCAGCAAGAAGCAAACAAGTGTTGCAATCTCAACTATAGAATTAGAGTATATTTTTGCTGGGAGCTGATGTGTACAGTTGTTGTGGATCCAGCATCAGCTCTAGGACTATAACCTCCAAATAAGTAGAAGTCCTTTATTTTATGATTCTACTAGTGCCATCTCAATTGCTAGGAATCCTTTCTCATATAGCGGGACAAAACATATTGAGATAAGGTATCATTTTATTAGAGTGCATGTGGAATGTGAAGACATCAGTCTTGAGTTTGTCCCTACAGACAAACAAGTGGCTGACATCTTCACAAAGCCACTAGATGAAGCAAAGTTCAACACCTTTTAGTTTGAGTTGGTATGTTGAACTTGGTATAGCTTCAGTTTCTCCTTATGTTGTTTTTGTTGCAGGTTGTACTACTTTATATAGCTGGAAAAGACCTTCAGTTGTATCAAGCCTTTCAAGTGGTTCAAGTGCTATCATGACTGGATGCTCCTAATTAGGGGGAGCAAGTCCAACATTTGCAAGAACTCATTTTGTTTCTTATAGAGAAGGTGCAAGAAGCTGATTATCTATAATAAGATAGGGGGAGAAGATGTTCAAAGGCAGATAAGTCCAGCACCTCCTTGACTATTCTGTAGAAGTCAAAAAGGGGGAGGAAAATGTGATCAAGGAAATGATCAAGGCTATGCAGCGAAATAGGGGGAGCAGCAAGTGATGTTGATTACCTTGCAGGCAAGGAAAGTGTGGTAACCAATATCTTATTACCTCTTCCATTATACTGATTATCAGTTGCATATGTTGTGTGTATCATTGACTAAGAGTTTTGATGAATGGTTTTGACTTCTTCAAATAGGGGGTGATTGTTGGGTCCATTGATCCCAATGTCCTAGATTTAGAAGAAGTCAAGCAAGTCAATGGTATACACATAGTTGTATTTGATGTATGTTCAAGTTCATGTATACAGGTTGCTCTTTGTAACATTGATTGGACAGGTGGCTCAAGTGACAATGACAGGTGGACACAAAGGAGCTAGTTGGAATGGCTGGAATTTTCCTAAGTCTAAAGGCATTAAGTGAAGCAAGCTCACTCAATTCCAGGTAACGATATTCGACAAAGTTTACAGGCATTGAGTGAAGCTAGCTCACTCAACGCCAGATGTCAATTAGAGCAGTTTACAAAGGCAAAATTCTGGTTAAGTTTAGATGCATTGAGTGAGGATAGCTCACTCAACGCTAGATGAGCTGAAGCGTCGAGTAAAGACCAGTCAGTCAAAGCTTTTGAATTTATAGTGAAGAAAAATGACTTAAGTCCGGAAGCGTTGAGTGATGTCAATGCACTCAATGCCAAGACCAAAAAGGATTGAGTCATGTTGCTGCAGTCAGAGCCTAAGAAGATTGAGGACATAAATCGAAAAAGTATAGAAGCGTTGAGTGTTGTCAACGCACTCAATGCCAAGACCAAAAAGCATTGAGTCATGCTACTGCAGTCAGAGCCTAAGAAGATTGAGGACATAAATCGACAAAGTACAGAAGCATTGAGTGAAGCCAGTTCACTTAATGCCTAATAAAGAAGACAGACAAAGGCAGAAAGCATTGAGCGAGGCCAGATCACTCAACGCCTTCAGACATGTGAAGAATTGACTAAGTACGGAGGCATTGGGTGAAGATAGTTCACTCAACGCACTCAACGCTTGACAAGTGGAGAAAATAATGAGGCGTTGAGTGAAGCCAGTTCACTCAACTCCTAATCGTACAGAGAATGTTGGACTATGAAAGTCAGAATTTGGCTAAGTCTAGAGGTGTTGAGTGAGGAAGGCTCACTCAACGCTCTCAATGCCAAGAGTTAGAATGAAGAGCCAAGTCAGAAAGCATTGAGTGATGAAGGCTCACTTAACGCTCTTAACGCCTAAGATGCAGAATGGTGAAGAAAGTTGACTAAGGGCTTTGGCGTTGAGTGAAGCTTGTTCACTCAACTCACTCAACGCCTAAGGAAGCAAAAGAGTGGCTAAGTACAGAATCATTGAGTGAAGCTTGTTCACTCAACGCACTCAACACCTGGGATGAAAGTGAAGATTTGTCTAAGTCCACAGATGCTGACATCAGCCAAAGTCAACAAATGTCAACGGAATTCAAATTTAGTGCGGGAAAGCTGGAATCCACCACTAATAGCGTCGGCGGCCAGCTGTATAATATATCTATACAAGGAAGGCTTTATACCCATAATTAAAGCTGAGCCCACATATCATATAGCTGTTAATCTGTTTAAGTTAAAAAGGAAGAAAATCGAAAGACGGAATCACAAACTTTTATGGCTTTCTCTTTTCAAAAAGCGGAAGATTTTCATCATCTTCCTCGCCATTGTTGCTTAGACAAGAAGCAAAAAGCTCAAATTGATCGAACCGAAAGTTCTTCCAGTTAGCTGTTGTCATCCTCATCATCAACATCAAGAAAGAAGTAGCAGCAAGGCTAACCCTTGCTGCGGCCACTTCACAACCCAAGCTGAGCAATTCCTGAAGATAATTTCTGGAGCTGTGAAGAAGAAATCTGGTCTGATTTTTCTCAGGACAGAAGGAGTAAGACATAGAGATAATATCTCTTGTGTCAAATTAACACCAACTATTTTTTTTCTCTCTGTAAGATCCTTTTTGGATTTGAGTTATAAGCCTGTATTATAAAGGCTAAGTTTGTAGGATCTGTTATAGATCTGAGTGGTAGGGTCTTTTGGCCTTAGGTAGGTTGTAATCTGACCATTGAGTTGTAGGGCTCTGTGCCTGAGTTGCAAGTCTTGGAGGAGACTGAGTGGTTCTACAGGATTGTGTTGTAAGCTCTTAGGATCCGAGATATTGGAGTAGTGCCTTGTCTAACACACTATTAGAAAAGCGGGAGGGACAGTGGACGTACACATAATCTTGGGAACCACTATAAACTGTTGTATCATCTGGGTGAACATCTTGAAAGCACTAGGAAGTAGATCACCTCTCACAGCCTAAAATTATAAAAGTTAAAAGACACACTACAAACTTAGAAACCTATTCACCCCCCTCTAGGTGGTTTTGCTACCCTTACAAACAAAGACTTTTAGAAGAGTTCCAAGTAGGAGACAGTTATCGATTCTACAACTGAGGCCGAGTATATCGCTACAGCAAATGCGGAAAAGGAGGTTGTATGGATTAGGAAATTCATCGACGAGTTAGATGTAATTCCTAACATTATTGATCCCATAGTTTTCCACTGTGACAATAATAGTGAAATTACACTTGCTTCAGAACCTAGATGTCATCAGTTCCCCAAGCACATACTTTGACGATTCAATCTTATTTGAGAGATTGTCGATTGAGGGGATGTGAACATTTGCAGAGTGTTGACTGAAGAAAATATAGCAGATCCACTGATGAAGCCTCTGGCACTGATAAAGCATGATGGTCATGTTAGATTTAAGGGTATACGATACCTTAACGATCATCCCTAGTGGGAGTCTTGTGAATTGTGTATTTGTCGGTTGTTGTAACTATTCATTTGATGAATAGTGTACCATGCATTTCATTTTATATTTATGGCAAGTTCTTTTGTTATGTAACTTTATTTCTATTATAATAGATTAGTTTAACGTATAAATGCCCTTAGAATGTTTTCTTCCATAGGAGTCAAGTGGTGACTTGAATGTGAGAGCCTATATTTTAGAAGCTTCATTCTTAAATGGTCCCTAGTCGAGTATCATCTTAGGAGCTAAGGGCGATGCTGATATATTAAGACTAGCATGTGCGTTTACTGATTACCGGTTCTCACAAGTCATGATATTGTGATATCAAGACATCGCATGGGTACTTAGTGAATAAGTTGTATTGGACAGACCCACCATGAGAATATTTTGTGGAATGTTATATGAATGTGTCACAAGTATGGCTTAAGTGGAAATGGTGTTTATGGTCCTTTGACCTGAAGTCACAACATTCATCGAGTGAGGAAGAGCGTGTTTTGATGCTATCAAAAGTCCAGTTTTGAGAAAGTTGGATGATAAAGGTGGTTATTGGGTACATTACAAATCATTTGGGTGTTTGTGTGTGAGCAGAGATGGGATTTATCCTCCTATATAACAGGAGTTGCATCCATAGGACCCTTGATGGAATGGGACTGAGAAATGCCTGGCTATGCTTGGTTGAGTCAATATGTGATATTGGACTCACCAATTTTTGGAAGTCCATTCTAGATCAGGAAACTAGGATTGAATAATTATGAGGGTGACACGGTTTATACCTCTAGTCTATCTGAATGTAAGGGACGAAGGGACATGACAACACTGATATATTGGTCACAATGGTTTTCGAGTTTTAAACTCGAATTGTTTGGGGAGCAATGATGCATTGCTAGAGGCCGCTCATTGTTTGTGAAACTTTTTTATGATACATTCAAGATCAAGTGGGAGATTGTTGGTCACAATGATTATGTAGGTCTTGCTCATGTGATGAGTGAAGAACCAAGTACTTGCATGAGATGATTGAAGGACTGGACTCTGCCATGCATTGAGTGCATTGAGACCACTTAAAGCTTTTGTCGAGTCAAGTGTTGATTCATCGAGTTAGTGTTGAGACCACTTGACGATTCGTCGAGTCAATCGTTGATTCGTCGAATGATGGCATTGAGTGTATCAAGTCTACTCTGTCAGGCGTTGAGTGCGTCGATACCACTCAACGCCTTCGTCGAGTCAAACGTTGACTTGTCGAATTAAGCACTGAGAGAATCAAGATCATTCAACACCTTTTTTGAGTTAAATGTTGACTCGTCGAATGATGGCGTTGAGTGCGTTGAGTTCATTCAACAATTCGTCAAGTCAAGTGTTGATTCAACGAGTCTAGCTTTGATGTGTTGAGTGCACTTAATTATTCGTCGAGTCAAGTGTTGATTCCTCTAATATCGACATGTATACTCAACGATTGGTCAAGTCAAGTGTTGATTCATAGAATATCGACGTGTATACTCGACGAATTCTGTTTCGTCCGGTTTATTTCCATTAAGTCAGGTTTGGCATGGTCTACTGTTCTGGGTCAGCTCGGTACTCAGTATATATACGATATGTACATTAAACTGGAGAGTGAGATAAACATAAGTCTTTGACCTAATCGCGAGTCGATCGCGCATCGCTCCCAACGGAACTGTTCTACCATGACCGATTATGCCAATCTCACCGACGACCATCCGCCATTCTTGTACGTCGCCGAAAATCATTTCCTAAGCACTATATTTGTCTCTGTCGCCTCTCCTTGAACAGATCTAGCAGTCTGTGGAGACGTTGAGGGCAAATCCTCTTCCGACCTAGATCTTGTGCGATAAGAGTCTAAGGGTTCTCCTGTTCATGTGAATCACCTATAGAAGCATGGACATTATTATATGCTCGTAACTCAAGCCTTTGTCTTTCTTTCGAATCAATCGGAACACCATAGTTGAGTATTGACTCAATCTCTCAAAGGTAAAATTTTGTTTACCGCACTTTACTTCTTGATTAATGTTCATCGCTAGATCCGAACTTTTTTAGGTTTTCTTATTCCATTTCTACTGCACACAAGTGTTATGACGTATAGAAAAACCCAACAAGTAATACCCAATAATATCCCCCTATTTGAAGAGGTCAGAACCCTATACACTAAGGTGAATTGCACATAAAATAATCTTAAACACAAAAATATAAGGAAATGGAATAAAGTAGAATTAGAATAAATCTCAACAAAATAGTAATGTTATATAAATAATTCTTAATGGCATTCAAGAGTTCTCAAAGAATCACAAACATAGAATATGAACACTATAAAGTCTTTCCCCTGGCCTTTTTATGTTGCTTGACAAAGGAGGAGCATCTGGATCATCTCTTCTGTACTTCCTGAAATATATTCTCCTTTTAGCATTAGCTATATCATGCTTTTGTTGTTCCTCCCTACTGTACTGCAACCATCGATCTTCATTTTCCAAGTCAACTAGAGTGAAGGTATGCAGTATAATCCCTTTTGAAACCGGGCTTCATACTTCAGCAGGTTCCCGGTTTGGATCAGACCTGTGAGCAGAGGGGCCTTCTTTATATCTTATTTTCTTGAGAGCTGGTTGAAGCACTTCTCCAACAAATTCAACATCTGGTTCAGCAGTAGCAGCAACAGTTCCTATCCCATATTAATAATCGACTTGACAATAGTCCCGAGTATCCGTCTAGTACCGAGAGTAATCTTGGGCAGGCTGAAAAGTATCATGCATTGGTTCTAGCACTCTGACTTCAGCATTTCCTTGAGCTCCAAAGAGTTATTTATGCAGCCACTTGAAGTTTTTATAATAGTATGTATTGACACCTTGAAATTGTTGTTGCATGGTAGCTTCAAGATCATTCACCTTGTTTTGAATTTTTCTCTCCCCTTTCTGACTTCTTCAGCGACGGCATTGATAATAGTATCTCTAAAGTAGACCATTTGTCCATCAAAATGGTGCATCTCGGCATTTTGAGCATCAATAATAGTCTTTGTTGTGTCATGAACATATCTTGTTTCCTCCATATTGCTGCTAAGTCCTTTCACAGTATGAGCAATTGCTTTGCCATCTTGAACTAGCCAGTTATTCAAGTTGGATTCCAGCTTTGCAAAGTCAACCTTGACTTCAGCAAGTCCATTATTCAAATCATGTTCAACCTCTTATACTTTGTTGAGAACTTTCTTTAGGGAGTGATCAAAGTGAGATTTTTGTTTGGTAAGCATGGTTTCTATAGATTTCAGTATAGAATTATCTTAACTGGTACTTGTAATGTCTTCATCTTGATGTCTGGGATGAGAAGGGAGATCTAAAACATCCTCAAAGTAACTAGGAGATAGTGTCATGGGAGAGATATGAGCTTTTAGCTGAAGATGGGGTTCTTTAGCCTCTAGGACAGGAGGAAGCACCTCTGCTTCTCCTTCCTAATCAGAAATCTCTAGGATGTCCTCAACCTCAACTGGAGGCCCACCTGGGATATGAGCAATCCTTTTCTGTAGTTCATGTATAAACTTGTCAATTTGGTATTGAAGAGAGTTAGGTGGGTGTTCATCTCCCCCTTAGCCAAAGCTGGAAGATCTGCCGGGAGACTTACTATCATGTTGGCAGTAGTAGGAGCTTCCTCATCTGCAGCCTCATCAACAAAATCAACAATATCTGCAACAACATCATCATCCAAACCAACAATAGCATCACTATCCACCACATTCTAAACAACATCATCCAGATCAACATCATTAGTAATATCAGCAACCTCATCATGTTCCTCAGCATCAAGAACAACTCTATCTTCAACCATTATTTCTACAAACACAGTAGTATCAGTAATCTCTATCTCTATAGTCTCTGTAGCTACCGAAACTGGCTCGGTAAAAACGGGAACTTCAATAATCATAGAGGGTAGTGTCTCCCCCTCAGCAACTACACCAGAACTCTCAGGTTCATCATTAGTGGTATGAGTTGGAATTCTCTCTTCCTCAAAGAATTCCACCTCCTCTACAGCATCCAACATCCTACCTACCCTAGGAATCCTCCTCTCCCACCTGCTAAAAATGGAAGAGTCAATCTTCTTCAAGTGATGGATGGGAACACTTGAAAACATGTCAAACTGATTCCTGTCCATTTAATTCAAGTAGAGAGTGAGAATTCTTCCAAAATTTTGTGCATTCAGGCATTCTTTAATCTTCTCAAACATGAATCTTACCTAGTCATTCATCTTACTATAGATCACTACAGTGAGGAGCTTGAACATCTCACCAGAAATGTAATCGTAGGATCCAACCTTGCATAAGAGGACTTTTCCCATAATGTTTGATAGTAACTTCCCTTCCGCGTTCATCCCTTTTCTTCTGATCAAGGTAGTTCATCTTGGCAGAGCACAGAAGAGAAGAGCGCGGTGCAAGTCTGTCTCTTCAATCAAATCTTCCTCAAACAATGATGGTAGCCGCAAGTATCTATTCAAGAGACTTGCCTTCACTTTCACAGAGGTGTTCTTGACTTTACCCTTTATCACTATCCCTTAATGATGAATCTTGGCATTCTGATAGAACTCCTGGACATCTCAGTTAAGAACTCGGCAAGGGTGTTCTAGAAGGAACACCAGCCCTGCCATATCGAGCCTCAAGATGACGTTTCGGAATTCATCTAAGGCTGCAACAAAACTACTGCGTACAAGTTCACCTAGATACTTGAAGGTTTCCACTGCCTCTTAGAGCCATCTTTGAAACTCGGACTGTAACTGACGGGAAGGATGAGAATTTCTAGAGATTAACTTCAACATGGTTTGTGATAATATTGGGAGGATTGCCTTAGATGGAATTGATGACGAAGTCCTGCTCTGCCGGAGAAGAATCAGCGACAAATATCTTCTGTCGCGAGTTGAATCGTCGGAAGGAGCCTAGAATATTTGACAAATCGTGTGAAGTCTGAACGCCTTAAGTCCTACTTATATAGTTTTAAAGTTTTGAAGAGAGAGAGGCGCGTACCTATTTGGAAATGACTCTTTGGATCTAAAACATAAAGACTTAGAAAAAAATTGACCTCGCGGAGATTCGACGAAATGTCTTGAGAAGTCCTGAGAAATTCGTCAAAATGACACGTATAATCTAAGTGATTCGACGAAATGACTCGTGAAGAAGTCCTGATTTCACATGAAGTCTCAATGAATTAATCGAAATGAAAAGGGTATATTCGACAAATTTTCCTTAGAATTTCAGAGATGATGAATTTCTATACTTTTACTGATTTCTTGACTCTAGACGACTCCTTGTAGAGCATACCAAGTTCCATCTTAATGAAATTGAACTTGGTCTCATCTAGTAGCTTTATGAATATATCGAAAACTTACTTATCTGTCGGGACATAACTGAGATTTATTTCCTTGTTCTCCATATGCTTCCGGATGAAATGGTACCTTATCTCGATGTGCTTTGTCTGATAGTGAGAGACTAGATTGTGAGCAATTACTATTGTGTTGGAAGAGTCGCAAAATATTGTGAGCAATTACTATTATTATTCTTTATCCATAGAAGCTGTGCGCAATAACTGCCTGCAGAGATATACTCTAACTCAATAGTTAAGATTGCAACACAATTTTGCTTCTTATTGCTCCATGAAATAAGTCTTCTTCCTTGGAACTGACACATCCCGGAAGTGTTTTTCATATCGTCCCTGCTTCCTGCAAAGTTTGCATATGAAAAGCCAAATATTTCATAGTCATTACTTCTTGGGTACCATAAGCCAAGATTTGGTGTACCTTTAAGGTATCTCAAAATCCTCTTTGCAGTAGCATAATGAGATTTCTTAGAGTTCACCTGGAATCTAGCACAAACACATGTTGAAAACATTATGTCTTATCTACTAGCAGTGTGGTAGAGCAAGGATCCAATTATGCTTATGCACTTGATTTCATTAAAAGGTTTCCCTTTCTCATCATTATCTAGAGTCATAGTTAAACCCATTGGAGTCCTCATAGAGGTTGCGTTCTCCATTCTAAAATTATTAACTAACTCTTTGGTGAACTTCATTTGAGAGATGAAAATTCTATCTTCAAATTGATTCACCTAAAGTCCAAATAAATACTTCTGCTATACCATACTGCTCATTTAAAACTTTCCTTGCATCAAGTTAGAAAACTTATTGCAAAGGTTGTCATCCATAGATCCAAAGATAATGTCATCGACATAGATTTGCACTAGCAAAATCTTGCCTTTAACCTCCCTAAGAAATAATGTCTTATCTATATTTCCCCTTGTGAACTTGTTCTTAAGAAGAAAGCTAGATAGTGTCTCATACCAAGCTCGAGGAGCTTGTTTAAGACCATATAGAGCTTTATGAAGAAAGTAAACATTATCAGGGAATGAAGAATCTATAAAACCTGGGTGTTGTTCCACGTATACTTCTTCCTTTAGATTATAATTAAGGAAAGTTGACTTCACATCCATTTGATATACCTTGAACCCTTTGTGAGCAGTGTATGCGAGGAACAACCTGATCGCTTCGAGTCTGACCACTAGAGCAAATGTCTAATCAAAGTCAATCCCTTCTTCTTATCTGTATCCTTGAGCTACAAGTCTGACTTTATTCTTGATGATCATGCCATCTTCATCCAGCTTGTTTCTGAAGAACCATTTCATCTCAATCACATTGTGTCCTTTACTTCTTGGTAACAGCTCTTCAAATTTTCAACTCTTGAATTGATTGAGCTCTTTTTCCATTGCAATGATCCATGAAGCATCTATATTTTCTTCTTCAAACATCTTTGTCACAATCTGTGAGAAAAAACTTAAGTGAAATTTTTCATTAGCTATACCTCTCCTTGTTCTTACTCCATCACGAGGATCTCCAATGATCTGATCAACTGGATTACCTCTTGAGTGTCTGATCACTAGATTCCTTATATCTTCTATGCCACCGGGGGTTTGCTACTTCTTGTGCATCTTCTTAAAGTTAATGGAGCCCTTCATCTTGAAGTTCTTCTTCCACCAAGCTTGGAATGTTGACTTTGACTAAGCTTAGAGCATTTTCCTTTTCATTTTCTTAAACACTTAGCTCTTTTAATTATATACCTGCATCTTCAATAAATACACTAGAAGAGCTGTTATGAAGCATGCTCGTCTCGTCAAACACAACATTAAAGGTTTCTTCTACCACCAGAGTTTTCTTGTTGAAAATCCTATATGTCTTACTTTGGCTACTATAGCCTACAAAAATAACTTCAAAACACTTTCACTAATCTTAGTTTTGTAATAATTCTCGTTATTTAGTACAAAGCATTTCCTACGAAAGATTCTAAAATAGGACACAGTTGGTTTCTTACCTTTCAATAGTTCATAAGGTGTCTTATGGTGGTTCTTGTTTATGAGCGCTCTGTTTAGCACGTGGCAAGCAGTGTTAACGGCCTCTGCCCAGAAATACTCTAGTAAAGAAGAATCATTCAACATAGTTCTGCATGCCTCTATGAGAGTCCTATTCTTTCTCCCAGCGACTCCATTTTGCTGTTGAGTGTGAGGAGAGGAAAACTCATGAAAGATACTTATACTTTCACAAAATTTTGTCATATCACTAGATTTAAATTCTATTCCATGATCACTTCTAATTTTGACCATATAGCAGTTCAATTTGTTTTGAATTTCGCTAACAAAATTAGTGAAGGAATCATATGTATCTGACTTTTGTTTCAGAAAGAACACCTATGAAAACCTTGAGTAATCATCAACAATAACCAACATGTAAGCTTTACCTCATATACTATGAATTTTCAAGGGAACAAATAAGTCCATATGGAGTAGATATAAGCATCTGGTAAAATCTATGCCAACGATGCTCTTAAAGGTAGCCCTTGTCTGCTTGCCCATTTGGCAAGAGCAACAAGGTCTCTCTTTAATGCACTTAATAGTAAGGGCATCATGCACTAAGTTGTGAGAAAAAAATACATTAATAGTTTTGAAATTAATATGTGTTGATCCCTTGGGTTATTGGTCACAGGGAGACGCGCTATCTTTTGCTAAAAAGCAGATTGGTGTAGAAGAATCTAAACAAAGAAAATTTAAGCAAAAAATTTTTATACTCTGAGTGCCTGTTAAAATAGTTTCTGAGCGATCAGGCGACTTTATCAGACACTTATCCTTGTAGAACTCTACCATATAGCCTTTGTAACCTAATTGACTTATGCTAATGAGATTATGTTGTAATCCCTCAATATACACCACGTCTATGAAGGAGACTATATCGTTAGAAATCATACTATAGCCTTTAATGATTCCCCTATCTGAACCATCAAAATTACTTTTGGACCGTTCTCAACTGGGGTATACTCTTGAAATAGGCTTCTTGTCCTGGTCATATGTCGAGAGCATCTGCTATCCAAATACCATATTAGCATTTTGTTGGCCTTTGGACATACTTGCATTTACAAACTAGTTTCCCTTAGGAGCCCAAACAGATTTGGGTCCTTGGATCCTGATTAGCTGAACACCACTGGGAGTGTTTATATTGTGAGTGATCGTCCTAGCATTGTTAACCTATGGAGTCTATAATTCTTGGGATTAAACCAACAATCGGTGGCAAAGTGAGCAACCTTGACACAATACCAACAGTTAAACCTGGTGTATCTTCTTTTATTCCCATGCTTTACCTTTTGAAGGAGAGGTCTAGCAGGAACTACTGACTTCGAATTCGAAGAATCATGAGAGCAGCAAACACATGGCTTCTTCTTCTCAAGTTTCTTTTCAACAACAAGTTTTGCCTTTGGTGCTTTCTTAGCACTCGGTCCATGAACATATGGACCATAATCCTTAAGAATAGTTTCTTTATAAGAAGCTTTTAGGGCACTCGTTCCAAAATTCTTGGGCGGCTCCATCCTTGGTAGTTTTTGTTAGGATCAACATATGTCAGCCTAGCAAAGTGACTATACGGTGCCTCAAATTCATACTAGTTTGTAGGGAAGATGACCTTATTGAAGGTGGTTTGACTTGAGGGGCCTTCCCTTTACCCTTAGTGGATTTGTGGCCCACTCTACTACCCTTCGTAGGAGCAAAAAATCCATCGATAAGAGGAAGGACAGTGTTAGGCTTCGAGAATCTTTCTACAAGCTTCTTCTCAACTAACAACTTTTCTTCCAACTCATCGATGACTTTCTCTTTCAAACGTACTTGTTTAGTAGAGGTCGGGAGTTCCTCTTTCAAGGATTGGACATCGTCTCTGAGAGGGGTCAATTTATCAATTTGCTCTCTCAGATTTGATTCCATGGCCTTGAGAGTGTTAATCTCCTTGGCCTGTGTTTTGACAACCGTATGACATTTGTTGAAACTTGCCAACAATACCTTATACAAAGTCAATAAGTCTGATTCCTCTTCATAAAAAATAATATTGATGGCCTTCCGATACAGTTTCAGACTCGAAGAGAGGTGTGTGAGAATTTACCTTCCCATTATACTGGGAGTTGCCTTCATCCTCATAAGTATGTGCCATGAGCCAGAAGTAGGCTTCCTCACCTGAGCTTGACTTGTTTGAGTCACTGTCTCTCAGAGTCTTCGGCTTCTTAGAGATGAAGCTCTTCTCCTACTTCTTCTTATCTTTGAAGGGTCTCCTCTCTTCATTCTTAGATTATCTTTCTTCTTGTAAGGATAATTAGCGATCATATGCTCTGGCTTATTACAACAGTAGCACACGATGTCAGTTGAAATATGTTTGTTCAGTTTCGATTTATAGCTGTCATGACCATTATAGTTTTCTTATAGTGATCACCATCACCATGTGATCTCCTATAATTCAACGATAAGGGATGATTTATCATCTGCCTTCTCTTGAATTGTTTTGAGAGTAAAGAGAACTCTCTATCTGACATTTCAGAGCATGAGGTGCTCGGCTTTGAGTCTTCCTGATCACATGAGGTGTGTGTTCTGGCAGGAGACACAACTCTAGTCTTCCTTGACCCTTCATCCTTCAGGGCTCCTGGTATTTCTCTGGTTGTGGATCTGCTTCCTTCTTCATCTGCTTTCCTCGAGTTGATTTGAAGCTCATAGGAAAGAAGTGTAACACTTCCCTTGTAATGACTATATAATATGGGTCCATCCGGGCCCCCATAACATATAGACGTCATAACTTTATCATTAAAAAGTTATATAAAGAACTATGTATCTCAAAACACAGATAACAAGACAGCGAAAACACACAACCAGCACAGAAGTTATCCACATCCATAGGAGTCCAACATGGCCTTAAGCCCTTACAATAATCAAATGTCAAAAATTGTATCAACAACAAACAGAGCAATGTGCCTTAGCACTCCTAGGCTACATCAGCGTGCAAGCTGAATTACAATTCACGGAACAAAACATTCACCACTTCATAAACTAATAGAAGAGAGAACACTTCATGAGGCTTAGGCTTTTTTGGCCGACGAGCTTACTCCAACATGTGATCCTTGCCCTGTAGAAGTTTTGTTGTAACGTGGGTCGGTAGAGGCTAACCACAACTGTGTAACCATCACATCTCTTACCAGCCATCCCTTACAGACCCTGGGGCACTCCATCACCCTGCAGGTCAGCACTTCGTATGCAAATGTACATAAAAATAGAGAGTAAAGTAATAGGTTTTGATGTCTCAAACATAGAACACGTTTCTAGGTTGAACATTTAATAAAAGGGGCCTATAATCAGCATGTATGGAAACCTGGGTTTAACCCAAGGAACCCTATAGCGGGAATGAGTCTAACAAATCATCATGCATAGCACACCATAATCATCTATACGGGTCTTCCAATTTCCCCTAACGACATTCAAGCCATATTATAGAACTCTTTCCTAGGCCCCACCCGCTCGTGGGTCTCAAACCCAGGCTTACCTGCAAGCTCTGACTCGCACGTCAGTTTCATCACACAAATAAACTGATGTTAAGAACCCTTGCTTGACCCCACCCGCTCGTGGGCTTCATCGCCCAGGCTTGTCCAAAGCTTGGCATTTCTCGCTAGTTTTACATAAGAGAACTTGTCTCGCTGGGACACTCTCCACACATGACTTGACACGTCACGGGCTTGCTAGCCAACAACAGATAACAAGTCCAAACTTCACAATCAGCCTTATTAATTATGCCCTAAATCACCATTCGCTCTCACATGAAAAATAGGGAAAACATCACAAACGACGACTTTGTTGTATTCGGATTTCTAGCAAAATCCTTAGTGCTCGTCATGCAACATCACCACATTGGACAAACGATCGCGATTACGGATTCACCCACAATACCTAATCCACTAACAGAGCGGATTTCTAGTGCAACAACATGTCGGGGACGGACTTAATCGACCCGGTGGCTCCTCTTGAACCATGGCAACCCGTACCCCTCTCATTTGAGAGATCTGGTGCCTAAATGCTTGAAAGAAAGTAAAAATAAAATGTATGCCATGCACGCATCTTAAAAATCGAGAGTAGAAATGTCGTTACCTTATAACTCCACTTCTTATCCATGGAGATCATGGTTTGCACGGATGAAAGTGTGCGAATTCAAGCCCTCTCCACGGATATAGCCTCAGATCGACAAACGGAGCTCCGAATCTTCATCAATGGCGGAAGGTGCTCTTCTTCTCCCTCCTCCAAACTCTCCCTCAAAACCCTAAAGAATGAGAACAAATGAGGAGGATGAACCCCTCAGCCCTAATTAAGGGTCAAGGATGGACGATTCTGCGTCATATGATTTATTTCTATAAAGATTAGATGATCTAATATCACCTTTTACGAAACTATTTCGCTAGCTACCACCAGGCGGTAGCTACCTACCACGCTGCGGTAGCTCACAGAGTCGCCTGAATCTGCAGAATGCCCCGCTACCGCCAACTTTAGCAAAACCACCGCATGGAAACCTCTCAATGCCTTTGACTCAATGCTTTTCATCTCAATGCAAAAGGGCTACTACCGAGCGATATCTAACTAATGTTACACGCTACCACTCGACGCTCTCGATGCTCTCGACACTCTCGACAAAAGAAGGCTACCACCGAGCGATAGCTTCCTACCGCCGTGCGGTAGCTCCCAGAGTCTCAAGTTCTAGAAAACTGGGGTGTTACAACTGCTGGGTCCATTGATCCCAATGTCCCAGATTTGAAGAAGGCCTAATAGACAATGGTACACACATGTTGTAATCTAACAACTATTACAAGTTCTTTGCATGCAAGATACCTCCTATGCATTGATTAGACAGGTTGCTGATGTGGCCAAGACAAGTGATAATTGGGCAAGGTTGTGGAAAGAAGGAAAACCTTCTAAGTAAATAGGCGTTGAGTGAAGTATACTCACTCAACGCCAGATGACTAAAATCTATGTGTACAACATGCATAGTCAAAGCAAAGATTTTGGCAAGCTAAAAATGTGGCTAAGACCACAAGCATTGAGTGTTGTCTACTCATTCAATGCCATACAACATATTCATTGAGTATAGCTCATCCTGTCAAAGCCATAGAAAATCGGTGTAATTATCTGACTGATTCCACCGACATTGAGTAAGGCAAGCTCACTCGACGCCATGAGGACATAGCGTTGACTGACCCTTGTTCAGTTAGAGCCACTGTGTTTCAAACACGGAATTTTGTCAAAGGACAAAATCATTGAGTGAAGGCTATCCACTCAAAGCCTAATCAACTGTAATATTATCTTAAGGAAAGAAGTGTTGAGTGAATCCTACTCACTCAATACCACATCAATAAAAATGACAGATGCAGAAATCGTTGAGTGAAGAAGCAACTCTTAATGCTTCCCAGGTTGGAAAATTGGTTAAGTCTAAAAACGTTGAGTGAAGGTTACTCACTCAATGCCAAGTGATAAAAACATGTCTAAGGGCTTTGGCATTGAGTGAAGGTTTCTCACTCAACGCCTAACGAAAGAAAACTTTTCCAAGTGTTTTGGCGTTGAGTGAAGGATGCTCACTCAACTCCTAGAGACAGAGAATCTGTCTAAGTATTTTGGCATTAAGTGAAGGTTTCTCACTCAATGCCTAATGACAGAGAATCTGTCTAAGTGTTGGGGCATTGAGTAAAGGTTGCTCATTTAATACATATGCTCTAATGCTTGATTTTGAGTAAGTCCACCGGTGCTGAAGTTAGCAATCTTTAGCAAAATTCAAAATATTGCGGCAAGGATACAGTATGCAACAAACGGCATTGCAGGCCTACCACACGACTTTTATAGTTAATGCTAGGTTGTAATGGCAACCTCCTTGTGTGGGCCCCACAGCTCAAAGAGACGTTGAGCAGTAGAATAGAAAAGGTAGAGCTCTGATTGAAGAAAGTAGCTTTTCAAAAATACAGCTGGCAATCATCTTCTTCCTCACCATTGTTGTAGAGGCAGAAGAATAGAGTTCAAATCAGCTGTTCTGAAAGCTAAAAAAGTTAGTTGTTATCCTCTTCATCGACAACAACAAGTTCAGAGATAATCTCTGAGGAAAAGTGAGCAGCCAAGGTGTAACCCGAGCTATAGGATCTGGGATCTAAAGCAAGTTAGTTGGTGCCATTTTTACACACACCAACAAGTTATGAAGGCTTACTTTTTTAGTAAGAAGAAGAAGCTGAATTGTCTGGTTTCAGCAGTCTAGAAGATAGAGCTGAGCTTATCTCAACTCAAGAAGCAGTTAAGAGAAAAAAGCCCCAACTGCAGTTACTTCTCAGCTCAAGCAAGCCTTATCCCGAAGATCCACTTCTGGAGCTTTGAAGAAGAAAGAACTGAGGTTCTGGTTCAGTCCATAAAGGCAAGAAGAAGAAGAATATGTTTCTGCAAGTTACTTCCAGCCCAAGCAGATCTATACCTGTTGTTGTGAAGATAGTTATAGCTGAGATAACTCAGCTCTAGTAGCAGACACAGAGAAATTTCTCTGTGTCAAATTAACTAAAACTATTGTACTCCTGTAGGATCTTTACAGACCTGAGCTATAGGACAGAATATATAAAGGTTTAGTGTAGGATCATTTATTGACCTAAGGTAGGATTCTGTTGAGAATCTACGTGTAGGGATTTGACCTGAGCAAGTAGGATTCAAGTGCGAATCTGGGTGTATGATGCAGCTTAGATCTAAGGTAGGTGATCATTTTATCACTGATCTATAGGGCTTTTGAGCCTGAGGTAGGAGAGTCATTCTCTCTGAGTTATAGGGCACTTGTACCTAAGTTGTAGTTTCCTTTGGATCTGAGGTAGGTCCTTTGTGCCTGAGCTGTAGGAGAGTAATTATCTCTGAGGTAGGATCCTTTGTGGATATAAGGTAGGGATGTCCTCCCAGCCTGAGTGGTAGGGCCTTTGGCATGAGATAGGTGATCAGTTGATCACTGAGTTGTAGGGATTAGAGCATGAGTTGTAAGTCTTGGAAAAGATTGAGAGATCCCGAGGGATCTGTGGTGTAAGCTCTTAGGAGCCGAGATTGGAGAAGTGTCTTGTCTAACAAGAAGTTAGAAAGGTAGGAGGGAAACTGGACGTAACTATAATCTGGGGAACCACTATAAATTTTGTGTGTGCTTCTTGTGTTGTTTCTTTATTGCAGGTTGTATTTTCTTGAAAGCAGAAAACTACTAACTCACAAAGTAATTAAGAAGGAAAATAAAAGAAAGTCACAAGAGACTAAGAAACCTATTCACCCCCTGATTTAGGTGATTTAGCTATCCTTGAAAATAAAGACTTTCAAGTGGTATCAGAGGGAGGTTGCTCAAAAAGGACTTAACAGTCCGAGTGATATCCAAGGATAGCTAAAAGGTTTGTGCTTGTGAGTCAAGTAGTGAACCATAAGGAGTGGAGCTCAATGAAGTTTCAAGTCTGCAGAAAGGAAAAGTCCTATAATGGGCTGTTGGCAGCTATTATAGATGATGAAGACTATCCTATTGCAAGAATAGGAATCAGAGCCCCACTATCCTCTAAGTTAAGTAACAGTGATATAGATGATGTCTTTCTAGATACAAGAATAGAGATTAGGGCCCCTCTGTCTCTTTCAGACAGTGATTCAGAGGGTGATGATGAGGAATATGACCACAGAAGTTATGGGCTGATTGCCATGACAGAAGAAGAGTCCTGCAAGGATCAGCCTAGTCAAGAACAGGTTCACTCCCTATCTAGCTCATCCTCAGTATCTGTGTATGAGACTAGTCTAGACTCTGATGCATCCACATTAAGTGATGATGAGGAACCTGTATCAGAGGAAGATGTCAATCAATTGATTGACATGTATGGTGCACTTCTAAAGGCTTTCAAAAGAAGCAAGAAATTGGCCAATATATAGGCCGAGGAAATTATCTCTCTACAGCTAGCTACTTCCCAGCAGGCTGAGACAGCAACCCTGCTGGATCACAAGGCTAATTAAGTCAGCCAACTAAAGGCAAACTCAGTCATCCAAATGGATACTATCAGCCAGAAGAACAAGATCATCTTGGATCTTGAAGAGAAACTCCTAAAGGAGAAAAAGGTTGTGGCTGATTTCAATAAGCCCAAAGTTATGTTGCCACTGATTGACTCCTCTATCTCTCAAAAAGGTGAGAGATGTTTAGGGTCTAAGTGGAATTCTAGAGTTGACCTTTCCAAAGGGAAAGGAAAAGTTCTTGTTGAGCCTCAATCAACCTTTCACAAGGTAATCCTCCCTTCTAACAGGTATGATCAAGGCTGCATGCATGGTCACTGGAAGAATGGGAATCTCCTTGTAAGAGTACAAGTGTATCTTACAAGGGAAGAAGAAAGGGTAAGGAAATAAGTGCATGTAAGGCTCCCCATGAAGAAATTCAAATGGCCCATCCTAGACCATTTTTATTTAGTGCACCAGCCCCCACACTCATGTATAAGGCAGTGGCCTTTTCTCAAGATCTCCCAGCACACACTCAGAACAAGGGCAAGTCTGTAAGCAAGCCAGACTTGGGTATTTCTGGAGCTATCAATAGTATATCTTCCACAAAGAAGACCACTTTTGGTAGACTTCAAGAAAAACCAAGCCCTTCTTCTGCCATACCTATCTTCAGTCAAATTGTGGCTGAGAGAAATAAGAACAAGGAAGTTGCTCTTCCTTCTGTTCTATCTACAGTTAACCCAACTGCCAGAACTGCTTAGAAGAGAAGGTATAATATCGATGAGTGTTAGTGTTGTGGCGAAGTGGGCCATTTTGCCCTAGATTGCTAGGACAATCCAAGAGTGCCCAAAGCTAATGTTAGTCTTCCTGTCAGAAAATCTGCAGGAAGATAGGTTGTGATTCAAACTAACAAGAACCTAGGACCCAATAAAAATTGGGGTCCTAAGGTAAGATAACTCAGTTTCGCAGGATAGTCCAAGTGCCCATCCCCATATTGGTACTTGGACAGAGGATGTTCTAGACTTAGGACTGGAACAAGGAAGTTATCTTCAGGATCAGTCAGATGAAGCTAGATACAAATCTATGGCTAAAAGAAGAGGAGAAGATTTGGCTCAGCAAGAAGAGAATTGGCAGGGTGCAAGATAGTTGCTTGCACTGTTGCTGAGAATTCAGCATCTGTACCAAGTATACATAATTAAGATAAGTAGAACTCCCTCAAATTGTGTTTCTACTAAGTGCAATCTCAATTGCTAGGCATCCTGTCTCTCACAGAAGGACTATGCATATTGAGACAAGATATCATGTTAAATTAGAGAGCATAAGGAGGAGAAAGACATTAGTCATGAATTTGTCTCAATAGACAAACTAATGTCTCTCATCCTTACTAAGCCACTAGATGGAGCTAAGTTCAACTCCTTCAAATTGAAATGGGTATATAGAATTTAGTTCAGCCTAAGTAGCTCCCTCATATATATATATATATATTGTGCTTGTGTGCTGCAGGTTAATATAATCCATGCAGGGAAGGTTATTCAAATAAGACTAGGTATAAAGGTGTTGAGAAAGTTGAGTGTATTAAGTTAACTGAATAAATACTATGGGAGTGTCTGTTTGTGGCTAAGTAACGGGAGTCAATCCCAGACATCGATCATATAGTGATCCCAAACATGTAAGTGCCTTTCTGCCTTCTCACTTAGAAATAATTGTAAATAGAAGGTAATGTGTACGATACAAGTCACACTGCTCCTTGCCCTCTCATTCCTGATCCCACCGAAACGACGGAACCGTCTCGCCGACCTCGAGAAATTCCGCACAAAATGGCGCCGAAAGGTCAAGATTTCCTATTCGAAGGCTCTGAACTAGTGAGGAACGGCTTCAAGGATGCACCAGAGGAGGTGCAATATGTTCTCCATCTGCTCAAAGTTTTTGACCTAACTTTCGTTCTGACGGAGCCCTATTTGCTATGGAAACGGGAGGTCCTCGAATTGTTTACCAATGCCAAGATAGATGCATCTACGAGGAAGATCAAAACTGTAGTGAGTTTTCAAAAGATAAAGATAACATCAAGATGATTGAGCAAAGCCCTCAAATTGCCAAAGCTCATAGAAGGTGATGTGGAAGAGGACCTGGATCAATCTGAGGTCAGGTCTGCTTTTAAATGGTGTGGCCTATCTAAGCACACGTCTGGTTCCATCCTCAAGAAGTAAATGAACCTAAAAGATAAATTCCTGGCCGACGTCATTGGGAAGGCTCTGATTTGCAAGATAGGGTCCCATGACAAAAAAACAAAAAAGATGTTTGAACTCATGACTAGAGCGATTCACACCAAAAGAACTGATTGGGGAAGTGTTCTATTGGAAAGGATAGTAGATTGCCTGACTGAGTCAAACCTAGGAAGGATCCTGTCTCTATTCTTACTTAGAACTGTTCCTACGATCCTCAATATGAGGTTAGGAGTCAGGATTCACCACATGCGACGAATGGACATCAAGATGCTAGATAGATGGGACAGGGTCCTTCAGCCACATGGACAGCTTGTCACCATGAAAATGAAAAAGGAAGTTCCAGCTCTAGTATAAAGAAGCTCAAGTAGTTCTTCTAAAGAAGATGAGGAAGAGCCTCATGAACCCAATCTGACTGTATCTGAGGATGAGACCAGGAGAGACATAGTTTCCCAAGTGTTAGTATCTTATGATCTTGATGTTAGAAATCAGGTGAGCAAGGCTCAATCTAAAAATGTTCCAGACCATGATGTTGACTTGCCATCGGCTGAAGATGCTGGGCAAGTGGCTGAAATTATTATTTATAAAATCTCTACTCGGATGGAGGGTTAGATTTCCAAGCCTGATACTATTGCTGAAATATTCATGTACCAGATCCTACTAATGTAACCAGCCCTCAGAGTGAGGGGGAACAACTCCTGGAATAAGTAATGTAGGATGCATTTGCTGAGGGGGAGCAGTTCCAAGGTTTTCTAGAGATAAATCAGGATGCTGAGAAGACTGGTGCTGCTGTTGATGATGTTGTGATGCATATTAATGAGTACATGACAGATATTGAGGGGGAGATTCAATCTGAACTCCCTGCTCATGTTAAAGTGCATGAAATAGATTCTTCTATGTCAGAAAAGGAAGAGAGTGTTCCAAAGAAAGCTCATTCATCTGAATTTATTGTGGCTGACTCTGATGGAAGGGAAGAGGTCAGTCCAGTCCAAGAAACCAATGATGAAGGCACCTCTACAAGGATGGATCAAGTTCCATCTATGCTTTTTGCCCAGCTGAAGGGAATGTTGGATGAGGAGAGGAGAACCCTGGAAACCTTTATGGATGATGAAAGTCTTGTTTTTAAGGCTAGCTAAACACCTAGAGGGGGGTGAATAGGTTTTTATCTCTTTTTAACTTTTCTAACTTGTGATCAAATTTCAGTGCATGTGATTAGGTTAGTTATCAGCTTTCAAGAACATTCACAAATGAAACAATAATTTTATAGTGGTTCCCCAATCTTGGGTACATCCACTATCCCTCTGCGCCTATCTATTAGTGTGTTAGATTAGTCTCTCCCTCCAGAACTCAGCTACTTAATAGCTTACAACAAAGATCCCGCAGGACCATACAAGTCACACATATTTAACACCTAGGCACTAAGCCAAGCCCATGTCACAAAGACCTTTCACACGGCACTAAGCCAAACACAGGTCACAAAGACCTTAGCCTTTATAATATAGTCACACAACTCCAGACTCACAAAGAATCTAAACAAAAGAATAAGAAAGGTTGTATGATTAAACACCAGAGCAAGAACTCAGTGTATTCTTCTTCCTAGACTGAGCAGATATCAGTCCTAGCTATTATTGTTGAAGACAATGAGGTAGGCAGTAGAATCTTTCTTCAAACAGCTTTCTTTTCTCTGCAGAGCTTGTTGATCTACTTCCTCAGAATCGCTTCTGAACCTGCTGTTGTAGATGGTAATTGCTTCAGCTATCTCTTTCCCAGCAAGGTTCTCTGTGTAGAACAACTTCTTCAGGATCGACAAAAATGGCGAAGAAGAAGATGAAGTTCGGCCACACTTTTCGTTTTCAGAAAACTTAGACAAGGAATTGATTCGATTGATTGCTCTGGCCGATTTGCTTCTTTTTATTCTTCGAAGGACAATTGAGCAGTGGGTCCCACCACCAGAATTGATGGTTGAGATTAAGCCATTCAGCGCATGCTTTCCATTTAATCTTGATTCAATGGCTCCTTGCTGTTTGTGGGACCCAACACTTTATGATGAAAATATTTCTTGGAAAGTGTAGAGGATGATAAAAGCTGGCAGCTAACGTCTCTGGCAGTATTTCTGCAATATTTGAATTTTGGTTGACTATTTGACTTTACTGACGTCAGCATGACCAGCATCTCTGGACTTGGACAAAATTCAATCATCAGAACCAAAGGCGTTGAGTGAGTAGGCATCACTCAATGCCACAACACTTAGACAAAATTCTATATGTCTAAATATTGAGCTTGACGAACGCCGAGCTCTGTTCGACGAACGACAAGCTCAGCTCAACGAAAGCACAACTTCAGTTCGACGAACTGTAGACTTAGTACGACGAAAGGCCAAACTCAGTTTGACAAACTCCAGGCTCAGTTCGACGAACGCTGAGCTCAGTTCGACGATGCTGAGCATGACAAAAGACAAGCAGTCCACTCATTTAGACTTAGCCAAATTTTTTGCTTCAAGGCGTTGAGAGTGTCGAGAGCGTTGGGTGAGCTTGCCTCACTCAACGTTATTTGCCTTAGAAAATATTTCTTTGCCTTGGCGTTGAGAGAGTAATCTCCACTCAACGCCAAACTACTTGATAGTTTTACTTTCAAGACTACCTAAACACCTAGAGGGGGGTGAATATGTACTTTTACTTGATTTAACTTAAGGCAGAAAATAACTACAGTTCTTTGAGTTAATCAGATATTTTTAGAGCTAACACAACACAACAATCACAATCATACACACATTACAGATTGCACACAGATTTATAGTGGTTTCCCAAGGTCTGGGTACATCCACTTTCCCTCTTCACCTATCTAGCAGTATGCTAGATTCGGCCTAACTTCTTCCTTTATCTCAGATCCTTAGATCCTACAGCTCAGAATCCAGAAGGATTCCTACAACTCAGAATGTCTCCATATTCCTACAACTCAGGCTAACAAGCCCTACCTCAGCCTTACCACAAGGCCTACAACTCAGAGAATACCTTCTCCTACAACTCAGGCATAAATAGCCCTACCTCAGCCTTGCCACAAGGCCTACAACTCAGAGAATACCTTCTCCTACAACTCAGACATAAATAGCCCTACCACTCAGAGAATAAATCTCCTACACTCAGCCTTTATAAAATAGGCTTACAACTCAGATCTATGAATAGATCTTACAGAATTTGATAAGGAATTTTATAATCTCTTACCCCTGTTGAGAGAGAAGGGATAAGAACTTTCTTGATCAGCTTCTTGTAGAGGCTGATGGCTGAAATCAACTTGATCTTAGCTTTCTTCAAAGCTTCTTGAATCTGAACTTAGTTGGGTTGATTTCCTTTGAATATAACTGACTTGTAGCTTCCTTCTTAGACTCTAGAAATAGATCTGAATCTTCTTTACAGATTAGTTCAGTATCTGCTTCTTGAGAGACCTGTGAATGTCTCCTTCTTGACTTCAAATAGCTGGATCTCTCTCTATCCAAACCTCTTGAAGATACTCTTGAATTCTTGATTGAATTCAACTTAGACAGAATCTAAATAGAAAACTACTTCAGAACATCTTCTTAGATCTTCTCACGAAGATCTTCTTCTTTGTGACTTGTACTTTCTTGATCAGAGATCAATCTCACAATAGGTGTGTTAGTTGTATGTATTATTCACTCCTTTCTTATTCTGAATCCATCTATTTATAGACTTTATCCATGGTAACAGGCTGATCCGATTTATAACTAACTTCTGACAAGTCTGACAGCTTCAGTAAACCTGCTGTAACTCACAGCTGTCAAGTCTTCAAATAGTTCTTGAGCCTTTGTCTTTGTCAGCAAAGCGTCGAGACTGACTGTCATAAAGTGTTAAGACCATATGTTAATATGTGTCGACACAAGTGACTTAAGTGTCGACAAAGCCTTTGGTGATGTCGACATAGCTGCCTTGATGTCGACATAGCTACTTGACACTACATCTTGAGAATGTGTCGACACTGATTATTTGTGTCGACACAAACACTTCACCATTCATCAACAATCAACTTGGTCTAGACTCAGCTGTGTGTCGACACAAGTCATGTGTGTCGACACAAATGATGTAGACTCAGAACATGACGTGTGTCGACACTGCCTCCAGGTGTCAACATAGTTGTTGTCGACTTTGCCTCTGTGTGTCGACACAACCTTCCGATGTCGATATATTTGATGTCGACTATAATCTTCTGTGTGTCGACACTGCCTCCCGGTGTCGACACAAACTCACTGAAGTGTCGACACAGCCATTTCCAAGTGTCAACCCAATCTTACTGAAGTGTCGACACAGCTTCCTCAGGTGTCGACATATGGACTTAAAATATTTTTCTTGCATTCTAGCACATTCTTAACCTGCACATATAAACTCAAAATAACATCAAATACACCTTGATGTATATCATTGAGCTAAATGAGGCTTCTCCAAATCAGGTACACATTTTCCAATGTACCGAACAATCTACCCCTATTTGGAGAAGTCATAACCCTTTAGCCAATGATATACACCACTTATAAAATAAACATGATGATGTATATAAGCATTATATTATAGGGTACTATATAAACAAAACACATATCATAGTTACATCACAGAATAAAGATATAAAAGAGAATGATCACAGAATAATGTTTTGTATATTAACTAAAAAATGTTTGTTACAAGTTGTTTACATTGATTTCTTTAACAAACTAACAATTACATAGTTCTTGGACAAAAAACTAGTAAAACTTAGACTAAGGCTGGACTGGCTCCTTGATGACAATCCCTTTGCCAGATTTAATCTGAGCCTGCACAATTGGTTCTGTATCTTCAATAGGCTTCTTGTCTTTCATCTCAACTTTCTTTTGTGCTTCAGCCTTGATCCTTTGCCTTTCAAAATAATGAAAAAACTTGGGGAAATACTTGTTAGGCTCCTGTGCATCAGGAGGTAGCTTCCTACTCTTAGCCTTTCTCCTGTATTGAACTATGGCCTCCTGCCTGGCTTTATACTTTTACCATTCTTGCTACTTGTACCATTTTCCCCTTTCATGTACTTGATCTTTTACAACTTTCCAGGCAGTTAAAATGATATTCCTTGAAGTGGGGCTCCACTGCTCAAAGTCTGGCTTTAATTCTGCTTGCTCTCTAAATCTTTTCTTTGATAATAGAGCATCTTGCTGAGCTTTCAGACATCCTTCTAGCATATCTACCTTTTCAATAATAACATTTGTAACTGGTAGAGGAGGGATGTACATAGACTCAACTTGTTGATGTACCATTTCAATATCTGCAGGTGGGTAAATGACTTGGGCAACCTCAGGTTGATCACCGTCAAGTAGAATTGGTTGCACCCCTGACTCAACCATATTATCATCATCACATAAGGGTGGATATCCCAGAGTGGCTCTTATGATGTTGGTTACCCATTTGGCATGATCAGAGCAAGCAAGACTAATACCCTCTCCCCCTTTATGACTTCTCTGGTCATATGATCTCTTAAGTCCTCTTTTTGAAATCTTATTTGCCCATCCAGGTAATTGATACCATCTTTAAAGAATGGCTTTAACTTTTGAAGCTTGTCACTAATTAACTTTTGAGATGAAGTGATGACAGTTTTAACTGAATCTAGGGCAGCCTGTAGCTTCTTATCATAGTCTTCCATTTCTTTAGCCCTTGCAGCAGTCATTCCAGTAACAACATTTTTTAACTCAGTGACTATCTCATTGTGAGATTCAGTCAGATTGTCATTCATTCTTATTTGATTTTCAAGGACATAGCCTTGTTTGACTGCAATGTCATCAACTTGCTTCTTTATTTCTGCTTGTTTCTTGGCAAGAAATACCACAGCATTGCCTCCCTTGTGGAAGCAATCTGTCATCTATTTTTTATTCTGATTGACCTCAAATCTGATAGACTTTATCTCTTGGGCTAGATCAAATTGAAGAGCCTTTTGGCTTTCATCCACATATTTTTCTAGAAGCAATCTCTGCTCATCAAATTTTACTTGTAAGTCAACCAAGTACTTACTGTAATCAATCTGAGGAGTAGAATATGAAGTAGTTGTTTGGAGAGCCTTCTTATAGCTTTGCATTCTTCTCTTAAAGACCATTAGTTTTCTTTTCTTGGCCTCCCTGACTTCTTCATGCTCAGACTCTGAAGAACTTTCAATATTAACTCTCTCTTGAGGAGTGGAAGAAATTTCTTTCTCAGCTCCATGTTGCTCCTCCTCAATATTAACCTGCTCCTCCTCAACCCTTACTTACTCCCCCTCAAATCTTAGGGTCTCCATTTTATCTGCTACTCCTCCAAGATCAGGAAATAACTCTTCAAGAGTGAATTCTTGTTGTGTGAGAGCAGGAGATAGTACTTTCTCAGCAGTAGCAGCAACTCCAGAATTATCAAGACCAGTTTGAAAAACTATGTCTTCTGATAAATTGATTCTTTCTTCCTCTTGAACCTATTCAGAATGTGGCTCCCCCTGCAACTGTGCAGTAATTGGCTCCCCCTACACCTGTGCAGATATAGTCTCTTCCTGGACTTGGGTAGTCTCAGTCTGATCCCGAACTTGTTCTCTAACTTGTGCTTCCTGTTCTTGTGCATCTTCATGACCATGCTCAGAAATGTCATGCACTGGGGATTTTGCTGTAGGCTCTTGCCTGTCCACATCAGGCATCTCCTTTGAAAGAACTCTATACCAACTTGAGAATAACCTTATGTCCATTCTCCTCATGTGATTTATCTTTGATCCAGGAATCTATTGCATCACCTCTGGAATTATTCAAGCTAGGTATAGACTCATGATCCTAGCCAAGTTTGGCTTCTTGATTCCTTCTTTATCTTATCAAACAATATTGTAGACCAATTGGTGTGAATCTTAAATATTACCCTTGTCATCAGGCTGAACATATAGACTGATATCCTATCATGGCCACCTGGTTTACATAAGATCACTTTTCCTACTATTTCAGATAGGAATTTCCCTTGATGATTCATGCCTTTCCTATTGATGGCTGCTCCTATCTTTAAGGTTGGATCCAATCCACACCATTGAAGCGCCTCCCTGGTCCTTGAGACTAGGACCTCTTCCTCATCATGGATTCTAGGTAGATGGAGAATCTTGCTCAACCTCTTCTGAGACAGCTTGACTTTTTCTCCATGTATAGTGGATTTGATCTTCAATCCTGTTGAGTCTATTAAAGCAGCAGTATAGAACTCGAATACTTCTTTCTTACATACCTTTGTAGGTTCAGAGACAAGATATTCCAATCCGTTGTCTGCAAGAAGAGAAATGACATGTTTGATTTCCGTTGCGGCATCGTCGAATGCATGTCTAACCAACTCATATCCTTCATTGATGTTGTCTTCAACCTTGGGCGCCATTGGAATGAAGAGAAAGCTTGATTAGAGAGGAGAGAGTTTGTCGACACAAGGTTTTTGTCTCAAAACCCTGGTGAGCGTGTCGACAGAATAAGTTCTTGACCTATTTATACCCTTCTAATCAAAGAAGGTCAAAAGGCGGGCAAAAACTGTCTAAAAGTGTCGACACTGTTGAAAAGTGTCGACACAAACTTCTATTGTCTCGACCACGACGCTGACTACTATGTGTCGACACCAAATGATGATATGTCGACACAGGAGATACTTAGTAGTTCATCAGAAATTCTGTGTCGACTCTTATTACAAGTGTCGACACAAAATCTGGAAGTGTCAACATCATTACTCTAGGTTTGTCGACACTACATTTCTGGATATGTCGACTCTTTGTCCCTTAGGTGTCGACACATTTTCTCTGTGTCGACACAATTTCCCTGAATTGTCGACCTGACTTCTCTGTGTCGACACTTTATCACTGAATGTGTCGACACCATTTTACTTAGCCAATTTTTTTTGTGGTAAACTAACCTATGGTCAGCATTCCTAATTTAATTTTAAATCTATTGAATTTAGTTTCATCCAGAGGCTTAGTAAATACATCCGTAATTTGATAATCAGTTTTAACAAATTCTAATGAGATGTCTTCTTTTTCTATATGTTCTCTTAGAAAATGGTATCTTATCTCTATATGCTTAGTCCTACTATGTGAAATAGGATTGTTTGCAATAGAAATAGCACTTTTAGAATCACACAATAAAGGTGTTCTACTTACTTGAATACCATAGTCCCTTAGCTGATGCTGAATCCACAACAGCTGTGCACAGTAACTTCCTGCTGCCACATATTCAGACTCTGCTGTGGATATTGCCACACTAGTCTGCTTCTTACTGCTCCAAGATATCAACCTTCCTCCCAAAAATTGGAATGTACCTGTAGTACTTTTTCTATCTTCTCTACAGCCTGCAAAATCTACATCTGAATAACCTGTTAGTAGAAAATCTCCATTCCTAGGGTACCAAAGGCCAAGATTAGGAGTGCCCTTTAGATATCTTTGAATTCTCTTGACTGCAGTATAATGTGATTCTTTAGGGCATGCTTGGTACCTAGCACAAACACATGTGGCATACATAATGTCTGGTCTACTAGCAGTGAGATATAATAGAGAGCCAATTATTCCTCTATACAAAGATTCATCTACAGGTTTACCTGCATCATCTTTGCATATAGGCATACTTATTCCCATAGGAGTTCTCATGGTGGAGGATGATTCCATACCATACTTCTTAATTAACTCCTTGGTGAACTTAGACTGGGATATGGACAAGCTATCTTCAGTCTGTCTTACTTGGAGTCCCAAGAAGAACATAAGTTCCCCCATACTACTCATTTCAAACTTCCCTTGTATAAGTTTGGCAAACTTCTTGCAAAGGTTGTTCTCTGTAGACCCAAAAATTATGTCATCTACATAGATCTGAACTAAGATTATCTTACCTTTAGATTCCCTTAGGAATAGAGTTTTGTCTATTTTACCTCTTGAGAATTTGTTCTCAATAAGGAAAGTAGACATGGTTTCATACCAAGTCCTTGGGGCTTGCTTTAACCCATACAATGCTTTCCTAAATCTATAGACATAACTAGGTTTAAGAGAATCTACAAAATCTAATGGCTGGTCTACATAGACTTCTTCTTTTAGATCACCATTCAGGAATGCTGATTTCACATCCATTTGGTATACCTTAAAGCCTTGATATGCTGCATAGGCAAGGAACATCCTGATTGCTTCCAGTCTTTCTACTGGGGCAAATGTTTGATCAAAGTCTATTCCCTTTTCTTGTCTGTATCCTTTTGCAACCAATCTTGCTTTGTTCTTCACAATAACTCCACTCTCATCCAACTTGTTCCTAAAAATCCACTTTGTACCAATGATGTTTTGGTCATTTGGTTTAGGAACTAACTCCCAGATCTTGCATCTTCTAAACTGATTAAGCTCCTCTTGCATAGCATTAATCACGTGTTGGTCTTGGATTGCTTCTTCAAATTTCTTTGGCTCTAATTGAGATAGAAAACTTGAGTGCAGGACTGTATTCAGATTTCTGCTTCTGGTTTGCACTCCTTGTCTTGGATCACAAATTATCTGATTTGCTGGATGATCCTTTAGATGTCTTACAGCTTGAGGTAAACTTCCTTCTAGCTGAATACCTCCAGTTTCTTCATTATGCTGCACCTCTTTGTTGTCATCAGCTTCTAGAGAGTCTTGTACTCCCCCTGGACAGTAGCTATCATTTTCCAATACTTCATCTGCAGTTGAGCCTTCTGCAATTGAAAGCTTGTCCATTCTATTGCTTATACCTGTTGGACTACATGAACTACAAGGAAACTCACTGTTGATTAATCTAGTTTCATCAAATACAACATGTACAGATTCTTCTACAACCTGAGTAATCAAGTTGTAGACTCTATAAGCCTTACTATTGTTGTTGTACCCAACAAATATCCCATCTTGGGATTTGGCAGCAAACTTATTCTGATAAGACTTGCCATTGTTAAGGATATAACACTTGCAACCAAAGATTCTAAAATAGGATAAATTTGGTTTTCTACCTTTCATGCTCTCATAGGGTGTCTTTTTGTGGCTTTTGGTAATAAAGGCCCTATTAATCACATGACATGTAGTACTAACTGCCTCAGCCCAGAAATATTCTGGGAGAGAAGTGTCACTCAATAGAGTTCTACCAGCCTCAATCAATGTCCTATTCTTTCTTTCAGCAATACCATTTTGTTGTGGTGTTCTAGGTGAGGAGAATTCTTGAAAAATCCCAAATTCTTCATATAATCTTGTCATACTTTCAGATTGAAATTCAGTGCTATGGTCACTTCTAATTTTGACCACTGTACTGTTCAGTTCATTCTGAATTTGTTTGACAAAACTATGTAAAATACTTGGGGTTTCAGATTTCTGTCTCAGAAAGAACACCCAGGAATATCTAGAATAGTCATCTACAACCATAAAAGTGTACACCTTCTTACCGAGACTATGAACTGGCATAGGACCAAATAAATCCATATGCAGTAGGTATAGACACCTGACTGAATCTTTGTTTTCAAGGCTATGAAAGGAGGATTTTGTCTGCTTGCCCTTTTGACAAGCTGAACATTTCCCATCCTTTATACACTTTACGTTAGGACCATTCCTCACTAACTCTTTGCTAAAGAGTTGGCCAATTGTTTTGTAGTTAAGATGAGCCAGCCTCTTGTGCCATTTGACACAATGAGAAGCTCTTTCATCAGCTACAAGATAAATAGGAGAAACCTTGTTCTCACACACAAAGTCAAGACAATAAACATTTCTTTTTCTATACCCAGTCAATATGACCTTTTGATCACTTGACCTTTTGATATGACATCCATTCTTAACAAATGAAATATCATATCCTAGATCACTCAGCTGACTTATGCTTATCAGGTTGTGTTTCAAACCTTTTACATAAGCCACATGAGTGATGGTAATTTGGTTTGAAGAAATGTTACCAAATCCTTTGATGATTCCTCTTTTAGATCCACCAAAGATTACTTTAGGCCCATCCTTGATAGGTGTGTACTCCTTCGGCAGCCCCTTTGTTCCAGTCATGTGCCTGGAACATCCACTGTCCAAGTACCATATAGGGGCATGGCAACTAGGACTTTCCTGCAATACAGAATTACTTTCCCTTATAACCAAAGTAAGTCTTGGATCCTTGGTTCAAGTTAGCACCATTCATATAAAAACTACCAGCAGCTCTTCTAACTGGTATACTGTTGTTCTTCCTGACACTTATGTTATGCCAGCAGTCTAAGACAAAATGTCCTGTCTTGCCACAGCACCAGCATTCATACTTGTTGTATCTAGGTCTAGATACATTTTGGCAGAAAAATTTCTGTTCTGTGCTGGTGCTGCTGCAGCTACACCCACTGATTTCTTATAACCATGGGGTTTATGAACATGGACTGACTTATTGGCATTAACACCCTTGTTATTCATAACATCAGTCTTATTATGACCATGAATGTTTTCAAGATAATATCTGTTAGAAGGCACTTGTACCTTTCTAAACATTATAGACACTTTAAGATTTACTGGCTGGACTGGTGCTTTGCCTTTTCTCTTGAATTGGACAGTCCTGGTGTTACCTTTAAAGCCTAATCCTGTCTTACCCTTTTGAGCCACAAACTCATCTATTAAGGGTAAGACTGATTTTGGATTAGAGTAACAAGCCACTAGATCTTTCTCCTTTTGAAGTCTGACTTCCAGACTTTTAATTAGATCATTTTTATATGTGATTGTACCCATCTGAATAACAGATATAGTTTTCAGCTTGGCAACCTTATTCAATTTTTGATCCAATTCTTTCTCTAAACTAGATACAGTCATCTTAAGATTTGCAATTTCCTTAGCCTGAGTTTTGGCCAAGTTTTTGCTTTTCTTAAGTGCCTGCAATAAGTCCCCATATTCATCTATCAACTGATGAATATCTCCTTCAGATTCTAATCCATCCTCATCACTTGATGAAGATGAATCTGACTCTGAACCAGTACTGTAATAATAAATTCTAGAATTACTTTGTACCTTACTGGGACTAGGCTGATCCTGGCACTTGTTGTCTTCTGATTCAGCCATCAGTCTCATGCACTGATGGTCTTTTGATCATAGATGGAGTTCAGCAATTGCATAAACTCATCTTCTTCACTAGTTGCATACAGTCTAATGTATGCTTATGCTTCAGATTCTGACTCTGAGGAGGATTGATCTGTAAGACTCTTCTCCTTCTTAGCAAATAAGGATTTCTCCTTCTTGCCCATTTGTTGAGTCTTCTTTTTGTCTGCTGACTCCTTCCTCTTTTCTAGACACTCAGCCACCACATGTCCAGGCCTATTGCAGCAATAACAAACAATTTTTGATGTTGTAGCTTTGTTGGGCTTAGACCTGCTCCTTTCCTTTCTTGATGATTTTCTCTTTTGATAGTAGTCATTAACTGGCTGTGATGTGGAGGGCCTTGACTTCCACTGCTTCTTCTTCAAGAACCTCTGAAACTGCCTTGTAAAGGCAGCAAAATCTGCATCTGAATCACTGCTATTTGAATTCTGATTGTCTGAATTCTCTGAGATAACTTCATCAACTTCCTTAAGAGGTTATGGAGACATCCTCCTGCTCTTTCTAGTGGCTTCAACCTTGAAGGCCACTAACTTTTCTCTATGCTCTCCTTTTGTATTTCTTTCTTCCTCCTTCCTAGCCATTAGTTGCATTTCATATGATATCAACTTTCCAAATAAGGTTGGAGGAGAAATGTATGCTAGTTTGGCCACTTCTCTAATGGCACAAATCTTGGTATCCCAATCCTTTGTCAAGGATCTTAGGAATTTGTCATTCAGCTCATAAGTACTGAAGAACCTTCCATAGGACATCAGTTCATTCACTATCCTGTAGAATTTCTTATAGCATTTAGATATGCTATCAGACTTCCCTTATCTGAAACTCTCATATTCTTGATTGAGCATAGACTTTCTGTCTTATCTAACTTCTTCAGAACCCTCCATGTAGATAATCAAAGTGTTCCACATTTCCTTGGAGGTTTTGCAGTGAATCAAATTTTGGAAAGTAGAATCATCTATGGCACTCACTATGATATTCTGAGCTCTTTTATCCATAGTTGCCAGTATAATCTCATCCTTAGTCATTTCAGAAAAATCTTTAGGAGTTCTTTGATTTGCATCTAAAACATACACATTCATTGGGATATATGGACCTTATTTTACTGTGATATATATCCTTGGGTCAGAGGCCTCCATAAACAACCTAACCCTTTCTTTCCAGATTCCAAAAATCTCTTTCCTGCAGATGGGTAATTTCATTGACCCTAGTTCCTTGTTATTCTCTCTAGAACCCATTTTCTTGATTCTTGATTTTGCCTTAGGGATCTAACTCGGACTGTTAAGTCCTTTTTTGAGCAACCTCCCTCTGATACCACTTGATAGTTTTACTTTCAAGATTACCTAAACACCTAGAGGGGGGATGAATAGGTACTTTCCCTTGATTTAACTTAAGGCAGAAAATAACTACAGTTCTTTGAGTTAATCAGATATTTCTACAGCTCACACAGTATAACAATCACAATCATACACACATCACAGATTGCACACAGATTTATAGTGGTTCCCCAAGGTCTGGGTACATCCACTTTCCCCCTTCACCTATCTAGCTGTATGCTAGATTCGGCCAAACTTCTTCCTTTATCTCAGATCCTACAGCTCAGAAACCAGAAGGATTCCTACAACTCAGAATGTCTCAACATTCCTACAACTCAGGATAACAAGCCCTACCTCAGCCTTGCCACAAGGCCTACAACTCAGAGAATACCTTCTCTTACAACTCAGGCATAAACAACCCTACCTCAGCCTTGCCACAAGGCCTACAACTAAGAGAATACGTTCTCCTACAACTCAGACATAAACAGCCCTACCACTCAGAGAATAAATCTCCTACACTCAGCCTTTATAAAATAGGGTTATAACTCAGATCTATGAATAGATCTTACAGAATTTGATAAGGAATTTTATAATCTCTTACCCCTATTGAGAGAGAAGGGATAAGAACTTTCTTGATCAGCTTCTTGAAGAGGCTGATGGCTGAAATCAACTTGATCTTAGCTTTCTTTAAAGTTTCTTGAATCTGAACTTTGTTAGGTTGATTTCCTTTGAATATAACTGACTGGCAGCTTCCTTCTTAGACTCCAAAAATAGATCTGAATCTTCTTGAGAGATTAGTTCAGTATCTACTTCTTGAGAGACCTGTGAATGTCTCCTTCTTGACTTCAAATAGCTAGATCTCTCTCTATCCAAACCTCTTAAAGATACTTCTGAATTCTTGATTGAATTCAAATTAGACAGAATCTGAATAGAAAACTACTTCAGAACTTCTTCTTAGATCTTCTCACGAAGATCTTCTTCTTTGTGACTTGTACTTTCTTGATCAGAGATCAATCTCACAATAGGTGTGTTAGTTATATGTATTATTCACTCCTTTCTTCTTCTGAATCCATCTATTTATAGACTTCATCCATGGTAACCGGCTGATCCGGTTTATAACTAACTTCTGACAAGTCTGACAGCTTCAGTAAACCTGTTGTAACTCATAGCTGTCAAGTCTTCAAACAGATCTTGAGCCTTTGTCTCTGTCAGCAAAGCGTCGAGACGGACTGTCATAAACTGTCGAGATCATCTGTCAATATGTGTCGACATAAGTGACTTAAGTGTCGACACAGCCTTTGGTGATGTCGACATAGCTGCCTTAATGTCGACACAGCTACTTGACACTGCATCTTGAGAATGTGTCGTGTAACGGTCCAGGCCCGCCAACCCACGGGACCCAGCTGGCACCGCCGGCCAACCAGTAGTCCAGACCCGGGCCCACTACTTACAGTAAGCCTATCACATTCAAGCCTGCAGGCCGTACACCCCAACCCCTCTCCATTCACAGGCGGGTTTTTGAGGCCGGGGATCGAACCCGAGACCTCCTTGATAAGGAGTTTTCAAACCACTCCTCATCACCAACTGAGCCAACTCACCAAGTGAGCTGGGGTTAGGGTGTACGGCCTGCAGGCTTGAATTTGATAGGCTTATTGCCAGTAGTGGGCCCGGGTCTGGACTACTGGTGGGTCGGCGGTGCCAGCTAGGTCCCATGGGTTGGCGGGCCTGGACCGTTACAAAAAGTGCACTTTTTGTAACGGCCTCCCCAGCCGCCGGCACCCCCAGCACCACGCTCTAAAGGGTTCAGCCTAACCAGGTCTGCAGACCATGCACCCCAATCCCTCTCTGCGCCTGTTTTTCAGCAGCAGTAGGTTGTTGCCACTGAGGATCGAACCCAGGACCTTGATAAGAGACTCTTTACCATAGATCTCATCACCATCTGATACCACTTGTAAGACCCCATTTTTTTCTTCTTTAAACACCGGGGTCTTAGGCCCAGAACCGCCGCTTTGCGGTGACACCATCACGCCCGGGAAGGTCGTCACTATAAAACGCCGATCCTGCCGGCCAAATCGATCGCAGAACAGTAGCATAAGTAATTATAAATCTAGTCCACTATAACCACATGTATATAAAAAAATCTCCACGAAGGGAGAGTCCACAATAATAATAATAATCAGAGTACAAAAGGAGGGCTTGTGCCCAGTACATGTAATCCTCACTACAAGTCACTCGCGGAAGCAAAACTTAAACTAAGCGTCACCGTAACTGTCACTGAACCGAGAGCACCCAAGCTGGACTGGCCCATCTCCACCGACTCCGTACTCTGCTGGTGCTGCATCTCTGGGCGCTTCTTCCTTTTCGGCCTGCAGTCGCCGCCTCGCAATCCACATCTGCGTCTACGTTTTCGGCCTCCTAGCTGCTGAGCTGGTGGGATCCCACCCATCAAGGGGCATTTGACCCGTGTATGTCCCGGCTGGTGACAATGGTAACACGGTCGCGGGGTCAACTCTGTCAGAAACTGCAAAACCCGTGCCCCTTCCATATGGTACACCTAAAATGTTGTGGTTTGAAAACCGTTAGTCTAAAAGACTAAGCCCTATCATACCCTACCCCTTCCCCCATGGCTCCTAGGTACCGAGCGGAGAGGAAGAAAGGGAAGGACATGAAGGTGGAGAATAAGCCAAAAACAGGTGACAACGGACCTAAGCTAGCAAGTCCATAGTAAATACGACAGAAGCAGAAAGTAGGAAATATAATCTTAACTTATGCGGAAGCACATAAGCCAAGGGATCTTTTGCAGGGCTCCCATCGTATAAAGTGTCCCATACCACTTATACGTTGGGGTGTCGGTTGTCAAACAGCAAGGAGTACCAAGTAAGTAAAAGCACAAGAAATATAACCATTGATTTATAGGGATTACCCCTATAGAACAAGGGGTCGTTTTGCAGGGCCTATCGTATAAAACGTCTCATACCATCTTATACGATAGGTGGCAATGTTTATGCTATGACACACAAATATGCTATGGAATGCACAAGCAAGTGCAACACACCCACCGACTCTATGCGCACAGACCTTTAGTTCCCCCTGTTCGGGCAGCTAGCTTCACCCCCAGGAACCTCCGTGGTGGCAAAAGAAGATAGTGGGTCGGGCCCCCCACTCCTAGGCGAGTAACCACACTACCAGGCCTAGACCTTCCGTACGCCCCTAGAAGAACACAACCTAGAGTATCCGCGTACTAGTGCTGGCTATACCCACCAGGCTTTCCTTGGCTAAGTGTCCCACACCGCCGAGTCAACGTACCGACGTCGGTGTGATCGATCGTCCAGTACCGATGACCCACTACTTTTATGCACATGCAATCATGACAGTTATATTTGTACAAGTTCTCATGTTACCGAGCCTCCAGCTCTCTAGGCTACCAAGCATATACCAAGTCCCCGAACCTCCCGCTCCCTGGACTTCCAAATTATAAACCAAACCATTGACATTACTAGTAGGCCCTTAGACCACGGACCTACTCTACCCATTCCATGTCAATTCTTCTTCCTAGGTGTACAAGTGTAGGTGTGAGGTACAACTATTATTAGGGTTACTCTTGATCATTTTATTCCTAAGATTTAAGGTTAACCTTGGGCTTCCCGAGGGTTACCCGGTGAAGGGCTCGCAGAGGCACTAGGAGCTATGATGGGGTGAATCCCAAAGCTCCCCTTCCCAAGCACTTATTATAATTGATTGGTTCCCTTAAACCATTCCCTTCTCATATTACAGTGGGCTAATCCTAGGATGACTTGACTCTTCCTCTTCTCGGGGAGGACGATCTTCCGTCGAACCCGAACACTACTTATCACTAGTCAGTCTCACACCCTACCCATCCTGAGTTCCAATAATGAACTTGATTTAACTCACCCTATCCAAACTAGTAATCTACAAAATTCCATCTCCCCAAGCTCATTACCCACTCTAGTTCAGCCTCTGCAGTTTTTACTAAACGCAGACCACCCTAAGCTTATGGGGTATGCAAGGGGTGGTAATCCAAATTGTCTTCCGAATCTCCTATAATATTTATTGGAGGTCTACCATGACATAATTAGTCTAAATCCAGAAAATAATAATTTTCCTATTTCATTTGGCATTTAATTTATTTATTCTCAGCCTCCCAATGCCCTAGTATGAACATGAAGTGCACTAATGAGGCAACAATAAATCACCATAAAATCAATAAATATCCTATGAGGCATATAAGCAGTAATTCCAAATTTTGAGAAATTTCATAGGTGTTCAGGCCTATGTTTCCTAATTTTCCATTTTAAGCCACTTTTACTATATTGTGAAGCAAGTAATGTAAATATATATCCAAAAATCACAAAAAAATTATAAAAGCTTTATAATGACCTAAAACTATCATAAACCAAGTCTCATAATTTTTATCTAATATTTGGGCTCTGAATTTATTTTAATGTAAAACACTAATTTTCCAAGCTTAAAGAAGGAGGTACTATTTGTAATCATCTAAAATTCCAAATAAATTTACAAGATGACTATCATGGTCTAAAACACCCACAGACCAAATTTAGTAATTTTCCAAATAATAAATGGGCATTATTTGTATTTTTGACTACATATCACAGTTGGTACATTAAAGAAGCAAGTACCCAGAATAATCAGATAAAACTTCCAAGCAAAATACAGAAGGTATAACATGCTATAAGATGCCCTAATCCAAGATTTCATAACATTCCAATGAACAGAAATTCCATAATCATCAAGATAATTATATAGGGCACAACTAGGATTGTGAATGAAGTACTGTATAAATTGGCCCAAAAATCACAACAAAAATTTAACATGGACATTTCGATCATAAAATTACTCTGCCCAAATTTTACTTGATTTGAAGTTCAGTTGATAGCTTAATAATTCAAATTAATGTTGGTGACCTAATTTAGGGTTAGAGTTTTAGGTGGCCTAACTGTCTCCAAAGCCCCTAAGATTTTGACCAGAGGACTTTAATGGCCCTATGGTCCTCTCCACCAAATTTCAAGTCAGTCCAAGGTCATTTAACCCCATGACCTTCACAACCCTACAAATCCTCATTAAGGGACCTACCCAAGGGTTCTAGGGCTACCCTACACCAAACCACTCCAAACTCCCTTGGAGGGTGTGTCATGCCCTAAAAAGTCAGTAACTAAAATATCAGCCTCTGTTGAGGTGATATGGCCACTCAAATATCAAGGGGGTGTTTGATCCTAAATTATCCTATAAGGATCAACCTAGGGTGGGATAAAAACCTATACTAAACATCTCCAAATGAGATGAGATTTTTATCAGAACCTTATGATACACCCAGGGACCACTCACCAAAATTTAGGAGGGTTTGGAAGTCATTTAGCCATCTAATTAAATTATGCTAGGATTATTGAATTTTTCTAAAAACTATAGAAAAACATTTTCCAAAAATCCTAATTTTTGGATAGCACCTAGATATAGTTAGGATTAGGCCACGCCCCAAATTTCAAGTCATTTTGATGAATGGATTGGAGTGGGGAATTTTTCTAAGGTCAAGACAGCCCTATGGATATACCTCACCAAAAAGTGTGTTGTGGTCTAACTAGGACTCCAAATCGAGTGAAATCAATTTTAAATTAAACTAGACTTCAAGGGCTACATTTTCTATGTTTACCACTTTTTATGTTTCAGCCCCTACGAGCTATATTTTCAGTTTTAACCTAGTATACAGTAAAAGGAATTAATTCCTAACTATACATTATATAATATTATTAAATGCTACTGTTCACCATCTTCTTCACCCGAACCCGAACAGCATCAGAAAAACAAACACTTCCTGTAGCTTTTCTAAAGCTATTTCCCGGCCACCCAGCCATCTCCCTGGCCGGTCACCACCACCACCACCTCTGTTGAGGTGCGGGCTACCATCGGGCGGAGGCACGGCCGCCGGAGAGGCGGTTTCCGGCGAACCCGAACACCATTTATTTTTGAAAAACCATGGAAAAGCTCGCTCAATCTTGCTCCTTTGAGCTCGATATCTCTCCTAAGTAATTTCTAAGATCTATCCATAGAAGAAAGAGTAGAGGAGGACCTTGTTCGCGGTTTGAAGGCGAGATGAACGTCGGATTGTCATGGCGCGGTGGTGGCGTTCCCGAACTTCTTCAACAGTAAGAGTAGTATACTGAATCTGCTTGATCGAGCGTGTAACATTCTCCTCTTGCTCTAGGGAGGCTGTTATAGATCTCCAAGTGGGGAGGGGAAAGGATGAAACATTCATGGCCATGAATGTTTCTCTTAATAACGTTTCGGTTATGATGCAGGGAAGTGGAAAAGGTGGAAGATGAAATGGCTGATCCAGGTGGCGATTTTCTGTTGAACCTCGCTCTCTCTTTTTATTAAATAATTAGGGATGGAAACGGCCCATAAATATTCCTGCTGTACATTCCCACAATCAGAATTGATTATGACGTCGGTTACCGAAATTTCCAGTCTGGCTGACGTTTTGGCCTTGGTCACGGGCGTGACACATAGGTCACGGGCGTGACAGGCCCGGGTGGCCAATTCTGAGTTCGAAGATCATCGAACTGAGATCGACGATCGTCTAAGGGTGGTCACGCCCTAGGTCGCGGGCGTGACACATGGGTCACGGGCGTGACAGGGTCATGAGGCAAATTCCGCGCTCGGCGATCGTCTCGCTGAGATCGACGATCGCCGAAGGGGGTCACGCCCTTGGTCACGGGCGTGACACCTGGGTCACGGGCATGACAGGACCGGGTTGAAAATTCTGCGCTCGACGATCATCGCGATGAGATCGACGATCGTCGAAGGAGTCACGCCCTAGGTCACGGGCAAGACACATGGGTCACGGGCGTGACAGGGTCATGAGGCAAATTCCGTGCTCGGCGATCGTCTCGCTGAGATCGCCGATCGCCGAAGGGGGTCACGCCCTTGGTCACGGGCGTGACACCTGGGTCACGTGCGTGACAGGACCGGGTTGAAAATTCTGCGCTCGACGATCATCGCGCTGAGATCGATGATCGTCGAAGGAGTCATGCCCTAGGTCACGGGTGTGACGGGTCGGTCACGGGAGTTACCAACCTGTGACCCGAAATCTCGGTCGATGAATTTCAATTTTTGGGTTTCCTAGGGTTCTGTCACGACCAACCGACTCCTAGGGGTCTAGCCGGAAATGGGATGTTACAAATCCCAATAAACAAAACAAAAATTTCGTCCTCGAAATCAAGGTTAAGCCTACGGGGCTCCTATCGGGAGAATAAAAAAAAGGCTTGTAACATCCCATGAGAGTCGAAAGATTTACATCTCTACGTTACGTTTGCTATGTGTGGTTTGAAGGTGTTTGTCAAATCTAAGATCACTTCGTCAAGTTGACTAAGTATATACCCCAATAAACAAAAGATTAGCCCCTATTCTTGAAATTTAAGTCATACTAGTTTAGAATAGGAAAGTAAATTGAACGTCTTTAGAGGTTATGCGGTATACCTGGCTGAATAGCTCTGGATACCTTGTCGTATCAGGTCCTGTGGTTCCCAGGTATGCTCCTCCTGACCGTGGTTACTCCACGGAACTTTTGACTAACGGAATTTTCTTGTGACGCAAGGTCCGTACTCCTCTGCCATTGATCCGAATTGGCTCCAAGTGAACTGACCGGTCGGAAGGTACCGGTCCATCTGTGGTCAAAATCTGCTGCTCCGGGCGCATTAGAGCCCTCCTAAGTGAAGAAACATGGAATTCTCACCACTAAACTACAGCCACCTTCCCTAAACTAGGTCCAAGGGAACCCAAGCCTATACTAATTTGCCCAATAAACAAAAGTTAAACCCCTACCTATCTTGGGCTAAGTATCTTTGATATTACCCTGTTACATCTTTCCTAGCTGGGTGCACAATCCCTAGGGCATCAATCTTCGACTTGGGGTTCCACCCTGAAACTCGTTAATATACTCCATAATTCTCTTCTCTGAGTCACATTTACGATAACCTTATCCGGGTCAAAATGTTCCCAATCCCAAATGGGTATCTTCCGAACTTGAATTCCTATCCACCCCTCAGTGTTTGTCTTGGTGGTTGCCTCCAGGTAATTTTGTTACCGGTATTGAGGGTTAAGACTACTTGTCTTTTATCATTCTGCTAATGTATTATTGGTATCAATTCTCCATAAAGTAGTCTACCCCTTGAATAATCCTTGATTGGGAAAGTAGGGACACCTGAGTTTACGTATTAGGTAGTCATTCTCGTGCTAAACTCCTCTTTTATTCTCTTTGGATATCTCCTTACCTTAACCAAATTCATACCCAAGGTCTATTTCGGACTAGGACATACTAAAAGTCGTCATGGTTAGTAGTGAGTCCTAGTGGGCTGGGTCTAACTCGTAGACTAGAGAATTATGTGAAATGTTCTTTGTAGCCGGAGGTGCTTCCTGCTGGGGGCAGGGCTTGCCGTAGGCCATAAAGAGGAATTCCAATTAATGGAGGAGTGGACTTCTACATGTGATTTCCCTTATGGGCACACCACTGCTTCCGTTGCTTAGTTTTTCCCCAAACTAAACTCGAGCGGGGGTGACCTAGGGTTAGTGGACTGCTACTTTTCCGATCAAAACCTCGCTCTGATACCACTTGTAAGACCCCATTTTTTTTGAAAAACCATGGAAAAGCTCGCTCAATCTTGCTCCTTTGAGCTCGATATCTCTCCTAAGTAATTTCTAAGATCTATCCATAGAAGAAAGAGTAGAGGAGGACCTTGTTCGCGGTTTGAAGGCGAGATGAACGTCGGATTGTCATGGCGCGGTGGTGGCATTCCCGAACTTCTTCAATAGTAAGAGCAGCAATCTGAATCCGCTTGATCGAGCGTGTAACCTTCTCCTCTTGCTCTAGGGAGGCTGTTATAGATCTCCAAGTGGGGAGGGGAAAGGATGAAACATTCATGGCCATGAATGTTCTCTTAATAACGTTTCGGTTATGATGCAGGGAAGAGGAAAAGGTGGAAGATGAAATGGCTGATCCAGGTGGCGATTTTCTATTGAACCTCACTCTCTCTTTCTATTAAATAATTAGGGATAGAAATGGCCCATAAATATTCCTGCTGTACATTCCCATAATCAGAATTGATTATGACGTCGGTTACCGAAATTTCCAGTCTAGCTGACGTTTCGGCCTTGGTCACGGGCGTGATACATAGGTTACGGGCGTGACAGGCCCGGGTGGCAAATTCTGAGTTTGACGATCATCGAACTGAGATCGACGATCGTCGAAGGGTGGTCACGCCCTAGGTCACAGGCGTGACACATGGGTCACGGGCGTGATAGGGTCATGAGGCAAATTCCGCGCTCGGCGATCATCTCGCTGAGATCGACGATTGCTGAAGGGGGTCACGCCCTTGGTCACGAGCGTGACACCTGGGTCACGGGCATGATAGGACCGGGTTGAAAATTCTACGCTCGACGATCGTCGCGCTGAGATCGACGATCGTTGAAGGAGTTATGCCCTAGGTCACGGGCGTGACACATGGGTCACGGGCGTGACAGGGTCATGAGGCAAATTCCGCGCTCGACGATCATCTCGCTGAGATCGACAATCGCCGAAGGGGGTCACGCCCTTGGTCACGGGCGTGACACCTGGGTCACGGGCGTGACAGGATCGGGTTGAAAATTCTACGCTCGACGATCGTCGTGCTGAGATCGACGATCGTCAAAGGAGTCACGTCCTAGGTCACGGGCGTGACGGGTCGGTCACGGGCATTACCAACCCGTGACCTGAAATCTCTGTCGATGAATTTCAATTTTTGGGCTTCCTAGGGTTCTGTCACGACCAACCGACTCCTAGGGGTCTAGCCGGAAATTGGATGTTACATGTCGACACTGATTATTTGTGTCGACACAAACACTTCACCATTCAACAACAATCAACTTGGTCTAGACTCAGCTGTGTGTCGACACAAGTCATGTGTATCGACATAATTGATGTAGACTGAGAACATAGCGTGTGTCGACATCGCCTCCAGGTGTCGACACAGTTGTTGTCGACTCTGCCTCTGTGTGTCGACACAGCCTCCCGGTATCGACACATTTGATGTCGACTATAATCTTTTGTGTATCGACACTGCCTCTCGGTGTCGACACAAACTCACTGAAGTGTCGACACAGCCATTTCCAAGTGTCGACACAGCCATTTCCAAGTGTCTACACAATCTTACTGAAGTGTCGACACAGCTTCCTCAGGTGTCGACATATGGACTTAAAATCTTTTTCCTGTATTCTAGCACATTCTTAACCTGCACATATAAACTCAAAATAACATCAAATACACCTTGATGTATATCATTGAGCTAAGTGAGGCTTCTCTAAATCAGGTACACATTTTCCAATGTACCTAACACTACTTAATAGAATTTTTCTATTATCTGACATTGAGTGAGAAAGCTAAACTCAACATCTGTGGACTTAGTCAAAATTTTGCCCAACTTTTCTATGGAGTTGACTGGTACAGCAACACTCAACGCTAAAAGTAGTATGGCATTAAGTGAGTAGACCACACTCAACGCCTGTGGACTTAGCCACATTTTCAGCCAATTTCTCTAGGCTTGTACTGATTTAGCCAAACTCACAGCCTTTTTGTTGTATGGCGTTGAGTGAGTAGACTACACTCAAAGCCTGTGGACTTAGCCATATTTTTGGCTATCTTTCAGTTAAGCTGAGATAGACTCAACGCTATATGTTATATGGCGTTGAGTGAGCTTTCCTCACTCAACGCTTGTGGACTTGGGCAAATTTCTACTATACAATATTGAATCCATACCGCTGGCGTTGAGTGAGCTTGCTCCACTCAACGCCTGTGGACTTAGTCGATTTTTGCTATGTCCAGCAACCACTTATTGTGTCCACATGTCCAATTAATGTGATATAGACAACCTGCACTCAAGACCTCAAATGCACATCAAATACAGTGGATGTGTGTGACATTGACCTGATTGACTTCTCAAAAATCAGGGCCATTGGGAACAATAGACCCAACAGATGATGCACTCAAGAATATCAGAAATGAGCTATCTATAGAGATAATGTCTATTAGATTTGAATTCAATCTTCTGAAAGGTGAAACTATTAAATTCTTCACTAAGGTAGCCCTAGCAGTTGACTACACTATAGACAAACTAGATGTCATGGACACAAGTGTCACTACAGTGATAGCAAATCAGAAAATTCAGAACGAAAATATGCTAGCTCTCCATAATGCTGAGAAAGTGCTGCTAACCCAACAAACTGCTATCATACTAACCAAGGTAGATGGATGTACCAAGTTGTTAGATGAACATATACTGGAGGTCAAGAATCAAGTAACAGCAGGTGTAAACTATCTAGAATCTGTAAGAAGCAAGGCAAGCACCTCCCAGACGTAAGAAATCTGTAAAGAAGTCAAAAAGGGGGAGAGTGATGTCATAAGAACAAATACTGAAAATATGCTCTTGGCTACTAATGTGATGAGGGGATCATTTTGGATTGAACCTGTCCAATATGACAACATCCCTATATTTCCTACTCAAGTACAAGAAGTCTTGAATCTTGGAATGTCTGCTAAACTAGAAGGCCAACTACAAGATATTCAGAATAGAGAGGAAGCTGCTGAATCTCCCTAGTTCAGCCCCTATGCAGACCTGCTAAAGATGACAAAAGGAATGACTGGTGCCTAGGGAGAAGAAGAGATAAGGATGAGCAAGAAAAGATATATAAAAGAGATGGAAAAAAGCTTGAATTTGAAAAGTGGAGCCCTGAATCAAGGACTATCATCTTGGCAGCCTGGGAGCAAGTCAAGTCAAAGAAGACTGAAAGGGGCAAACTGTATAGCCCACTTGAGTGGAACAAAATGGAAAAAGAGGGACACTGAAAGGAGGATATACAGGAGGAACAAGAATCCAGGCACTCTTCTTCCTTATGTTGTTGAGCCGAGAAATTACATACCTAAGCCTTACAGTTACTTTGAGAGGCAGAGAAAAAAGATATCTGAAGCCAAAGCTAAGGAAGCAGAGCAGAAAGGCAAGAAGATAGCTACAACTAAAGCTGAGAAGAAAGATGAAATATTCAAGAATACAAAGGGCAGTGAAATTGTTGTAAGAGAACCTGAAACATGAGATGTTTCCTGTTCATCTTAAAAGGGCCAAAGGATATGTGATCTTGTACTATGCACATTGAAACATTTAACCTTCATAACTAATGAATCTGTGTTAAATGAATTATATGATCATTATCTCTGAGTTATCCAAGTGTTATTTTCTGTATATGTTGCATATATATGTTGGTGTACAATATTGTCTTAGGTTTTGACTTCATCACATATAGGGAGATTGTTGGGTCCATTGATCCCAATGTCCCAGATTTGAAGAAGGACTAATAGACAATGGTACACACATGTTGTAATCTAACAAGTGTTACAATTTCTTTGCATGCAGGATACCTCTTATACATTGATTAGACAAGTTGCTGATGTGGCCATGACAGGTGATAATTGGGTAAGGTTGTAGAAAGATTGAAAACCATCTAAGTCCACAGGTATTGAGTGAAATTTACTCACTCAATGCCAGATGACTAAAAGTTGTGAGTACAGTATGCATAGTCAAAGCCAAGCTTTTGACAAGCTAAAAATGTGGCTATGTCCACAGGCATTTAGTGTTGTCTACTCACTCAACGTCATACAACATATTCATTGAATACAGCACATCCTGTCAAATCCACAAAAAATCTGTGTAATTATCTGACTGAGTCCATAGGTGTTGAGTGAGGCAACCTCACTCAACGCAATGAGTAATAGCATTCATTGACCCTTGTTCAGTTAGAGCCACTGTGTTTCAAACATAGAATTTTGTCAAAGGACAAAAGCGTTGAGTGAAGGATATCCACTCAACGCCTAATCAAATGTGATACTGTGTCATGGACAGAAGCGTTGAGTGAAGCCTACTCACTCAACACCACGTCAAATAAAATTGACAGATGCAGAAAGGGTTAAGTGAAGAAGCAACTCTCAACGCTTCCCAGGCAGGAAAATTGGCTAAGTCTAAAAGCATTGAGTGAAGGTTGCTCACTCAAAGCCAAGTGACAGAAACATGTCTAAGGGCTTTAGCATTGAGTGAAGGTTGCTCACTCAACGCCTATTGACAGAAAACTTTTCCAAGTGTTTTGGCGTTGAGTGAAGGCTGCTCAATGAACGCTTAGTGACAGAGATTCTGTCTAAGTATTTTGGCGTTAAGTGAAGGTTGCTCACTTAACGCCTAGTGACAGAGAATCTGTCTAAGTGTTGGGGCATTGAGTGAAGGTTTCTCACTCAACGTTTATGCTCTAATGCTTGATTTTGACTAAGTCTACAGGTGATGATGTCAGCAATCGTTAGCAAAATTCAAAATGTTGCGGGAAGGCTACAGTACGCGACAAACGGCGCTACAGGCCTATCACACGACTTTTGCAGTTAATGAAAGGTTGCAACGAACAACTCCTTGTGTGGGACCCACAACTCAAAGTGTCGTTGAGTGGCAGAATAGAAAAGGCAGAGCTCTGATTGAAGAAAGTAGCTTTTCAAAAATACAGCTGGCAGCCATCTTCTTCCTCGCCATTGTTGCATAAGCGGAAGAACAGAGTTCAAATTAGCTGTTCTGAAAGCTCGAAAAGTTACTTGTTTTCCTCTTCAAGACAACAACAAGTTCAGAGATAATCTCTGAGGAAAAGAGAGCAGCCAAGGTGTAACCCGAGCTACAGGATCTGGGACCTAAAGCAAGTTAGCTGGTGTCATTTTTACACACATGAGCAAGTTCTGAAGGCTTTCTTTCTGAGTAAGAAGAAGAAGCTGAATCATCTGGTTTTAGCATTCTAGAAGATAGAGCTGAGCTTATCTAAGCTTAAGAAGTTGTTAAGGGAAAAAATCCCCAGCTGCAGTTACTTTTCGGCTCAAGCAAGCCTTATCCTAAAGATCAACTTCTGGAACTTTGAAGAAGAAAGAACTGAGGTTCTTGTTCAGTCCAGAAAGGAATGAAGAAGCGGAACAGGTTTCTGCGAGTTACTTCCAGCCCAAGCAGATCTATACTTGCTGTTGTGAAAATAGTTATAGCTGATATAACTCAGCTCTAGTAGAAGATATAGAGAAATTTCTCCGTGTCAAATAAACTAAAACCATTATAGTCCTGTAGGATCTTTACAGATCTGAGCTATAGGCCTTAATATATAAAGGCTGAGTGTAGGATCACTTGTTGGTCTGAGGTAGGATTCTGTTGAGAATCTGAGTGTATGGCTTTGGCCTGAGCAAGTAGGATTCAAGTGTGAATCTGAGAGTAGGATCCAGCTTGTATCTGAAGCAGGTTGTTGGAACACCCTAGTTTGGATTTGGGTTAGGATCACTATGTCTTTAGGTTTATTAGATTGACCCATCAATGTATAGCTAAGGGTCATAGGATGTGCTAAGTCAGAGGCTCTCAGAGATTGAAGAAATCAGCCAAGAGAAATCAGTCAAGAGAAGGATTCAGAATTCAACCTTGGCATCGAGCTCAGATCGACGAGATGAGTTCAGGAGTCGAGCTGAGATCGATGATCTCTGAGCTAAGGTCCACGAGGCGTCGAACTCCGTTCGTCGATCTCTGAGCTCAGATCGACGTTTTCATTCCCAGACCAGCTCCAATATCTCTGAGCTCAGATCGACGATAGTTGAGCTCAGATCGACGATCATCTTGTTGAGATCGACGATTTCTGCCATCACACTGAACGCAAGTTCCCAGGTAGATTTTCAGGATAACCTTGGTCCAATCAAAGTGAGCTGCTCATATTCCAACACAGCTTTATTACAGGACAGTTATAAGAATGCATTTTTGGAGATTATAACCGTTAGAGTAACTAAGAGACAACAGTAATAAATGCAAAAATTCAAATGACCGTTGGTCATCCATCAGAATAGATACATAGAGAAACAAAGGAACAAAGAGAGGAGAAAGTAGTGAAAACAGAACAGAGAAGAGAAGAAAATAAAATAGAAAGAGATACGGGAATCAGAGTTCCAGGAAGAACTCAACATCACCTGTACAGCCAGTGATCTTCTCAGATCTACTGTTCTAGGAAGCCTAAAGAGACAACTACTCTACATCATTCTAAAGGCTTACTGGAAGATCAACATAATAAAGGCTTCATTATTCACACTCCAAGACAAATCACATTTCAGCCTTTGTTGAAGTCATCATTTGCTGGAGCAGTCATTCATTGAATACCTATCACCCTTTGCAAAGCTTCCACTCCTAAACCTCTGCTAATCTCAGGGGAACTTTGACAACATCATCAAAATCCACTTGTGCTTCTCTTTGATTGTTGAACAGATAATACAACATCAACTCTCCCTTCCCCACTGTACAAAGGGTTCTTGAACTCCCTTCAAAAGTTCTGCTTGGTTTCTGAGACCTTGTCTAAACTCAGTGGTGGCAAGACACCTGATCAAAAAATCCAATTTGGTTTTTGAGCACCTTATCAAAAGCTCATTGGTGCCCAGGACACCTGATCAACTATTCCTTCAGTGGATTCCTACCAAGGGTGGTAGAAGAGTGGACTACCCAAGTTTAGGGGAACCACTATAAAATTCTTATGTTATCTGGTTTGCCTTTATTTCTTGTCTTTATTATTCTTGCTGTGTGTTTGCTCTAATCTCTAGGATAGATCTCACTTTCAATTGGTATCAGAGGAAGGTTGGTTGTACAACAACTAAACCACACTAGGTTGGTTGTTTATACAGGCTAACACCTGAACCAAAAGATCTCTCTTTTGATCCATCCTAGTTAGATTAATTATTCTATTTTTCACATAGCAAGAATATGGAATATTCTAGCACCAGACCTCCTAAGTGCAACATAAAAAAAATTGCACTTTGGAAGACAAGAATTAAGTCATTTATGGACAATATTGATGAAGAAATATTTTATGCCATTATGACAGGTCTCCCAATCTCAACAACAACAACTAAAATGGCCAAGCTAGCTGATGCCAGAGCCATGAATATCCTAGCACAGTCATTATCTGATGACTTGTTCCAGGAAGTTGTTGAATGCTCAACAGCTAAGGAGATATGGGATTCTCTTCATCAAATGGCTTCTGAACCAGTGGATGGAACAACAGAAGGAAGCCACAACATCTTATTTAAAGGAGGAGAATCAATATCCCTAGATGTTATTTGGGATGTATCAGATGATGAATCATCATTTGAAGATGAAGAGGAGGAAGCAAGGGCCAAAAAAATTTTCTTAATGGCCATCAATACTTCCTGCAGCAGTTTAGAGGCTGAACAAACAGAAGGAAAATCAAAACTTGAAGAGGATCAGGTATTATCTAACTTTGTTTTCAGTTCAGTTTACTTAGAACTTCAATATTGCTGCCAAAATTCAATAAAACCTGAGGAGGAAACAAAACTTCTCAAAGGAATGTTTTCAGAATATATTCAAAGGAAGAAGAAACATTTTAATCAACGAAATGAGTTCACCATCGAACTCAGATCGACAATCCTATATAAAATAGTCGAACTCAGTCTGCTCTTTAATAAATTTGATTTATAATTATAAGGATAAACTATTTAAAATATTTTTAAATCCTTTTCCTATTTGGAACAAATTTATTAGGAAACATCTTTTCTTAGGGCTGCTTCTATCTTTTTGATATCTTCTTCAAAATTATGTTATGACTTTTGTACGAGAATTCTCTGTCAGATAACTTTATATTTCTTATAGATAATTTTCTAAATTCATCTAGATTGAGTCCTCTACTCTAGTTGCATTGGTCGGCAGTGATCATGGCACTGAGTTTGAATCTCTTCTGATGAAAAGAAATTCTATAGGAAGGAAGATATCTGACTCTATTTTTCAGATTCAGAACCCTAATAAAATTTGCTAGACAAATATAATTTTTCTGCTAACATATCCTTTTCAAGGAGAGAGCAATCTCTACCATAGCTTTCTGCAGGTACCATCTATAAGAGTTAGCTGGATGACTCAATCAAAATCAAATTTTCAAAGTCATCCCAGCCTCCTCCAATCACAATTACTGCATCAACATAGGGGAAAATTGTAAAGCCAACAGCAGTCAGTTTTTAACAGCAACAGAAGACAGTAATGCAAAACTTTTCTTTTTATATCTTATGCTTTGTAATATTTATTGTAATATTTTCACTTTCATGTAAATAGTAATCCTAACCCAAATAGGGGGAGATTGTTGGAACACCCTTGTTTGGATTTGGGTCAGGATCACTATGTATTTAAGTCTATTAGATTGACCCATCAATGTATAGCTAAGGGTCATAGTATGTGCTAAGTTAGAGGCTCTCAGAGATTGAAGAAATCAGCCAAGAGAAATCAGTCAAGAGAAGGATTCAGAATTCAACCTTGGCGTCGAGCTCAGATCGACGAGATGAGTTCAGGCATCGAGTTGAGATCGACAATCTCTGAGCTCAGGTCCACGAGGCGTCGAACTCCGTTCGACGATCTCCGAGCTCAGATCGACGTTTTCTGTCCCAGACCAGCTCCAATATCTCTGAGCTCAGATCGACAATAGTTGAGCTCAGATCGACGATCATCTTGTTGAGATCGACGATTTCTGCTATCACACTGAACGCAAGTTCCCAGGCAGATTTTCAAGATAACCTTGGTCCAATCAAAGTGAGCTGCTCATATTCCAACACAGCTTCTTTACAGGACAGTTACAAGAATGCATTTATGGAGATTATAGTTGTTGGAGTAACTAAGAGCCAGCAGTAATAAATGCAAGAATTCAAATGACCGTTGGTCATCCATCAGAATAGATACACAGAGATACAGATGAACAAAGAGAGGAGAAAGTAGTGAAAACAGAATAGAGAAGAGAAGAAAAGAAAATAGAAAGAGATATAGGAATCAGAGTTCTAGGAAGAACTCAACATCACCTGTACAGCCAGTGCTCTTCTCAGATCTACTGTTCCAGGAAGCCTGAAGAGACAACTACTCTACATCAGTTTGAAGGCTTACTGGAAGATCAACATCATCAAGTCTTCATCATTCACACTCCAAGACAACTCACATTTCAGTCTTTGCTAAAGTCATCATTTGCTGGAGCAGTCATTCATTAAAGACCTATCACCCTTTGCAAAGCTTCCACTCCTGAAACTCTGCTAATCTCAGGGGGAGCTTTGACAACATCATCAAAATCCACTTGTGCTTCTCTTTGATTGTTGAACATAGAAGACAACATCAACTCTCCCTTCCCAACTGTACAAAGGGTTCTTGATCTCCCTTCAAAAGTTCTGCTTGGTTTCTGAGACCTTGTCAAAACTCAGTGGTGGCAAGACACCTGATCAAAAAATCTAGTTTGGTTTTTGAGCACCTTATCAAAAGCTCATTGGTGCCCAGTGTTGGGTACATTGGAAAATGTGTACCTGATTTGAAGAAGCCCTACTTAGCTCAATGATATACATCAAGGTGTATTTGATGTTGTTTTGAGTTGACATGTGCAGGTGAAGAATTAATAAAGTATGCAGAAAAATTCTAAGTCCAAGTGTCGACACAGAGAAGGATGTGTCGACACATAGAAGAAATTAGTCGACACAACACTGGGAAGCAGTGTCGACACAGAAGAAGTAAGTCGACACAACACTGGGAAGCAGTGTCGACACAGAAGAAGTAAGTCGACACAACACTGGGAAGCAGTGTCGACATAGAAGAAGTAAGTCGACACAACACTGGGAAGCAGTGTTGACACAGAAGAAGTAAGTCAACACAACACTGGGAATTTGTGTCGACACAGAAGAAAAGCGTAGACCTCAACATTGGGAAAATGTGTCGACACAGAAGAATATAGTCGACCTCAAGTTTGTCGACACCAGCAGGATGTGTCGACACAGAAGAATATAGTCGACCTCAAGTTTGTCGACACCAGCAGAATGTGTCGACACATTGTGATTGAGTCGACACATTATAGCAGAGTTAAAAGAAGACTGTGTCGACACCTGAAGGCTAAGTCGACACTTACTAAGTTATGATTCTACAACAACTGTGTCGACACACAGGACTTGTGTCGACACACTGAAGAGTCAAGACCAAGTTATTTTCAGAAGAAGCTGTGTCGACTCAAAGGCAACTTAGTCGACATCACTGAAGACTGTGTCGACACCAAAGTCAATTGTGTCAACACAAATAGACAGATGGTCTCGACACTTTCTGACAGACTGTCTCGACAACTTGTGGTTCAAGACTAAGGCACAGGACTTGTTTGAAGACTTGACAGCTGTGGGTTGCCACCGGTTAACTGAAGCTGTCAGACTTGTCAGAAAACGGTTAGAAACCGGATCAGCCGGTTACCATGAAGAAAGTCTATAAATAGATAGATTCAGAAGGAGAAAGTAACTTTTGAAAACATTGATAAGAATCAAAAAGTTGAGAAGGATTACAATCCAATTCATTTCAAGAAAGTGCTAGGCACTTAAGAAGATCTTCTCCGGAAGATCTAAGAAGACTATCTAAGGATAGATCAAAGAAGAGTTCTAATCAGAATTCAGAAGAAATATTCAAAGTGCTGGATAGAGAGAGATCAAGCTAGAATTTGAAGAAGAAGAAAGAAACCACCAGTGGATTCTCAAGAAGCTGTTTGGAAATCAACTCAGCTAAGTTCAGATTCAAGAAGCTTTGAAGAAAGCTCAGATTCAGTTGATTTCATCAGCTGATCAAGAAGTGTCTTGTCCTCTTCTCTCTCAACAAAGGCAAGACATCAAAATACCTTTTCCTAAATTTCTGTAGGATCTGTTTACACAGATCTGAGTTGTAAGCCTGTGTTATAAAGGCTGAGTGTAGGAGTGTTGAACTCTGAGTGGTAGGGTTGTTTGCCTGAGTGTAGGAGAAGGGTCTTCTCTGAGTTGTAGGCCTTGGGGCAAGGCTGAGGTAGGGCTGTTGTGCCTGAGTTGTAGGAACCAGTTGGGTTCTGAGTTGTAGGATCTGTTGATCTGAGATAAGTGGAAGTTTGGCCGAATCTAGCATACTGCTAGATAGGTGAAGGGGGAAAGTGGATGTACTCAGACCTTGGGGAACCACTATAAAACATTGTGCAATCTGTGATGTTTTATTTTCTGTGATTGCTGTGATTATTGTGTTAGCCATTAAATTGAATTCTGCCTAGAAGTTTTTATAAAGAAGTAGAACCTATTCACCCCCCCCCCTCTAGGTGTTTAGGCTGTCTTGAAAGTTAAACTATCAAGTGGTATCAGAGGGAGGTTCCTCAAAAAGGACTTAACAGTCTGAGGTAGATCTGAAAGGCAGATTCAAGATTCAAGAAGATGGGTTCTGGAGAGAATCATAAGGAGCTAGGGTCTATGAAATTACCCATATGCAGGAAGGAAATCTTTGGGATCTGGAAAGAAAGAGTCAGATTGTTTATGGAGGCATCTGACCCAAGGATTTATATCACAGTTCAGGAAGGGCCCTTTATCCCAAAGAAGATTTCAGCTGTGGATGCAAATATCCAAATACCAAAGACTTATTCAGAAATGACCAAGGATGAAATCATCTTGGCAACCATGGACAAAAGGGCACAGAACATCATTGTTAGTGCCATAGATGATTCAACATTTCAGAATCTGATTCACTGCAAGACCTCCAAGGAGATGTGGGACACATTGATTGTCTACATGGAGGGATCTGAAGAAGTAAGGCTGGACAGGAAGTCTATGCTAAATCAGGAGTATGAAAGTTTTAGACAGGGAAAATCTGATAGCATAACTGAGTGCTATAAGAAATTCTATAGAATTGTGAATGAGCTAATATCCTATGGAAGAGTCTTCAGTACCTATGAACTGAATGACAAATTCTTAAGATCCTTATCAAAGGATTGGGATACAAAGATCTGTGCCATAAGAGAAGTGGCTAAATTGGCAGAGATATCTCCTCCAACCTAGTTTGGAAAGTTGCTATCCTATGAAATGCAACTTATGGTGAGGAAGGAGGAGGAAAGAAACTCAAGAGGAGAGCATAGAGAAAAGACTGTGGCATTCAATGCAGAAGCCACTAGAAAGAATAGGAGGATATCACCATATCCTCCTAAGGAAGTTACAGAAGATAGTTCTGAAAGTTCAAACAAGGATTCTGAAAGCTGTGATTCAGATGCAGATTTTGCTTCATTCACAAGACAATTCCAGAGGTTCTTGAAGAAGAAGCAGTGGAAGTCTAGGCCTTCCACATCACAACAAGTTGATGACTATTATAAGAAGAAAAGGTCATCAAGGAAAGAGAAGAGCAGATCAAAGCCCAGCAAAGCCACTACTTCAAAGATTGTCTGTTATTGTTGCAATAGGCCTGGACATGTAGTGGCTGATTGTCCTGACAAGAGAAAGGAATCTTCAGAAAAGAAGAAGACTTATCAGAAAGGCAAGAAGGAGAAATCCTTTGTAGCAAAGAAAGATAAGAGTCTATCAGACCAGTCAACTTCAGAGTCTGAATCTGAAGCTGAAGCATATATTGGACTATATGCTGCATCTGAAGAAGAGGAGTTTCTGCAGTTGCTAGACTCCATCAATGAACAAAAGGATCAGCAGTGTATGGGGCTGATGGCAGGATCGGGAGAGGACATATGCCAGAATCAGTCTGGTCATAATAAGGTACAATGTCCTTCTATTACATCTATTTGTTGTACAAGTGAAGAATCAGCTACATCTGCATCAACAGATGTAGATGCATCTGAATCTGAAGGAGATGTCTATCAATTGATAGATAAGTATGGGGACCTGTTGCAGGCCCTTAAGAAAAGCAAGAACCTGGTTAAATCTCAGGCTCAGGAAATTGCTGAACTAAGGTTTGCTACAACTGAGTTAGAAAAAGTTATTGATCAAAAATTAAATGAAATTGCCAAGCTGAAGAATATAACTATTATTCAGATGGGCACAATTAATTATACTAATGATCAAGTGAAGAGTCTGGAGGCCAGACTTAGAATTGAAAGGGATTTAGTGGCTAGTTACTCTAAGCCAAAATCTATCTTACCCTTGATAGATGAATTTGTCACTCAAAAGGGTAAGGCTGGATTAGGATTTAAAGGTAACTCCAGGGCTGGCAGATTCAAGAGGAAAGACAAAGCTCCTGTTCAGCCACTAAACCTTTCAGTCCCCATAAAGTTTAGTAAGGTGAAGGTGCCTTCTAACAAATATGATCATGAAGACATTCAAGGTCATATTAAGACTAATGTTCTGAAGAACAAGGGTGTAAATGCAAGCAGGCCTACCTATGGTCATAAACCCAATGGTTTTAAGAAATCTGTAGGTGAAGTTGCAACAGCACCAGCAATGAACAGAAATTCTTCTGACAAGGATGTATCTAGATCTAGATACAATAAGTTTGAATGTTGGTGCTGTGGCAAGAGAGGCCATTTTGCATTAGACTGCTGGTATAACACAAGTGTTATAAAGAATAAGAGTCTACCTGTTAGAAGAGGTTATGATAGCTTTATTAATGCTAACCTGAACCAAGGACCCAAGACTTACTTGGGTTCTAAGGGTAAGTAATTCTGTATTACAGGTGAATCCAAGTAACCATGCCCCTATATGGTACTTGGATAGTGGTTGTTCCAGGCACATGACTGGAACAAAGGGGCTGCTGAAGGAGTATTCATCTGTCAAAGATGGACCTAAAGTGATCTTTGGTGGATTTGAAAAAGGAGTCATCAAAGGGTTTGGTAACATTTCTTCTAACCTAATTACTATCACTCAAGTGGCTTATGTAAAAGGTTTGAAACATAATCTAATAAGCATAAGCCAGCTAAGTGATTTAGGATATGACATTTCATTTGTTAAAGATGGATGTCATATCAAGAGGTCAAGTGATCAAAAGATCATATTGACTGGGTATAGGAAGAGAAATGTATATTGTCTTAATTTTGAATGTGAGAATAAGGCTTCTCCCATCTGTCTTGTAGCTGATGACAATGCTTCTCATTGTGTTAAGTGGCACAAGAGATTGGCTCATCTAAACTACAAGACAATTGGCCAACTCTTTAGCAAAGAGCTAGTGAGGAATGGACCTCAAATTAAGTGTATAAAGGAAGGGATATGCTCAGCTTGTCAAAAGGGAAAGCAGACAAAATCCTCCTTTCAAAGCCTTGAAAACAAGGATTCTGTGAGGTGCTTATACCTCTTGCATATGGATCTTTTTGGTCCTATGCCAGTTCATAGTCTAGGTAGGAAGATCTACACTTTTGTGGTTGTAGATGACTATTCTAGATTTACATGAGTGTTCTTTCTGAGACAAAAATCTGAAACCCCAAGTGTATTACTTAATTTTGTAAAGCAAATTCTGAATGAACTGAATAGTACAGTGGTCAAAATCAGAAGTGACCATGGTACTGAGTTTCAATCTGAAAGCATAACAAACTTGTGTAAAGACTTTGGGATTTTCCAAGAGTTCTCCTCACCTAGAACACCTCAGCAAAATGGAATTGCTGAAAGAAACAATAGAACATTAATTGAAGCTGGTAGAACTCTATTGAGTGACACCTCTCTCCCAGAATATTTTTGGGCTGAGGCAGTTAACACTGCTTGTCATGTCATCAATAGAGCTTCTATCACCAAAAGCCACAGAAAGACTCCCTATGAGATTGTGAAAGGCAGAAAACCAAATTTATCCTATTTTAGGATCTTTGGTTGCAAGTGCTATATACTTAACAATGGTAAGTCATATTTGACTAAGTTTGCTGCCAAATCCCAGGATGGGATATTTGTTGGGTACAGCACAAATAGTAAGGCCTATAGAGTCTTCAACTTAACTACTCAAGTTGTTGAAGAATCTGTGCATGTTGTATTTGATGAAACAAGATTAATCAATTGTGAGTTGTCTTGTAGATCAAATAACTCAACAGGTATAAGCAAGAGGATGGGCAAGCTCTCCATTGCTGAAGCTTCAAAGGAAGATGGAGCATTGGAAAATGAAGGCTGCTGTCCAGGGGGAGTACAAGAGATAATGGAAGCTGATGAAAACCAAGAGGTTCAGCAGAATGAAGAAGCTGGAGATGCTCAACCTGAAGGGAATCTTCCTCCAGCTATAAGATATCTAAGAGATCATCCTGCTGATCAGATAATTGGTGAAACAAGATAAGGAGTGCAAACTAGAAGCAGAAATCAAAGCACAGTTTTGCATTCAAGTTTCTTGTCTCAAATTGAACCTAAGAAGTTTGAAGAAGCTATCAAAGACCAGCACTGGATTAATGCTATGCAAGAGGAGCTAAATCAATTCAGAAGGTGCAAAGTCTGGGAGCTTGTTCCTAAACCAAGAGGCCACAACATAATTGACACTAAGTGGATCTATAGGAACAAGCTAGATGAAAGTGGGATAATAGTGAAGAATAAAGCAAGGTTAGTTGCAAAAGGATACAGGCAGGAAGAAGGGATCAACTTTGATCAAACCTTTGCTCTAGTAGCAAGGCTGGAGGCAATCAGAATGTTCCTTGCCTATGCAGCCTACCAAGACTTCAAAGTATACCAGATGGATGTGAAGTCAGCATTTCTGAATGGTGATCTTAAAGAAGAAGTATATGTAGAGCAGCCATCAGGTTTTGTAGATTCTCTTAAACCTGATTCTGTGTATAAGCTTAGGAAAGCTTTGTATAGGTTAAAACAAGCTCCAAGGGCTTGGTATGAAACCCTGTCTACCTTCCTCATTGAGAATAAATTCTTAAGAGGAAAGATAGACAAAACTCTATTCCTTAGGGAATCCAAAGGTAAGATCATCTTAGTTCAGATCTATGTTGATGACATAATCTTTGGATCTACTGAAAACAACCTTTGTAAAAAGTTTGCCAAACTTATGCAAGGGAAGTTTGAGATGAGCAGTATGGGAGAACTTAAGTTCTTTTTGGGACTCCAAGTAAGACAGACTGATGATGGATTGTCCATATCCCAGTCTAAGTTCACCAAAGAATTAATTAAGAAATATGGTATGGAGTCATCCTCCACCATGAGAACTCCTATGGGAACAAGTATGCCTATATGCAAAGATGAGGCAGGTAAACCTGTTGATGAGTCATTGTATAGAGGAATAGTTGGGTCTCTACTATATCTTACTGCTAGTAGACCAGACATTATGTATGCAACATGTGTCTGTGCTAGGTACCAAGCCTGCCCTAAAGAATCTCATTATACTGCAGTCAAAAGGATTCTGAGATATCTAAAGGGCACTCCTAATCTAGGCCTTTGGTACCCTAGGAATAGAGATTTTCTACTAACAGGCTATTCAGATGCAGATTTTGCAGGATGTAGAGAGGACAGGAAAAGTACTACAGGTACTTGTCAATTCCTGGGAGGAAGACTAATATCATGGAGTAGTAAGAAGCAGACCAGTGTGGCAATTTCCACAGCTGAGTCAGAGTATGTTGCTGCTGGAAGCTGCTGTGCACAGCTATTGTGGATGCAGCATCAGCTTAAGGATTATGGTATTCAGGTAAGTAGAACACCCCTTTTATGTGATTCTAAGAGTGCTATTTCTATTGCTAATAATCCAGTTTCTCATAGTAGAACTAAGCATATAGAAATCAAATACCATTTTCTTAGAGAACATGTAGAAAAAGGAGACATCTCATTGGAATTTGTAAAAACAGATTATCAAATAGCAGATGTATTTACTAAGCCTTTAGATGAAACCAAATTCAATAAATTCAAAATTGAATTAGGTATGTTAACCATTGATTAATGTATTAACAAAATCATTAACAATGCAATTGAAGTGGTATGTAAGTAAGTTAAAGTAATAACAACAAAATTAAGTGTTAAAAAAGGACACATTGAAGTAACACTTTCAAGTGGTGTTGAACCAACAGAAATTGGCTAAGTAAGAATGTGTCGACACATTCAGTAATAATGTGTCGACTCAGAGAAATAATGTCGACAAGTCAGAAATATTGTGTCGACACAGAGAATATGTGTCGACACTTAAGAATTATATTGTCGACTTAACCAGAAATGTAATGTCGACTCAACCAGGATAATGGTGTCGACACTTACAGAATATGTGGCGACACTTATCCTTAGAGTCGACACAGAATTTCTGTATATATACTATGTATCTAAGGTGTCGACATAACCACAAATTGGTGTCGACACATAGTAGGCTGAAGTAATGTCGAGACAATAGAAGTTTGTGTCGACACATTCCGTCTGTATCGACACATTTAGTCTGTTTTTGGCGCCTTTTGAACTTCTTTCAACAGAAGGTATAAATAGGTCAAAAACTCTTTCTGTCGACATGCTTCCAAGGTTTTCGAGACTAAAACCCTGTGTCGACAGTCTATCTTTCTCTCTTCTCTCAAGCTTTCTCGACGATTCGATGGCGCCAAGGATTGAAGACAACGTCAATGAAGGGTATGAGTTGGTACGCCAGGCCTTTGCAGATGCGCCACCAGATGTTCAAGGGGTTATCACCCTCCTCTCCGAGTCAGGGTTAGAATTTCTAATCTCAGAACCGACTAAAATCTGGAAGAAGGAGGTGCACGAGTTCTTTATCTCTGCATCAGTCCACTCAAATGGCCTCAAGATTAAGTCCAATGTTCAAGGGACTGAGGTGAAGATTACTCCAAGAAGTTTAAGAAAGATCTTTCAATTACAAGTAGTTGAGAATGAAGAGGAAGTTCCTAGTTCTAAGACAAGGGAAGCCCTTCAATGGTGTGGACTGGACTCGAGCATGAAGATTGGAGCTGCATTCAACAGGAAGGGTATGAATCAGCAAGGGAAATTCTTGTCTGAAATTGTTGGGAAAGTAATCCTCTGCAAGACAGGTGGACATGATAGGATTTCTGCCTATATGTTCAGCCTTATGACCAGGATTGTTTTTACAATTCCTACTGATTGGTCAGGAGTACTCTTTGACAAGATCAAAGAAGGAATCAAGAAGCCCAACATGGCTAGAATCATGAGCTTATATCTCACTGGAGTGATTCCTGAAGTGATGCAGCAACTGCCAGGGTCTAAGATCAATCATATGAGAAGGATGGATATGAGACTGTTCTCTAGGTGGGATAGGGTGTTGTCCAAGGATGTGCCTGAAGAAAGCAGGCCAGACACCCCTGTGAAATCCCCTTCTCAAACTCAAGAAACTGAACAACAACAAGAAGACCCACTTAGGACACAGGTTGAAGAACAGCCTGACTCAACTATAGTCCAGCAAGTGTCAACACCTGCACAGATGTAGGGGGAGCCAGTTCACTCTCCTGCTCAAAATGTATCTACTCCTGATCAGGTACAAGTGTAGGGGGAGCTAATGTATTTTACTATAAAAGACATTGCTCATATTCTTATTACTGCACAGGTTTAGGGGGAGCTAGTGTCCACTCCTACTCTAGATACTACAATTACTGAACGAGTCCAGGAGAAGCTGTTGTCAGTACAAGTGCAAGAGGAAGCACAGTTAGACTTATCTCAAGATTTAACTGCTGCAGAAGAAACAACTCAACTGGAATTTACTCTGGAGGAGTTATTCCCTGATGCTGATACTACTACTGATAAAGTAGGAGGAGGACCAGAAATTGAGAAGTCCATAGGTATGGAAATTGATCAGGAAGCTGAAGTTGAGCCACAGGTTGAGGGGGAGCCAGTGGATGTTGAGACTATACAACATGGCACTGAAGCATATGTTTCTCCTCCTCCCAAAGAAAGAGTTCAAATTGATAGCACTTCTGAGTCAGAAACTGAAGAAGCCAGGGTGGCTAAAAAGAGAAAACTTATGGTCTTTCAGAGGAGAAGCAAGAATTATAAGCAGGCTTTACAGACAACACCTCAACAAGTATCTCATGCCTTTGATCATAACAAGTTTATGGTAGATCTACAGGTGAAATTGGATGAACACAGAATGGCTCTGGAAAAGTATGTTGATGAAAATAGCAAGTCACTTCAGTTTGACTTAGCTCAGGATATAAAGTCCATCCAGTTTCAAGTCAATATGCATAAGAAAGAAATGACAGATTGCTTCCAAAAGGGAGGCCATGCTGTGGTTTATCTAGCTCAACAACAGGAGGCTATTACTAAAAAGGTAGATGATGTTGTCCTGAAGCAAAGCTATGTCTTGGAAAATCAGTTAAGAATGAATGATAATTTAACTGAATCTCATCATGAGATAATAGAGGAATTGAAAAAGATTGTTCCAGGCCTGCCTGCAGATAAAACAAAAGAAATGGAAGAATTTGATAAGAGCTTTCAAGCTGCTATTGCTTCTGTTAAGACTGCAATCACTACCTCTCAAAAAGAAATATCTGAAAAGCTTCAAAAGTTAAAACCATTTTTTAAAGAGGGTGTCAATTATCAGGATGGCCAAATCAGATTTCAAAAGGAAGATCTCAGAGATCATGTTTCTAGAGAAGCCATAAAGGGGGAGAGGATGCTAGTTCATGCAGGCTCAGAGCACTCCAAATGGGTGACCAATAGTATTCGAGCCACATTAGTATATCCCCCATTGTGTGATGATGCTATGGTGGCTGAGTCAGGAATACAAACAAGTCTACTTGAAGGCAATCAACCTGAGGTTGCCCAAGTCATTTACCCCCCTCCAGATTTTGATATAATTGATCAGCAGGTTCAAGGGATGTATAGTCCTCCAAAGGAGGTTACTAATATTGTTATTGGGAAGGTTGATAAGCCTGAGGCTACTTTGAAAGACCAGCAAGATGCTCTTCTATCTAAGAAAAGGTTTAGAGAGCAGGCTGAACTTAAGCCAGACTTTGAGCAGTGGAGTCCTACTTCCAGAAATATAATACTCACTGCATGGAAGGATGTCAAAGACCAAGTGCAGGAAAGAGGCAAGTGGTACAATGAGATGGAATGGCAGAAGTATGAAGCCAGGCAAGAGGCTATTGTACAGTTTAGAAGAAAAGCCAAGCTGGGTAGGCTGCCTACAGATGCTCAGGAGCCAAGCAAATATTTTCCAAAGCCCTTTCATTATTTTGAAAGGCAAAGGCTCAAGGAAGAAGCAAAGAAGAAGGCTGATCTAAAAGGCAAGAAGCCAGCTGAAGATTCTGAAGCTCCTGTGAAGGCTCAAGTTCTATCTGGCAAAGGGATTGTCATTAAAGAGCCTGATCAGTCTTAGTTTTTTAGTTCTTTCAAAGTATTTTATAATGTTTTGATTAAATCATTAAATGTAATTCTCTGTATTCAAACATTATCAGGTTATAAACAAAATGTTGTTTGGCATCATATAATGTTCATTCTGTGATGGATTGTTTTTATGTTTTGTTTATATTAAGTATTCCTGTTATGTCATTTATTATCAGTTTATACTTTGTATAAATGGTGTATATCATTGGCTATAGGGTTATGACTTCTCCAAATAGGGGGAGATTGTTGGGTACATTGGAAAATGTGTACCTGATTTGAAGAAGCCCAACTTAGCTCAATGATATACATCAAGGTGTATTTGATGTTGTTTTGAGTTGACATGTGCAGGTGAAGAATTAATAAAGTATGCAGAAAAATTCTAAGTCCAAGTGTCGACACAGAGAAGGATGTGTCGACACATAGAAGAAATTATGTCGACACAACACTGGGAAGCAGTGTCGACACAGAAGAAGTAAGTCGACACAACACTGGGAAGCAGTGTCGACACAGAAGAAGTAAGTCGACACAACACTGGGAAGCAGTGTCGACATAGAAGAAGTAAGTCGACATAACACTGAGAAGCAGTGTCGACACAGAAGAAGTAAGTCGACACAACACTGGGAATTTGTGTCGACACAGAAGAAAAGCGTCGACCTCAACATTGGGAAAATGTGTCGACACAGAAGAATATAGTCGACCTCAAGTTTGTCGACACCAGCAGGATGTGTCGACACAGAAGAATATAGTCGACCTCAAGTTTGTCGACACCAGCAGAATGTGTCGACACATTGTGATTGAGTCGACACATTATAGCAGAGTTAAAAGAAGACTGTGTCGACACCTGAAGGCTAAGTCGACACTTACTAAGTTATGATTCTACAACAACTGTGTCGACACACAGGACTTGTGTCGACACACTGAAGAGTCAAGACCAAGTTATTTTCAGAAGAAGCTGTGTCGACTCAAAGGCAACTTAGTCGACATCACTGAAGACTGTGTCGACACCAAAGTCAATTGTGTCGACACAGATAGACAGATGGTCTCGACACTTTCTGACAGACTGTCTCGACAACTTGTGGTTCAAGACTAAGGCACAGGACTTGTTTGAAGACTTGACAGCTGTGGGTTGCCACCGGTTAACTGAAGCTGTCAGACTTGTCAGAAAACGGTTAGAAACCGGATCAACCGGTTACCATGAAGAAAGTCTATAAATAGACAGATTCAGAAGGAGAAAGTAACTTTTGAAAACATTGATAAGAATCAAAAAGTTGAGAAGGATTACAATCCAATTCATTTCAAGAAAGTGCTAGGCACTTAAGAAGATCTTCTCCAGAAGATCTAAGAAGACTATCTAAGGATAGATCAAAGAAGAGTTCTAATAAGAATTCAGAAGAAACATTCAAAGTGCTGGATAGAGAGAGATCAAGCCAGAATTTGAAGAAGAAGAAAGAAACCACCAGTGGATTCTCAAGAAGCTGTTTGGAAATCAACTCAGCTAAGTTCAGATTCAAGAAGCTTTGAAGAAAGCTCAGATTCAGTTGATTTCATCAGCTGATCAAGAAGTGTCTTGTCCTCTTCTCTCTCAACAAAGGCAAGACATCAAAATACCTTTTCCTAAATTTCTATAGGATCTGTTTACACAGATCTGAGTTGTAAGCCTGTGTTATAAAGGCTGAGTGTAGGAGTGTTGAACTCTGAGTGGTAGGGCTGTTTGCCTGAGTGTAGGAGAAGGGTCTTCTCTGAGTTGTAGGCCTTGGGGCAAGGCTGAGGTAGGGCTGTTGTGCCTGAGTTGTAGGAACCAGTTGGGTTCTGAGTTGTAGGATCTGTTGATCTGAGATAAGTGGAAGTTTGGCCGAATCTAGCATACTGCTAGATAGGTGAAGGGGGAAAGTGGATGTACCCAGACCTTGGCGAACCACTATAAAACATTGTGCAATCTGTGATGTTTTATTTTCTGTGATTGCTGTGATTATTGTGTTAGCCATTAAATTGAATTCTGCCTAGAAGTTTTTATAAAGAAGTAGAACCTATTCACCCCCCCCCCCTCTAGGTGTTTAGGCTGTCTTGAAAGTTAAACTATCACCCAGGACACATGATCAACTATTCATATAGTGGATTCCTACCAAGGGTTATAGAAGAGTGGACTACCCAAGTTTAGGGGAACCACTATAAAATTCTTATGTCATATGGTTTGCCTTTATTTCTTTTCCTTATTATTCTTGCTGTGTGTTTGCTCTAATCTCTAAGATAGATCTCACTTTCAAAGGTGATCATTTGATCACTGAGATGTAGGGATTTTGTGCCTAAGGTAGGAGATTCATTCTCTCTGAGTTGTAGGGCACTTGTGCCTTAGTTGTAGGATCCTTTTGATCTACGGTAGGGCCTTTGTGACTGAGCTGTAGGAGAGTCATTCTCTTTGAGGTAGGATCCTTTGTGGATCTGAGGTAGGGTTGTCCTCCTATCCTTAGTGGTAGGGCCTTTGGCCTGTGGTAGGTGATCAGTTGATCACTGAGTTGTAGGTCTTAGTGCCTAAGTTGTAAGTTATAGAGGAGACTGAGAGATCTTGAGGGATCTGTGGTGTAAGCTCTAAGGAGTCGAGATTGGATAAGTGCCTTGTCTAATAAGAAGTTAAAAATGTGAGAGGGAAAGTGGATGTACCCATAATCTAGGTAACCACTATAAATTATGTGTGTGCTTCTTGTGTTGTTTCTTTGTTGTAGGTTGTGTGTTTCTTGAAAGTAGAAAACAACTAACTCACAAAGCAATTAAAAAGAAAAAAAAAAGTCACAAGAGACTAAGAAACCTACTCACAACCCCCCCCCCCCCTCAAAATGATTTAGCTATCCTTGAAATTAAAGACTTTCAACAACTTCTCCCCCTTAAAAGAATTTCGTCCTTGAAATTTAGCATGCACTCAAACACTAAATGAACCTGATGCAAAAGTTTTGGGAAGTTTTCCTGCATTGCTTGCTCATGCTCCCAAGAGAATTCATCTCACCCGCAGTTATCCCTTTGCAATTTTACGAGCATAACCTCTTTGTTCCGCAACAGCCAAACTTCTGAATCCTTTATTCCAACCGGACGTACTCTCGTCCTCGAGTACTCTTCTACTGGTACCGTTGCTGACTCGACCACTACACTTGACACTACCAAAGCCTTCCTTAAAACCAAGACATTGAAAACAACGTGCAATCCACTTAGCTCTGTGGATAATGTCAATATTTAAGTTGCTTCTCTGATACGTTTTGCAACTTCAAATGACCCTAGATAGCCCGAGCTCAACTTATTGAGTCTGCGAATCCGCAAAACTCCTTTGAATGGTTTAATATTTAGATAGACCCAGTCTCCAACTGTAAACTCTGTATTCCTATGGAATGCATTGAAATACTTCTTCTGCCAATCCTGAGTAACCTTCATGCGCTCCTGAATTGTTCGCATCAACTCACAAGCATCGGCCACCACTTCCTTTCCTAAAAGTTTGGTGTCTCCCGCCTCTATCCAAGACATCGGTGTTTGACACCGCCTTCCATACAGAGCCTCGTATGGCACCATCTTGATACTCACCTGAAAAATATTGTTATAGGAAAACTCCACCATGAAAAGGTGGTCTTCCTACTTCTTCCCAAAATCAAGGGTACACATTCTCAGCATATCCTCCAGTGTACGATTCGTCCTCTCCGTTTGACCATCGGTCTGAGGATGGAACACCGTACTAAACTTAAGCTTGGTTCCCAGACTCTTATGTACTAGTCTCATGTCCTTTGACGTAAACCGTCTATCACGATCACTAACAATATTCTTTCGAACCCCATGCAATCGAATAATATTACGAACGTACAATTCCACTAGCTTCTCTACATTGTCCTCCTTCCGATTAAGAACAAAGTGGGCCACTTTGGTCAAGCGGTCCACAATCACCCAAATCGCATCATTACCCTACTGTGAATGAGGTAACCCATGCACAAAATCCATGGAGATTTCGTCAAATTTCCACTCAGGGATAGGAAGGGGCTTCAGGAACCCGTCCGACTTCTTACACTCAGCCTTTACTAAGTCACAAGTATGGCACCGGCTCACATACAAATATACATCTCGCTTTATCCCAGGCCACCAAAAGGATTTCATCATATCCATGTACATCTTCGTACTGCCCGGGTGAATGGAAACTTCGTAAAGTGGGCCTCAAACATCAACTCCTCAAGGAGCTTGCCGAACTGCGGTACATATTGTCACAACCCGCATTTTCTCCGTAATTAAATGACATATCAGAGTAAAAGAAAACATGCGTCGTGATGCCACGCCGTGCATGGGATAACTACAGATGCACAGGAAAGACACCAACTCTATATTTTATATGAAATCCATAAGTTTGATATGAATAAAACTGTAATTTTGGTTAAGTTTTGGGTGGCCATATCCCTGAGCTTAGTGGATCAACTAGTCCACGAGTAAAAATATGAATATACACTGCGGAAAATACTTTTTTTATATTTGATTAATTTCCTACATGAGCATAAACATTCAACTAGGATAACTCATGATATGCATGACTCTAGATTTAGTCTAAGTATAGAAATAGTTTTTGTGTTCCTTAAAATATAATGACTTTAGTTTTGAAACATGCTATGAATGAAATAGGCAAAAGACATTTTATATCTTTAACAGTAACTAACATGAAATCCTAGCTTAAAACCTTCCCAGAGAGCAAGTAAAACCAACCATTCACAAAGAAACAGATTCAACAGCTAGCAAGTACTTAACATTCTACAAGAAAACCACCAGTGGGCATCAACAACCTAACGAGTATGATTCTTTGAATATAGGTATTTTAGCCTAAGGCAAATTCGTCGAGTATGATTAGTCGAATGGTTGGCGTAAGGTTCGTCGAGTATCGTTGGTCATGGCGTTGAGAGAAGGCAAATTCGTCGAGTATGATTCGTCAAGTATCATCTGAGGTCGGTACCCAACCCTTCCTGTAAACTCTTCCAAGAACGAGATGTAAACCTGGAATCTCGATCAAACACAATACTGACGGGCACTCCATGTAGTCTAATGACCTCATCCGAATATAACTCTGTTATTTTCTTCATGGAGTAATCAATCTTGAATGGCACGAAGTGAGCACACTTCATTAGTCTGTCAACTATGACCCACACTGAATCATGTCGTCAGGGAGATCTCGACAAACCGGTATTAAAATCCATTGAAATACTCTCCCACTTCCAACTTTGAATCTCCAAAGGCGTCAGTTTTCTACCAGGCCGTCCATGATCTGCCTTAACATGCTTGCAGGTGAAGCATTCAGACACAAACTTGGCTATATCATTCTACATTCCATACCACGAAATGATTCGTTTCAAATCTCTATACATCTTAGTAGAGCCAGGGCGGTAGGAAAAACTAGAACCTTGCGCCTCATTGTACAACTTATCTCAAATATACTCAACTGCGGGGATACAATATCTACCGCAATACTTCAAGGTACCCGCATCATCAATTGAAAAGTCTGGTAACTCCCCTTTCTCAGTTCTATTACAAAGGTGTTGTAAATCAGGATCATCTTTTTGATGTAGCCTTGTAAGCTTAATCTATGAAGGCTCTGCTACTTCCAAGCTACTTGCCGAGTCGCTACTTCCAACCGAGATGCCCATCAATAGAAACTCCTCCACCAAGGATTCCACTGAAAGTGCAAAGATCATCGTGGTCTTTCTACTCTAGGCATCGGCTACTACATTAGCCTTGCCCGGATGATATTGGATCTCGACATCATAATTTGTGACATATTCTAACCATCTACGCTCGCGCAAATGTAATTCCTTTTGAGTGGCGACGTACTTCAAACTCTTATGGTCTGTGTAAATCTTCCACAGTACGCCATACAAAAGATGTCTCGACAACTTCAAGGCATAAATTACTGCCGCAAACTCTAAGTCATGAGTAGGGTAGTTCTTTTCATGAATCTTTAACTACCTCGACCCATACGCAATTACCTTTACTTCTTATATCAAAACGCATCCAAGCCCGACATGTGATGCATCCACACAAACAACATACTCTAAAACTTCGGTAGGCAACGTTAACACTGGAGCAGTGTACAATCTCATTTTCAATTCCTGAAATTCTTCCCCGCACTTATCATTCAACACGAATGATGCATTCTTCAGCATAAGCCTAGTCAACGACGCAAACAACGTAGAAAATCCTTCCACAAACCTTTTATAATAGTCTGCCAACCCTAGGAAGCGTCTATCTCTTTGGGTGTGGTAGGACTTTTCTAATCCATCACGGTCGCTATCTTGTCTGGGTCAACAGAAATTTCGTCCTTATTCGCCACATGACCCAAAAAGGAAACCTGAGGTAACCAAAATTCACACTTACTCAGCTTGGCATACAACTAATGTTCCCTCAAAACAGATAGAACTAACCGCAAGTGCTAGTCATGCTCCTCAGCACTCAGGGAATAAACCAGAACATCATTTATAAACACAACCACAAAACGGTCCAAAAAATCCTTGAACACTCTGTTCATCATGTCCATGAAGGCAGAGGGTGCATTCGTCAATCCAAACGACATCACCAATAACTCAAAATGTCCATGTCAAGAATGAAAAGCGGTCCGTGGAACATCCGACTCCCGGATTCTCAACTGATGGTAGCCTTAACGAAGGTCAATCTTCAAAAACACTGGAATACCATGCAATTGATCAAACAAATCATCTATTCGTGGTAAGTGATATCAGTTCTTGATAGTTACCTTATTCAATTCTCTATAATCGATGCACAGCCTCATAGATCCATCCTTCTTCTTAACAAACAACACGGGAGCACCCCAAGGCGAAGAACTTGGCCTAATGAATCCTCACTGCAAAACCTCATCTAGAAGGGTACGCAACTCTTCCAACTCACGCGGGGCCTTACAGTACGGTGCCTTAGCTATAGGATGAGTACCCAGCTCCAAATTTATAACAAACTCCACATCTCTCTAAGGTAGAAGACAAGGAAGGCTATCTGGGAAGACATTAGGAAACTCACACTACCAACGGTTTCCAAAACAAAAACCAAACAAGCAAAACAACCGGAATTCAAAAGTTTTTGAGCACGTACCACAGAAATAATCGGGGAATCCTAGCGCGGAAAACCATAAATACTCCTGGGGTGGTCGTCGTCCATCTTGAAGTCCAAACGCTTAACTTTGTATTGGATAACTGCATCTTATCTAGACAACCAGTCTATGCCCAAGATCACATTAAAGTCCTCCAGGTCTAACACCTTCAAATCAGCAAAAATGAGGAAATCTTCTAAAAGGATGGAACAATTCTGGATACCTTGGTCTGCACCAGCAAATCACCGGAAGGAAACTTAACGCGCAACGAATTGCTAACTAGATCGAGAGTCAGACGATGACGCTCTACAAAAGTCCTAACCACAAATGAGTGGGTAGCACCAGAATCGAAAAGAATGTGTGCCCAACGGTTCTTTACTTTAAATTTCCCTATAAAGTCACATTCGTAACTTGACGAACAAACATCGAACTAAAGCTAAGAGTTAAAAACTATATCTAAACAAGAATCTAACTTGAGATCACTTGGGTGGACGTCTGTGCTTTATCCATAGTCATCACATTTAACTTGCCCTTCCCTTTATCCAAATGTTGCGGCGGCGATAGTGCTTGAAGTGGAACTGGCTGCAGCAGGGGCTATGTTTGTGGGAAACTTGACTTGAAATTTCCCTTCTGACCGCACTGCAAATAGGCCATATCCTTACTCAAATAATGGGCAGCATCATGCCCCTTCTTCTTACACATGGCATAAACCAAATTTCCTTTGGGAGCACTCTGAATCGCATGCACTTGCTGCTACTTTTGAGCTCCAAATCTCTTGAAACACGTATCGAACGAATGGCCCGGCTGACCATAGAAACTGTACACCTCCTTGCTTATTTTCTTCGAAGCGGATCCAGACTCTTGAAAGTTCTTACAATCATCGGACTTCCTCTTGTCCTTCCTTAGTTGTATGCCTCTATTCTTGGCATTATCAATAACTTCAACCTTAAGTGTAGCTTCCTATGCCCAGCATAGGTCTCAGGTCCATAAGTGCTAGCCAGCTACTGGATGTTACTCCTAATACCACCCATAAATCGCTTAACTCTGCTAGCTTCAGAAGAAACCAAATCCGAGGCAAATTAGCTCAACTTGCTGAATTCAATCTCATACTCCCTCTCAACCACTAGCTCTTTGCAAGACCCTTAAGCTGATATGCGGCTACCATAACTTGCTGGTCTGCAGAAATCCATGAATACAAAAACATCTCCTCGATTACGATAATCCAATCATCCAATGCCATGAAATCAGCTCTACCATCATAGGTAGGAGGTCCTAGTCACTGAAAATGCGAGATAACGTTCATCTCTGGTAGTAATAGGACTGTAGGCACCAAAGGAGCGGGAGGAATGAGAATAGCTTGACCCACAGCAGGGTTCTGCACCTCGAATGTTGTCCAGAAATGACAGTCAACAGCGCCTGGATCTGCGACTGCATCTCCAACATCTGCCTAGATAGAGCCTCATTACTCTACCGCAATCCCACAATCACAGCCTCACTCTGCGCACTAGACGACTCGCCCTAAGTCCGGGGAGTTGCTCTCATCACAACGCGCCTAGGTGATATCCTAAGATTATAACGAACAACTAATCAGAACTTAGCTTAACCACTAGAACTACACAACTTAGTTCAGACCATACATGTATAGATACTTGCTCATGCAACTAAATTACTCTGGGATTTACATAATGATGTCATGCTTAAACTTAGGATGATATACCGTCTTCCTATTGACTCATGTGCATAAACCATGAATGCATGAATTCCTATTCTTTTGTTTTAAATCCATGTGTGTACGTATTTCATCATATAAATCTTTAGCTTGACACGCATGCTAATGCTATGTTATGTCATGCATGTTGTGTTATGCAATCTAATAAAGGCCTTAATGCATGTCATGAGCGACGTACACATAAAATATTATGCATCCCATACTACATAATATCGCATGTAAAGAAAGGAAAAATCTAATGTGCATTCATGTGATGATTGTTATGCATCCCATACTACATAACAGTCACATGTTGCCTCCTATGAGGATCCATATACAAACACATATTATGCATCCCATACTACATAATATGCCCCGTATACTTCTTATCATGCTTATGAGTGTAGTGTTCATGCTTCAGCCAAGATGTACTGATGACACATCGGTGTGTGTATGAAATGGAATAAGACAATCAAAAACTAACCAGAGATAGTTGTTCGACCAATTATCAAACAACCTATCCCTCTGATACCAACTATCATAACCCGCATTTTCTCCGCAATTAAATGACATATCAGAGTAAGAGAAAATACGCAGCGTAATGCCATGCTGCGTAGGGGATAACTGCAAACACTCAGGCAAGACCCCAACTCTACATTTTATATGAAATCTATAAGTTTAATATGAAGAAAACTGTAATTTAGGTTTAGTTTTGGGTGGTCGTATCGCTCGGCTCAGTGGATCAACAAGTCCACGAGTAAAAATATGAATATACGCTATGGAAAATACTTTGTTTATATTTGATTAATGCCCTACATGAGCATAAACATTCAACTAGGATAACTCATAATATACATGACTCTAGATTTAGTCTAAGTATAGAAATAGCTTTTGCGTTCCTTAAATTATAATGACTTTAGTTTTGAAACATGCTATGAATGAAATAGGCAAATGACATTTTATATCTTTAAGAGTAACTAACATGCAATCCTAGCATAAAACCTTCCCAGAGAGCAAGTAAAACAAACCATTCACAAAAAAACAGATTTAACAGCTAGCAAGTACTTTACATTCTACAAGAAAACCACCAGTGGGCGTCAAAAACCTGACATGAACCCACAAAAGTTTATATGTCTAAACTAAAACAAAATAACAAATACTACCTCACAATCGATGAGGTAAAGGCAACCGCAATCGCTGCAGAACGCAAGTCACAACGAAACCCTAGCCGCTTAATCTGCTATTGCTCTGAGACTGAGGCATTCAAAGAAATAACACCTCGACAAGAAAATACAAGTGGTAAACAATATCATTAGTAGATAATAATTAAAGGGAAATAAGAAGGGTTACCAACCCCAACTATAAGAATGGCTGATAAACCTCAGCTAAAAAGTCAAGTTATAATAAGTAAAGAAGGAATTTCAATAGTAGAGAAAGAGAAATTACACCAAGTGCGAAGTGAATTCATGCTTTGATAAGATATCCAAGAGTAAGCATCCAACATATAACTAAACAATAGGAAGAACAGACTAAACAGCTCTAAACACGTGAATCATTAGCACTGGAAAAAACCACTATTCTGAGTCAGTGGCCACATTGTCCAACATGAACTATCAGACCCAAAAACATCTCAAAAAGGCACTGTGGTGGTGGCCACATTGTCCAACACAATCCAACAGTCCATAAGAAGAGACAAAAAACCCACCAAGTGTAATGATTCACGAAACGGCGTCAAGTTTGTGGTCCTTTATCCACTGCCAACCTAGCCGAAAAACACCTCCAAAACTCCAATAAAACACCAAACCTAACACAAGAATACTTCCACGATAAAGAGGAGGGAAAAACCCAAAAAACTTACCCTAAGACCCATACTTGATGAATTGACAAAACAGCGAAAATATTCTAAGTCCAGCTAAATTCGTCGAATATACTCGACGAAACCAAGGAATACTCGACGAATAAGACTTGGCAATAAAAGGCTATACCCAGCGATACTCGACGAACAGGACTCGATTCGGCGTATATACTCGACGAAAAGGACTTATCGGCCAGATCACTCAGTGCTTTCTAAGCCTAAGCCATACTCGACGAATTCGTCGAATAATACTCGATGAATTTGCCTTCTCTCAATATCATGACAAATGATACTCGACGAACTCGACTCCAACCATTCGACGAATCATACTCGATGAATTTGCCTTCTCTCAACACCATGACCAACGATACTCAATGAACTCGATGCCAACCATTCGACGAATCATACTCGACGATTTTGCCTTCTCTCAACGCCATGACAAATGATACTCGACGAACTCAACGCCAACCATTCGGCGAATCATATTCGACAAATTTGCCTTCTCTCAATGCCATGACCAATGATACTCGACGAACTTGACGCCAACTATTCGACGAATCATACTCGACAAATTTGCCTAAGGCTAAAATACCTATATTTGACGAATTTTCCTTAGACTATGCTATCATATTCTACGAATTTCCTGGACGAAATTTACACTATCCAACTGGATTCTCCAAGGCTACTCCCTTCACTACTACATTCTAAGGAGGGAAAGAAGGGGACAGAAATGAAAGAAATAACATTGCAAGGTAAAAATCACCACTTGCCTCAATGCTTCCAAAAAACCGACAGTCCGAGTGCTCCGCGACAAGGATCGGCCGCAAGAACTCCTAGGCAACGATTCTTGAAACTTTACTAGACAAAAGAGTGTCAAAACTGCAAACCCTAACATTCAAAAATCCATGAAACGGGAAATACTTACCACACACATGTAGATCTCGGAGAGAGCTTTCTGAATCTCTACTCCTTTGGCAAAACCGACCAACCAAACGCACACGATCGATGGCTGAAAGCATGCGACAACGCCAGCCTCTCCTCTTTCGCGAAATAGATGACGGCTCAGGAAAGTGACGATGAGTAGGGTTCCGATTTGACGAAAAGGCATATATATATAATATTATATTATAATTAATTACTAGATAAACGTCCAAACAACCCGAAACCCGAACCAATTCGAAATCCTACGAAATTTGCATCGTAGATAAATATCGATGCTATGAATCTAATGACGAATTCGAAATTGAAATCTGACAAACCAAACTCAGGTACAAACCCCCCAAAGTCAAAACACCAAATATCCCAAAAAGGCTCTACCGAGTTTCAAAACAAACCCAGCCTGCGAGGGAAATTCCAGAAACTCACAAGAAAATTGACAAACTAGAAACCCTAAATCAAAACCTCAGATACCTATAAGCAGAAAAAACACGCTCTGACAACGGTACCCGCCAACTATGCGTCAACGTAATGCCCTGACGTAGTAAATATGCCATTAAAAGAATTAAAATAAACATCGAAAAATCGGGGGCGTTACACATATATCTTTCCATTCCTCTTTAAGATTCCATCAACCATCTCCCAGGTACTACTCTCGCCTTTTGAGCTTTCGTCAAAAATTGTTAGAACTCTGCATCCACACTAGTCGCTTCCCGAATGCAATTGGATAAGTCACTCTACAACTATATCCGGTTCAACTGAGCCATGCTAGTCTCTCCTCTTATTACACAATCAATGTCAAGGGACCCAAAGTCTCGTACCAGCTGCTCATCATAAGCTTTAATCCAATTCTCTTGTCTAAAGTATTTTCTACTCAAGCCATCGGCCACCACGTTGGCCTGTCTGGCGTATACTGAATTGCCACGTCGTAGTCTCCAAGAAACTCGACCCACTTGTGTTGCCGCATGTTCAAATCTTTTTGATCTAGAAGGTACTTTAGGCTTTAGTGGTTCGTGAAGATCTCCACCTTCGCACCATACACATAGTGTCGCAAAAACTTTAATGCAAAAATTACCGCCACCATCTCCAAGTCATGGATGGGTTAATTCCTCACATAAGGTTTCAACTGTCAAGACCCAAAGGTTATCATATTATCTTGTTGTACTAACACGCAACCCAAACCGTAACCCGACGCATCACAGAAAATCTGAAATCCTTCCGTCCCTTTGGGAAGGCCTAGGATTGGAGCCGACATCAACCTTTCCTTCAAGGTGTCAAATGCTTGGTTACACTCCTGAGTCCACACAAACTTCTGGTCCTTACGATTCAGAGAAGTGAGGGGCAGAGCTATCTACGAGAAGTTCTCTAGAAACCTTTTATAGTACCTGGCTAGTCCAAGGATACTCCTGACTTCCGCCATGGTTCTTAGAACAGGCTAATCCCTGATGGCCTGTACTTTTGTCGGATCCACCATCACCCCATCACTACTAATCACATGGCAAAAATGCCACCTTCTCTAACCAGAACTCGCACTTCGAGAACTTGGCATAAAGTTGGTTCTCTCTCAAAACTTGCAAGATCACTCTCAAATCTGTATCATGCTCAACCTCTGATTTAGAGTATACAAAAATATCATTGATGAAGATCGATCACCATAAACGAGTCCAAGTATTCCTGAAACACTCGGTTCATCAAATCCATGAATACTGATGGCGCGTTCGTCAACCTGAATAACATCACCGAGAACTCAAAGTGGTCATATCTCATACCAAATGTTGTCATGGGTATGTACTCATCTCGAATCTGCAACTGGTAATACCCTGACTTCAAGTCCAACTTATAGTACACCCACGACCCTAATAATTGGTTGAATAGGTCATCTATTCGTGGAATCAGATACTTATTCTTGACGGCCAGTTTATTCAGCTCATGATAATTTATGCACAAACGTATATTGTCATCTTTCTTCTTTACAAACAACACCGACGTGCTCCACGATGAAGAGCTGGGCCTAATATACCCCTGCTCCAACTGCTACTATAGTTGTACCTTGAGCTCGGTCAACTCCTTCGGTGCCATCCTAAAAGGAGGACGTGACACCGGCCTAGCTTCTGGCACTAACTCAATCGAGAAATCGATCTCCCGTCGAGGAGGTGCTCCCGGAAGCTCCTCGTGAAACACATCCTCAAATACTTCCACAACCAGTACTTCTCTAATTGATAACTTAGAAAGTTGAACTTCCAATAAAGCTACGAATGCTACTCCTCCCCGGTTAATTGCCCGCACCAATTGAATTGCTGAAGTTGGGGAGCAGGCCACCCCACTAAGGCCCTCAAACTTGACCTCTTCCTTTCCTTCGCTTCAAGGTCACTACCTTTGATAGGCAGTCAATGCTAGCCCGCTGCTCTGCAAGCTAGTACATTCCCATGATCACATCAAACTCAGCTAACGATAGTACTGTTGCCATCAGTACGAATTCAACTCTGTCTAGAATCCAACCAATGCTCCCTTTCATCCCCGTAGTCATGGAAGAACCATTGGGCATGCACACCCTAAGCTCTACGTCCACCAAAAAGGGCTCGACCTCAATTCTCCAAATAAAGCTTTCCACAAGAAAGGAGTGTGACGCTCCCATATCAAACAAAACCCTAGCGGGATAACCAGAAACTATTACGAAGCCTAGTACACATGCAACACACATAAAATGTCACAAAAGTCATAAGCTAAAAAATGAACTTAAATTTTCCCATACCTGTCACCACATTGGGATGTCAAATTGCTTCCTGCTGCCCAAGATTGTAGGCCCTTGGCTGCACGAGTTAGAAACGAGAAGCACTCGACTTTGCCATTTTCCCTTTCTCCGCGGTACTTGGACTAGAATGCACTAATTGTTCATGTATTGGCTCTTGTTCAGCACTACCCTTAGTGTACTATTGAGCTATGTGGCCTGGCTTTCCACACGCGTAGTATGTTAGTGGTCCCATAAAACGAGATCCCCCCAACGTCGTACTGCTCTTCTGTCCTGACCTTAAGGGACGGGATTTCTTCCTCCACTTATTCCCTTCTAACTTCCCCTGCGATTAAGAAGGATTTCCTTCTTCATGCTTCGCAGTATGACCCTTGCGGCATTGGGTTTACTCTATATAACTTTCAAACATCCTAGCGGCCTCAACCAACTCATTGAAGCCCGCATTCTTGAGAGCTATTAGGGGTTGTCTCAGATTCTCTCCCAAACAATGATAGAAGAGTTTGTACCTCTCCTCATCATAAGTTATTGTCATTCTCGCGTAACGACCTAAATGAGTAAATTCCTACACGTACTCATCCACGGTTTTGTCTCGCTGCAACAAGTGCAGAAACTACCTCTAGAGAGCTAGCCTTGTCGATGATGGAATATACTTTCTCAAGAAGGCATTCGCGAACTCATCCATGGGCAGGGTGCATCCAGGAAACTGGTGTTCGCTATGGCTCACCCACCACAGTTTTGCGTCACCTTCTAGTATGAAGGTCGCGAATTGGGATTGCTTATCCTGTAGTGTTTTTGTCGCTCTCAGGAGTTCTTGAATCCTTGACAACCAGTCCTCGGCATTAGTCAGTGTGTCAACACCCTTGAACGTTGTAGGATGGAAACTTAGGAAATACTTTATCTGCCAGTCTCCTTGCCCGATGACAACTCTCTCAGCCCATAGCTCCGCCGACCTGGATCCTCCGCTTGGTTTGAGCGGTGTCGCTACTGGGGTAACATGAGTCATTACCTATGCAACAGGGGTAAAAACTTGCAATGTTGTTGTCACAACCCGCATTTTCTCAGTATTAAAATACTATCAAAGTGAGAAAAAAATATGCGATTGTGATGCCACGCCGTGCAGGGGATAACTACAGACATTCAGGCAACCCTGTCCTTTCATTTATTTTTTTTAAAAAGACTTATGAATTATGTTTTAAAACATTGTTATATTATTAGGTTTACTAACCATGTCCGTCGGTCTGGTAGATCAACTAGTCTACGAGCAAAAAGGTATAGGTTTATGCAGTGGAAAAGACTAAGTTTGATTATTTATTATCCTATATGAAGATGAAGACTCAGCAATTTGTGAAATGAATATGCGACTCCTAAATTATACATAAGTAGAAAAGTAGATTTGTAGTGCTTCAAAATAGTGTGATTTTCAGTTAAAAGGTATGTTATGCCTCCATGTCAAAATGCAGTTTTTTTTATAGTAGTTGAAAGTAACTAACATGCACCTTATCATAAAGCCTTTCCAAAGAGAAAGTGTATAAATAAAATAAGTAACAGCAAAAAACTAGCAAGTAGCTAACACTATGGGCATCAACAAACTGACACAAACCCATAGGAAACCAATCTAATCTGAAACAAAAGGTAGCTACCTCACAAACAGGAGGGGAAACAAACGGCTACAACCACCCAAAACACCAGCAACACAAGCTCTAACTGTCAAACCTGCAACTGCTCCGAACCTGAGGCATTTAAAGAAATAACATCTCGAAAACAAGTTGCAAGTGGTGCTATAAAAATCAAAGAGGAACAAAAAACCTCGAGTAGCAAGAAACTAGACGAACAAGCTATCACCAAAGAGCCAGTATAATCATAAAAACTTAAAAAGGCATAGAGGAACTAACTATGCTGCACAAAGTAAGCAAGCCCACAACCAGGAGCGAAGTAGATGCATATATGTATATATATTTTTCATCCTTTTAAATATCAATCCAAGATTTAAGAGAGACTGATCAGCTCCAAATGGCATCAAAACACCGAGCAAACATATCACAGATGTGGTGGCTCTTAGTCCAACACGAACCATCAGTACAAACATAGGGACTGGGTATATGATCTACAAACAAAAGAGGCACTATGCCGAGAGATTTACCCCAACGCATATAGCCCAACAAACAAGGCACTGTGTCGGGGAAAAGGTACACAACGCGCACAGCCCAACAAATCATTCTATATTCATATATTTTATTATATATATACATATAAATGCATCAAATCAAGAAGAACTCTGAACGAACAGGCCGACAAAGAACAAAACCTCTCTCTTGTAACGACCTCGCTAAGCGCGCACGGCACCGTTAACAAGGACTAAAACTAGATCATACCATACGATCGACACATAGACACCAATTTGCCTGGCACAACTCCAAAGGTCTTAACCACAATATTTTCTAAATCACACAACATAAACGAATCAATTAACGACGCATACGACTAAAACAGGGAACATAAGGGGATACTAGCTCAAATCGCCACGATGATTCAAATGACACACGCATAAATGTAGCGACGGATTGCAACAAGGATTTCATCGTCTAAATACAACGGAAAGCGGCGAGGCTTCCGACAAACTACATTCCAATGATACAAACGACACTTACAATCGAGCGGAGAGGTTAACTTGGTCAAAGCGACATTTAAAATTAAGCAGAGAGATTAACTTAGTCAAAGCGACACTTAAAATTAAGCAGAGAGATTAACTTAGTCAAAGCAACGCGACGATCAAGACGTCGCGACGACAATTGACACAGCAGAATGCAGTAAAAACTTCCAACATATTATGGCTATTTGAAAAAATTATAATCCTGACGAACTCAAGGGTTTTGTTCGACGAACAAGGTTTGGAATTCGACGAACTCAAGGTCTCGTTCGACGAATTGAAGGTTAGGCTCGACATGATGACGCAATTAGCCCGGCAAGAATCCAAGGCTTTCACAACGATGATTTCTGGGGGTAAACGGTATAGACAATTCACTCGACAAAATTTGACATACTCGATGAAATTTGGGCATACTTGATGTATTTTAAATTTCACTTGACGAATTGGACAGGTGTAGCGCAAGACATGACATCCGACAAATCTTACTAAAACGACTTCGATGGATTTGGACATACATGATGCAGAAAAATAAATAAATAAACTGTAAGAGTTGAAATATCCCAACAATTACTACTAGTAAGCTAACAATCGGAGTTCGAGTACGAGAAAAGAGGAAAACGAACGAAACACCACTTTGCCTCAAAACGTCCACTCGCGCGCTCCACATCGAGGATCATCCGTAAAAACACCCCGTTTCCGATTCCTGAAACTTTTCGGAGCAAAACGAGGGTTAGGTCAAAAGCCCTAGCGCCAAAATTACACAAAATGGAGAAATCTTATCGCACACAGGCAGCTCTCGTCGAGAGCTTTCCAGATCTATGCTCAGGCGAAGAATTCGAGAACCGGAGCTCCAGTGGTGGCCGCTAGAAGGTTCACGAAAAACGAATCGCCGCTCAGCTTCTAGCTCTCTGCCTCGACCGAATGAATGGGGGAAAAAATGGGGGCTCGGTTTCTTGGGGGAGAAGATGAATACATATATATTATATATAATAATAATATAATTGAAAGATAGGGTAAGCTCTGAATAACTCTAGAGAGGGGTGAATAGAGTTTTTAAAATCTTTTTGATACTTGCAGAAATAAGAAGTCTTTAACAAAATATGTTACTATTATATAGGTGTATGAGTGTATTAGTACAGCAAGTGAACTAGAGAAAAGATAACTAAGTTATACTACAAAATGTATCAGAGCACAAATACACAGGAAAATCACAGCCACACAGACAACACAAGAAATTTTATAGTGGTTCCCCAAACTTGGGTACATCCACTCTTCTACCACCCTAGTTAGGAATCCACTACAGGTTTTGATCAAGTGACTGCCACCAATGAGCTTTTGATCAGGTGCTCAAAAACCAACCCAAGTCTTTTGGAAGGAGACTTGCAACTAGAATAATTTTGAAGGGAATTAAAACCCTGTACAGAGGTGGAGATGAGAGTGATAATAGTCTTCTCTATTCTCAAAAGCAACTGAGAGAGGACTTTGTGGATTCTGTGATGTTGTCAAAGCTCCCCCTGAGATCTTGAATGATTCAAGAGTGGAAGCTTTGCACAGGGTGAGTAGGCCTTCTGCTGTAGGATCTACTTTCTGAGATCCTTTGACTGATTTGAATACTTTTGTCAGTTGAGATCCTAGAAAACAAAGAAAGAGAAGAAAGACTCTTGATAGTGATTGTTGTTCTTTCTTCTTCTTTGAGAGCAGTTAATTTCTTCAGAGAGATGTATGTACTGTACTTATATATTCTCAAAAGTTTCTGTATATCTCTCCTTGTGTGTCTTGCTTCTTGCTATATTTTTCTGACTGAGAGATTATCCGCTCTATAACTGTCTCTAAGGCAAATTCAAAAACCAGCAATTAATGCTTAGCCGAAATCTAGGGAATGAAAATGGCAAGAATGTTATCATATATTCTATTCTATGCCTGTCCCGAGATATAAACAATTAATTCCATGGGGGATATTTGCAATCAATGTTGCCAGTAACGGCTTTATTCAAATGCATTGATTATCCAGGAAATTAACAGCCTATAATAAAAAAATAAGGAGAGAGAAAAGGAAAGAATAAATAACAATATGTCTTACAGTTTTCGTCGACCAGAGAACAGCTTACGTCGACCTGGGATCAGCTTTCGTCGACCTGGGATCAGCAAACAACTACACTGCATAAACTGGCAGATTCTGTGCTCTGAGTTCGTCGACATGAGAATGGCTTTCGTCGAGCTGAGAATAGCTGTTCGTCGAACTGAGATCCAAAATCGTTGAACTCTGAATGTTGCTTGTTAACTTTTTTCTTTTGTGCATCAAGTTTCGTCAAGCTGAAGTCTGAGAACGTCAAGGCTGAGTCTGCAGTCTGGACTTAGAATATTTTCTAGTGTTGAATGTTGAAGTATTGATCTGGCATTGAGAGCGTTGAGTGATCTTAGGCTCTGGGTGAGCTTTGGCTTTGAGTGAACTGTGGAACTGAGTCAACTATGGCATTGAGAGATCTTTTGCTCTGAGAGTTTAAGTGTTAGTCGACCTGAGGACAGAGTTCGTCTAGCTGATGTTCTTTAGTTCGTTGACTAAAGTTTGACTAGTGGAGTTATCACTTTGTCCAGAGTTCGTCGAGCTGAGATCTAAGTTCGTCGAGCTCAGCTCAAAGAATTGTCTCTGAGTTTAAGTCGAGCTGAGCACGATGATCGTCGATCGGAGATCGACGAACGTAGATCTCCTTTTTCCAAAACTTGAATTCTCTAAGTCTTTGAGTCTTTAGCAGTGTTGAAGGCTGGTCCTTTGTACTGTTGACTCTACGGACTTGATCTAGACTCTAGAACATAGTCATGACTCTGATCTATACATGTTGGGTCATATCCTAACTCAGTGAACCTAGCCCAAATCCAACTAGGGGTTCCAACAATATCCCCCTATTTGGGTGAGGTCACTAATAATAGACTCAATACAAGAAAGAAAAAAAAATATACAAAGCAGGAACACAATATATATCTGGCAGATAATTTAATAACAAGTGCAGCAGATATATGTACATAAGTCAGCTTTATAACAGAAAAGAAAACATAATTTTAACAAAGTATACCAAAAGTAGCAATTCTTCTTCAGGATCTTCTGTTTCTACTTCTTGGATTTTTCTTCCTTTTTCTTTTCTCTAGGCTTGGTGAATATAATCTCTCTGTTAGGATTGGCAGCTTTTATTTTTGATATATACAGATTTGCTGCTCCAATCACTGCCTGGGTTGAAGTTCTGGGAACAATTGGCTCTGGATGTCTAGCCATATAATCAGCAGGGTCAAACAATTTCTTGCTCACCTGAAGTCTTTCAAGTTCTTTTTCTCTATAAGTAGACATTGTAGAGAATTTTGTTGGATCCTGTTCTTCTTCTCTGGCCTTTTTCATCTGTGACAGAGCAATCAATTCTTGGAGCCTGGCCATCCTGAAATTTTGATCATCATCTTGACTGACAGATGATTGATCTTCTTGAGAGGGTAGCAGGGTGACAGGACAGAATTGTGTTGACTGTTCTTGGAAGTTTGTAGCATTCTGGCTTTCACTACTTTGAGTGTACAGTGATTTTGGAGGTGCAGCTTCACTGTATTTTCTTTTGGGTTTATGTGATACAGAGTGTCTTCTTTATTCAGCCTGTGGTTGAGGAGGAGAGAATTCTGGTTTTTGATACACTATTTCTTTTATTTGTTCTGTACAGCTAGTACTTCTTTGTTGACTGCTTCCATGTGATTGCTGTCTGGATGGCCTTTCTTGCCTCTGATAAGTTTTGGTGAATGAGGGTTTTGAAAGGTGCATCTGACTTTTGAGAACTAATTCCAGAAGCACCAGCATCTGGTGGAGGAGGAGGAGGGGGATCCTTCCTGTATTTGTGAGCTGGGGGAGGAGAGTACCTTCTACTTTTCTTCCTGGCCTTTTGTTCATTCTTTGAGAGCCACATCCAGGCCGGCATTCCCTTATATGGGGTTATTTTTTGTAGGATATAAGTAGGGAGTATCATTGGTGTTTCCAGGTTTGGGAGCATGAGGAGGTGGAGCCTTCCTTTTCTTAGAGTTTTTCCTTTTCTTAGATTCCTCCTCCTCATCATCATCATCAGAAGATTGAGGTTTGTTATACATAGCATCAATCTCTTTTAGTGCATCATCAGAACTTATTTTCTTTGTTACATGAGATGGAACTGGGGAGGGAACTGGAGAACTGTATACTTCTCTTCTCTGAGGAGCTAACTTGTTTTCTTCCTCTATGTCAGCCATAATCAATGCATCCAGATCTGGTATTGGAGAATCATCTATTATAAAGACTGGGGCCATAGGAGAAGATACAGTTGGAGAGGCAATCTGTCTAGATGATGGAGTGGCAGGAATGGCAAAACTGGCCTTTAGTTGTTTAACAACATCAGGGCTTACTGGGGAAGAGTATGGAATAATAGCTAATGATGGCTTGGTATACTCAGTTGGAGGAAGACTGTGATGAGTTGTATCAAAAGAGCTTAACAAACTTATCAAGTATACTGTGGGATTTATGAAGATATCACCAACAGTATTTATTTTTGGTATAACTGACTCATCAATGTCCATGTCAGTTTCAATAAAATGAATCAAATCTAATAAATCTGTTTCTGCTTCTGTATCCATTTCTGCTGTATCTGATATATGTACAACTGCTACTGCTAGTCCTGCTGCTGCTGCTGCTGTGACTGCTACTTCTTCATTAAGTATCTCTCCCTGCCTGGTTTCAGCAAGTGCTAAGGCCAGGCCCCCAACTGAAGATGGAGCAGTGGTGAGGGCAGATATTTGGGTAGCAAGAGATGAGATGGAGGCAGCTAGAGGAGAAATAGCCTCTGCTATAAGAGTTTTGAGTAGTGGGGTGAGAAGAGTGATGAGAGTGGTGGTAAGAGAGGAATCCAGAGTTGGAGAGGCAGAAACTGGAGCAGTAGCTGAAGGAGTAGATGTGGGTGATGGAGGTGGAGGTGGAGTTTCTAATAGGGGAAGTCATTTTGTATAGATGGAGAGTTCAGGGGAGAGGAGAGCAAGTTAAAGGAGGGGAGGGAGGAGAGATTGATGTGGGGGATATCAACCAGGTGAGATGGTAGAGGGATAAAGGTGGTGTAGGGATGGAAGTATCAGGTTGAGGTGAAGGAGGAGGAGATGGTAGATGTGTAGGGGAAAAGGGAAGTGGAGATGCTGGTGGTGTTGGTGGGACTTGCTGTTGGGATGGAACTAGAGGGGCAGGAGATGGTGGAGGGGTGGAAGGGAGCCTTTCAGTGGGGTTGGGAGAGGCTGGTGAAGCCCTTGTACTCTTGGAAGTTTTAGTGGAGGAGGAGGTAGCCTTAGTTGGCTTGGTGATGGTCCTCTCCCACTTGCCAAAAAGAGCACAGGTGAGTCTCTTTGAGGCATTAATGGATATGGTCGAGGAGACCAGGGATCCTGCAGCCTTTTCCTTTAGGAAGATCCCTAGGATCCTTCCAAAGCATACCTCTTTCTTGTTGTTCTTCTTTGTGATCAAATCGAACAGAATCTGTGCCCAGTTCACAGCTTTCTTATTTACAATGGCGCACATGACCAGGAACTGATGCCTGGTGATATAATCATGCACAGTGTGCTTCCCGAGCAACACTTTCCCAACTATATCTGCGAGAAATTTATACTCGACAGACAGTAGTTTCTTAAGGAGCTTGTTTGGGGTGTCTCCAGAATACCCCATTGTAATCAGCATTAGATCAAACTCTTCCTAATCAATTTCTAAATCCTCCTCACCATTTTTCAATCCAAAAATTTCAGTAAGAATATCGGGGTTGAGAGAAATTTTGTTACCCGCGATGGTGTCGGTCATCTTGTTCTCATCGACAGTAGCTGTGTACACCCATTCTTCTGATTTCTGTGGCAGATATCTTTATTCAGGTTGAGAGCAGAGTCTTCAGTTGTTGTTCTTCTAACAGTTGGTGAATGTTCAGGAAAACTGGATCGGAATACTGGAATGATTCAAAGTCTATGTCAAAACCAGTATCAAATTTCATGGCAGTGAGAGAGACAGAGGGAATAGCACATGAAAGCACCTGCAAAAGGAAAATGACGATCAAGTGCAAAGGGAACTGAAAGCGCGGGATGGAGGTTGAAGAAAACCTAAATATAAGGTTTTCCAGAATATGAACCGACAAACTCCGTTCGAATAAAAATTAGAAGATCTTCGATCTGAGATCGACGAAATAATTTAGAGTCAACCAGTTCGTCGATCGCAGGCTGAAGATTTGAAAGCATTTCATCGATTCTGAGGTCGACGAAAGGTTTCTGAAGTAAGTTCGTCGATCTTGGGTCAACGAAAATCACTTCACTAAGAGATTTCGTCGAGCTCAGGTCGATGAAAAATCTCAGGAACTGTTATCAGTTCGTCGATCTTAGGTCGACGAACAGAGACAATTCTTTGACCAGTGACAGAGCATTAGATTAAATCCTGACCATTTATCATACCAAGCTAATTGACAAATAACATGTGCTTGGAAGAGTCCAAAGGCTTAGTGAATATATCTGCTCTTTGCAAATCAGTAGAGATAAATTCAAGTTTAATATTTTGCTTGTCAACACAATCTCTAATGAAATGATGTCTAATATCTATATGCTTGGTTCTAGAATGCAATACTGGATTTTGTGCAATTGAAATAGCACTTGTATTATCACATAGAATAGTTGAATTATTTAAGTTGACACCATAATCTAGTAGTTGGTTTTGTATCCACAATATCTGTGAACAGCAACTGCCTGCAGCCATATATTCAGCTTTAGCATTGGATGTTGAAACATATGTTTGTTTTCTACAGAACCAAGATACAAGTCTGTCACCAAGGAACTGACAAGTTCCAGAGGTGCTTTTCCTGTTTTCTCTGCATCCAGTATAATCAGCATCAAAAAATCCAGTTAACATAAATGCTGATTCTGTTGAATACCAGAGGCCTAGATCTGGACAACCTTTTATATATCTTAAAATCCTTTTTAAGAAAATAAGGTGAGATTCTTTAGGGTTCACTTGGAACCTAGCACAAAGACATGTGGCAAACATAATGTCTGATCTTCTTGTTGTCAATTACAGTAGGGATCTAATAATGGCCCTATACATGGTCTAATCATCTAGTTTTCCAGATTCATCAGCATCTACAACAGCATTAGTAGCCATGGGAGTTTTCATGGCAGAGACATCATTCATCTCAAACTTCTTAAAAAGCTCTTTAGCATATTTAGATTGAGAGATGAAGATCCCTTTAGGAGTTCATTTCACTTGGAGACTAGGGAAATATGATAACTCACCCATGCTACTCATCTCAAACCTTGAGTGCATTAAATCATAAAATCTTTTGCACAGATTTGGATCAGTGGAACCAAAAATTATGTCATCCACATATATTTGTACTAAGAGAATTTTATCATGATGCAACTTTGTAAAAAGGGTTCTATCTACTATGCCTCTAGAAAAACCATGCTCTAAGAGAAAGCTAGCTAAGGTCTCATACCAAGCTCTTGGAGCTTGCTTTAAACCATAGAGAGCCTTATGCAATTTAAAAACATAAGAGGGATGAGATGAAGAGATAAAACCTGGGGGTTGTTCAACATACACCTCTTCTGTGAGTTCTCCATTTAAGAATGCACTTTTCACATCCATCTGGTAGACTTTAAACTTTTTGAATGCTGTATAAGCTAAGAAAATCCTTATAGCTTCAAGTTCTGGCAACTAGAGCAAATGTTTGATCATAATCAAGTCCTTCCTCTTGCATGTATCCTTGAGCAACAAGCCTTGCCTTGTTCCTCACTATCACACCTTGGGCATCAAGTTTATTTTTTAATACCCAGTTAGTCCCAATTACTGGATAGCCCCTGGGCCTTGGAACAAAGTCCCAAACTCTACACCTCTCAAACTTGTTGAGTTCCTCTTGCATTGCAGTGATCCAGTTTGGATCTTGCTCTGCATCAGATATGGATTGAGGCTCAATTTGAGAGAGAAAGCAGGCAAGCATCACATCAGGATTGAGTTGATGTCTTGTCTGCACTCTTGATGATATGTCTCCAAATACTTGAGATCTAGGGTGATCCTTAAGTGTGACAAGGTCATTAGGTGGAGTTGGTTCAGCAACAGTTATTTGATTTAATTCCTTTTGTGGAATTGTATCAACTGTTGGAGGAAATTGAGCTGCTTCCACAGTCTCTTCTTCACTTTCAACTTCTGATATAGCTTGTGGAGAGGGATGTGATTCATCCTTTGAAGTAAGATTTAGATCATCCAAGCTCTCACACAAATTTTGTACCTGCAAATTATTTGTTAGTAGAGATGTCTCTCTCCTTGTAAAACATATTAGATTCATCAAATGTTACATGCATAGATTCCTCAATTTTTAATGTTGATTTATTAAACACCCTATATGCCTTGCTGACTTGGGAATATCCTAGAAAAATTCCCATTGCAGCCTTAGCTTCAAACTTTCTAAGATGTTTCTTGTCATTGTTGTGAATATAGCATATACATCCAAATACTTTAAAATAGGTTATTATAGGTTTCTTCCCTTTGAGTAGTTCATAGGGAGTCTTAAGCTTTAGTTTATGTATTAGACTTCTATTCAGGACATAGTTTGTTGTGCTCACAGCCTCTGCCCAATAGGATAGGGGCATGTAAGCATCTGTAAGCAATGTACCTGCAGCTTCAATGAGTGTTCTATTCTTCCTTTCAACTACCCCATTTTGTTGAGGAGTTCTTGGAGCTGAGAAACAATGTCTGATACCTTCCTTCTCACAGAACTCTAGCATAAGATGAGATTCAAACTCAGTACCATGATCTCTTCTGATCAATGCAACTTGAGTAGAATACTCAATTTGTATGTTCTTGAGAAAATCTGTGAGAACCTTAAAAGTATCTGACTTAGTTCTCAAAAAGAAAACCCATGTGAATCTGGAGAAATCATATACAATAACTAATGTATAAGACTTTTCTGCTAGACTTTGTACTACAATAGGGCCAAAAAGGTCCATATGGAGAAAGTATAAGATTCTAGGTGAATCACTCTTATTATTGGATTTAAAACTAGATTTAGTTTGCTTTCCTAGCTTACAAGCCCTGTAGAGGCCTTCCTTCTTGTAGGGACCAGAAGGTAAACCTCTAACAAGATTGTCTTTAGATAACCTAGCTATATTTTTATGGTTTACATGTCCTAGTCTTTTGTGTCATAATCTAGTTTGAATGCTGACAGAATTGAATAAGCAAATTTCAGATTTAGCTGATTCAAAATTTACTAAGTAGATGTTGTCTTGTCTAATTCCTGTTAAAACAGTTGTGTTGTTTAAAGAAATAAGACATAAAGAGTTAGTAAAGCTTACTTGATAACCTGTATCACATAGTTGGCTAACTGATATCAGATTATGCTTAAGACCATTTACATAAGTCACTTTCTTGAATGTGATAGCTCCACAGTTGAAATATCCATAGCCTTCTATCAGTCCAAAGCCTGAGTCCCCAAAGATTACTTTAGGTCCAGTCTTGGCTTTATAGTTGATTAGGCATTCTTTGCAACCTGTCATATATTTAGAGCAACTACTGTCCAGGTACCACTTTTTTTGAGTGGTAGGGTTCTCTTCTACCTGCAAGGAGGATTAGCAGTTTTTGACCCAGATTACCTTGGGTCCTTGTTGTTTAACATAACTGAAACTTGAAATAAATGAGCATTCAGGTTGATCCTTATAACCTAAAGGATGATACCTTCTAGGAGGTATGACCCACTGACTAAAGGGATTAAAGGGTTTATCAGTTTTTAGGTTACTCTGGTTATAAACTGAGTTTGACAAACTTGAGTATGTTCGTCGATCTGAGCTCGACGATCTGGGTTGAGTTCTTCGATCTCTGCTCGAAGAATGGAGGTATCCATTCTCAGAGCCCCATAAACATCGATCTCTGGTCGACGAACCATACTTGTTTCATCGATCCCAGTTCAATGAACAGTTTACATTATTATTTGCGTTCAGGGTTCGTCGTTCTGAGGTCGATGAACCATACCCATTTTCGTCGTTCTGCGTTCGACGAAATATGCTGAACATAGTTATGTTGTTTGTTTTTCTTTTTCTGATTGGTTTTATTAAGTTCTAACTGTTTAAGAACTTTGTTAACCTTCTCTACCTGTTCAGTATTTTTCTTACCATTTCAGAGATGAAGTTAATAGGTTTTGACAATTGATTTTTCTGAATTAGGATTGGTTCACTAGATGAGGCTCCTAATCCTAGTTTGTTATTGTTGGATCTTGTATTAACTGTGCTAGTTATATCTAACAGTTGTAAGCTTCTACCATTCAGGGATTCTTCTAGTTCCTTATTCTTACTTAATTCAGATTTTAGAAAAACTATTTGTTGATTGGCTAAGCTTAATTCTTTAGTTAATTTTTCACTTTCAGCAATGATTTTGTCTTGTTCTAAAAGTTTTTCCCTGAGAAGTTTGATTTCCTTCTCAGATCTTATTAGGTCTAAACACAAGAGTTTAAATTCAGATTGAAATTCTTTAGATTGAAAGTCATAGGAAGCAATTACCTGATCCTCTTCAGAGAGGGATTCTTCATCATCTGATTCTTCTAAATCTAATCTACTGCTTCATTCATCTATTGCCATAAGACACATTTCCCTTGCTTTCTTTTCTTCTACATCATCTTCACTGGAGCTGGAGGAGGATGTTTCATCTTCAGTATCACTCCAGGTTTCAGATACAAAGCCCTTCTCCTTCTTTTTGTACTTGCTGGAGGAGGCCTTACTGTGCTGATGTCTTCTTGAATCCTTTTCTTGCCTTCTGTCTTTCTTTTGGACTTCTGGGCATTCTGAGATGAAGTGTCCAGGTTTCCTGTACCCAAAATAGACAACCACTTTAGAAGGGGTCTTATCATACCTGGGTTTATCTTCATTCCTTGAAGGCTTTCTCCTGAAGTCCTTCCTTGCCATTTTATAGAATCTCTTAGCAAAGAGAGCCATAAGATCTTCATTGGCTGGCAAGTTGGGAGATTCTTCTGCTGCTTTGAGTGCTAAGTTCTGTTCCTTTCTAGTAGGTGTTGAAGCCTTTGGTTCAACTGCAGCTTCTCTTGACTTGATTAATTGCTCATAGGATTTTAGCTTTCCAAGCAGAGATTCTATTATGATTTCAGCCATGCTTCTGGCTTCTCTGATGGGCCAAATTCTAGAGTCCCAAGTGCTAGGGAAGCACATGAGGATCTTGTCATTGACCTCAGTCAGAGTAATTTCTTTGTCTAGTGTTCTGAGTTCACTGATGATGGAGCTCAGCCTGTTGTACATTACTTCCACAGATTCTACTTCATCTTTCCTGAAATTCTTATATTGAGATATGAGGTTGGATCTTCTATCTTTCCTCTCATCAGCAGATCATGCAACCATTTGGTTGAGGGAATCCCAAATGGCTTTAGCAGATGTGCATTCAGCAACTTTCTGAAATATGTCATCTGACATAGTCTGGGCCAGTATGTTCATAGCTCTGGCATCAGCAATCTTTGCTTTCTTTTGTGCATCAGTTTGATCTGGAGGAGGCACTGCACTGAGATTTACTGGAGTTGAAGTAGAGGCCACTTGAGCTGGTGGTCCTGTTAAGATGGAATTAAAAAATGTCTTCATCAATAGAGTTCATATAAAGTTTGATTCTTGCCTTCCAAATTCCAAACTTTTGCAAGTTGCAAACTGGAGGTCTGGTGCTGGCATAATCCTTATTTTGTGTCATGATATCAAAAAATAAAATTTAAACTAAAGAAACTAGTAGGAATTATTCAAGAGTTTATTCTGAGGATCTTGATTAATCCAGGTGTGAGCCTGTATGATGTGATTAACCACCCTCTGATACCAATTGAAAGATAGGGTAAGCTCTGAATAACTCTAGAGGGGGGTGAATAGAGTTTTTAAAATCTTTTTGATACTTGAAGAAATAAGAAGTATTTAACAAAATATGTTACTATGATATAGGTGTATGAGTGTATTAGTGAAGCAAGTGAACTAGAGAAAAGATAACTAAGCTACACTACAAAATATATCACAGCACAAGCACAAAGGAAAATCACAACCACACAGACAACACAAGAAATTTTATAGTGGTTCCCCAAACTTGGGTACATCCACTCTTCTACCACCCTAGGTAGGAATCTACTACAGGTTTTGATCAGGTGACTGCCACCAATGAGCTTTTGATCAGGTGCTCAAAATCCAACCCAAGTCTTTTGGAAGGAGACTTGCAACCAGAATAATTTTGAAGGGAATTAAAACTCTGTACATAGGTGGGGATGAGAGTGATGATAGTCTTCTCTATTCTCAAAAGCAACTGAGAGAGGACTTTGTGGATTCTGTGATGTTGTCAAAGCTCCCCCTGAGATCTTGAATGGTTCAGGAGTGGAAGCTTTGCACAGGGTGAGTAGGCCTTCTGCTGTAGGATCTACTTTCTGAGATCCTTTGACTGATTTGAATACTTTTGTCACTTGAGATCCCAGAAAACAAAGAAAGAGAAGAAAGACTCTTGATAGTGATTGTTGTTCTTTCTTCTTCTTTGAGAGCAGTTGATTTCTTCAGAGAGATGTATGTACTGCACTTCTGTATTCTCAAAAGTTTCTGTATATCACTCCTTGTGTGTCTTGCTTCTTGCTATATTTTTCTGACTGAGAGATTATCTGCTCTATAACTGTCTTTAGGTCGAATTCAAAAACCAGCAATTAATACTTAGCCGAAATCTAGGGAATGAAAATGGCAAGAATGCTGTCATATATTCTATTCTATGTCTGTCCCGAGATATAAGCAATTAATTCCATGGGGGATATTTGCAATCAATGCTGCCAGTAACGGCTCTATTCAAATGCATTGATTATCCAGGAAATTAACAGCCTATAATAGAAAAATAAGGAGACAGAAAAGGAAAGAATAAATAACAATATGTCTTACAGTTTTCGTCGACCAGAGAACAGCTTACGTCGACCTGGGATCAGCTTTCGTCGACCTGGGATCACCAAACAACTACACTGCATAAACTGGCAGATTCTGTGCTCTGAGTTCGTCGACCTGAGAATGGCTTTCGTCGAGCTGAGAATAGTTGTTCGTTGAGCTGAGATCCAAAATCATCGAACTCTGAATGCTGCTTGTTAACTTTCTTCTTCTGTGCATCAAGTTCGTCGAGCTGAAGTTTGAGATCGTCGAGCTGAGTCTGCAGTTTGGACTTAGAATATTTTCTGGTGTTGAATGTTGAAGTATTGATCTGGCGTTGAGAGCGTTGAGTGATCTTAGGATCTGGGTGAGCTTTGGATTTGGAACTGTGGCGCTGAGTCAACTATAACGTTGAGAGATCTTTGGCTCTGAGAGTTGAAGTGTTAGTCGACCTGAGGACAGAGTTCGTCTAGCTGATGTTCTTTAGTTCGTTGACTGAAGTTTTACTAGTAGAGTTATCATTTTGTCCAGAGTTTGTCGAGCTGAGATCTAAGTTCGTCGAGCTCAGCTCAGAGAATTTGTCTCTGAGTTATTCGAGCTGAGCACGACGATCGTCGATCGGAGATCGACGAACGTAGATCTCCTTTTTCCAAAACTTGAATTCTCTAAGTCATGAGTCTTTAGCAGTGTTGAAGGCTGGTCCTTTGTACTGTTGACTCTAAGGACTTTATCTAGACTCTAGGATATAGTCATGACCCTAATCTATACATGTTGGGTCATATCCTAACTCAGTGAACCTAGCCCAAATCCAACTAGGGTTCAAACAATAATTATATTATAATAGTGTACAGGGGGGTATGCATTTGACGAATGCAAAATTGCATTCGACGAAGGTAAAATTGCATTCGACGAAGGCAAAATTGCATTCGACGAATGCAATTTTTCATTCGACACGAATGCAATGAATGCATTGTATTCGATGAATGCAATGCCTTCAACGAATGCGGAAAGAAAACTTGTATATTTCCATTTTTATAAATACAATTCACAGGCACGGGCCTTCGGCCCTGGGGGCATTCGGCGGGGGTGTGATAATCGGAAGGGTATGAACATTTGGCGGGGTGCGACATTCACCGGGATGCGACATTCGCCGGTGGTGCGACATTTGTCGTGGGGACGACATTTGTCATGGGCGGCGACATTTTTCATAAGCGGCGACATTTGTCATGGACAGTACCCGCCTCTATGGCCGCTCCCGGCGGGCCCCGCCCGGTCTCGGGCCCCACCCGCTCCCGGCATGCCCCCCCGCTCCCGCGTGCCCCGCCCGACCCGCAACATATACATATGAGTACTCAAAATGACCTGTAAAAAAATATAAATCAAGAATACAATTTTTATTTTGTAAAACAAATTATATTTTAACGTTAAAACATTAATTTTTCTTTTGCCATTCCTAGCTAGAGACAATAGGTTTAGGATATCTAGTGTCTTTATTTTTTGTATTTTAATATTGTAAAGTTGTGTAATTACCTTAAAGGATGTTGTGTTTATAATATACTAATATAAATTTGGTATAATTGTTTAATTATGAATACAACTATAAGGGCAATATTGGGACATCTGGCAATGTTTCACCAAAGAGTAATTTTCATATATTAGTAGAGATATATAATATAATAATTATTATGATAGTAATAATAGATTAGAAATTAGGGAGATGGATTCGGCGAGAGATAAATACGGATTTCGCGAGAGAGGAGAGGTTTCGCCAGAGTTCGCGAGAGAGGAGAGTTCTTTTCGAGAGATGAATAGTGATTTTGCGACAAGGCGGTTGGAATTTTGCGAGAGGCAGAGGATTTCGCGAGAGAGCATTGGATGAATAGTTTTTTTTCGAATAATAAACATCGGTTTTTTTCAAATAATAGCATCAGAGTGGAATTTTGTCCGCATGAATAATAGTAAAATTTGCAAATCTACCCTTGATCAAATTTTAGGGATGAATAGTTCATTTAATTTCTGAATAGTGTTTTAATATAATAATAATACATTATAACTATTATTTCGTTACAGAGGGCCAAATACGCACCGAATCCTACGAAATTCGCGCCATACGCGAATACCGATGCTAAACTCAACGGCGAAGACAAAACCAAAATCCAACGCGTCGTTCTCGGGATATTAATTTCTAAAGTTCACGGCGAACGTTAAATATACAAAAGTTCGGAAATTCGCCGAGACTCCAATAATGCTCGGATCGCGATGAAACTTTACGAGCACGTCAAAAATTAATTGATTTAATTTTGTATTAGCAAAATTTTCCAATTTCAACAAAAATTCCAAGATTTGGTCGGCTCAAACGAACAGACGCAAAAATGTACTAATGACGACGCGCCGTCAACTTACGGAAACGTAACGCCCTTACGTCATAATGACGTCACCACGATAATTAAATAATTATCGAAAAATCTGGGGCATTAACAGCTTCCGCAGCTTGGGCCGCTACCATTGCCTCTGCTAACATGCGACAAAAAATTGACCGGGGATATACCTATGCCCATAAGAACTGATGTAGTAGCACTGCTTGCCGAAGGTTCCTCTTCCAGCCTCGACGTCCCCTCCTCGTCGCTAGCACCCTTAGCAAAAGCAAGGTAAAACAGGATTCAGGTCCCATTCGCAACACTCAAATACAAGGACACTCACGGTCCCGCAATACTCATATGTGGATAACTTCTTTACGTGATCTGATTATGTTAAATCGATCACTAACCCTATCTTGGATACCAACCACCCTCTGATACCAAATTGTAGCACCTCCCCTGTAATGACCATATAATATGGGTCCGGATAAGGCCCCACAACATATAGACGTCACAGTTTTAGCATTAAAATATGATATAAAGAACTACGCATCTCAAAACACAGACAAAGAGACAACAAAAACAAACAACCAGCATAGAAGTTATCCACATCCATAGGAGTCCAACATAGCCTTAAGGCCATACAACAATCAAATGTCAAACATTGTATCAACAACAAACAAAGGAATGTACCTTAACACTCCTAGGCTACCTCGGCGTGCAAGCCGGATTACAGTCCACAGAACAAAACATTCACCACTTCATAAACTAATAGAAGAGTGAACACTTCATAAGGCTTAGGCCTTTTTGGTCGGCGAGTTGGCTCCAGCGTGCGATCCTTGCCCTGTAAAATTTTTGTTGTAACGTGGGTTAGCAAAGGCTGACCTCAACTTTGTAACCTGAAAGACTTTATTTTCAAGAGTAGCTAAACACCTAGAGGGCGGTGAATAGAATTTCGTGTCTTTAAGACTATCTTTTTATTTTGGTGCGGTGTGATTTAGTTTTATGTTATCTTTCAAGGACACGCAATAACACACAAGTATTTATCGTGGTTTCCCAAGGTTTGAGTACATCCACTGTCCCTCCCACCTTTCTAACAATGTGTTAGATAAGGCTAACTTCACCAATCTCAGCTCAATGAGCTTATAACACAAATCCCTCAGGATCTCTCAGACTCCTCCAAGTTCTATCTCAAGCCCAAGACCCTACTCTCAAAGATAAAATCTCCTACAGCTCAGTAATCTGCACCAGATGACCTACCTCATGCTTTCTCCAAAGTCCTACACTCAGGCTAGGAGGATAGCCCTACACTCAGATCCACCACAGGATCCTACCTCAGAGAATAAATCTCTTACAGCTCAGGCACACAGGCCCTACCTCAGATCCATAGAAGGATCCTACAACTCAGCCTTTATTTATCAGGCTTACAGCTCAGATTTGTTAAGATCCTATATAGTGTGAGTTTGTTATTAATGACTTGCTTCAGAGGAAGTGTCCTTTAAGCCTTCTCTCTGGAGTAAGTGACCTCAACCCTACTTCTTCTCAGCTCCAAGTAAGTAGATATTCAGGATGGTTCTGCTTGTGCTGGGAAGAATCTCAGAAACTGAAGCTTCTGAACTTGTTGATGAAGACTAAACGATGTTGTTATTTTTTTCTTCTTCAATAAGCTAACCTTTTCCTAAGTTCTCAGACTTGCTGTCGAACTCGAGTTACAGAGCTCTTCTTCTTTGTTTTCAGGAGGAAGATGAAACAGAGTAATTTTATCAAAAGTTCAACCCATCAATAATTTACCGAAGCACCGCTTTTTATTTTCCTTAAATTCAACGGCTCTTTGTGCAGTAGGACTGGCCGGAAATGGCAACTACTCCATCACTTTTGCATTTACAGTTGTACTAAGGGCAAGTGGCGCCTTTTGTATTCTAGTAAACAAATCCCGTGATATTTGAATTTTTACTGACGTCAGCATGACTCAGCGCTTCTGGACTTAGTAAATTCCAGACAGACTTCTCAGGCATTGAGTGAAGCCTTGTCACTCAACGCAAAAGTAATTAGCAGAATTCTGCATCTCCAGGCATTGAGTGCGTTGAGTGAGCTTTCATCACTCAACGCATTCTATCATTTATAGTCTTAACTGATTAGGCATCGAGTGATCCTTCATCACTTGATGCTTGTAGACTTAGTTGAATTGTCTATTTAGTAGGCGTTGAGTGATCTACCTTCATCTCAACGCTTTTGCTCTTCTGACATTTAGTGAACTTCCTTCACTTGACGCTTTTGGACTTAGCCAAATTTCTACTTTGCCAGCATCATGTCATGCGTCCATCTGTCATTGTAACTCAGACATCCTGTCTAATAATGGTATAGTAAACAACCTGCATATACTGAACTTGGACATACATCAAATACAATTATGCACTTAGCATTGATTTTGATGCCTCTTCAAATTCGGGAAACATTGAAGGGCTATATTCCCAACAATCTCCTCTTATTTGAAGAAGGCAGAACACACAGCAATACTTAGGTGCATTAATGCATAAAACATATCAATTAAGCAAATGTGTAAGCTTGTCAAAGTTCCTCTGTTTAATGCAATGACTTGACATGTCAAGTCATTGCTCTCCTCTTACAGCTTGTTAAAAATTCCCCTCCCCCTTTCTGGCTAAACATGTCAAGTTAATGCAGTGAATTGACATGTCAAGTCATTGCTCTCCTCCCCCTTTTTGGCTTCTTCAATATGCATTCATCTATTGAGGGAGGAGAAAGGATCATGGGTGAACATTTCTCTTAGCCCTTTTAACCATCATGCTCAGGAAGAGTTTATTCCTCAGCCAATAGAGTGGATGGAAAGACCTTATTCTAAGTAGGAACACGTGAATGCTCCCCCTCAACTACATCATTATTTTTGGAGGAACTTCATTCTTATCCAACACTGTATCTTTCTCAACTGATTCGGGTGATCTCACTGAAGTTTAACCTAGCAAGTTAAAGTAATTAACTGCTATCTCTCCATCTATCCTTGCTAAAGTTATACTTTGACACTAAGGCAGATGGAATACATTATGAATTGAAAACAAAAATATAGACATATAGATCTATAACTGAAATACTTAATATACAAGAGTCATTCAACACTAAGCATTCCTAACTTTAATTTTGAAAGAAATAAACTTAGCCTCATCCAATGACTTAGTGAATGTATCAGCAACTTGATTGTCAATGGGGACAAATTCAGGGCAAATGACTTCACTTTATACATGTTCTTTAATAAAATAATATATAAGTTTTATAAGCTTAGTCCTACTATATGAGATAGGATTCTTAACAATAGAAATTGTACTGGATGATTCACTCTATAAGGGTGAATGACTTACCTTGAGATTGTAGTTCTCTTAGCTGATGTTGTATCCATAGAAGTTCTGCATAATACCCTGGCTCCTGGTTCACAAACATCTTCATTTCTATCCCTGGAAGAAACTCTTTCTTCTAAGTCATCCATCATATACTCTGATGAATGTGAATCAGTATGTACATCAGCAGCATCATTGCCTTTGTTAGACTCAAAGGAGTCAATGTTATACACTCTATCTTGAGCAGGGAGTTCAGAGTGAATCTCCCCCATAACCTCAGCATTATCCTTAGACGACAATATGTTCTCTTGTAGTAGTGTTCTAAACCTTTTCTATCATTATTGCAGGAACTTGTTCATCCTTAACAGGAGTATTAGGAACTTTCTATAGAGGCACATCAGGAATTTGATCTAATCTTTGTTAGAGAGTCTCTAGATAAGAGTCAAGCTTGTCCTGAATATCAGACTGAACTTGCTCCCCCTCAATACACTACTAGAAAACTGGCTTTTAGCCACGATTTCTTTTGCCACGGGGAAAAATCGTGGCTAATAGTGAGTATTAGCCACGGTTTTATTCCGTGGCTAATACTAGACTTTTAGCCACGGTTTGCCTGAACCGTGGCTAAAAGTCTAGTATTAGCCACGGTTTGCCTGAACCGTGGCAAAAGGTCGTGGCATCGTTTAGTCCCACACCGCCAAAACAAAACGAGTTTTTTGGGTTTATAAGGAATTTATTTCAATTAGCCTTTGAAATAAATATGGCGGCGGCGGCGGCGGCCGGGGGGCTCTGAATTTTTTATGTTATGAGTGGCCTTTTAACCACGCTAATTAAACCGTGGCTAAAAGTCCACTATTAGCCACGGCAATGAACCGTGGCTAAAAGTCCAGTATTAGCCACGGTTTTGGACTTTTAGCCACGGTTTGGACTTTTAGCCACGCTCGTATTGCCCACGCCCATTTTCCGTGGGCAGACCGTGGCTAAAAGTCTTTAGCCACGGTTTTGGACTTTTAGCCACGGCAATCTGCCGTGGCTAAAAGTCAGTTTTCTAGTAGTGATAGGAGCATCTCTCTTCTCAGTCTCTAACTCCTTTGTTATTCTGCATGGATTAATACTACTTGTAACAAAAAATGCATGAAGATCTAATGAAGCGATACTAAGTTCATCATACCCAATTCAAATTTGAAGGTGTTGAACTTGTCTTCATCTAGTAGATTGGTGAAAATATCAACCACTTGCTTGTCTATAGAGACAAACTCAAGACTGATATTCTCACATTCAACATGCTCTCTAATGAAATGATACCTAATCACTATATGCTTAGTCTTGCTATGAGAAATAGGATTCCTAGCAATAGAGATTGCCCAAGTAGAATCACAAAATATTGTAGTTCTACTTAACTTGAGATTATAATCTTGGAGCTGATGATGGATCCACGGTAGATGTGAACAGGAACTTCCAACTGAGATGTAATATGATTCATCTGTTGAGATAGCAACACTTGTTTGCTTCTTGCTTCTCCAAGAGACCAATCTTCCTCCTAAAAACTGACGGGTTCCAGAGGTGCTTTTCCTGTCTTCCCTGCAACCTACAAAGTCTGTATCTGAATACCCAGTTAGTTCAAAGTCATTATTCCTATGGTACCACAGACCAAGATCAGGTGTTCCCTTGAGATATCTCAAAATTCTTTTAGTTATAGAATAATGAGATTCCTTAGGGTAAGCCTGATATCTAACACAAACACATATAACATACATAATGTCTTGGCCTACTAGAAGTAAGGTAGAGGAGGGAGCTAATTATTCCTCTATACAAGGTTTCATCAATAGGTTTCCCAGTTTCATCCTTGTTTATTGACACACTTCACCCCAAAGGAGTTTTCATTATGGAAGCACTCTCCATTCCAAATTTTTTAATCAACTCTTTGGTGAACTTAGACTGAGAGATGGATAGTCCATCCTCTGATTGTCTAACTTGGAGGCCCAAGAAATACTTGATTTCACCCATACTGCTCACCTCAAACTACCCATGAATAAGTTTGACAAACTTTTTGTAAAGGTCATCATCAGTAGACCCAAATATTATGTCATCTACATAAATTTTGACTAGAATGGTCTTACTCTTAAATTCCCTTAGGAATAATGTCTTGTCTATCTTCCCATTAAAATTTTGTTCTTAATGAGAAAGCTAGACATGGTTTCATACCATGCCCTAGGGGCTTGCTTCAACCTATATAAAGCTTTTCTAAGCTTAAAAACATAATCAGGAAAGTTTAAATTAACAAAACCTGAGGGTTGCTCAACATAGATGAAAGTGAGGGATAGATCTTATCTTTACTCTGAGGGGGGGGGTGAATAGAGTATTAAAAATTTATTAACTTGTTTTTACAGTGGATTAAAAGTTAGTGATATATATATATAAGTATAAAGAAAAATACCACAACACACAAACAAAAAGTAAAGGCAAACTAGATGACACAAGGAGTTTATAGTGGTTTCCAATAAACCTGGGTACATCCACTCTTCTACCACCCTGTTAGGAAACCACTATAGGTTTTTGATCAAGTGCCCTACCACAATAGGTTTTTGCTCAGGTGCCCTTTCACCACAAGATCTATTTTTCTAAGGGAGATCTAGCAACCCTTTAAGCTTTTGATCAGGTACCCAAAAACCAATCTCAAGTCTTTTGATCAGGTGACTTGTGAACCAAAAGGGGCTAACTTTTGAAGGGAGTTAAAAACTTTGTACACAAGAAATGAAAAATAAAAATACGTTTTCTTCTCTGTCTCAAAGCTCTGAGAAGACTAGTGGTTTGATTATATCAAAGCTCCCCCTTAGTTATATAAATTTGATCAGGAGTGGAAGCTTTGCTTCAGGGTGTAGGCCTTCAAATGATGTTGCTCTTCAAGCTTTTAGACTGATTTTGATTGTTTGTCTCTTGAAAGCCTGAAGCAGATGAAGAACACTGAGTGTGTGGGAGCTATATTGTTCTTCACTGTCTGCTAATACTTTTTCACTGATTCACTTCTCTTGTGATTGTTATTTTTGATCTGTGTATCTCTATATTCTTTTGAAAGAAAATCACTTTATATATGTTTTCAGATTCAACAACATTTGAATTTTAAATTGTTTCCTGAAATCCTCTGTAGAAATTTTGGAATTCTGAACGGCTAATATTTGTCTTGAATGTATTTCACTAACTATCCTAGTAAATATGGTAGAGCAATAACTCTATGAAAACCATAATTAATGCTGCCCGGAACAGCTATATTCTTGAGAATATCGAGCATTAATTTTCAGAGCATTACTGTCTTAATTTAATAAAATTTGAAATCAAACTGATAGTCGAACTGAGAAACTGTAGAGAAGAATAGTTGAACAGAACCTGGAAAGAGTTAGTCGAGCTCAGCAATGATTTCATCGACCTGAACTCCAAGTTCGTCGAGCTAAGAATTCTCCTTCGTCGAGCTGAGCTCCAAGATCGTCGAGCTAAAAATATACTTGCCAATCCGAGCTCTAAGTTCATCGAACTGAGATAGTCCTTCATCGAGCTGAACTTCTGATATGAGATCATAGTTCGTCGATCTCAGCTAGACTTTCGTCGAGCTCAACTCAGAGAAGGAACTCTAAGTTCATCGATCTGAGATCGACGATCGTCAAGCTGAGTTCAGCTATCATCGAACGACTTTCCTGCAATCAATTTAACTGCTTTTCCTTTGAGATCTTTTGTCTCTAAAGTCTTCTAAAGTAGAGTACTAACAGTTTAAGTTGGTGTTACTGACTTTGACTCTAGAAAACCTATGACCCTAGACTATACATATTGGGTCATTCTAAGCAACCCTAATAGTAATCCTTGCCCAAATCCAAACTGGGGTACCAATAATCTCCCCCTATTTGAGTAAGGATACTATTTATAAAAAATAAAGCAAGCAAAATATATCTAGCAGAAATAAAACATTTAGCATATATATATTATTGTGCTTTGAAAAAATATACAACAATAATAAAATTCAGAAAGCATAGCAAAAAAATTAAGAGTCTTTCTTTGAAGAATCTAAAGAAGGTTTTGTGAAAACTATTTTTCTTTTTGGGTCCTCTGCTTCTCTTTGGGTCATCTTCATGTCTTGTGCACCAAAAATTTATACAGTTGCATCTCTGGGCACCATATCTTCAGGATGCAAATTCATATAGGTGTCTACATTGAAAAGATTTTATACCTGATATTTTTCTAGTCCTTTCTTTCTATAAGATATCATAGTTATAAATTTAGAGGGATCTTTTCCTTCCTCCTTAGCCTTTCTTATCTGAGATAGAGTTATCAGCTCATTAAACCTGTCCATTCTATAGTTGGGATCCAATTCTGGATAATTAGCAGGAGAGGGAGGTCTCTCTGGACTTTATTCTTCTTTTTGAACATCTTGAACTTTCTGTTGGATGCTTTGACTATCAGACTATTATTGTTGTATTTTTTGATGGCTGTTAGATTGATAATCGAACCTTGAAGGTCTTTCTTTGCTACTATGAGTTGGTCTTGATTGATAGGAATAAGAAGCAGACATTTGAGCTTGAGAAATGTTTCCTACTGATCCTGCTGCAGTAGGAGGCCCTCTCCAAGACTTCTTAGGAGGAGAATTATATCTCTTCATCTTCTTTCTTCTTTTTTGCTCATTCTTAGATAGTCTCATCCAGTAAGGGGAATCTGGAGTGAGTGTAATATTGTGTAGAATATAGTAGGGAGTATCTGCTAATGGATTTGGTATTGGTGCAGCCTTTGCTAGAGCCTTCTTCTTGTCTTTTCTCTTCTTAGAACAAAAATTTTCTGAATCATCATCATCATTATCAGAATCACTAGCAGGATTATCATATAACTCATCAATTTGCTTAAACAAATCAGCTTGATTTATAGCTTGAACTTCTGGCTCTTTAGATGCAATATCTGTAATGACTTGAGCCTGAACATTGTCACTTTCTGCTTCCATATCTTGAAACATAATTTCATCAAGATCTGGCATGGGGGACTCAGCCCAAGCATAAGTTGGAGGAGAGAAAGCCTTTGGCTCTATAATAGAAATGCTGGAAGAAATAATACAGAAAATATTTTTAATTTCTTCTAACACAGAAGAATTAACTGGAGCAGAATAGCAAACAATTGCTTTAGAATAATCAGATATTGTATCAGCTGGTATATTTCTACTATAAACTGTATAAAAAGAAAGAAAGAATGAATGAATGTCAACTGTGGGATTAATGATGAAATCACCGACAATGATCATTATTATATCAACTGACTCTTCTTCTAAACAAATCATTTTAGTATCATCATCAAGAATTTCAATTATTTCTGCTGCTGGAATTTCTACTATTATTGTTGTTACTACTGCTGTTGCTACTAGAGGAGCTTCTTCATTGGACATCTCCACCTGTGTGGTTTCAGATAGACCTGAACCCAGGCCTCCAAAAGAAGGGACAGAAGAGGAGGAAGCTAGCGGAGCAGTTAGAAGGGAAATAGAAGCAGTGAGAGGGGCAACAGCCTCAGCTATGAGCTTCTTAAGAGAGGGAGTGATGAATTGAAGAAGGTCATTAGCAATGTCTGAGAAGTCTAGATATAGTGGATTAGGAGTATAGGGGGTATAGGTGGATTGGGGACCACAGTTGGAATAGATGGAGAGTGCTTGAGGTAGGTTTGAATGTTGGAAGGTTGGGAATGTTGGTGGAATATGTGGAGGGATGGCGTCAAGAAGTTCATCTTGAAGAGGTGAATGTTGTGGAGCGGGTTGAGGAGAGGGAGATGAGAGTAGATTGAAGGTAGGGGATGACATAGGTTGATCTTGAAGAGTAGAAGTGGATGGAATATCAGCAATATGTGATGGAAGAGGTGATTGAGGAGGTGATGGTGTATCCTCAGGAATGTGGATTGGTGATTGTGGTGGAGATGGAGGTTGAGATGGTGAAAAAGGAGGGATGGAGGTAGAAGGTGTGTCAGCAATAACTGTGGATGGTTGTTGAAAAGGAGAGATGGTATATGAGCAGGAGAGGGAGGAGCAGGAGCTTCTTCAGGGGTTGAGAAAGTGGTTGTTTCAGCCCTGGTGTCCTCTGAAGCTATCCTAGAAGAGGAAGCCCTATAGATCTTTGGGATTACCCTCTCCCATCTGTAAAAGAGGGCAGAGGTAAGCCTCTTAGAGGCATTGAATGAAGATGTTCTAGGAGACCAACAGTTTTGGCACCTTTGCCTGGAGGAAGATGCTCAGAACTCTTCTAAAACTCACATCATTTTTACTGATTTTCTTTTTAATCAAATCAAACAGAATACAACCCTAGTTCACTGATATCTGATTAACCAGAGCACTAATCAAAAGGAATTGGTGCCTGGTACTATAGTCATGGGCAGAGTGCTTGCCCAAGATGACTTTTCAAACCACATCAGCCAAGAACTTGTATTCAACAGTCAAGTTCTTTTTCAGCAATTTATTAGGGTTTCCTTGGGAGTGACCCATGATACCTAGTATATCCTCAAACTCATTACTAGATAATTCAAAATCATCTTCTCCATTTACAAAACCAAAAACTTCTGTTATAATATAAGGGGTAAGAAAAACCTGGTGATAAGAGATTGATCCAGAGATGGAGATTTGTTCTGGAAATGTTGCTGTGAAAACCCATTCTTTGATTTCTTGTACTAGAAGCTTGATTATTAGGGTCATAAACTTTCTCAACTGAGGAGCCTCAAATAACTGAAGTATGTATTTGAAGATTTGATCAGAATGGTTGAAAGAGTCGATGTCAATGTCGAATCTTGCATCAAACTTCATTCCAGAGAGGGTTGCCGTTGAAATCTCCATGCCTGCAAAAACAGAAGATCAAGTGCAAGAGAACTGGAAAGCGCGGGATGGAGTTCGATAAAAGCCTAATTATAGGTTTTCAGAAGATGGAATGGTGAACTCCATCCGACACAAAAGAAAATCTTCGATCTCAGGTCGACGAAAAATTTCATGAAGAAATAAAAGCGTCGATCTCAGTTTGAAGAGGGGGGAAACAGTTCGTCATTCTCCGATCGACAAAAAATTTTCTGAAGCAAAATCGTCAATCTCCATTCGACGAAAACGTTTCTCAAAGAGATTTCGTCGATCTCTGCTCGACGAAAATACTCAAGAAGAGTTCACAGATCGTCGATCTCTGTTCGACGTAAGGTGACCAATTCTTCGACCTCAGACAGAAATCAAATTAAACCTTCTCCAATAATCATACTTAGTTGATTTAGGAAGAACATATGTTTCTTTTCATCTAATGGTTTGGTGAAAATGTCTGCTCTTTGTAAATTAATAGAGATAAAGACAAGGTTAATTTTATTTTTGTCCACACAATCACTAATGAAATGATGTCTAATCTCTATATGCTTGGTTCTACTATGAAGCACTGGATTTTGTGCAATTGAAATAGAACTGGTATTATCACAAAAGATGATTGAACTATTTAAGTTGAAACCATAATCCAGTAGCTGATTTTTAATCCATAATATCTGTGAGCAGCAACTACCAGCTGCCATATACTCAGCTTCAGTAGTTGATGTTGACACAGATGTTTGTTTCTTGCAAAACCTAGGACACAAGCCTATCATTAAGAAACTAACAAGTTTTTGATATGCTCTTCCTATCAACTCTACATCCAGCATAGTTAGAATCTAAGAATCCAGTTAAGTCAAATTTTGACTCTGTTGGATACCAAAGTCCTAGATTTGGACAACCCTTTATATATTTCAAAATCCTTTTTAATAAAATTAGGTGAGATTCTTTGGGATTTACTTGAAACCTAGCACAAATACAAGTAACAAACATAATGTTTAGCCTACTAGCTGTAAGATACAATAAGGACCCAACAATAGCCCTATATGTTTTCTGATCAACTGGTTTGCCATGTTCATCAGTATCAACTACAAAATTGGAGGACATGGGTGTTTTCATTGTCGAGGCATCAGATATCCCAAATCTTTTAATAAGCTCTTTAGCATATTTGGATTGGGATATAAAGATACCATCAAGGGATTGCTTCACTTGGAGACCAAGGAAGTAGGATAGTTCACCCATGCTACTCATTTCAAACTTTGAATGCATCAGGTCAGAGAACCTTTTGCAAAGTTTGGAATCAGTAGATCCAAATATTATGTCATCTAAATAAATTTGAACTAGCAAAATTTTATCCTTATGATGCCTAAAAAACAAAGTTTTATCTACCATGCCTCTAGAAAATTTATACTAAAAAAAAACTAGCCAAGGTCTCATACCAAGCTCTTGGAGCTTGCTTTAGACCATAAAGGGCTTTATGCAATTTAAAAACATAAGAGGAATGAGTTGAAGAGATAAAACCTGGTGGTTGTTCAACATACACTTCCTCTTTGAGTTCTTCATTGAGAAATGCACTCTTGACATCCATTTGATAAACTTTGAATTTCTGATATGCTGCATAAGCAAGAAAAATTCGGATTGCTTCTAGCCTTACAACAGGGGCAAAGGCCTAGTCATAATCTTTGCCTTCCTCCTTATAATTGCCTTGAGCCACCAATCTTGCTTTATTCCTCACAATTGATCCTTGAGCATCGAACTTATTCTTGAATACCCATTTAGTTCCAATGATTGGGTAGTCTTTGGGTCTTGGAACTAAATCCCAAACTCTACATCTCTCAAATTGATTGATTTGCTCTTACATTGCAATAATCCAGTGGAGATCTTGATCTGCATCTTTTATGGATTGAGGCTCACTTTGAGAAATAAAGCAAGCATGTATCAAAACTTGGTTGAGTTGATGCCTTGTTTGCACACCAACTGATATGTCTCCAATCACTTGAGATATGAGATGATCTCTAAGTGTGATAAGATCATTGGATAGAGTTGGTTCTTCAACCACTTGTGGAATTAATTCCTCTTGTGGAATTTCATTTTCCACAATATCTTCAGCATGAATTTCCTGAATTTCTTCATCACTGTCATCAGTAGTAATCTGTTAAGAAGGATGTGATATATCCTCTTGTGTTAGGATTAAATCATCCATTTTCTCACACAGATTTGGTACATGTAAATTTTCTATGGTAGAAGAATCCTTCTCCTTGTAAAACATGTTAGTTTCATCAAAAGTTACATGTACAGATTCTTCCATTTTTAATATTGATTTGTTATACACCCTATAAGCCTTGCTGACTTGGGAATATCCAAGAAAAATTCCCTCTACAACTTTCAAACTTTCTAAGATATTTCTTGTCATTATTATGAATATAATATATACAACCAAATACTTTAAAATAGTTTATTTTAGGTCTCTTCCCTTTAAGTAATTCATAGGGGGTCTTTCCCTTTAGCTTATGAATTAGACTTCTACTCAGAATATAGTTTGTTGTGCTTACTGCCTCTGCCCAAAAGGATAGGGGCAACTGAGCATCTGTAAGTAATGTCCCTGCAGATTCAATCAGGGTTCTATTTTTCCTTTCAGCTGCCCATTTTGTTGAGGAGTTCTAGGAGAAGAAAAACAATATCTGATACCTTCCTTCTCACAGAATTCTTGCATGAGAAGATATTCAAACATAGTGCTATGATCACTTCTAATCAATGCAACTTGAGTAGAGTACTCAATCTGTATGCTTTTAAGAAAGTCTATAAAAACTTTAAAGTTATCTGACTTGTTTTTCAAAAAGAAAACCCAAGTGAATCTAGAGCAATAATCACTAAGGTAAATGACTTCCCTCCAAGCTCTGTACTGCAATAGGTCCAAAAAGGTCCATATGTAGCAAGTACAAGATTCTGGGTGAATCACTTTTATTAATGGATTTGAAACTATTTTTAGTTTGCTTGCCTAATTGACAAGCCTTGTAGAGTCCTTCCTTCCTTTAGGGGCCAGAAGGTAGTCCTCTAATAAGGTTATCCTTAGATAATTTAGCTATTATCCTAAGGTTTACATGACCTAGTCTCTTATTCCATAATTCACTAGCTTTACTAATATGGTTAAATAAGCAAATTTCTGATTTAGCTGAATTGAAATTAACTAAGTATATGTTTCTTTGTCTAATACCAGTTAAAATAGTTTTGTTTTTATCAGAAGTAATTGAGCATAGAGATTTATTAAATATTACCTGATAACCTTCATCACATAGTTGGCTGATACAGATAAGGTTACGCTTCAGACCATTTACATATGCTACCTTCTTGAATGTGACTGCTCCAAACTTGACATTTCCATATCCTTATTTTTGTCCACAATTGGAGTCTCCAAAGATCACTTTGGGTCCAAGATTTGCTTTAAAGTCACTTAGGTTAGCCTTTGAACCTTTCATGTGTTTTGAGCAACTACTATCCAAGTACCACTGTTCCTCGGTGGTAGGATAGTTCTTCACCTGCATAAAAATAAGTTAGGTGTTTTTGACCCAGGTTACCGCGGGTCCTTGATTTCTTTCAAAATAATAAATGGAAATATAAGAACAATCAGGTTGATCCTTATAACCTAATGGATGATATCTCCTATGAGGGATTATTCACAGAGTAAAAGGTTTAACAAGTTTTGGTTCCTGATTATTAGTTTGATAAAAATTAAAATTTCTGTTTTGAAAATTTTATTTCGACGAATTTAATTGAGTTCGTCAAGTTGAGTTCGACGAAAAGTATTGATTCCGTCGATCTTGGTTCACAGAATGATAATACTCACTTTCTGCATTCCACGATCGTCGATCTCTGTTCGACGAAACATTTTGATTTCGTCGAGCACCCCTTATTGAGCAATCATACCCAAATTCTGGGTTCAAAGTTCGTCGATCGCCGTTCGATGCATAATACTGATTTCGTTGATCTCGGTTCGACTAATTTTGTTGAACATTATTTTTATGAGATTTTTTATTTTTCTTTGATTTATTCTTTGGTAAGATTTCAGTATTTTTATTTATAAGTTATAAAACTTCTTTTCCTTTTCTTTTGCAGAAATGAAAATCATGGATTTAGAAAATATATTTTTCTCAAAAATATAAGGCTGACTTGATGAAGAACCCAAGCCCGGTTTGCTATTTAATCTTGCATTCACTATGCTTGTGATGTCCATCAATTTGATACTTATCCCATTAAGGGATTATTAAAATATTTTAGCCTCATTTAGTTTACTTTCTAAAGATAATATTTGTTCTAAAGCAGTTTTTAAGTCTTCTTTAAGTTTTGAATTTTCTGAAAAAAATTATCAAGTTCAATTAATTTTTCTCTAAGAAGTTTGATTTCCTTCTCAGATTTAATTAAATCTTTACATAATAATTTAAAGTCTGATTTGAATTGATCAGAAGTAAAATCAAAGGTAGAGATTACTTGGTCTTCCTCTAATTCTGATTCTGACTCAGAGTTGCTGCATGATGCATTGATTGCCATCATACAGATCTCTTTAGCTTTTGCTTCTTCTTCATCTTCACTAGAGCAGGATGAAGAGTCTAAGTCTGAGTCACTCCATATCTCAGCTATAAATCCTCTCTCTTTCTTCCTGTATTTGTTGGAAGAGGATTTGTTGGAGTGCTTTTTGGAGTCTATCTCCTTCTTCTTTTCTTTCTTCTTCTTAGGACATTCTGGCAATATCTGTCCAGGTTTACTGCACCCATAACAAACAATTTCTTTAGTGGGGATTTTGTCATACCTGGGTTTGTCTTTATTTCTATAAGACCTTCTCCTAAAGTCCTTCTTGGCCATTTTGTAGAATATTTTGGCCAGAAGACTCATGAGGTCTTCATTTGCTGGAAGAGATTCTTCTTCATCTGTAGCCTGAAAAGCTATGATTTTCTCTTTCCTTACTGAAGGTGAAGCCACTTATTCAGCTTCCCTTGTCTTGATAAGCTACTCATAATACTTAAGCTTTCCCAACAAGGTCTCTATTGAGATCTCATTCAAGCTTCTGGCTTCCTTGATTGGCTAGATCCTAGAGTCTCATGTGCTAGGGAAGCACATAAGGATCTTGTCATTGGATTCTGTCAATGAGATGTCCTTCTCTAGGGTTTTCAGCTCATTGATGATGAGGCTGAGTCTGGTGTACATCTCACCAACTAATTCAGATTCACCCTTCTTTAAATTCTCATATTGAGAAATCAAGTGGGCTCTTCTGTCCTTTCTCTCATCTGCAGATCCTGCAACCATCCCATTTAGGGAATCCCAGATATCCTTGGCTGAAGTGCATTCAACAACCTTCTGGAATATGTCATCAGACATAGTTTGAGCCAAAATGTTCATGGCTTTGGCATCTGAAATCTTCAGCTTCTTCTGAGCATCAGTCCACTCGGGTGGTGGAACTATAATTGTGCTTGTTATTGCAGTTGGTGTAGGGGGGCCTGTCAAAATGGAATTATAGATATCTTCATCAATGGAATTCATGTAAATCCTAATCCTTGCCTTCCAAAGTGCAAACTTATTCAGATTTCACACTGGAGGTCTGGTGCTTGAATACTCCTTATTTTGTTCCTTGATATAAAAGACAAACTAGAGTAAATAGGATCTATCAAAAATCTTTTGGTTCAAGTGATAGCCTGTGAAACCAAACAACAACCCTCTGATAGCAATTGAAAGTGAGGGATAGATCTTATCTTTACTCTAGAGGGGGGGGGGGTGAATAGAGTATTAAAAATTTATTAACTTATTTTTATAGTGGATCAAAAGTTAGTGATATATACATAAGTATAAAGAGAAATATCACAGCACACAAATAAAAAGTAAAGGCAAACCAGACGACACAAGGAGTTTATAGTGGTTCCCCAATAAACCTGGGTACATCTACGCTTCTACCACCCTGGTAGGAATCCACTACAGGTTTTTGATCAGGTGCCCTACCACCACAAGTTTTTGCTCAGGTGCCTTGTCACCACAAGATCTATTTTTCTAAGGGAGATCTAGCAACCCTTTGAGCTTTTGATCAGGTGCCTAAAAACCAATCTCAAGTCTTTTGATCAGGTGACTGATGAACCAAAAGGGGCTAACTTTTGAAGGGAGTTAAAAACCCTATACACAGGAAATGGAAAATAAAAATATATTATCTTCTCTGTCTCAAAGCTCTGAGAAGACTAGTGGACTTGATGATGTCAAATCTCCCCCTGAGTTGTATGAATTTGATCAGGAGTGAAAGCTTTGCTTCAGGGTGTGGGCCTTCAAATGATGTTGTTCTTCAAGCTTTTAGACTGATTTTGATTGTTTGTCTCTTGAAAGCCTGAAGCAGATGAAGAACACTAAGTGTGTTCGAGTTGTATTATTCTTCACTATTTGCTAATACTTTTTCACTGATTCACTTCTCTTGTGATTATTATTTTTGATCTGTGTATCTCAATATTCTTCTGAAAGAAAATCACTTTATATATGTTTTCAGATTCAACAACATTTGGATTTTAAATTGTTTCCTGAAATCCTCTACAAAAATTCTAGAATTCTGAACGGTTAATATTTGTCTTGAATGTATTTCTCTAACTGTCCCAGTAAATATGGTAGAGCAATAACTCTATGAAAACCATAATTAATCCTGCCCGGAACGGCTATATTCTTGAGAATATTGAGCATTAATTATCAGAGCATTACTCTCTTAATATAATAGAATTTGAAATCAAACTGATAGTCGAACTGAGAATTTGCAGAGAAGAATAGTCAAACAGAACCTGGAAAGAGTTGTCGAACTCAGCAATGATTTCATCGACCTAAACTCCAAGTTCATTGAACTAAGAATTCTCCTTTGTCGAGCTGAGCTCTAAGATCATCGAGCTGAAAATATATTTTCCAATCTGAGCTCCAAGTTCGTCGAACTGAGATATTCCTTCGTCGAGCTGAACTTCTGATATAAGATCATAGTTCGTCGATCTCAGCTAGACTTTCGTCGAGCTCAACTCAGAGAAGGAACTCTAAGTTCGTCGATTTGATATTGACGATCGTCGAGCTAAGTTTATCTATCATCGAACGACTTTCCTGTAATCATTTTATCTGATTTTCCTTTGAGGTCTTTTGTCTCTAAAGTCTTCTGAAGTGGAGTACTGACAGTCTAAGTTGGTGTTGCTGACTTTGACCCTATAAAACCTATGACCCTAGACTATACATGATGGGTCATTATAAGTAATCCTAATAGTAGTCCTTGCCCAAATCCAAACTGGGGTTCCAACAATAGACCTCTTCTTTTAGGTAACCATTTAGGAAAGTTGACTTCACAACCATTTGGTAGACTTTGAATCCTTTATGTGCAACATATGCAAAAATTAGTCTTATAACTTCCAATCTAGCTAGTTGTGCAAAGGTTTGATCAAAATCAATATCTTCCTCTTGTTTGTATCCTTGGCCACCATTCTAGCTTTATTCTTTATTATAACACCATTTTCATCAAGCTTATTCTTGTATATCCACTTGGTTCTAATGATATTATATCCTTGTGGTCTAGGAACCAGCTTCCATACCTTGCATCTCTTGAACTGGATCAGTTGTTCTTGCATTGCCACAATCTAAAATGGGTCTATGTTGGCATCTTCAAACCTTTTAGGTTAAACTTGAGACAAAAAGCTGGAGTACTTAACAATGTTGAGGCTTCTGCTCCTTATTGTAACCCCTTGGCTAGCATCTCTTATGATCTGGTTTCTGTGATGATCCCTCAAATGCCTGATTATCATTATAGGAGGCATTCTTACTTCAGCATCATGAACTTCAATGGATGGATCCTGCTGGTCTTCAGCCATTCCTGTGTACTTTGTCCTTTTTCAGGAATATACACACCATCATCTTCTTCTAGGGTAGGTGGATACGTATCCTTGATGGTTAGTTTATCCATCTTAAACTTTATACCTGTAGATCTAGAGGAGCTAGGCAGCTCACTGTTAATCATTGATGATTCATAAAAGACTACATTCACAGACTCTTCTACAACTTGATTTTTCAAGTTGTAGTCTCTATATGCTTTGCTATGATTATTGTACCCAATAAATATCCTTTCATAGGATTTGGTAGCAAACTTGGTCACGTAGGAATTCCCATTATTGAGTACAAAACACTTGCTACCAAAGATCCTGAGAAAAACTAGATTTTGTTTTTTGCCTTTCATAACCTCATAGGGAGTATTCTTGTGATACTTATTGATAGAGGCTCTATCCAGGACATGACAAGCAGTTTTCAATGCCTTAGCCCAGAAGTATTCTAGGAGAGAAGTATCACTGAGCAGTATCTTACTAGTCTCTGTGAGAGTTCTGTTTTTCCTCTCAGCTATCCCATTTTGCTGGGGTGTTCTTGGAGAATAAAACTCCTAACAAATCTCTAATTTTTCACAGAACTTTGTCATGCCTTTAGACTGAAATTCAGTAGTATGGTCACTTCTGATTTTGACAATAGAACTATCTTTTTCATTCTAAACTTGTCTAACAAAGGTCATAAAGATGTCTAGGATTTCAGACTTGTTCTTTAGAAAGAAAACCCAAGCATATCTGAAATAGTCATCAACTATCACAAGTGTATAGACTTTTCTACCTAGACTATGAACTGGCATAGGATCAAAAAGTCCATAATTATGAGGTACAAATACCTCACAGAATCCATGGCCCCAATGCTCTTAAAGGATGCTTTGGTCTGCTTGCCCTTTTGACAAGCAGAGCAAATGCCCTCCTTGGTGCATTTTAAATTGGGTCCATTTTTGACTAGCCCATTATTGAAGAGCTTACTAATTGACTTGTAGTTCAAGTGAGAAAGCCACTTGTGCCATTGCACATAGTAAGAGACTTTTTCATTTGCTACCAAACATACTGGAGTGTCAGAACTTAAACATAAAAAGTTTAAACAGTAAATATTCCCACTCCTAGTTCCTGTCAAAATGACCTCTTAGTCACTTGACCTTTTAATTAGACACTCATCCTTGCAAAATACAATGACATAGCTAAAAAGATCGCATAGTTGGCTTATGCTTATAGGTAGCGTTACAACCCTTCCATATAAGCCACTTTTGTGATTGAGACTATGTCATTGGTGATCATACCATAGCCCATATTATCTCCTCTATTTGAACCTCCAAAGATCAACGTAGGTCCATTCTTCACAAGAGTATAGTCCTTTAGATGGCTCCTTGTTCTGTCATATGCTTGGAACATCCACAGTCCGAGTACCATATTAGTGCATGGGTATTTGGACAAACCTGCAACGATAGTTTAGTTTTCCTTAGGACCCCAAAAATGATTGGGTTCTTGGTTCTTGTTAGCTTAAAACTGAATATTTCTACTTGCAATACTCTTGATAGGAAGACTTACCCTTTCCCTTGGCACACTAGGGTTATGCCAACAATCTATGGCAAAGTGTCCCACTTTACCATAACACCAACATTCATGAATGTTGTATCTCCTCTTTTGAACATCCCTTGTGGAGTGCAAGGTGTCAACAGTTATCTATTCAGAAGGGAGAGTAAAATCCTTTTTCTTATTCCTTTTAGCAATAATCTGACTGAAAGTGAGTCTGACAGTAGATGTACTTGGCTACTCTAAGTTCCTCCAATAGCAGTCTTCTTTACAATAGATAAGCTATTGATGGAATCAGAGATGGCCAAGTCAGGTTTACTGAATGACTTATCTTTTGTCTGAGTTATTGTTAGAAGAGCCTGAGAATAGGTCACTATCTTATCCTTCAGTGTGGGGGCTGGATCACCAAACACAAATGGTCCATGATGGGCCATTTGGATTTCCTTATGGGTAGCCTTCAGTGCACTCACACCCATTTCCTTTCTCTTTCTAGTATAAGATACCCTTGTATTCTTACAAGAAGAGTTCCCATTTTTCCAGTGACCATAAATGTTATCTTGGTCATACCTATTTGATGGGAGGATTGCCGTGTGAAAGGTTGTCTGAGGGCAACACTAGAGTTCCACTTGAACCCCAAATCCCTCTTATCCTTTTGAGAGGTGAAGGAATCTATCAGTAGTAATACTATCTTGGGCTTACTGAATTCAGCCGGAATCTATTTCTCCTAAAGGAGCTTCTCTTCAAGATCCATGATAAACTTATTCTTCTGGCTGATGGACCCAATCTAGATGATTGAGATAGTCTTCAGTTCGCTGATTTCCCTCATCTGATCAAGCAAGGGTGCTGATTTAGATTGCAGGGAAACAACTAGCTGTAGGGAGACAATCTCCTCAGCTTGTTTCTTGACTAGACTCTTGCTCCTTTTCAGAGCATCCAGAATGTTACCATACTTGTCAATCAATTGATTGACATCCTCTTCAAAATATGATCCATCATCCCCACTAGAGGAAGTGGATGTATCAGATTCTGAGCCAGACTCATAGATAGAATAAAAGCTTGGGATAGAATGTAACTCACCAGGAACAGAAATGTCCTGATTATCTTCTGATAGAGCCATGAGGCAGAATTCCTCATCCTCATCACAGTCACTGTCAATTAAGGACAGCGGGCCCTGATGCCAGATGGGGCAGCAGGAAATTCAGCATCTTCTTTAATGGATATGATTCCAATATATTCCTCCTCTTCTTCTGACTCTAAAGATTCAAAATCACTATCTGATAGGTTGACAGTCTTCTTAGCCAAGAAACTTTTTTCAGCCTTCTTGACCTTGTGGTGATGGTGCTTCTTATCACTTATCTCTTTTATTTTGACTGGGCAATCATCAATGACATGCCCAAGCTTGCTACAAAAATAACATAAAATTTTAGAAGAATTATGTTTGTTGGGTTTAGAATCATACCTGTCTCCTTTTTAGAACATCTTCCTGAATTTATTGTGATCCTTCTTCTATTGCGAGGAGGAGAAAGGATTGTTCTTCCACTGCCTCCTATTCATCATCTTCTAGAATTACCTTGAGAAGACAACAAACTCTCCATCTGACATATTACTGTCAGATGAGCTGGACTCAAAGCTTTCTAAATTAGCTGGCCTCCTTAGGGGTGAGGTAATCCTCTCCTTGCTCTTCTTAGATCTCTCAGCCTTGAAGTCCATTATCCTCTCCTTAGCATGGGACCTGATGGTGGTCTTCTCCTCCTTCCTAGCAGATAGTTGCATCTCATATGAAAGCAGCTTTCCAAACAAAGTGTGAGGAGGAGTTTCAGCAAGATTGGCCACTTCTCTAATAGCACAAATCTTTGTGTCCCAATATCTGGTTAGAGATCTTAGGAACTTATCATTCATCTCTTAATTACTAAAGACCCTCTTACAGGTTCTCAGCTCATTGACCACTCTAAAATACTTTTCATACTAATCAGCTATGTTGTCCCTACTGCTTTGCCTGAAGGACTCATATTCCTGATTAAGTAGGGATTTCTTATCATCCCTAACTTCTTTAGTGCCCTCCATGTATACAATCAGGGTGTCCCACATTTTCTTAGCTGTCTTGCAGTGGTTAACATCATTCTTGTCCAACACTATATCTTTCTCAGCTGATTCAGGTGATCTCACTAAAGTTTAACATAATAAGTTAAGGTGATTAATTGTTATCTATCCATCCATCCTTGCTAAAGTTATACTTTAACACTAAGGAATATGGACTACATTATGAATTGAAAACAAAAATATAGACATGTAGATCTATAATTGAAACACTTAATGTATATGGGTCATTCAACATTAAGCACTCCTAACTCAATTTGTTAGAATTGAATTTCGCCTCATCCAATGACTTAGTGAAGGTATCAGTAACTTGATTGTCAGGGGGGACAAATTCAAGGTAAATGACATCACTTTCTACATGTTCTTTAATAAAATGATATCTAATTTCTATAAGCTTAGTCCAACTATGTGAGATAGGATTCTTAATAATAGAAATTACATTGGATGAGTCACTTTATATGGGTGAATGACTTACGCTGATGTTGTATCCATATAAGTTGTGCACAGCAGCTCCCTGTCTCCTGGTTCACAGATATCTTCATTTTTGTCCCTGGTAGAAAATCTTCCTTCTTTGTCAGCCAACATATACTCTGATGAATGTGAATTAACATGTACATCAGCAGCAGCATTGCACTTGTTAGACTCTGAGGATTCAATGTTATACATTGTATCTTGAGGAGGGAGCTTTGCTGGAATCTCCCACTCAATCTATTCATTTCCCATAGGAAGTGGCTGGCTTGTATGAACTATAGCTTAAGAAATCCAGCTGTTCTTGAACTGATTGTACTTGCTTTCCCATAACAAATGCAACCATCTAGGTAGTCTCCCCATCAATTTATGCATTGTCCATAGGGACATTCTGATCTTCAGTAGTATTCTTCGGATCTCTTTTGTGTTAAAGATACTCTAAGTAAGAGTCAAGCATGTCCAGCATACCCGAATGAACTTGCTCCCCCTAAATAGGAGCATTTATTTTCTCAGTCTCCCCCTTCAGCATTGGCACAGATATTTTCCGCTATCTGTCCAGGCACTATTTCCAGAGCTTCAGTTGGAATCTCTTCAGACTGAGTTTCACCTAATGTGTTTCTTGCTGCAGGTTCAGAAGAAATTGATACATGTACACTGATATCTCTTCTTATCTCCTCTATAGATTCAGAAAGTTGGGGACTATATGGATCTTCTCCACACTTATAAGAAGAACTACTTTCTATGATGTCCTTAGTCACTGAAATAGCCTTCTTTTTCTTCTTCTCATTTGTTTACAGATGTGGCAGCAGTACTTTGTCCCACCTGACAGACATCTTGAAATTCAATGGCTAGCTAGATCCTACTAGTCTTCACCCAAGTTTTGTGTACTTTGTCCTTCGTCAAGAATGCACACAACATCCTCTTCCTCTTGGGCAGTGGGAGGAGTATCCTTGATGGCCAGTTTATCCATCTCCAATTTCATACCTGCAGATCTTAGGTCCATTCCTCACTGGAGTATGATCCTTGAGATGTCACCTTGTTCTAGTCTTATGCATGGAACATCCTCTGTCTAAGTACCACATTTAAATTGTGTGGGCACTTGGACTATCCTGCAAACACAGATTGTTTACCTTAGGGCCCCAATAGGGATTGGGTCCTAGGTTCTTGTTAGCTTGAAAATGCATATGTCTACCAGCTGAAGTCCTAACAGGAAGACTCACCATTGCCCTTGGCACACTAAGGTTATGCTAACATCTATGGCAAAGTGACCCACTTTACCACAACACCAAAACTCATGGATATTGTATCTCCTCTTCTGAATAGCCTTTGAAGAGTGCAAGCTATCACTAGCTGCCTGTTTATAGGGGAGAGCAGTAACTTTCTTCTTATTTAAAGTCTTTAGTTTCAAGAGTAGCTAAACACCTAGAGGGGGTGAATAGGTTTTTAGGTCTTTTTGAGTAACATCTGTTTTAGGTGAGTTGTAATTTTTTTAAACTTAGCTTTTATGACAATCACAAACAACACATAGGAAATTTATATTGGTTCCCCATATTATGGGTACATCCACTATCCATCTGATGGAGATGGCGACCTCCAACATGTTGAAGATGATGTCGGCATGCTTGCGGAAGATCGATCTCTCTCTCCAATCAAAGACTTGCGGTGTCGTGGTGACCTTATGGAGTGACGCTACACTCTTCGCCCCAGGCGCAAGACGACTTATTAATATTTCTTTCAACTCCTTTATTATTTTTGTGTGCAATTTTATTTTCATGTTGTGTTTTAATTTATGTATGTGTTTTAATTTTATTTGGGCTGCATGTAGTCGATTGTGTTGTAAGCCTATATAAGGCCTTGATGTTGAAGATTTTAAGTAAGTTGAATGAAATTGAAAACCTAAAATCTAAATTGAGATTTCCCCCCTTGCGCTCTCCCCTCTCTCTAGCCACCGGCCCCCCACTTTCCCCATTTGAGAATTTGGCCACCCACTTCTCTCCCCTCTCTCTCCAAGCCGCCGGCCTCCCCCAAGTACCCTTAGGGTTTTGGCCAACTACAAGCTGCCGCCCCTCCTCTTTCCACTTTGGAAAATTCAACCAGCCTCCTCAAAGAGTTCGACCAAGGAGCAAAGATCCCGTCTCGTGGAATCAATTCTGGCATGAAGCGAAGAAGTCGGATGAGTTTTCTCTCCATTTAGAGCGACTCCGGTGGATCTAGTAAAGAGCGATCATATCTTGGAGAATACAAATTGTCTCCGAGTGGGGTAACGGAAATTCTACCTTTTGTGTGTTTCCCTCTAGATTTTCCTATGGTAGAATTACTTTAGCAAGATCTCTTGATAGCGTTGGATTTATCGTGGTTTTCTCTGATCGGTTTGTTGTTCATCTTAATTTTATTTAAGTTCGAGAGGATTGGAGAATCTCGTTTCCTTTTTGTTGGGAGAGATCTACCTTTTCCGAATCGTAAATTTTGGTGGATCTCTTTGGTACAACATTCACTCGATCGGACCGGGTGGGTCCTTTTAGTCTGAGAGAACATTGGCTTATAGCCTATATTCAATCTCAAACGGTGTGGCTACCCGTACATTAGCATTTGATTGATAAAATTGAATAACGTGTGTACTGCGCTGAAGGTTTTGGTGCGAACGTAGAGGGAAATTCGTGTTTGTCCGTAATTTTTCGGTGTCAACTTGTGAGCCTACATCACCATCCTGCCTTTCTAATAGTATGTTAGACAAGACAACTTCTTCAACTCGGCTCAAAAGATCTTACAACTTAGATCCCACAGGATCACTTAGAATCTTCCAAGTCCTACACTCAGGCACAAAGCCATACCACTTAGAGATATATTGTCCTACCACTCAAGCCCAAAGGCCCTACCTCGGGCTTTAACACAAAGTCCTACAACTCAGATCCAAGCCTGGATCCTACCTAAGATTCTCCACTTGAATCCTATAACTCAAATCTACTTAAAGATCCTACACTCAGCCTTTATAAGTTTAGGCTTACACTTAGATCAAAATGATCCTATAGAAGAATAGTAGGTAGTTGATGATGTTTGACACCAGAGCTAGAGTCTTTATGTCTTCCTTCTTCTGAACAGAGATTAACTCTGTCCTTACACCTTCACAGCTTCAAGAATGGTTCTTCAAGAAATTTTAGCTTGAGCTATGAAATCACTGCAACTAGGGTTTGCCTTTGCTGCAACTTATAACTCAGAGAGAATCCTCTCTGAGCTTTGTTATTGAAGATGAGTAGATCAACAGCTAATTATTTGCACTTTCAGATCAGTGACTTGAATAACTTCTCCAAGCTCTGCAACTTAGTCTAGAGGAAGAAGATGAAGTTCGGTTCTTTCCAAAAGTTAATTTCTTCTCACTGATCTATTCTTTTTCAATCCCGCCGTCCAACTGCTCTTTGAGCATTCGGCCCACCTGGAGTTTGTAGCTGCAGGTCCACTTTTGCATTAAATGTTGTATAACATGCAAGCGACGCCATTTGTCATTTACTGTAGACTTCCCGCAATATTTGAATTTCTACTGATGTCAGCACTTGTGGACTTGGTCAAATTCAGACAATTCAGCATAGACGTTGAGTGAAGGCTTGTCACTCAATGCCAAAATACTTAGTAATTTTTTTGAAAACATCAGTCATCACTCAATGAATATAGACTTTTGTGATCTAACTAATTAGGCGTTGAGTGAACCTTCATCACTCAACGTATTTGGACTTGGCTGGTTTTCTCTGTATAGAGGTGTTTAGTGAGTTGTCTTCACTCAACGCTTTCTGTCTTAGCCTGCCATTTTGCTGAGGCATTGAGTGAACAGCCTTCACTCAATACTTCTGTACTTAGTTGAATTTTCTCTTGAGTTTGCATTGAGTGAACTTCCTTCACTCAACGCTTTTGGACTTAGACAGATTTTTTGTCTACATCTTCTGTGGCTTTGACATCATGAGCTCCACTCAATGATTTGCTCATCTGGCATCGAATGAGCTGTCCTTACTCGATGCTTCATGACTTATCGAGATTTCTTGGCAGATTCTTCTTCGGCTTTGACTGCTTGAGCTTTACACGATGCTTCTGTCTATAGGCGTTGAGTGAACTGCCTTCACTCAATGCTTTTGGACTTAACCAGATTTATTTGCAAATTCTTCTTTGACTTTGACTGCTTAAGCTTTAATCGATGCTTATGTCTCTGGGCATTGAGTGAATTGCCTTCACCTAATGCTTCTAGACTTAACTAGATTTTTGCTATGGCAATGCTTAGGCTTTGACTGTCTAATCTTTACTCAATACTTCTGGCTATCTAGAGTTGAGTGAACTGACTTCATTCGACGCCTGTGGACTTAGAAAGATTTCTACCATGCCAACATCCCTCCTTATGTCTACCTGTCATTGTTACTTAGACAAACTGCCTAATCTGTATAACAAGTAACCACATGCATACAAAGAACTTATTGCATGCATCAGATACAAATATGTATATACCATTGTCCTATGGGCCCTCTTCAAATCTGGTACATTGTGATCAATGGATCCAACAATCTCCCCTATTTGAAGAACTCAAAACCTTAGACAATGATATACACCAACTGTAATGCCCCCGATTTTTCGACGATTTTATTTAAATGGAAAACATCATATTTATGATGTCATGGCGTTACCTTTAACGTCAAGATGACGACGTAATGCCATAAAGGCATTTTCGCATCCATGCGGTCAAGTCGGCCGAATTCTTGTTGTTATGAGAAAATTTTGCATTTGGAATTTAAGTTGAGTAATTTTTGACTTACTCGTCAAGTTTCGTCGCGATCCGAGCGATATTTGGGCCTCGGCGTTTTTCCAAAGTTTTGTGGAATTTATGTTCGTCGTAAACTTTGAAAACTTATATCTCGAGAATGGCTCGTCTAATCTTGGTTTTGACTTCGCTGTTGTGTTCGTAGCATCTGTGTTCGCCTACTGCGTGAGTTTCGTTCAATTCGGCGCTCGTTTGGGCCTCCGTTTTGATCTCGCGTTTCCTTATTCAAATATATATAAATATGATTATTTTAATATTAAATTACTATTCAAAAATGAAAAGTACTATTCATTCTTATAGTTTGATCAAAAGGTTAGATTTGCCAAGAAATTGTTTTTCCTGCAACCTTGACTCGTGTGAAGTTTCTGCTTATTATGTAAATCTTCTGTTCCTCCAATTCTGTATACTTGAGTAGTCTGTTTATGTATACTCGAGTAGCCTTCTGTATACTCGAGTAGTCTGTTTCTGTATACTCGAGTAGTCTGTTTATGTATACTCGAGTAGCCTTCTGTATACTCGAGTAGCCTTCTGTATACTCGAGTAGTCTGTTTCTGTATACTCGAGTAGTCTGTTTCTGTATACTCGAGTAGCCTTCTGTATACTCGAGTAGTCTGTTCCTGCATACTCGAGTAGTCTGTTTCTGCTTACTCGAGTAGCCTTCTGTATACTCGAGTAGTCTGTTGTCTTTCTCGTGTAGTTCGTCATAGTTTGTGCTCGGGAGCCTTTTTGAGTGTCAAAACAGTGTCGTATGAAAAAATGGCTAACATGAAATTTGTTTGTCTCGACGAGATCTACAACTTTTATGTTGGGCACTTTTCGATTTGAAGACATTCAAGACCTCTAATTTTGTTTTCCGCGAACTGCTCGTACTTAAACTGTTTTTTTATATATTTAGACAAAACTTTTTATAACTACATATATATATATATATATATATTCTTATACTTAAGTTATTTAGAAAAATAGGAATACTTCATCTTCTCCGATTCTTTCTCCCGAACCAGAGCGGCGTGAGCGAGAGAGAGAATATTTCGTGAATCTTCCGGTGGCCGCCGACGGAGCTCCGGTGCTCGAAATCTTCAACCGAGCATAGATTTGGAAAGCTCTCGCCGAGAGCTGCGCTATCGTGATAAATTTTTCCCCTTTCTTTGAGTTTTCTCGTTAGGGTTTTTCGGCCCTAACCCCCTTTTCGACCATTTTTGTCTAGATTTCAACTTCCTCCATCCTCTTTTGCCCCGATCTATGACGTGGACTAATTTGGAGAACTTTTCCGGTAAAACCAAGGCAAGTGGTGGTTTCCCCTCATTTCTCCTTGTCTGATTTGATGGTAACGGTTCAGTTTTTATGTTCTTTAAAAAAAATTCACTTTGTTTTTCCAAGTTATTGCTACGATTAACCTTTTTGGATGATCACTCGAGAATGTAAGATTTTGTCTTGATGAACTTGATCTTGTCATGATATATTTAATCGTTCTTGATGTGTCTTATTAATGTCTTTAAATGCATTACCTATCGTTATTGATTGTATTAGAGTTTGTCTAGGATTGTAAATCATTCATAGGGGTTGATCAACCATGTCTTGAAACTAGAAGTGTCAAGTAGAATCCAACGAGCCAAATCTCGAGATATATGTGATGGTTTCTTTGTGGGTTTTCTTGATTGCGGGAGTTGGTGGACGAAATCACCTCCACAAAGTTTGATGCCTTTATTAGTACCTTGTGGAAGTCTACCAGGTTTTTGGGCATCTGCGGTGTATGGTGGAGAGTATGAGACTCCCTCGCAGTTAAGCGAATATTTTATTCGTAAGGGTGTGTCCAGTTGAGTGACCACCTCGCCCATGTTTTTGGGGTAGAGTCGACCACGGGTGCCTAATAAAGGTTTTGTATTTCTTCCTTATGATTTATTCATGTTGTCACCTTATAGCCTTGTGCGTCTGGTGTACTCTTGTGACGAATCACCTAAGTGTTCTTTTTTCTGATGATGCCTTGTTTCTTTTTATACTTTACTTCAAAGGTTTTGGTCTTGGGTTGGTACCCCTTTTGACCCTTATTTATTTTGGCTTATTTTTCTGCCACCATTTGTACCCTCTTGCTGAGGTGTTCTGTCTTTGGAATGCCCCAGGTTCGGAGCATTAGCAGGTAGTGGAGCTGGTTTTGGAGCCCTAGCAGCAGCTGTTTGGCTGTGGTTTTTCCCCTTCGCCGTAGCGAGGTAGTTCGTTGTTTTAGTTTTCTTTGCCTAGTTTCAGACATTTTCCTACTGTGGGTTCGTGTCAGGCTGTTGACGCCCACAGGATTGTTGTTTTTTTTGACACTTGCTAGCTATTGTGGTTTTCTTGTGTTTGGTTTACATTACTTACTCTCTGGGATGATTTATTGCTAGGATGACATGTTAGATATTTTTAACCTATAAAACCTTACTATTAGTAAAGCATACTTGTCATCTCTTTCAAAACTAAGCCACTACTTTTTATTTAGTGTAAAGACTTTCCTACACTTATTATAAATCTAGGGTTTGCATTGTATGAGTTGTTCCTCGGGGACATTTATACTCGTGTAGGATATTAGAGTCAATTTAAATAAGTATTTTCCGCAAGCGTATAATTTATATTTTAAATCGTGAACTAGATGATTCACTAAGCCGAGGGATACGGCTACCATCATAACTTAAACGGGATTTTATTCATAACCATTTATGTTTTCTATTAAAATTATAGAGTTTGGAGTCTTGCCTGAACGTCTGCAGTTATCCCTTGCATGGCGTGGCATCACGACGCGTATTTTCCCCTTGCTCTGATATAATTAAATTGTTGGGAAAAATGCGGGTTGTGACAGTTGGTATCAGAGGGAAGTTGCTTGACAATTGGTCGGGTAACCTTCCCTTGTTAGTGTTAGTTGCTTAGTGTCCTGTCATACACACACCGATGTGTCATCAATATGTCTTGGCTGAAGCATGAACACTACACTCATAAGCATGATTAGAAGTATACGGGGCATATTATGTAGTATGGGATGCATAATATGTGTTTGTATATGGGTCCACCATAGGTGGCAACATGTGAGGGTTATGTAGTATGGGATGCATAACCTCACCACATGAATGCCCATTAACACGTTTTCTTTTCGTTACATGCAATATTATGTAGTATGTGATGCATAACATTGCATGTGTACGCCGCTCATAACATGCATTAAGGCCTTTTATAGAATTCATAGCACCACATGCATATCATAACATAACATAAGCACAACATGCCAAGCTAAAGATTTACTTGATGACATATGTACACACATGATTTTAAATAAGAGTAAAGAATTCATACATTCATATCATAGGCACATGGGTCAATAGGATGATAAGATATCATCCTGAGTAGGACATATCATCATCATATAATCCCAGAGCAAGTGACAGCTTTAGCAAGTGTCTTTCAAGTATGGTCTGAACTAGTTTTGTTTGCCCTAGTCGTAATCTAGGATTTTTATTGGGTTGTTCGTTTGCCATTTTAGAAATGCCTCCAAAGAGTATTGCGACGAGATCGACTCCCCAGTCGGAGGGTGAGTCGTCAGGCGCGCAGAGTGATGCGTTGATTGAGAGTTTGCGCCAGAGCAACGAGGCTCTGTCAAGGCAAGTAGTTGCGATGCAAACGCAAATTCAGTCATTGTTGTCTACCACTCCAGCGCGGCAACCTTCAGTGCAAGAGCCTGCCTTGGGTCAAGTCGTGCCCAATACCCCTACTCCTCTGGTGGCCCCGGTGGCAATACCACCAGAAATGAATTTCATATCGCATTTCCAGCGATTGGGACCTCCCACCTACGACGGGAGTGCCGACTTTATGATTTTGGATGATTGGATCATCTCAATCGAGGAGATGTTTTCGTATTTCGGGATTCTAGAAGCCCAGAAGGTTATGATTGCAGCCTATCAGCTAAAAGGCCTAGCAAAGAGTTGGTGGATTCGTGAAAAGGAGAGTTTGAAGGAAGGCTGTACCTGGGACTCTTTCAAGAAGATGTTGCTGAAGAAGTTTCTGCCCTCGGTCGAGCAGGACCGTCTCATGAATAACTTCCTGCATTTGAAGCAGAGACAGCTCACGGTGAGCGAATATGAGATTGAGTTTAGCAAGTTGAGTAGATTTGCTCCCGATTTGGTAGCTTCGGAGGAGGGAAGAGTGAAACGTTTCCTGGGAGGACTAAGAAGTGATGTCCAGCAGTGGGCATGCGCTTATGGAGCTGACAGTTATGCTATGGCAGTGGAAGCCGCACTAAAAGTTGAAGCGATTGAAAATGCCAAGAACCGCGGTGCTGCGGCGAGGAAAGAGAAAAGGAAGGGTGTTGAGGATGGTAGCTCCAGGGCGTCTGGCCCTTCTTTGAAGAAGAAAGGTAAGGAAGTGTGTAGTTTCTATGGTCGTTCTGGCCACCCTTATGAAAGATGTTTCAAGAGAACAGCCACCCTGAAGCAGCAACAAGTGCACGCCATCCAAGGTGCACCTAAGGGAGAGCTCGTGTGCTCGTTCTGTGCAAGGAAGGGTCATGATGTGAGTCGGTGCTGGATGAAAGAAAGGACCTGCTTCTAGTGCGGGCAGAAGGGACACCAGAAATCTTCGTGCCCCCAGGCTCAAACCCCACTGCAGCCTGCCCCGCTTCGAGCTCTACCGCCACCACCAACCCTAGATAAAGGAAAAGGAAAGCTGAACGTGATGACTGGCGAGGAAGCTCAAAACTCTACGCAAGTTATTTCAGGTTAGCCCCAGTCTATTTTATCCCTATTATTTATCGTTGTTGCCATGGTTATCGTTCGTTTAGTTATGTATGTTACGGTTTTAGGGGAGTTTAAGGTGTGGAATAGGTGGGCGCACATTCTGTTCGATTCGGGTGCCACTCATTCCTTTATGGCCAGGAGGTTTGTTGATAAACATCGCCTGGATGTTGATCAATTGAGAGACTCCTTCAACGCCAAGCTTCTCTCCGGTGATTCGGTGATATCCAATCAAGGAGTTCTGAGATGCCCTATTCATCTTGGCAATTTTCTGGCCCTTGCGGATCTGTTAATTTTAGACCTGACTGATTTTGATGTGATTTTGGGCATGGACTGGCTGTCCAAGTATGATGCAGTCATCCAGTGCAAGGCAAAAAGACTGGACTTCAGGATGGACAATGGCCAACCTATGAGCGTCTATGGATTTCAGGACAGAGTTTCCCCTGTCATTTCTGCGGTACGTGCTATAAAGTCTGGTTGCGAGGCATTTTTAGTTTCTATTTCTGCTCTGGAAACAGCTTCTGTTACACCACGTCTCGAGGATGTCTCGGTGGTGCGAGAGTTCCAGATGTCTTTCCTGATAGTCTTCCAGGACTTCCTCCTAAGAGGGAGATTGAGTTCGTGATTGACCTCGAGCCAGGCACTCGTCCCATCGCCAAAGCACCGTACCGTATGGCTCCGCGTGAGTTGGATGAGTTGCGTACTCAACTCGATGAGTTGCTGAGGTGTGGTTTTATTAGACAAAGTTCTTCTCTGTGGGGTGCTCCGGTTTTGTTCGTAAGGAAGAAGGACGGATCGATGAGGCTTTGCATCGATTATAGGGAATTAAATAAGGTGACCGTTAAGAATAGATATCCCCTGCCAAGGATCGATGATTTGTTCGATCAGTTGCGTGGTAGCTCGGTATTTTCAAAAATCGATATTCGCTCAGGCTACCACCAGTTGAGGATTCGCGAGGAAGATATTCCCCGAACCGCATTCCGTTCACGACATGGACATTATGAGTTTTTGGTGATGTCTTTCGGTTTAACCAATGCACCCTCTGCTTTCATGGATTTGATGAATAGAGTGTTTAAGGATTTCTTGGACCGATTCGTTATTGTGTTCATAGATGATGTCCTAGTGTATTCCCGCAATGTTGAGGAGCATACTCAGCATTTGCGTTTGGTTTTGTCGACCTTGAGGGAGCATAAGTTATATGCGAAGTGAGCAAATGTGAGTTCTGGCTACCTCAGGTGTCCTTTCTGGGTCATGTTGTAGGCAAGGATGGTATTTCTATAGACCCGACCAAGATTTCGGCCGTGATGGAATGGTAAAGACCTTCTACACCTAAGGAGATTAGGAGCTTCTTAGGCCTCGCTGGCTACTATAGAAGATTTGTGGAAGGATTTTCGGTGTTGTCTGCTCCTTTAACTAGACTTACTCAGAAGAATACTGCATTCATTTGGAGTGATAAGTGTGAAGAGGCTTTCCAAGAGTTGAAGAAGAGACTGTGTACTGCCCCAATTTTAACCTTACCTACTGAAGGAGTCGAGTATGCTGTGTACGTCGATGCGTCACACATCGGACTTGGTTGTGTTTTAATGCAAGATGGTAAGGTGATCGCGTATGGATCGAGGAAACTAAAGATTCACGAGAGAAACTATCCTACGCACGATTTGGAGTTTGCTGCCGTAATTTATGCGCTGAAGCTGTGGCGACACTTATTGTATGGCGCGCTGTGCAAGATCTATACGGACCATAAGAGTTTGAAGTACGTCTTCACTCAGAAGAAACTAAACCTACGCCAGCGTCGGTGGTTAGAATATGTGGCGGATTATGAAGTAGAAATTCGTTATCATCCGGGAAAGGCTAATGTAGTAGCTGATGCCTTGAGTAGGAAGACCGCTAAAATTTTTAATCTATCGGTACAGTCCTTGGTAGAAGAATTCTTGTTGATGAACATTGAGATTGGGAGTAGTTCTACGCCTGCTAGTTTGGAAGCAGAAGCGCCCTCTTGGATTTCCCTTACTAGGATACACCAAAAGGATGATCCGAAATTGTTGCACCTCTGGAATAGGACTGAGAAAGGAGAGTTACCTGATTTTTCTTTGGATGAGCTAGGTACTCTGAAATATCGGGGTAGATTCTGTATTCCTGACATGGGTGACATTCGGGCTAAAATTTGTGAAGAAGCTCATGGTTCCAGTGTTTCCTATCATCCTGGTTCCACTAAAATGTATAGAGATCTAAAGCAAATTGTTTGGTGGGTAGGGATGAAGGGCGATATCGCAAAGTTTGTATCAGAATGTTATACGTGCCAGCGTGTCAAGGCTGATCATAGAAGTCCTGGTGGTAAATTGACACCTCTTGATATTCCAAGTTGGAAATGGGAAAGTATTTCAATGGATTTTATCACCGGTCTACCAAAATCTCCTCGTGGGCATGACTCAGTTTGGGTGATAGTCGACAGACTAACAAAGTGTGCCCACTTTGTTCCGTTTAAGATTGGGTATTCGATGAAGAAGATAGCTGAGCTATATCTTGAAGAGGTCATCAGGTTACATGGAGTGCCTGTTAGCATTGTATCAGATCGGGACTCCAGATTTACGTCTCGCTTTTGGAAGAGCCTGCAAGAGGGGTTGGGTACCGACTTGAGGTATTCCACCGCCTATCATCCACAGACGAGTGGGCAAACAGAAAGAGTAAATCAGATCGTGGAGGACATGATTAGATGTTATATTTTGGATCATGGTGGTGCTTGGGATGAGCGTCTCAGACTTATGGAGTTTGCTTACAATAATAGTTATCAAGAGAGCTTGCAGATGGCCCCGTTTGAGGCCTTGTATGGGAGGCGTTGTAGGACTCCCTTATTTTGGGTTGAGGTTGGTGAGAGACCATTGTTAGGTCCGAAAGCCCTTGAGGAGATGAATTGTGCGGTGACTCATATTCGAGAGAAGCTACGTGTAGCACAAGAGCGTTATGAGAAGTATGCTAATCGAGGAAGGGTCGATTTGGAGTTTGTCGTTAGGGACTTGGTTTTCCTGAAAGTTTCTCCGATGCCAGGAGTAAAAAGATTTGGAAGGAACCACAAGTTAGACCCCCGGTATGTGGGACCTTTTCAGATTCTAGAGCACATCGGAGTGTCAGCTTATCGACTAGAATTACCTGCTAGCTTCCCTGGTGTCCACGATGTGTTACATGTGAGCCAGTTGCGGAAGTGTGTTTGTAGTGATCGTCAAATTCTTGACTCGATGCCCCAAATTCAGCCCAATCTATCGTATGTGGAAGAGCCTGTCCGCGTTTTGGAATCTCAAGAGCGTGTCTTGCGAAGGAAGACCATCCCCATGGTTAAGATTCTTTGGAGAAATCAAGACATCGAGAGCGCGATGTGGGAATTGGAGTCAGCAATGAGAGAATCTCATCCGCACCTCTTCTCCTAGTTTCGGGTACGTCGATATGTTTTCAGTCACGTTTGATTTTATCATTTTGATTTGGTTTTGGAGTTGTGTTAAGTTTCGGGACGAAACTTCTTTTTATGGGGAGTGACTGTAACGCCCCTGATTTTTCGACGATTTTATTTAAATGGAAAACATCATATTTATGATGTCATGGCGTTACCTTTAACGTCAAGATGACGACATAATGCCATAAAGGCATTTTCGCGTCCATGCGGTCAAGTCGGCCAAATTCTTGTTGTTATGAGAAAATTTTGCATTTGGAATTTAAGTTGAGTAATTTTTGACTTACTCGTCAAGTTTCATCGCGATCCGAGCGATATTTGGGCCTCGGCGTTTTTCCAAAGTTTTTTGGAATTTATGTTCGTCGTAAACTTTGAAAACTTATATCTCGATAATGGCTCGTCTGATCTTGGTTTTGACTTCGCTGTTGTGTTCGTAGCGTCTGTGTTCGCCTACGGCGGGAGTTTCGTTCAATTCGGCGCTCGTTTGGGCCTCCGTTTTGATCTCGCGTTTTCTTATTCAAATATATATAAATACGATTATTTTAATATTAAATTACTATTCAAAAATGAAAAGTACTATTCATTCTTATAGTTTGATCAAAATGTTAGATTTGCCAAGAAATTGTTTTTCCTGCAACCTTGACTCGTGTGAAGTTTCTGCTTATTATGTAAATCTTCTGTTCCTCCAATTCTGTATACTCGAGTAGTCTGTTTATGTATACTCGAGTAGCCTTCTGTATTTTCGAGTAGTCTGTTTCTGTATACTCGAGTAGTCTGTTTATGTATACTCGAGTAGCCTTCTGTATACTCGAGTAGCCTTCTGTATACTCGAGTAGTCTGTTTCTGTATACTCGAGTAGTCTGTTTCTGTATACTCGAGTAGCCTTCTGTATACTCGAGTAGTCTGTTCCTGCATACTCGAGTAGTCTGTTTCTGCTTACTCGAGTAGCCTTCTGTATACTCGAGTAGTCTGCTGTCTTTCTCGTGTAGTTCGTCATAGTTTGTGCTCGGGAGCCTTTTTGAGGGTCAAAACAGTGCTGTATGAAAATATGGCTAACATGAAATTTGTTCGTCTCGACGAGATCTACAACTTTTATGTTGGGCACTTTTTGATTTGAAGCCATTCTAGACCTCTAATTTTGTTTTCCGCGAACTGCTTGTACTTAAACCGTTTTTTTATATATTTAGACAAAACTTTTTATAACTACCTATATATATATATATTCTTATACTTAGGTTATTTAGAAAAATAGGAATACTTCATCTTCTCTGATTCTTTCTCCCGAACCAGAGCGGCGTGAGCGAGAGAGAGAATATTTCGTGAATCTTCCGGTGGCCGCCGACGGAGCTCCGGTGCTCGAAATCTTCAACCGAGCATAGATTTGGAAAGCTCTCGCCGAGAGCTGCGCTATCGTGATAAATTTTTCCCCTTTCTTTGAGTTTTCTCGTTAGGGTTTTTCGGCCCTAACCCCCTTTTCGACCATTTTTGTCTAGATTTCAACTTCCTCCATCCTCTTTTGCCCCGATCTATGACGTGGACTAATTTGGAGAACTTTTCCGGTAAAACCAAGGCAAGTGGTGGTTTCCCCTCATTTCTCCTTGTCTAATTTGATGGTAACGGTTCAGTTTTTATGTTCTTTAAAAAAAATTTCACTTTGTTTTTCCAAGTTATTGCTACGATTAACCTTTTTGGATGATCACTCGAGAATGTAAGATTTTGTCTTGATGAACTTGATCTTGTCATGATATATTTAATCGTTCTTGATGTGTCTTATTAATGTCTTTAAATGCATTACCTATCGTTATTGATTGTATTAGAGTTTGTCTAGGATTGTAAATCGTTCATAGGGGTTGATCAACCATGTCTTGAAACTAGAAGTGTCAAGTAGAATCCAACGAGCCAAATCTCGAGATATATGTGATGGTTTCTTTGTGGGTTTTCTTGATTGCGGGAGTTGGTGGACGAAATCACCTCCACAAAGTTTGATGCCTTTATTAGTACCTTGTGGAAGTCTACCAGGTTTTTGGGCATCTGCGGTGTATGGTGGAGAGTATGAGACTCCCTCGCAGTTAAGCGAATATTTTATTCGTAAGGGTGTGTCCAGTTGAGTGACCACCTCGCCCATGTTTTTGGGGTAGAGTCGACCACGGGTGCCTAATAAAGGTTTTGTATTTCTTCCTTATGATTTATTCATGTTGTCACCTTATAGCCTTGTGCGTCTGGTGTACTCTTGTGACGAATCACCTAAGTGTTCTTTTTTCTGATGATGCCTTGTTTCTTTTTATACTTTACTTCAAAGGTTTTGGTCTTGGGTTGGTACCCCTTTTGACCCTTATTTATTTTGGCTTATTTTTCTGCCACCATTTGTACCCTCTTGCTGAGGTGTTCTGTCTTTGGAATGCCCCAGGTTCGGAGCATTAGCAGGTAGCGGAGCCGGTTTTGGAGCCCTAGCAGCATCTGTTTGGCTGTGGTTTTTCCCCCTCGCCGTAGCGAGGTAGTTCGTTGTTTTAGTTTTCTTTGCCTAGTTTCAGACATTTTCCTACTGTGGGTTCGTGTCAGGCTGTTGACGCCCACAGGATTGTTGTTTTTTTTTGACACTTGCTAGCTGTTGTGGTTTTCTTGTGTTTGGTTTACATTACTTGCTCTCTGGGATGATTTATTGCTAGGATGACATGTTAGATATTTTTAACCTATAAAACCTTACTATTAGTAAAGCATACTTGTCATCTCTTTCAAAACTAAGCCACTACTTTTTATTTAGCGTAAAGACTTTCCTACACTTATTATAAATCTAGGGTTTGCATTGTATGAGTTGTTCCTCGGGGACATTTATACTCGTGTAGGATATTAGAGTCAATTTAAATAAGTATTTTCCGCAAGCGTATAATTTATATTTTAAATCGTGAACTAGATGATTCACTAAGCCGAGGGATACGGCTACCATCATAACTTAAACGGGATTTTATTCATAACCATTTATGTTTTCTATTAAAATTGTAGAGTTTGGAGTCTTGCCTGAACGTCTGCAGTTATCCCCTACACGGCGTGGCATCACGACAAGTATTTTCCCCTTGCTCTGATATAATTAAATTGTTGGGAAAAATGCGGGTTGTGACACCAACACATAAATAGCATATTTAACATTTCAAAAATCACAGAAACAATGCATGCACGTCAAAGTATATGATTTTCATTAATCAGAAGGAATGATTGTTTTTATAATGTGCATATCCCTATAACCCTTAAGACAAACAGGAAACACTTTTATGTTTCAGGTTCTCTTATCACTATGCCCCTGCTTGGCTTCTTGGCTGCTTTCTCTCCATTCTCTTCAGACTTCTTTTCTTTCTGCCTCTGGAAGTAGCTATATGGCTTTGGGAAATATTTGACAGGATCTACTGCATCTGGTGGTAAAGTTCCTAGCAACTTTTCCTTCTTGAACTTTCTGCTTTCCCTTTCATTTCTATCCAACTTGGACCACTCTAGGGAGTTTTAAAGCTTTTCCCTTTCAGTTTTCTTATTATTGACAAGATCCCAGGTAGATAGAATTATGGTCCTTGATTGAGGATTCTGTTGTTCAAAATAAGGTCTTGCTTCCATCTCTTCCCTATATCTCTTCTTGCTCATCCTGGCCTCTTCTTCTTCCTCAGCAACAAACTTTCCTTTGGCCCTTAAATTTTGCTCAACAGTGGGGCTGAATGTAGGACCTTCATCTACTATAGAGGGTTAAGCCCACTATGCTCCATCTTGAGTATCATACTGTTGAGTGTCATATTATTGAGTATCATACTGTTGTGCATGCTGATTAGGGTATTGGGTACCATAATTCCCTTCTTACATTGCTTGCTGAATCTGGTCAGGAATAATAGGAATATTATCATATGATAGCTGTCCAAGCCCAAAGGATCCCCTTAGCACATTTGTAGTCTAGACAGCAATTTCAGTGTTTGTCTTTATGATACCCTTCTCACCCTTTTTAACTTCTTCACATATCTTCTGAGTCGAGGAGGTGTTGGCCTTTGCAAACTTTCCATCCAGATGTTCAATACCAAGGGTGACATGGTTCTTGACTCTTAGTAGATGATCATCTAGAACTTGAGCACATGCATACATTCTTCTTTCAAGAATTGTCTTGTGCTTTTCCAATAGTGTCTTCTCTGTATTATGGACAGCTAGCATGTTTCTAGAAAGAATATTTTGATTTTCCCTGAGTGCATTGTGAAGAGTGTCGAGCTCTTCCAACTTGTTTTGAGTAAAGTTAACTGCAGGAGCTGCTCTCAAGAAGAATTTTACAGTCTGGGCCTTCAGTAGGTTAACTTTAAATCTAATGGATTTGATCTCAGTTGTCAGATCATTTCTGAGGTTCTTTATTGAATCATCAACAAAATTCTCCAGTTATCTTCTCTGGTCATCCAACAGACCTCTCAGTTGGGCTAGGAAGGTGCCTGACATGTGATCAGCTTGATGGGATGTGCCTTTATCATAGGCTGGTTGTTGATCTGGTCTGAGATCTTCTCTTGCAGCTGATTCAGCCACATCAAACTCTTAAGAATTTTGAGTTTCCATGTCATCAGTACCAGTAGTTTCCTTATCTGATTCAGAAGATTCTATATTATAGACTATGCCTTGAGCAGGGAGTTCAGGTTGAATCCCCCCTCTATCTCTACCATGTCCATAGGGACATCCAGGGCATCAACTATGATGGTATCTGTAGGTTGATCATTCATTAGGGGAAGCTGAATATCTTCTTGCAGAATCTGTATTTACTCCCCCTTAGCAAGAGCATCTTCCATCACTTGCTTAAGGAGTTGCTCCCCCTCACTTTGAGGGTTATATCCACCTTTTGGTACTTGGTCTATGGGAGCAGTCTCTTCATCAATATGAGTTGTAGAATCGACATTCTCCTCTACTATCTCCTCAGAAATTTTGTTCATTATCTCTTCAGCAGCCTGTTCAGCAACCTCAACTGGAGGTATATCCATTACCTCCTCAATAGCAAGATCTTCAGATTGGGTTTTGCTGACTTGAATCATTACTGTAGGCTCAGAAGAAAATGATACATGGCACTAGTGTCTCTCCTGGTCTCTTTAGTGGACTGAGAAAGTTGAGGATCATGAGGCTCTTCCTCAGCCTGTTCTGGTGAACTGTTATCTGTACTTTACTTTGGAATTGTGACTACCTTTTTCTTCTTTGAGGCTGACTGTTGTTGTGGTTTCAGAACTCTTTCCCACCACTCAAGTATTTTTGAATCCATCCTTCTCATATTGTGGATTATTGTTCCTAGTCTTCGATTAAGGATCCCTGGAACACTCTTAAGTAGATACAAAGAAAGAATTCAACCCAGGTTTGGCTCTGGGAGACATTCTACAATCCTGTCAAAAACTACTCTTCCCCAATCAGTCTTTTTGGAAAGGATAACCCTGGCCATCAACTCAAATATTTTCTTAGAAATTTTTTTATGGGAGCTAGTCTTGCACAACAGTCCCTTCCTAATTACAACAACAAGGAATTTCCCTTTTAGATTTAGTTCTCGTCTCAGGATAGAGCCAGTGGCGTGTTTTGACAAACCACACCACTTAAGAGCATCTTTGGCATCACCTTGATCGAGTTCATCTTCTTTATCAGAAACTTTGGACTTAGACAGAACAAAAGCCTTGCTCAGACTTTTGGAGGTTATCTTAACCTTGTTACTACTAATGACAGACCTAATTTTGAGGGATGAGGAGTCGACTTTATCAGTGGTGTATAGCTCCAGTACTTCTCATTTACATAGCAGACACGGATCAAACAAAACATACTCTAGGTCGGTGACCTGAAGCAGGTGAAGAACGAGCTAAACTTCTTCTAGCACATCATTGAATCCATGTCTGACCAATTCTGAACCCGCAAACAAGAAATAAAAACTCTTTGGTTCCATCTCTTCTATAAATTACAGTAGATTTTCCCAAGTTCTCCGTTGATTCATCGCACGGGTAGAGAAGGGCAAGGAATAGTGTATTTTGTTTTATACACACAGCCTTCTATTTATAGTATTTTCTATTTTAGAATGTGGAGAGGCACATACTTGTTTATGATCACGAAGTACTCAACGGCTAGGATTGATCCTGACACTTAGTCGCAAAATGGACTCGCTGGCAGCATGCGTTGGGTGAGCTCGATGCTCTTAATACTCTCGAAGCTTGTAATTCATTCAGCGCACTCGACACCTAATCACTTAGACTCAGTGTACTTGACGCTTAGTCTTGTCTCAGCGCACTCGATGTCTAGACACTTAGTCATTTTCTCATTTATGTATCCTGTAGGGATTAAAACTACCTGCAATAAGCATAAATTATATGTGGAGCTACTGAAGTTGGGCTAAATTCAATATGCCCAATTCAAATTTGAAGGTGTTGAATTTTGCTTCATCTAGTGGTTTAGTTAATATGATAGCCACTTTCTTATCTGTGGGGACAAATTCAAGACTTATGTCTTTACTTTCCAAATGCTCTTTAATAAAATAATACCTAATCTCTATGTGCTTAGTCCTGTTGTAAGAGACATGATTCCTAGCAATAGAGATTACACTTGTAGAATCACACAATAATGGAGTGTTACTTAGCTTTAGGTTATAGTCCTGAAGCTGGTGCTGGATCCACAACTACTGTGCACAACAACTTCCTGTTGATATATACTTTGGCTCAGCTATTGATATTGTAACACTAATCTTCTTCTTGCTACTCCATGACACAAGGCTTCCACCTAAGAGTTAACAGGAGCCTGATGTGCTTTTCCTATCTTCTTTACAGCCTGCAAAATTTGTATCTGAATACCCAGTTAGTTAAAAATCACTATTCCTAGGGTAACATAAGCCAAAATCCAGTGTGCCCTTAAGATATCTCAAAATTCTTTCAGCTGTAGAATAGTGAGACTCTTTAGGGCAAGCATGGTATCTAGCACAAACACATGTAGCATATATGATGTCTGGCCTACTAGTAGTAAGATAAAGGAGGGAGCTAACTATGCATCTTTACATGATTTCATCAATAGGTTTCCCTATCTCATCCTTGTCTATTGACATACTTGACCCCATGGGAGTTTTCATAATGGAGGCATTCTCCATACTAAATTTCTTGATTAACTCCCTAGTGAATTTAGATTGAGAGATGGATAGTCAATCCTCATACTATCTTACTTGGAGACCCAAGAAGTACTTAAAGTCACCCATACTTCTCATCTCAAATTTTCCTTGCATAAGTTTGGCAAATTTCTTGCAAAGGTAATCATCAGTAGACCCAAAAATTATGTCATCTACATAAATTTGGACTATTATGATCTTGACCTTAGATTCCCTTAGAAATAGAGTCGTGTATATCTTTCCCCTTGAGAATTTGTTCTCAATGAGAAAGTTAGACAAAGTTTCATACCATGCCCTAGGGGCTTGCTTCAACCCATACAAAGCTTTCCTAAGCCTATAAATATAATCAGGATATTTAGGATTAACAAAACCTGATGGCTACTCAATATATACTTCTTCCCTTAAGTCACCATTGAGGAAGACTGACTTCATATCCATTTGGTAGGCTTTAAATCCCTTATTGGCAGCATATGCAAGGAACAGTCTGATGGATTCTAGCCTAGCTACTGGGGCAAAGGTTTGAAAAAATCAATATCTTCTTCTTGTCTATATCCCTTAGCCACCATCCTAGCCTTATTCTTAATTATAACACCATTTTCATCATGTTTGTTCCTCTAGATCCACTTGGTTCCAATACTGTTATGTTCTTGTGGTCTAGGAACTTGCTTCCAGACCTTACACCTCTTGAACTGATTCAGTTCCTCTTGCATTGCCACAATCCAATATTGGTCTATGTTGGCATCTTCAAATCTCTTGGGCTCAACCTGAGACAAAAAGCAGGAATACATAGCTATGTTCATACTTTTGCTCCTTATTGTGACCCCTTGGCTGGCATCTCAAATAATCTATTCCCTGGGATGATCCCTTAAGTGTCTAACTGCTGGAGGCAACCTTACTTCAACATCTTGATCTTCAGTGGCTGGATTTTACTATACTTCATCCACATCATGTGTGCTAAGTTCTACTTCTAGAGTGTACACTCCTTCATCTTCATCTTGGATAGCCGGAGAACATGCCTTGATGGATAGTTTGTCCATCACCAACTCTATACCTGCAGATCTAGATGAGGAGCTTGGTCATTGTTAATCATAGAAGACTCATCAAAGACTACATTTATAGACTCTTCCACAACTTGATTTTCTAAGTTGTAGACCCTATATGCCTTGCTATGATTATTATATCCAACAAATATCTCATCATAGGATTTGGCAGCAAACTTAGTTAGGTAAGATTTCCCATTATTGAGTGCATAGCATTTGCTTCCAAAGATCTTGAAAAAGGCAAGGTTTGTTTTGTTGCCCTTCATTATCTCATAGAGAGTCTTCTTGTGATCCTTAGTGATAGAAGCTTTATTCAGTAAATGATATGCAGTATTTACTACCTCAGCCCATAAGTATTCTGGGAGAGATGTGTCACTTAGCAATGTCCTGCCAGCTTCTATGAGAGTTTTATTTTTCCTTTCAGCAATCTCATTTTGTCGGGGTGTTCTTGGAGAAAAAATTCTTGGTGAATCCCTTGTTCTTCACAGAACATTGTCAAGCCTTTAGATTGGAATTTAGTGTCATGGTTACTTCTCATTTTGACCACTGTACTATTTAATTCATTCTGAATTTTCTTGACAAAGATCCTGAAGATATCAAGGGTTTCAGACTTTTTCTTAAGAAAGAAAACTCAAGAAAACCTAGAGAAGTCATCATCAACAACAATGGTGTAGACTTTCCTACCTACACTATGAATTAGAATAATACCAAACAAGTCCATATGCATGAGGTATAAACACCTCACAGAGTCTTTGGCCCCAATGCTCTTAAAAGAAGCTTTGGTCTGCTTGCACTTTTGGCATGGAGAGAAAATGCCCACCTTGATGCACTTCATTTTGGGACCATTCCTGACCAACATATAGGAGAGTCTTTACTTAAATTCAAGTGAGCTAGTCTCTTGTGACATTGTACACAATAGGATATTTTCTCATTAGCAAATAGACATATAGGAGAGTCTTTACTTAAACATATAAAGTTTAAACAATAAACATTCTCACTCTTAATGCCTGTCAAGATGACCTCTTGGTCACTTGGCCTATTAATTTGACACTCATCCTTGTGGAATACAATGACATAGCCAAGATCACAAAGTTGTCTTATGCTTATCAGGTTGTGATGCAACCATTCCACATAAGCCACTTTTGAGATTGTGAAAATTCCTTTGGTAATCAAACTATATCCCTTTGTGACTCCTTTGTATGAACCACCAAAGATTACTTTAGGTCCATTCTTCACTAGAGTAAAGTCCTTCAGGTTGCTTCTTATTATAGTCATTTGCCTGGAACAACCAGTAACCAAGTACCATATAGGAGTATGGGCACTTGAACTATCTTACAAAACATAATTTAGGTAACCTTAGGACCCCAATAGGGTTTGGGTCCTTGGTGCATGTTAGTTTGAAATTGAGCATGTCTACCTGCAACTTTTTTGATAGGAAGACTAACTCTTGTTCTTGGCACATTTTGATTGTGCCAGCAATCTATGGCAAAGTGACCCACTTTACCACAATACCAACACTCATGGATATTGTATCTCCTCTTTTAAACTGCACTTGTGGGCATGCCAACAATAATCTATTTAAAAGGGAGAGCAGTAGTCCTCTTCAAGTTTCTCTCTACAAGGATTTGACTAAAGGTAAGTCTGTCAGTAAATGTACTTGGCTTCCTTTAAATACCACTAACAGCAGTTTTCTTTGCAGTGGAAAAGCTATTGATGGCATCAAAGATAGCCAAGTCCAGCTTTCTGACTGACTTACCTAAGGTCTGAGAGTTTGCTGGAAGAGCTTGATCACATGCCACTGATTTATTTCTGAGTGAGGGGACTGGGGTACCAAAGATAGATGGTCCATGATGGTCATTCTTAATTTCCTCATGTGGGGCCTTAAAAGCACTAATCCCCTTGCCTTACCTTCCACCATAATTGTGAATATTTTTGTTCACACTTGTGGATCTTCCATTCAACCTGTGGCCATAGATACTATCTTGGTCATATCTGTTTGATGGTAACACTACTTTCTTAAAAGATATGGGAGGCTGAATTGGAGCTTTGCCTTTCCATTTGGAATGGACAAGCCTAGGGTTCCCCTAGAATACCAAACCCCTTTTATCCTTTTGAGAGGTGATGGAGTTTATCAGGGGTAACACTGTATTGGGATTAGAATATTTAGCCACAATTCTTTCCTCCTTTTGAAGCTTCTCTTCAAGATCCAGAATGATTATGTTCTTGTGGCTGATGGTCCAAATCTGGATGATTGTGATTGCCTTTAGTTGGCTAACTTCCCTCATCTTATGTACCAGCAAAGATGCTGAGTCAGACTACAGGAAGGCAGCTAGCTGTAGGGATATGATCTCCTCAGCTTGTTTCTTGGCAAACTTCTTGCTTCTATTCAAAGCTTTTAGAAAGTCACCACACTTGTCAATCAATTGATTAACATCTTCCTCAGATGCTGACCCATCTTCATCACAGGATAAAGATGTATCAGAATTGGGACTAGTCTCATAGTCTGAACTAGAAGACGAGCTGGAAAGTGAATAACCTTTTCTGGAATAGGATGATCCTTGCTGGATTCATCTGTCATGGCCATGAGACCATAGCAGCCACTATTATCTTCATCCGCCTCAGCATCACTTTTTGAGTGTGATAGAGGAGCCCTGTTACCTATCCTTGTAGCAGGATAGTCTTTGTCTTTATCAACAATAGCAGCAAACAACCTTATGTGGGCTTCTTCTACTTCTTCAGAATCTGAAGAAGCTGAGTAACTTTGACTCGAGCTCTTCTCCTTCTTGGCAATGAAGGACCTTTCCTTCATTCCCTTGTATTGGTGGTGGTACTTCTTCTCACCATTCTCCTTTCTCTTGATAGGACAGTCAGCTATGATATGTCCTGGCTTGCTGCAGCAATAACAAAAAATTTTAGAAGAAAACTGTTTACTGGGTTTAGAATTATACATGTCTCCCTTATAGAACTTCTTGTCAAACTAGTGATGATCCTTCTTGTTATATGAAGAGGAGGAAGGTCTGTTCCTCCATTACTTTCTCTTCATCATCTTTTGGAACTGCCTGGAGAAGTCAGCAAACTCCCCATCTGACATATTGGTGTCAGATGAGCTAGAATCAGTGCTTTCTGAATCCACAGGCCTTCTTTAAGGAGAGGCAATCCTCTCCTTGCTCTTCTTAAAGCCCTCAACCTTGAAGGCCACAGTCGTTTCCTTGGCTTGAATTCTACTGGTAGACTCCTCCTCCTTTCTGGCAGATAGTTGCATCTCATAGGAGAGCAACTTTCCAAACAATGTATGTGGAAGAGTGTCAGCAAGCTTGTCCACCTCTCTGATGGCACATATATTAGTGTCCCAGTCTCTAGTTAGAGATCTGAGGAACTTGTAATTCTGATCATAGTTGTTGAAGACCCTCCCATAGGTCCTCAGCTCATTCACTACTCTAAAAAATTTTTCATAACGTTCAGCTATGCTGTCTTTCTTGGCATGCCTAAAGGTTTCATACTCTTGATTAAGCAGGGATTTCCTGTCATCCCTGACTTCTTCAGTGCCTTCCATATAGACTACCAAGGTTTCCCACATTTCTTTGGAGGTCCTGCAGTGGACAAGGTTCTGGAAGGTTGAGTCATCAATGGCACTCACTATTATGTTTTGTGCTCTCTTGTCCATGGTTGCCAATATGACCTCATCCTTGGTCATCTCAGAGAATTTCTTAGGTGTCTGTACAGTTTCATCCAGAACTGAGACCTTCATGGGGATAAAAGGTCCCTCTTGAACTATTATAAAAATTATAGGGTCAGATGCCTCAATAAACAGCCTGATCCTTTCCTTCTAGATCCTAAAGCTCTCCTTCCTGTAGATAGGAAGCTTCATGGAGCCTAACTCCTTATGTTTCTCTCCTAAACCCAAAAGGATAAACTTATGCTACTCTTAGAGATCAACTCAAAATATTAAGTCCTTCTTGAGTAACCTCCCTCTGATACCACTTGAAAGTCTTTAGTTTCAAGAGTAGTTAAACCCCTAGAGTGGGGGTGAATAGGTTTTTAGGTCTTTTTGAGTAACTTCTGTTTTAGGTGAGTTGTGATTTATTTAAACTTCACTTTCAAGACAATCACAAACAACACACAGAAAATTTATAGTGGTTCCATAGATTATGGGTACATCCACTATCCCTCACACCTTTCTAACAGTATGTTAGACAAGACAACTTCTTCAACTCATCTCAAAAGAGCTTACAACTCAGATCCCACAGGATCTCTCAGACTCTTCCAAGTCCTACACTCAGGCACAAATCCATATCACTCAGAGATATAATCTCATACCACTTAGGCCAACAGGCCCTACCTCAGACTTTAACTCAAAGTACTATAACTAAGATCCAAGCCTGGATCCTACCTCAGAATCTCCACTTGAATCCTACAACTCAGATCTACTAAAAGATCCTACACTCAGCCTTTATAAGTTTAGGCTTACACTGAGATCAAAATGATCCTACAGAAGAATAGTAGGTGGTTGATGATGTTTGACACTAGAGCTAGAGTCTCTATGTCTTCCTTCTTCTAAATAGAGATTAACTCTGTCCTTTTTCCTTCACAGCTTCAAGAATGGTTCTTCAAGAAAGTCAGCTTGAGTTGTAAAATCACTATAGTTAGGGTTTGCCTTTGCTACAATTTCTAACTCAGAGAGAATCCTCTCTAAACTTTGTTATTGAAGATGAGTAGATCAATAGCTAACTTTTTGCACTTTTAGATCAGTGACTTGAATAACTTCTCTAGGCTCTGCAACTTAGTCGAGAGGAAGAAGATGAAGTTCAGTTCTTTCCAAAAGTTAATTTCTTCTCACTAATCTGTTCTTTTTCTATCCCGCCGTCCAACGGATCTTTGAGCATTGGGCCTACCTGGAGATGGTGGATGCAGGTACACTTTTGCATTAAATGTTATACAACAGGACAGCGGCACCATTTGTCATGTACTGTAGACTTCCCGCAAGATTTAAATTTCTGCTGACATCAACACCTATAGACTCATTAAAATTCAGACAATTCAGCATAGGCGTTAAGTAAAGGCTTGTCACTCAATGCCAAAACAGTAAGTCAGTTTTCTGCAAACACCGGGCGTTGAGTGATCAGCCATCACTCAACGAATATAGAATTTTGTGGTCCAACTAATTAGGCATTGAGTGAACCTTCATCACTCAACACATTTGGACTTGGCTGATTTTCTCTGTATTGAGGCATTGAGTGAGTTTTTTTCACTCAACGCTTTCTGCCTTAGCCTGCCATTTTACTGAGGCATTGAGTGAACGGCCTTCACTCAATGCTTCTATACTTAGTTGAATTTTTTCTTGAGTTGGAGTTAAGTGAACTGCCTTCGCTCAACGCTTCTAGACTTAGACAGATTTTCTATCTACATCTTATGTGGCTTTGACATCATGAGCTCCACTCAACGCTTTGCTCATCTGGTGTCAGATGAGCAATCCTTACTTCATGCTTCTGTACTTAGCCTGATTTCTTGGTGAATTCTTCTTTGGCTTTGACTGCTTGAGCTTTACTCGACCCTTCTGTCTCTGGGCGTTGAGTGAACTGTCTTCACTCAATGCTTCTATACTTAACCCGATTTCTTTGCATATTCTTCTTCAGCTTTGACTTCTTGAGCTTTTCTCGATGCTTCTGTCTCTGGGCATTGAGTGAACTTCTTTCACTCAATGCTTCTAGACTTAACCAGATTTCTACCTTCGCAATGCTGAGGCTTTTACTATCTAGTCTTTACTCAATGCTTCTGGCTATCTAGTATTGAGTGAACTGCCTTCACTCAACCCCTGTGGACTTAGACAGATTTCTGTCATGCCAATATCCCTCCTTGTGTACACTTGTCATTGTTACTTAGACAACCTGCCTAATCAGTATAACAAGTAACCACCTGCATACAAAGAGCTTATAACATGCATTATATACAAATATGTGTATACCATTGTCCTGTGGGCCTTCTTCAAATCTAAGACATTGCGATCAATGGACCCAACACTTATTTCTTTCAGCAAGAATCTGATTGAAGGTGGGTCTTCTGGAGGATGCACAAGGCTTATCTTAAGTTTCATCAAAAATAATCTTCTTTGCAGTTGACATGTTGTTGATGGCATCAGAGATAGCCAAGTGATCCTTACTGACTTACTTCCCCTTGGTCAAGGTGGTTGCTGGTGGAACCTGAGAATAGGCCACTATCTTATCCTTGAGTGTGGGGGCTGGAGAACCAAACACAAATAGTCCATGATGGGTCATCTAGATTTCCTCATGGGAAGCCTTAAAGGCACTCAAGACCATGCCCTTCTTTCCACTATAGTTGTGAGCATTTTTGTTCACACTATTGGATCTTCCATTCAACTAATGATTATATATACTCTCTTGGTCATACTTGTTGGATGGCAACAGAACTTTCTCAAAAGAGATAGCAAGCTGAATTGGAGCCTTGCCCTTACTCCCATTTCATCTTCTTGTATTCCTCTCAATATACCCTAGCCCCTTCTTATTAGTTTGGGAGGTGAAGGCATCAATGAGTGTAAATACTTATTTGGGTTTGGAGTATTGAGCTACTAGCATCCTCTCTTTGAGGAGCTTATCTTCCAACTCTTTAATTAAAGAGTTCTTATTGGTTATGGTTTAAACTTGGATAATGGTGATTATTTTAAGTTGGGATATCTCTTTGCACATCTTGCTCAGCTGTGAGGCTAACTCAGTGTGTAGAGAGAGATCTTTTCTTAAAGAGGCAATCTCCTTAGCTTGTCTTTTGACAAGCAACTTGCTCTTCTTTAGAGCTTCCAAGATTAACCCATAATTTTTAATCAATTGATTGACATCTTCCTCAGATTCTGAGCCTTGTTCATCACAGGATGAAGGTACAAAATAATTATGACTTGCTTCATAATCAGATTCAAAGGAGGAGATAGAATGAATTAGTACCTCATCTGGATCAGACAGATCCTGGCTAGATTCACCATTTGTCATGGACATAAGTCCATAATAATCACTAACATCTTCATCCACCTCATTGTCACTATCTGAGCGTGATAGATGGGTCCTGATTCCTATCCTTACAGCTGGATAGTCCTCATCCTCTTTAGCAACAGCAGCAGTAAATATCCCTCTATAGTCTTCATCTTCTTCTTCAGAGTTAGAAGATGCTGAGTCAGTTTGACTCCAGCTCTTCTCATTCTTGGCAATGAAGGTCTTTTCCTTCTTGACCTTGTGGTGGTGGTGCTTCTTCTCACCTGTCTCTTTCCTTTTGACTGGGAAGTCAGCACTAACATGTGCAGGCTTGCTACAACAGTAACATATTGTATTAGAAGAAATAGTTTTACTGGGTTTAGAATCATAATTGTCTCCTTTGGAGAATTTCTTCCCAGAGTTGTTGTGATCCTTCTTATAAAGTGAGTAGGAGGAAGGTTTGTTCTTACACTACTTTCTCTTCATTATTTTTTGGAATTGCCTTGAGAAGGCAGCAAACTCCCCATCTGACATGTGGCTGTTAGATGAGCTGGATTCAGAGTTTTCTGAATCAACAGGACTTCTTAAGAGAGAGACAATCCTCTCCTTGCTCTTCTTAGAGCTCTCAACCTCGAGGGAAACTCATCTCCTTGGCATGGGACCAGATGGTGGTATCCTCCTCCTTCCTGGCAGATAGTTGCATCTCATAGGAAAGCAGCTTTCCAAACAAAGTGCGAGGAGGATTTTCAGTAAGCTTGGCCACTTCTTTGATTGCACAAATCTTTATGTCCCAGTCTCTGGTTTGAGATCTTAGGAACTTATCATTCAGCTCATAATTGCTGAAGACCCTCCCATAGGTCCTCGACTCATTGACCACTCTGAAAAAAAATTCATAGCACTCAACTATGTTGTCCTTATTTCTTTGCCTGAAGGCTTCATATTTCTGATTAAGAAGGGATTTCCTATCATCCCTAACTTCTTCAGTGCCCTCCATGTATACAATCAGGGTGTCCCACATCTCCTTGGCAGTCTCACAGTGCACTAAGTTCTGGAAAGTGGAATCATCAATAGTACTTACTATGATATTTTTTGCTTTTTTGTCCATAGTAGCAAGTGCTACTTTATCCCTAGTCATTTTGGTATACATCTTTTGAGTCTGGACATTTGCATATAATACAGTGACCTTCGTGGGTCTGTTGCTTCCATAAAGACAGTTTTGAAAAGGTACTTCTTGGATTGTAATGAAGATCCTAGGGTCTGAGGCTTCCATGAATAGACTGTAATGCCCCCGATTTTTTTTTCGACGATTTTATTTAAATGGGAAGCATCATATTTATGACATCATGGCATTACCTTTAACGTCAAGATGACGGCGTAATGCCATAAAGGAATTTTCGCATCCATGCAATCAAGTCGGCCGAATTCTTGTTATAATGGGAAAATTTTGCATTTGGAATTTAAGTTGAGTAATTTTTGACTTACTCGTCAAGTTTCGTCGCGATCCGAGCGATATTTGGGACTCGGCATTTTTTCCAAAGTTTTGTGGAATTTATGTTCGTCGTAAACTTTGAAAATTTATATCTCAAGAATGGCTCGTCTGATTTTGGTTTTGACTTCGTCGTTGCGTTCGTAGCGTCTGTGCTCGCCTACGGCGTGAGTTTCGTTCAATTCGGTGCGCGTTTGGGCCTCTGTTTCGAACTCGCGTTTCCTGATTCAATATGTATAAATACGATTATTTTATTATGAAAAGTACTATTCATTCGTATAGTTTGATCAAAAGGTATATTTGCAAAGATATCGTCTTTCTGCTTTCCTTATACTCGAGTGAGATTCCCTGCGTCTCGTGAAGGTACTGTTCATGCTAAGCTATACTCGAGTGCCGGTTCTTTTACTCGAGTGATTTTCTCTAATAATCGAGTAAATTATTTCTCCTACTCGAGTAATCTTTAATCTACTCGAGTATATCCATCATGTTACTCGAGTAATTCTTTCTTCTACTCGAGTATCTTTCTGTTACTCGAGTATATCAATCCTGTTACTCGAGTAAATCTTTCTTCTACTCGAGTATCTTTCTGTTACTCGAGTATATCAATCATGTTACTCGAGTAATTCTTTCTTCTACTCGAAGTATCTTTCTGTTACTTGAGTATATCAATCCTGTTACTCGAGTAAATCTTTCTTCTACTCGAGTATCTTTCTGTTACTCGAGTATATCAATCCTGTTACTCGAGTAATTCTCTTTTCTACTCGAGTAATCATTTCTGCTACTCGAGTATATCACTCATGTTTCTCGAGTAATTCTCTCTTCTACTCGAGTAATCTTTTCTTCAACTCTAGTAAATTAATCATGTTACTCGAGTAATTCTTTTATCTACTCGAGTAGTCGTTTCTACCTCTCGAGTACCCGTAAGCTTGTTCTCGTGTAGTCCGTTGCAGTCTGCGTTCGGGCGCATTTTGGAGGGTCAAAACGGTGCCGTATGGAAAATGGCTAACATGAAATTTGTTCATATCGACGAGATCTACAACTTTCATGTTGGGCACTTTTTGATTTGAAGTCATACTAGACCTCTAATTTTGTTTTCCGCGAACTGCTCGTACTTATATCGTTTTTTTTTATATTTAGACAAAATATTTTATAAGTACTTAAATATATATACTCTTATACTTAGGTTATTAGAAAAGAATAAACACTTCATCTTCTCTGATTCCTTCTCCCGAACCAGAGCGGCGCGAGCGAGAGAGAGAATATTTCGTGAACCTTCCGGTGGCCGCCGATGGAGCTCCGGTGCTCGGAATGTTCAACCGAGCATAGATCTGGAAAGATCTCATCGAGAGCTACGCTATCGTGGTAAATTTTTCCCCTTTCCTCGAGTTTTCTCGTTAGGTTTTTTCGTCCCTAACCCCCTTTTCGACCATTTTTGTTTAGATTTCAACTCCTCCCGTGTTCTTTTGCCCCGATCTGCGACGCGGAGCGATTCGGAGAACTTTTCCGGTAAAACCAAGGCAAGTGGTGGTTTCCCCTCATTTCTCCTTATTCGATTTGATGGTAACGGTTCAGTTTTTATGTTCTTTAAAATTTTCTTCACTTTTTTTTCCAAGTTATTGCTACGATTAACCTTTTTGGATGATCACTCGAGATTGTAAGATTTTGTCTTGGTGAACTTGATCTGGTCATGATGTATTTAATCATTCTTGATGTGTCTTATTAATGCCTTTAATTGCATTACCTATCGTTATTGATCGTATTAGAGTTTGTCTAGGATTGTAAATCGTTCATAGGGGTTGATCAACCATATCTTGGAACTAGAAGTGTCAAGTAGAATCTGACGAGCCAAATCTCGAGATATTTTTGTGTTGTGGTTTCTTGGGTTTCTAAAATTTGTGGGAGTTAGTGGATAAAACCACCTCCGCATGGTCTGACTCCTTTATGGTACCTTGTGGTAGCCTACCGGGTTTTTTGGGCATCTGCGGTGTATGGTGGAGAGTATGAGACTCCCTCACAGTTAAGCGGATAAATTATTCGTGAGGGGTGTGTCTAGTTGAGTGACCACCTCGCCCGTGTTTTGAGGTAGGGTCGACCACAGGTGCTTAGTAAAGCTAGTTAAATTTCTTCTTTATGTTTTTACTTTTATTGTCCCCTTTTTGCCTTGAGAAATCTGGTGTATTTGTGGGAGTACGTGACGATTCACGTAGGTATTTCTTTCTTTTCCTGTTCGACACCTTACTTCAGTACTGTTGGTCTTGGGTTGGTACCCCGTCTAACCTTTGTTTTATTTTGTTTACTTCTCTGCCGCCATTTGTCCCTCTTACTGAGGTGTTCTGTCTTTGGAATGCCTCAGGTTCGGAGCATTAGCAGGTAGCGGAGCCGGTTTTGGAGCCTTGGCAGCAGTAGTTTGGCTGTAGTTTTCCCCCTCGCCGTAGCGAGGTAGTTTGTTGCTTTAGTTTTCTTTGCCTAGTTTCAGACATATTCATACTGTGGGTTCGTGTCAGGTTGTTGACGCCCACAGGATTGTTGATTTCTTTTAACACTTGCTAGCTGTTGTGGTTTCCTTATGTTTGGTTTACATTACTTGCTCTCTAGGATGATTTATTACTAGGATTGCATGTTAGATATTTTTAACCTATAAAACCCTACTATTAGTAAAGCATACTTGTCATCTCTTTCAAAACTAAGCCACTACTTTCTATTTAGTGTAAAGACTTTCCTACACTTATTATAAATCTAGGGTTTGCATTATATGAGTTGTTCCTCAGGGACATTTATACTCATGTAGGATATTAGAGTCAATTTAAATAAGTATTTTCCGCAAGCGTATAATTTATATTTTTAATCGTGAACTAGATGATTCACTAAGCCGAGGGATACGGCTACCATCATAACTTAAACTGGATTTTATTCATAACCATTTATGTTTTCTTTTAAAATGGTAGAGTTTGGAGTCTTGCCTGAACGTCTGCAGTTATCCCCTGCACGGCGTGGAATCACGACGCATATTTTCCCCTTGCTCTGATATAATTAAATTGTTGGGAAAAATGCGGGTTGTGACAGTCGGTATCAGCGGGAGGTTGCTTGACAATTGGTCGGGCAACCTTCCCTTATTAGTGTTAGTTGCTTAGTGTCATATCATACACACACCGATGTGTCATCAATATGTCTTGGCTGAAGCATGAACACTACACTCATAAGCATGATTAGAATTATACGGGGCATATTATGTAGTATGGGATGCATAATATGTGTTTGTATATGGGTCCACCATAGGTGGCAACATGTGAGGGTTATGTAGTATGGGATGCATAACCTCACCACATGAATGCCCATTAGCACGTTTTCTTTTCGTTACATGCAATATTATGTAGTATGGGATGCATAACATTGCATGTGTACGCCGCTCATAACATGCATTAAGGCCTTTTATAGAATTCATAGCACCACATGCATATCATAACATAACATAAGCACAACATGCCAAGCTAAAGATTTACTTGATGACATATGTACACACATGATTTTAAATAAGAGTAAAGAATTCATGCATTCATATCATAGGCACATGAGTCAATAGGATGATAGGATAACATCCTGAGTAGGACATATCATCATCATATAATCCCAGAGCAAGTGACAGCTTTAGCAAGTGTCTTTCAAGTATGGTCTGAACTAGTTTTGTTTGCCCTAGTCGTAATCTAGGATTTTAATTGGGTTGTTCGTTTGCATTTTTAGAAATGCCTCCAAAGCGTATTGCGATGAGATCGACTCCCCAGTCGGAGGGTGAGTCGTCAGGTGCGCAGAGTGATGCGTTGATTGAGAGTTTGTGCCAGAGCAACGAGGCTCTGTCAAGGCAAGTAGTTGCGATGCAAATGCAAATTCAGTCATTGTTATCTACCGCTCCAGTGCGGCAACCTTCAGTGCAAGAGCCTGCCTTGGGTCAAGTCGTGCCCGATACCCCTGCTCCTCTGGTGGCCCCGGTGGCAATACCACCAGAAATGAATTTCATATCGCATTTCCAGCGATTGGGACCTCCCACCTACGACGGGAGTGCCGACTTTATGATTTTGGATGATTGGATCATCTCAATCGAGGAGATGTTTTCGTATTCCGGGATTCTAGAAGCCCAGAAGGTTATGATTGCAGCCTATCAGTTAAAAGGCCTAGCAAAGAGTTGGTGGATTCGTGAAAAGGAGAGTCTGAAGGAAGTCTGTACCTGGGACTCTTTCAAGAAGATGTTGCTGAAGAAGTTTCTGCCCTCGGTCGAGCAGGACCGTCTCATGAATAACTTCCTGCATTTGAAGCAGAGACAGCTCACGGTGAGCGAATATGAGATTGAGTTTAGCAAGTTGAGTAGATTTGCTCCCGATTTGGTAGCTTCGGAGGAGGGAAGAGTGAAACATTTCCTGGGAAGACTAAGAAGTGATGTCCAGCAGTGGGCATGCGCTTATGGAGCTGACAGTTATACTGTGGCAGTGGAAGCCGCACTAAAAGTTGAAGCGATTAAAAATGACAAGAACCGCGGTGCTGCGGCGAGGAAAGAGAAAAGGAAGGGTGCTGAGGATGGTAGCTCCAGGGCATCTGGCCCTTCTTCGAAGAAGAAAGGTAAGGAAGTGTGTAGTTTCTGTGGTCATCCTGGCCACCCTTACGAAAGATGTTTCAAGAGAAAAGCCACCCTGAAGCAGTAGCAAGTGCACGCCCTCCAAGGTGCACCCAAGGGAGAGCTCGTGTGCTCATTCTATGCAAGGAAGGGTCATGATGTGAGTCGGTGCTTGATGAAAGAAAGGACCTGCTTCCAGTGCGGGCAGAAGGGACACCAGAAATCTTCGTGCCCCCAGGCTCAAACCCCACTATAGCCTGCCCCGCTTCGAGCTCTGCCGCCACCACCAACCCTAGATAAAGGAAAAGGAAAGCTGAACGTGATGACTAGCGAGGAAGCTCAAAACTCTACGCAAGTTATTTCAGGTTAGCCCCAGTCTATTTTATCCCTATTATTTATCATTGTTGTCATGGTTATCGTTCGTTTAGTTATATATGTTACGAATTTAGGGGAGTTTAAGGTGCGGAATAGGTGGGCGCGCGTTCTGTTCGATTTGGGTGCCACCCATTCCTTTGTGGCCAGGAGGTTTGTTGATAAACATCGCCTGGATGTTGATCAATTGAGAGACTCCTTCAACGTCAAGCTTCCTTCCGGTGATTCGGTGATATCCAATCAAGGAGTTTAGAGATGCCCTATTCATCTTGGCAATTTTCTGGCCCTTGCGGATCTGTTAATTTTAGACCTGACTGATTTTGATGTGATTTTGGGCATGGACTGGCTGTCCAAGTATGATGCAGTCATCCAGTGCAAGGCAAAAAGACTGGACTTCAGGATGGACAATGGCCAACCTATGAGCGTCTATGGATTTCAGGACAGAGTTTCCCCTGTCATTTCTGTGGTACGTGCTATAAAGTCTGGTTGTGAGGCGTTTTTAGTTTCTACTTCTGCTCTGGAAGCAGCTTCTGTTACACCACGTCTCGAGGATGTCTCGGTGGTGCGAGATTTTCCAGATATCTTTCCTGATAGTCTTCCAGGACTTCCTCCTGAGAGGGAGATTGAGTTCGTGATTGACCTCGAGCCAGACACTCATCCCATCGCCAAAGTACCGTACTGTATGGCTCCGCGTGAGTTGGATGAGTTGCGTACTCAGCTCGATGAGTTGCTGAGGTATGGTTTTATTAGACCAAGTTCTTCTCCGCGGGGTGCTCTGGTTTTGTTCGTAAGGAAGAAGGATGGATCGATGAGGCTTTGCATCGATTATAGGGAATTAAATAAGGTGACCGTTAAGAATAGATATCCCCTGCCAAGGATCGATGATTTGTTCGATCAGTTGCGTGGTAGCTCGGTATTTTCAAAGATCGATCTTCGCTCAGGCTACCACCAGTTGAGGATTCGCGGGGAAGATATTCCCGTAACCGCATTCCGTTCACGGCATGGTCATTATGAGTTTTTGATGATGTCTTTCGGTTTAACCAATGCACCCTCTGCTTTCATGGATTTGATGAATAAGGTGTTTATGGATTTCTTGGACCGATTCATTATTGTGTTCATAGACGATGTCCTAGTGTATTCCCGCAATGTTGAGGAGCATACTCAGCATTTGCGTTTGGTTTTGTCGACCCTGAGGGAGCATAAGCTATATGCGAAGTTGAGCAAATGTGAGTTCTGGCTACCTCAGGTGTCCTTTCTGGGTCATGTTGTAGGAAAGGACGGTATTTTTGTAGACCTGACCAAGATTTCTGTCGTGATGGAATGGGAAAGACCTTCTACACCTAAGGAGATTAGGAGCTTCTTAGGCCTCGCTGGCTACTATAGAAGATTTGTGGAAAAATTTTCGGTGTTGTCTGCTCCTTTAACTAGACTTACTCAGAAGAACACTGCATTCATTTGGAGTGATAAGTGTGAAGAGGCTTTCCAAGAGTTGAAGAAGAGACTGTGTACTGCCCCGATTTTAACCTTACCTACTGAAGGAGTCGAGTATGATGTGTATGTCGATGCATCACACATCGAACTTGGTTGTTTTTTAATGCAAGATGGTAAGGTGATCGCGTATGGATCGAGGCAACTAAAGATTCACGAGAGAAACTATCCTATGCACGATTTGGAGTTTGCTGCCGTAATTTATGCGCTGAAGCTATGGCGACACTTATTGTATGGCGCGTTGTGCAAGATCTATACGGACCATAAGAGTTTGAAGTACGTCTTCACTCAGAAGGAACTAAATCTACGCCAACGTCGGTGGTTAGAATATGTGGCGGATTATGAAGTAGAAATTCTTTATCATCCGGGAAAGGCTAATGTAGTAGCTGATGCTTTGAGTAGGAAGACCGCTAAAATTTTTAATCTATCGGTACAGTCCTTAGTAGAAGAATTCTTGTTGATGAACATCGAGATTGGGAGTAGTTCTACGCCTGCTAGTTTGGAAGCAGAAGCGCCCTCTTGGATTTCCCTTACTAGGGTGCACCAAAAGGATGATCCGGAATTATTGCACCTCTGGAATAGGACTGAGAAAGGGGAGTTACCTGATTTTTCTTTGGACGAGCTAGGTACTCTGAAATATCGGGGTAGATTCTGTATCCCTGACATGGGTGACATTCAAGCTAGAATTTGTGAAGAAGCTCATGGTTCCAGTGTTTCCTATCATCCTGGTTCCACCAAAATGTATAAAGATCTAAAGCAAATTGTTTGGTGGGCAGGGATGAAGGGCGATATCGCAAAGTTTGTATCAGAATGTTATACGTGTCAGCGTGTCAAGGCTGATCATAGAAGGCCTGGTGGTAAATTGACACCTCTTGATATTCCAAGTTGGAAATGGGAAAGTATTTCAATGGATTTTATCACCGGTCTACCAAAATCACCCAGTGGGCATGACTCAGTTTGGGTGATAGTCGACAGATTGACAAAGTGTGCCCACTTTGTTCCGTTTAAGATTGGGTATTCGATGAAGAAGATAGCTGAGCTATATCTTGAAGAGGTCATCAGGTTACATGGAGTGCCTGTTAGCATTGTATCAGATCGGGACTCCAGATTTACGTCTCGCTTTTGGAAGAGCCTGCAAGAGGGGTTGGGTACCGACTTGAGGTATTCCACCGCCTATCATCCACAGACGAATGGGCAAACAGAAAGAGTAAATCAGATCATGGAGGACATGATTAGATGTTATATTTTGGATCATGATGGTGCTTGGGATGAGCGTCTCAGACTCATGGAGTTTGCTTACAATAATAGTTACCAAGAGAGCTTGCAGATGGCCCCGTTTGAGGCCTTGTATGGGAGGCGTTGTAGGACTCCCTTATTTTGGGCTGAGGTTGGTGAGAGACCATTGCTAGGTCCGGAAGCCCTTGAGGAGATGAATTGTGCGGTGACTCATATTCGAGAGAAGCTACGTGTAGCACAAGAGCGTTATGAGAAATATGCTAATCAACGAAGGGTCGATTTGGAGTTTGTCGTTGGGGACTTGGTTTTCCTGAAAGTTTCTCCGATGCCAGGAGTAAAAAGATTTGGAAGGAACCACAAGTTAGACCCCCGGTATGTGGGACCTTTTCAGATTCTGGAGCGCATCGGAGTGTCAGCTTATTGACTGGAATTACCTGCTAGCTTCCCTGGTGTCCACGATGTGTTCCATGTGAGCCAGTTGCAGAAGTGTGTTCGTAGTGATCGTCAAATTCTTTACTCGGTGCCCCAAATTCAGCCCAATCTGTCGTATGTGGAAGAGCCTGTTCGCATTTTGGAATCTCAAGAGCGTGTCTTGCGAAGGATGACCATCCCCATTGTTAAGATTCTTTGGAGAAATCAAGACGTCGAGAGCGCGACGTGGGAATTGGAGTCAGCAATGAGAGAATCTCATCCGCACCTATTCTCATAGTTTCGGGTACATCGTTATGAGTTTAGTGACGTTTGATTTTATCATTTTGATTTGGTTTTGGAGTTGTGTTAAGTTTCGAGACGAAACTTCTTTTTAGTGGGAGTGACTGTAATGCCCCCGATTTTTTTTCGACGATTTTATTTAAATGGCAAGCATCATATTTATGACGTCATAGCGTTACCTTTAACGTCAAGATGACAGCATAATGCCATAAAGGCATTTTCGCGTCCGTTCGGTCAAGTCGGCCGAATTCTTGTTGTAATGGGAAAATTTTGCATTTGGAATTTAAGTTGAGTAATTTTTGACTTACTCGTCAAGTTTCGTCGCGATCCGAGCGATATTTGGGCCTCGACGTTTTTTTCCAAAGTTTTGTGGAATTTATGTTCGTCGTAAACTTTAAAAATTTATATCTCAAGAATGGCTCGTCTGATTTTGGTTTTGACTTCGTCGTTGCGTTCGTAGCATCTGTGCTCGCCTACGGCGTGAGTTTCGTTCAATTCGGCGCGCGTTTGGGCCTCCGTTTCGAACTCGCGTTTCCTGATTCAATATGTATAAATACGATTATTTTATTATGAAAAGTACTATTCATTCGTATAGTTTGATCAAAAGGTATATTTGCAAAGAAATCGTCTTTCTGCTTTCCTTATACTCGAGTGAGATTCCCTGCGTCTCGTGAAGGTACTGTTCATGCTAAGCTATACTCGAGTGCCGGTTCTTTTACTCGAGTGATTTTCTCTAGTACTCGAGTAAATTATTTCTCCTACTCGAGTAATCTTTAATCTACTCGAGTATATCCATCATGTTACTCGAGTAATTCTTTCTTCTACTCGAGTATCTTTCTGTTACTCGAGTATATCAATCCTGTTACTCGAGTAAATCTTTCTTCTACTCGACTATCTTTTTGTTACTCGAGTATATCAATCATGTTACTCGAGTAATTCTTTCTTCTACTCGAAGTATCTTTCTGTTACTCGAGTATATCAATCCTGTTACTCGAGTAAATCTTTCTTCTACTCGAGTATCTTTCTGTTACTCGAGTATATCAATCATGTTACTCGAGTAATTCTCTCTTCTACTCGAGTAATCTTTTCTGCTACTCGAGTATATCAATCCTGTTTCTCGAGTAATTCTCTCTTCTACTCGAGTAATCTTTTCTGCTACTCGATTAAATTAATCATGTTACTCGAGTAATTCTTTTATCTACTCGAGTAGTCGTTTCTACCTCTCGAGTACCCGTAAGCTTGTTCTTGTGTAATCCGTTGCAGTCTACGTTCGGGCGCATTTTGGAGGGTCAAAACGGTGCCGTATGAAAAAATGGCTAACATGAAATTTGTTTGTATCGACGAGATCTACAACTTTTATGTTGGGCACTTTTTGATTTGAAGTCATACTAGACCTCTAATTTTATTTTCCGCAAACTGCTCGTACTTATACCATTTTTTTTTATATTTAGACAAAATATTTTATAAGTACTTATATATATATACTCTTATACTTAGGTTATTAGAAAAGAATAAACACTTCATCTTCTCCGATTCCTTCTCCCGAACCAGAGCAGCGTGAGCGAGAGAGAGAATATTTCGTGAACCTTCCGGTGGCCGCCGAAGGAGCTCCGGTGCTCGGAATCTTTAACCGAGCGTAGATCTGGAAAGCTCTCATCGAGAGCTACGCTATCGTGGTAAATTTTTCCCCTTTCCTCGAGTTTTCTCATTAGGTTTTTTCGTCCCTAACCCCCTTTTCGACTATTTTTGTTTAGATTTCAACTCCTCCCGTGTTCTTTTGCCCCGATCTGCGACGCGGAGCGATTCGGAGAACTTTTCCGGTAAAACCAAAGCAAGTGGTGGTTTCCCCTCATTTCTCCTTGTCCGATTTGATGGTAACGGTTCAGTTTTTATGTTCTTTAAAATTTTCTTCACTTTGTTTTCCAAGTTATTGCTACGATTAACCTTTTTGGATGATCACTCGAGATTGTAAGATTTTGTCTTGGTGAACTTGATCTTGTCATGATGTATTTAATCATTCTTGATGTGTCTTATTAATGCCTTTAAATGCATTACCTATCGTTATTGATCGTATTAGAGTTTGTCTAGGATTGTAAATTGTTCATAGGGGTTGATCAACCATGTCTTTGAACTAGAAGTGACAAGTAGAATCTGACGAGCCAAATCTAGAGATATTTTTGTGTTGTGGTTTCTTGGGTTTCTAAAATTTGCGGGAGTTAGTGGATAAAACCACCTCTGCATGGTCTGACTCCTTTATGGTACCTTGTGGAAGCCTACCGGGTTTTTTTTTGGGCATCTGCGGTGTATGGTGGAGAGTATGAGACTCCCTCGCAGTTAAGCGGATAAATTATTCGTGAGGGGTGTGCCCAGTTGAGTGACCACCTCGCCCGTGTTTTTGAGGTAGGGTCGACCACAGGTGCTTAGTAAAGCTAGTTAAATTTCTTCTTTATGTTTTTACTTTTGTTGTCCCCTTTTTGCCTTGAGAAATCTGGTGTATTTGTGAGAGTACGTGATGATTCACGTAGGTATTTCTTTCTTTTCCTGTTCGACACCTTACTTCAATACTGTTGGTCTTGGGTTGGTACCCCGTCTGACCTTTGTTTTATTTTGTTTACTTCTCTGCCTCCATTTGTCCCTCTTGCGGAGGTGTTCTGTCTTTGAAATGCCTCAGGTTCGAAGCATTAGCAGGTAGTGGAGCCGGTTTTGGAGCCTTGGCAGCAGCAGTTTGGCTGTAGTTTTCCCCCTCGTCGTAGCGAGGTAGTTTGTTGTTTTAGTTTTCTTTGCCTAGTTTCAGACATATTCATACTGTCGGTTCGTGTCAGGTTTTTGACGCCCACAGGATTGTTGATTTCTTTTGACACTTGCTAGCTGTTGTGGTTTTCTTATGTTTGGTTTACATTACTTGCTCTCTGGGATGATTTATTGTTAGGATTGCATGTTAGATATTTTTAACCTATAAAACCCTACTATTAGTAAAGCATACTTGTCATCTCTTTCAAAACTAAGCCACTACTTTCTATTTAGCGTAAAGACTTTCCTACACTTATTATAAATCTAGGGTTTGCATTGTATGAGTTGTTCCTCGGGGACATTTATACTCATGTAGGATATTAGAGTCAATTTAAATAAGTATTTTCCGCAAGCGTATAATTTATATTTTTAATCGTGAACTAGATGATTCACTAAGCCGAGGGATACGGCTACCATCATAACTTAAACTGGATTTTATTTATAAATATTTATGTTTTCTTTTAAAATGGTAGAGTTTGGAGTCTTTCCTGAACGTCTGCAGTTATCCCCTGCACGGCGTGGCATCACGACGCGTATTTTCCCCTTGCTCTAATATAATTAAATTGTTGGGAAAAATGCGGGTTGTGACATAGACTAACCCTCTCTTTCTAGATCCTAAAGTTTTATTTTCTGCATACTTGAAGCTTCATTGAGCTCAACTCCTTATGTTCTCCCTTGAACCCATAAGGATAATCTTAAGCTACACTTGGAGATCTGTTCAGACTATAAAGTCCTTTTTGAATAATCTCTCTCTGATATCACTTGAAAGTCTTTATATCAAGAATAGTTATACACCTAGAGGGAGGGTGAATAGGTTTCCTAGTCTTATATAACCACTTCGTGTTTTGGTATGTTGAGTGTTAAGTTATTTAGCTTGCTTTCAAGACACAAAACAACACATAGGTATTTATAGTGGTTTCCCAAGGTATGGGTACATCCACTGCCCCACCCACCTTTCTAACAGTGTGTTAGACAAGGTCAACTTCTCCAATCTTAGCTCAATGAGCTTACAATATAGATCACTTCGGATCTCTCAGACTCTTCAAGTCCTACCTCAGACCCAAGTCCCTACTACTTAGAGTAAATGATACTCCTACTGCTCAGTGATACACAGATCACCTATCTCGGACTTTAATTAAAGTCCTACACCTTAGTCTAGGAGGATAGCCCTACACTCAGAGAGTGAAACTCTCCTATAGCTCAGATCTGAACTAGATCCTACCTTAGGCCAAAGGCCCTACCTCAGATTCACAACTGAATCCTACCTCAGGCTCACAGGCTCAACAACTCAAAGAATAAATCTCCTACCTCAGGCACACATGCCCTACCTCAGATCCACAATAGGATCCTATCTTAGTCACACAGGCCCTACCTCTCAGCCTTTATAATTTATGCTATAGTTCAAATCTGTTAATATCTATAGAGTGAAATGAGTTTGTGTTGATGATTGACTCTAGAGAAATGATCTATGAGTCTACCTTCCCGAACTTAGTGAACTCATCCCAACTTTGACTTCAAGGAAATAGTCCTCTAAGTCTTCTTCTTCCTGAACTGAGAAAGCTCAGTCATATCTCCTTCACAACAATAAGATGGTTGATATTCAAGTTGGTTCTGCTTGTTCTGAGAAGTAACTTGCAGAGCACTGCTTCTTTAAGCCTTGATTGTTGTAGAGTTTTGGGCAGAGGCCTTAAAGAGGAGCAATAGATTTAAGCTTGCCCTGCTACTTGTTTTAACTCAGAAAAGGATCTTTCTGAACTTGTTAAATACTTTCTTCAACCAACTAACTTTTGCTTTGATTCTCCTTGGAACTCAGAAAGAAAACTCCCTAAACTTTCTGTTGAAGATAGATTTAATCTTCAGTGATTTATTCCTTCAACAGCCAACACTGTCTGTGAATCACATACTAACTGTAGAGAAGGTTCTTGGAAAACTTCTCCTTTGTCGAGAGGAAGAAGATGACCAGAAAGCTCTATTGTTGGGTATTATATCCACAATAACCCTGATTTGAAGAAGGGTCCAGTCAAGCTAAGATGAATTGAGGTTGTATTTGATATTTCTTTTTAGTTATGTACTTGCAGGTTTACAATGCCAAGTACACACTAATATTAGGTTACAGTGAGTCGGTAAATGCAGGACTGCACAATGTAATCCCTCATTGTGTAGGCTAATGTGTTAACTCACGTGTAATCTCTCTATTGGGGTGTACTTCTATCCCAAGTACAAGTGAAGGCTCAAGGATGTTCAAGGGTCAGACTCAAGAAAAACTATAATTTTACCTAAGTAAAATTTGGCGAGTATGGTTAAGCATACATGTTGAATTTGTCGGGTATTATCATTGATACACGCCGAATTCGTCGAGTATACAAACTAATACCCATCGAATTCGTCGTATATACTTAGGGTAAATTCATTAGTTTTTTGAAAAATCTATTAAGTAAAATTCGTCGAGTATCATTGAGCATACTCGCTAAATTTGTCGAATATATCTAATGATACTCGCTGAATTCGTCGAATATACTAAATGATAATCGCCAAATTCATCGAGTCCAGTCGACAGTACTTCTCTAGATTTTTCAAAGTCTAATTCGTCGAATATTAAAGCATTGAGTGCGTTGAGTTAACTCGACGACATTCGAAGAATATATCTCATGGTGTTGAGTGAGAAGAAAGCGTTGAGTGCAATGACAATGAGTGTGTCGAGTCAGTTCACCGATACTCGATGAATTCGTCGAGTATGCCAGGTGATTCTCGATGAATTTGTCGAGTATGACTCATCACCAAGGAGTTGAGTGACCAGCCGGCCTGTGATGTTTTTTCTAAGTCTTTTTGGTCGTATATCAATATGTATTCGACGAGTATCATTATGATACTCAATGATAATCGACGAATTTGACTTAGGACATTTTTCGAAAATTTCTTCCTCCTATCACGGGTTCAGTCGGCCATGTACAGTGCTTTTCAGATTTCATTTTTGGAAATCTTTTATAGTCGTTTCATTTTGAATATCTCTATAAATACCTAGAGTAATTTTGAAATGATAATGGATCTTGAAAACCTAATCTCTCAAATCAATTTTCACTCTTTCCAGAAATAGCAATCGTTGACCGCACACTCTGGTTTTCACGAGTTTCTTCCGATCGGCTGCAACAACGAGAAATATTCTTCGACAACGACTTCTTTGACTGTATCGCTTTCTCGTTCAAGATCTGATTTACTCTAGTCCTCGTTGGTTGAATATTCAAGATCAAGATTCAAGATCCAAAGATTACAAGTTTTTTCGAGTTCTCCAAGATTCAACTTCCATCCTTCAAAAAACATCGGATCAAAATTGGAATCGTGTGTTGTGTTGTAATTTCTTTTTCAATATTATAGGAGATTTTTCTCCGAGTTTTGTAGATCCGTTTGTGGATTGAGAGAGTAGATCCGGTTGTGGATCAAGTGTGTAGATCCGGTTTATAGATCGAGTTGTAGGAGAGTTTATTCTCCGAGTGGTAGGAGCTCTGTCTCCGAGGTGTAGAAGTTGTGACTCCGAGGTATAAGATTTGACGAAATCTGAGTTTGGAGAAGTAGCCGAATCGTACCCTTTGTGGTAGATAGGCAAGGAGGGACAATGGACGTACCCAATATGGGGAACCACTATAAAAATCTCTATGTTTGTCTGCTTGTCCTTTAAATATTTTTATTCCGTAAAAAAACGCAAACATCACCTATTCACCCCCCTCTAGGTGATTTAGGTAGACGCTAGATACTTTCAATTGGTATCAGAGGGGCGTTTTGATCGATAAGGCTAACAACTTGATCACGATCCATGATCTAGCGTTAAGAGATTTTGCACAGTCACCATAGATCGAAGAAAATATATGTCTTCCATGAAGTTACCAGTGTGCACCAAAGAGAACTTTCCTATGTGGAAAGAAAGAGTACGGTTCTACATGGAAGTTGTAGATCCGAGAATTTTTCAGATCATGAAAGAAGGACCACACATCCCTACACAAGCTTCAACTATAAATCCAGCAATTCAGATTCCAAAAAAGTTGATGGATCTCACTAAGGATGAAATTACCCTAGTCTCCCTATACAAGAAGGTGAAGAATATAATAGCTAGTGCAGTGGACGATTCATTGCTCCCAAACTTATTCCACTATAAATCTGCCAAGGAGATATGGGTCTGCCTGGTGGTACTTATGGAAGGGACTGAAGAAGTGACAGATGATTGCAGATCGTTGTTGAATCAAGAGTATGAAGCCTTTAAACAAGGTGTCAATGACTCCATAGCTGAAAGTTTTGAGAACTTTTTCAGATATTCAACGGCCTTAGGAACTATGGTCGTGAATTCACTCATGGTGAACTAAACAACAAATTCCTCAGATCTCTGACTAAGGAATGGGACACCAAAGTGGTTGCCATTAGAGAGTTTGGGAAGCTGCCGGAGATAGAACCACAGAACCTATTCGGAAAGCTTCTCTCCTATGAAATCCAAATGAACACCAAAAAGAAGGAGGAGCAAGCCAACCGATCTTCAATCAAAGAGAAGTCTACAGCCCTAAAGGCTGAAGGTTCATGGAAGTCCAAAGCTATGTCACCCATAAGGACACGAGCTCCTGACACTCCTGAAGACTCTGAGCCCAGCACATCAGGCTCTGAGCTATCAGACGGAGAGTTCTCCTTAATCTCCAAGCAGTTTAAGAAAATGATGAGCAAGAGGAGACAAATGAAGAATAAGTCTTCCTCTTCAGATTACAGAAGATCACATCGTGACGGTGATCGTACGAAGAAAAGCTAAAATAAGGAGGACAGGTATAAATCGAAACCTAGTAAATTTTCTTCATCTAATGTTGTTTGCTACTGTTGTAATAAATCAGGTCACATGATCACGGAGTGTCCATATAAGAAGAAGGATAGCTCTAGGAAGGACGAGAAGAGATCCTTCAAAGGAAAGAAGAAAGAAGAAAAGAGCTTTGTCGCTAAGAAGTCGAAGACTCTTAGCGACAGTGACTCGAGCGAGTCAAGTTCTGAAAATGAAGAAGCTTACTTTAGGCATTTGGCTCAATCTGACGAAAAAGTGGGCGACTCAGAGTACCACGGGAAGGTAAACTCGCACACCATTCTATCAAAATCTGGAACCTCCACCAATGGTTATGAAGACTACTCTTCGGATGAGAACAAATCAGAGTTTATGGCTCAGCACGAGCACCTCTTAATGGCTTTCGACAAATGTCGTAAGTTAGTCTGAAAGCAAGTTAAGGGGATTGCCTCCCTCAAGGCAATGGAAATGGAGCTAAAGGAATAAATTGCAAAATTGCTTCCTGCCATAGATGAAGTCCACTCCATGAAAGAGGAACTCAAGGGCTCCGCTGAGATATTAATTCTAAAAGAAAAATATCTTGATGAGCTGCAAGAAAACATCGTGGTGGAGAGAAAACTCATTGAGAGCTACTCCAAGCCGAAGACTGTTCTGCCTATCATTGATGAGTTCTCCGCTCAAAAGAAGTGTAGTGGTCTTGGACACATCCATGGAAAAGGTAAGACTGCCAAGAAGGCTAGCACCAAAGAAAAGGGGAAGGCACCCATGGATCAACCTTCATTCAGGAAAGTAATCTTTCTAACAAACAAGTTTGACCTTGAATCGTCCTATGGTCATCATGCTAGGCCTACTCATGTAGATCCCAAGAACAGATACAGGGATGGACCCATCCCCGTGACTTTAGTGCCAGCGTATTCAAGGCACTGTTTAAGGAAATCCAGATGAAGAGTAATGGTCCATATGTGCATGGCCATAATAATAAGAAGGCACCAAAAGCCATATCTGCTATGTCTAAGGCTAAGGAGATGGGAATCCCTTATGTATGATGCAACCAGGAGGCCTCCACCTCTAAGAATGTTACCCCTACTAGACCCCACTTCAAAGGGTAAAGCAGGAGTACAAACAAAGGTACAACAGATTCGACTGTTGGTGTAGCGGCAAAATTGGTCATTTTGGCGCAGACTATTGGTATAACCCTGCCAATCTTGTAACTCCTAGAGTTAGCTATGCGAGACCGACCACTCACAAGGCTAATGTTCCTAGAGGGAGTATGCTGACCAAGAATTAAGGACCCAAATATGTTTGGGTTCCTAAGGTAAACTGATTTATTTTTGCATGAATGTCCAAAGGCCAATAGAACTTCGATCTTATATTTAGACAGTGGATGCTCTCAGCACATGACCGGGACAAGAAGCCTTTTGCGTGATTATACCCCAGTCAATGACGGACCAAAAATCATCTTTGGAGGTTCAGATCGGGGAACAACAAAAGGTTATGGTATGATTTCCAATGGTGTAGTCTCTTTTACAGACGTTGCTTATGTTGAAGGATTATACCATAATCTTATAAGCATAAGTCAACTATATGACAAACGCTACATTGTTGAGTTCTGCAAGGACAAGTGTCTGATAAAATCGTCTGCAAATTTGGAGACGGTCTTAACTGGCACTCGGAGTAGAAATATTTTCTGTTTAAATTTCCTTTGCTCAGACACTTCTACCCCAGTATTCTTTTTGGCAAAAAGTAGTGCATCTTTCTGTGACCAATGGTACAAGAGATTAGCACATATTAATTTTAAAACCTTAAAAAATGCTATTTTCTCACAACTTAGTGCGTGATGCCCCCAACATTAAGTGACTTAAAGAGAGTCCATATCACTCATGTTAAATGAGTAAGCAGACACGGGCTACCTTCAAGGGTATTACTGAGAAAGATTCTTCTCGAAGCTTATACTTTCTTCACGTGGACTTATTCGGTCCTATGTCTATTCACAGATTAGGAGGTAAGGTCTATACATTAGTAATCGTTGATGCCTATTCACATCTTATACTTTCTTTCACTAATTTTTTCTGACAAAGTCAGAACGAACTAAACTGCTCAGTGGTCAAAATAAGAAGTGACCACGGAATAGAGTTTGAGTCTGGTGTCATGATAGAGTTCTGTGAAAGTCAAGGTATCTTTCATGATTTTTTCTCCCCACGCACTCCACAACAAAATGGTGTAGCAGAGAGAAGGAAAAGAACCCTCATTGAAGCATGTATAACCATGTTGAACGACACTTCACTTCCGGAACACTTCTGGGCTGAAGCAGTCAACACGGCTTGTAACGTGCAAAACAGAGCACTCATCAACAAAAGCTATCATAAGACCCCCTATGAGCTATTGAAGGGCAGAAAACCAACTGTGTCCTACTTTAGAATCTTTGGAAGCAAATGCTTCGTACTTTATAATGGGAAGTATTAATGCACAAAGTTTAGTGAAAAATGTTTTGAAGGTATTTTTATACGATGTAGTAGGCATAATAAGACATATATGATTTTTAATAAGAAAATCCTAGTGATAGAAGAATCTATAAATGTTGTATTTCATGAGACAAGCTTGCTCTATAATAGCTCGTCTAGTATTGTTGGTGCAGATGCAAGTACCAGGTTCAAGGAGCTAAGCTTGGATGAAACAGACAAGGAATACGGTCCAAGCTCAGTAAAGATCATCGATCCAGGCTTGGTGGATGAAGAACCTCTAGAGGAAGAAGTGCCTCAACCCATATAGGATGCACAAGATGATGTAGAGCCCGCTGGAGAGAAGGAAAGGAATCTAGGGTTCCGACACCTAAGAGACCACCCAGCTGATATAATCATTGGAGAGCCAGGTGACGGTGTGAGAATCAGAAGAGGTACATCTAACGAAGTTTTGCATCTGAGTTTTCTGTCTCAGGTTAAACCGAAGAAGTTCAAGGAAGCGAACAAAGATGCCTCTTGGATAATGACAATGCAAGAGGAGCTCAACTAGTTTGAAAGATTCAAAGTCTGGGAGCTAGTACCTAGGCTCAAAGGACATAACGTGGTAGGCACCAAGTGGATATTCATAAACAAGCTGGACGAGAATGGAGTAATCATCTAGAATAAAGCCCGGCTTGTATCTCAAGGATACCGACAATAAGAGGGGATCGACTTTGACCAGACCTTTGCTCTAGTGGCCAAGCTCGAAGCGATCAGGTTGTTTCTTGCATATGCTTCCCTCAAAGGTTTCACTGTCTACCAAATGGACGTGAAGTCAGCATTCCTGAATGGGGATCTGAAAGAGGAAGTATACGTAGCATAACCCCCAGGTTTTACAAACTCTAAATTCCATGATCATGTTTTCTTTTTAAATAAAGCCCTATATGGTTTAAAGCAAGCTCCCTAAGCTTGATACGATACGTTGTCTAGCTTTTTTCTTGAAAACAATTTCACAAGGGGAAAGATAGACAAGTCATTATTTCTTAGGTAAGTTAAAGGCAAGATTTTGCTAGTGCAAATCTATGTCGACGACATCATATTTGGTTCTACGAAAGATAACCTTTGCAAAAAGTTTTCTAAATTTATGATGGGGAAGTTTGAAATAAGCAGTATGGGAGAGCTGAAGTATTTCTTAGTGAAAGAATTGATTTCAAGAACTGTTAAATACCTAGAGGGGGGGGTGAATAGGTTTAATTCAATTAACTTAGGAAGTTATAATTTTAACACAGTATTGCTAGTTATACTACATCAATCTCAGCACAGATAATCAGCAAACACATCATTGCACACACAGATTTGTAGTGGTTCCCCAATTTATGGGTACATCCACTATCCTCCTCTGCCAATATAGCAGTATACTAGATTCGGCCCAACTTCTTTCCTCTTTTTCAGATCCAGAGATCTTACCACTCAGAACCCCAAATGGTTCCTACAACTCAGACTTCTATAAGTACTACAAATTAGATCCTCAAGATCTTACAGCTCAGATTCATCCCAAGAACCCTACCTTAGAGTGAGTCCACACTCCTACCACTCAGGAAATCAAGCCCTACCTTAGCCCTTATAACCAGGCCTACAACTCAGAGAAATTAATATCCTACACTCAGATCAATGAATAGATCTTACATAAAATTGAAAAGGTATTTTATAATATCTTCACCCAGATGGAGAGAGAGGTGAAGGCTTCCTGACAGATCTTGAATAATCTGTCTTCTTTTGATCCTTGTTGCAAAGAACCTGATCTAACCTCACTTAGCTTATTCAAAGCATATTGAAAATAGAAAATTAAGTTTGATCTTCTTGAGAAATTAAAGTCGATCCACGATCCAACTTCTTTCTCCTTATAGATTTGAAACTGTAATCTCTGACAGATCTGATAAGATACTGTCTACTTTAGAAGTTCTTCTTCTTCTAACTCTTCTGATTGTTGATCAGATTCTGAAAGCTTCCGCATTTTTTTGTCTTAAGCTTCTCTCCTTTTATATAGATCCCGTCAGAGATCACCGGCTGATCCAGTTGATAACTGACATCTAACAGTTCTGACAGCTTTGATACTTTGATAGTTCTGACAGCTGTCAAGTCCTCGATCTTGAGATCTGTTACTTAGAGTATTTAACTCAGCTGATAGTGTTGTGACACAAATATAATGTGTGTTGACACAGATAAAGTATGTGTCGACACAATTTCCAGGGTGTCAACACAACTCCTTTTATGTTGTCGACATACTTCAGAAACTATTGACACAGCTCTTTATTCAGTCTCGATACAGCTTTTGTAGAATGTGTCGACACAAGTCCTGTGTGTCGACACAGCTTTTCCATGTATGAGTGATGTTATCCCAAGTCCGGGGTTTCGACACAATTGTTTCTTCTAATGTCAACACTTCAAGTCTAAGTGTGTCGACACAGCTCCTGAGTGTCGACACAGCTGATGTCGACTCAAATTCTGTGTGTCGACATAAGTCATGTGTGTCTACACAGCCTTGTTTCTTATCTCAACACAGCTCCTTCAAAGGTGTCAACACATTATAAGTATCTCAATGCTTTTGTACTTTGAATATTCTCTATATTGTTTAGTCTGCACAAATAAACTCAATATACCATCAAATATAACATGATGTATATCATTGAGTTAAGTGAGGCTTCTCCAAATCAGGTACACAATTTCCAATGTACCCAATAATCTCCCCCTATTTGGAGAAGTCATAACCCATAGTCAATGATATACACCATTACAAAAAAAGGTAATAAACATGATGTACATGGATATTTCAAAGACAGGGTTATACATAAGCAGAAATAGCAAGTTATACACAAATATCCCAAAATGAAACATCATAAAGGAACATATGCAACTTATAGATAGAATTATCCAAAAAATGATATAATATATTCAGGCAATAAAGGAATTCTTCATTTTATAATGAACAGGCTTAGGATTAACATGGTTTTATAGAACAAAAATTATATGGTTCTCAACTTAATCAATCTAAACCTAAGACTAATCAGGTTCCTTGATGATTATCCCCTTGCCAGGTTGAAAAGTAGCTTTAACTTCTATTTTAGTATCAACAGCTAGCCTCTTCCCTTTGAAGTCTTTTTACTTGAGTTGAGAAGCCTTAAGCTTTTGTCTCTCAAAGTAATGAAACGGCTTTGGAAAATATTTGCACGGCTCTGTGGAATTAGCAGGAATAACCCTAGCCTTTAGGTCCCTCCTAAACTTTTAAATTTCATCCAATTGTGTAAGATACTTGTCCCATTCTTGCTTGGAGTACAACTTTCCCCTGTCATACTTATTATTATTAGCTGCCTTCCATGCAGTTAAAATGATATTTCTGGAGGTTGGACTCCATTGCTCGAAGTCAGACCTTGTTTTTGCCTATTCTTTAAACCTTTTCTTTGACAGTTGGGCTTCTTTCACTTTCAGTAGTACTGACTTAGCCATCTCCACTTCTTCTGAAATCGCTGGCAGTGTATTCAGAGGAGGGTTATACATGTGCTGGACTGCCTGCTGAATTTCTTAAAACTTTGGAGGAGGATAGATGACTTGTGCCACTTCCTATTGAATGCCCTCCATGAGAGCCGGTTGGCAGGCAGAGTCTGCAGTGTTGTCATCATCACACAGGGGTGGATATCCCAAAGTAGCTCTGATGCTATTAGATATCCATTTAGCATGATCAGAGCTAGCTTTGACTAGCACTCTCTGCCCCTTTATGACTTCTCTAGCAATATGATCTCTGAGATCATTTTTCTAAAACCTGGCCTGATCTACTACATGATAGTTTCCAGTGGTATAGTAGTCCTTGAACTTCTTTACTTAATTAGAAATGGCAGTCTCATAAGTCTGTATTATAGTTTTGACTACTGCCAAATCCAGTTGTATCTGTGCTTCTATAACAGATACTTTGGTATCCATATGAGTTGTAAGTGCAGTGGTTTGTTCACCCAATTTTGTAAGATTGATGGAGTATATTTCAACCAAATTCTCATTTTTTTCTTTTCTGATTCTCTAGAACATATCCTTGCTTGGTTACTAGATCATCCACCTTAGTTTTAGTTGTTTATTGTTTGGCAATGTAGACTACAACATTTCCTCTCTTGTGGAAGCAATCTGTCATCTCCTTCTTTAGTAGATTGACTTCAAATCTTATAGATTTTATGTCCCGTGCCAAATGGAATTGCAGCTCCTTGTGGCTTTCATCCGCATACTTCTATAGAGCTAGCCTTTGCTCATCAAGCTCTACTTGCAGTTGCACTAGCAGTGAACTGAAGTCCATTACTGGAGCAGGAGATGGTGTACTAGCCTTTAAGGCTTTCTTGTAACCAGAGCTCTTCTTCCTTACCTCCATAATTTTCCTTTTTTTTAGGACGGAGGATTCTTCCTCATTATTTGAATCATATGAACTATCAATTTCCACTATTTTTCCTAGAGCATCTGCATCTTATCTAGGGGCTAAGTCTGGCACCTCCCCCTCAACCCTTGCATCTAGTTGAATAATAGAAATATCTGCATTATTGAAAGACAACATAGGCAATTGATAAACCTCTAATACCAATTGAAAGTTAGGGGAAAGATCTTATTTACTCTAATTAAATATATATGTTAAATAAAAGAGTAAGCAAATCACACAAATAAAGAAAAGAGAGCAAGCAACACAGAAGACATAAGGATTATAGTGGTTCCCCTAAACTTGGGTACATCCACTCTTCTACCACCCTGGTAGAAATCCACTAGCAGGTTTTTCTCAAGTGACTGCCACCATAAGATCTATTTACAGGGAGATCTCATAACCCTTTAGGCTTTTGATCAGGTGCCCAAAAACCAACACAAGTCTTTTGATAAGGAGACTTGACAACCAGGTGGTTAACTTTTGAAGGGAGTTAATAAACCCTGTGTACAGTGGGGTGAAGAAGGTGATGTTATCTTCTCTTTTCTCTAAACAACAAAGAAGACATTAGTGGATTGCTTGATGTTGTCAAAGCTCTCCCTGAGATGATTATTGTTCGGGAATGATGGGAGCTTTGCTTCAGGGTATAGACCTTCAGATTGATGTTGATCTCCAGCAAGCTTTTCATACTTATATTGATTTGTGTCTCTTGAAAGCCTGGAGCAGATGAAGAACTCTGTGAAAATCTTGATTGATGCAGAGTTCTTTCTTCTCTATAAAAGTGAAAAGCCTTCTAAGTTTTTCTGTTCTTGTTTTTGTCTTTCTATTGTTCTCTCTATATCAAATTCAGACATTTGAATTCATTTATCTTGACAATGGCTGAAACATTCGTGAGAGAGTAGAAGATGCCTTGGGAATTAATTCTGAAATAACTTCTGAAACGACCCACATTTAATGTTGCCTTTGAACAGCTATTTCCATTAGGAATGTTTAGCATTAAATATTCTGGGCTTTAATTGACTGTAATTAATCCTTAAGTTAATCCGCCAACTGTAAATAAATAGTCCTAGAATTACTGCACATATTTCGTCGACCGGAGCTTGCAGATCATCGATCTCAGCTCAGAGATCATCGAGCTGAATTTCTGAATTGAGGTCGAAGTTCGTCGACCAGAGATAAGAGTTTGTCGAGTTGAACTAGATTTCATCAAACTAAACTTCTGGCTTGAGATCAGGGATCGTCGACCTGAGCTCGGATTTCGTCGAGCTCAGCTCAGAGATGGAACTCTGAGTTCGTCTACCAGAGTTCGACTTTCGTCGACCTGAATTCCTGACTTTGTCACAACAACATTTCTTGGAATTCTTTCAGCAATTCTCTTGAAATCTTTTGAGGCTAACCTGGAAGCAAACCTATGACCCATGACTATACAATGTGGGTCAATCTAAGCAAGCTTATTAGAGATCCTTGCCCAAATTAGAACAAGGGTTTCAACAATCTCCCCCTATTTGGGTGAGGATACTATTTACACAAAAATAAATAAAATACAAAGCAAAACAATCTGCCTGAATTATAAATTTTTCAATAGATGTACAAGGATGCTTTGAGAAAATAAAATAAGTAACATAGAGATACTACTGCAACCTCCTAAGCAAATTCTCTTTACAAAGAGAATAAACAATCTTCCCCTAAACAGCCACTGATGTATTCTCTATATTGGCTAAAACTATAGCTTTTGATTACTATCAAATACCACTGTTCCTTTGTGGTAAGATAGGTCTTTTTCTAAAAAGAGATGTTAGGAGTTCTGGACCCAGATTACCGTCGGTCTTGGTTCTCTTTCATAATAATTAGATATAAAAGAATATTCAGATTGATCCTTGTATCCAAGTGGATGATATTTCCTAGGAGGGATTATCCACTCAGTAAAAGGATTTATAAGATGTTGAGTTTGATTATGATTTTGAAATAAGTTAAAATTTCTACTCTAAAATTTTGGGTTCGATGAAAAATAATTTCGTCGATTTGAGTTCGATGATTGATATTGAGTTTGTCTACCTCTGTTCACATAATGATAATAGTTGTTTTTTGTGTTCCACGATCGTCGATCTCGGTTCAAAGAAGTGTATTTATTTCGTCGAGCATAAATTCCTGAACAGTTAAAATCAAAATCTTTGTTCATAGTTCATCGATCTGAGTTCGACGAATAGTGTTGTTTTCATCGAGCTTGGTTCGACGAATTATATTGAACAAAAATTTTCTAAAGATTTTTAGTTTGATTTGGTAAAACTTCAGTTATTTTGTCTAAATCTATTAACTTTTCTTTGCCTTTAATTGATTCTAATGAAGCTATTTTTTCAAAAGTATTTTTTAAATCTTCTTTGAGTTTTTTGTTTTCAGAAGATAGATTATTTACTTTCTCTCTGAGAAGTTTTATTTCCTTCTCAGATAGAATTAAATCTTTACATAGGATTTTAAAATTTCTTTAAATTGATTTGAAGAAAAATCAAAAGAAGAGATTACCTGATCCACTTCTGATTCACATTCTGATTCAGAGTCTGATTCTTCATCAGAGTTGCTGCAAGATGCATTTATTGCCATCAGGCAAAACTCTTTTGCTCTTAACTCTTCTTCATCTTCAGTTGTACAGGATGAATCTTTAGAGTCACTCCAAGTTTCAACTTAAAGGTTTCTTCCTTTAGGTTATCCAGCATCCATTGTTGTGAGGGAGTCCCACATATCTTTTGCTAATAAACATTCAGCAATTTCCTGGAAAATGTCATCAGACATTGGTTGTGCAAGAATATACATTGCTTGTGCATCAGTAATCTTTAGCCTTTTCTGGGCTTTTGTCCATTGAAGTGATGGAACAGAGTTAATGCTAGATGTTTCCACTGGTTAATAAGGAACTGTCAAAATGGAATTGTAAATGGCTTCATTAATAGAGTTCATAAAAAGCCTAATCCTTGTTTTCCATAGTGCAAGCTTATCTAGATTGCACATAGGAGGTCTGGTGCTTGAAAATTCTTCATTTTGTGTCATGATAAACTCTTAAGAAATATAAGATCTGCCATATCGTTTTGGTTCAGGTGTTAGCCTATACAACCAAAGTAACGACCCTCTGATACCAATTGAAAGACAACTTAGGCAATTGATAATCCTCTGATACCAATTGAAAGTTAGGGGAAAGATCTTATTTACTCTAATTATATATATATATATATATATATATATATATATGTTATATAAAAGAGTAAGCACAACACACAAATAAAGAGAAGAGAGCAAGCAACACAAAAGACACAAGGATTATAGTGGTTCCCCTAAACTTGGGTACACCACTCTTCTACCACCCTGGTAGAAATCCACTAGCAGGATTTTCTTAGGTGACTGCCACTACAAGATCTATTTACAGGGAGATCTTACAACCCTTTAGGCTTTTGATCAGGTGCCCAAAAACCAACACAAGTCTTTTGATAAGGAGACTTGACAACCAGGTGGTTAACTTTTGAATGGAGTTAATAAACCCTATGTACAGTGGGTTAAGAAGGTGATGTTGTCTTCTCTTTTCTCTAAACAACAAAGAAGACTTTAGTGGATTGCCCAATGTTGTCAAAGCTCCCCGTGAGATGATTATTGCTCAGGAATGATGGAAGCTTTGCTTTAGAGTGTAGGCCTTCAGATTGACGTTAATCTTTAGCAAGCTTTTCAGACTAATATTGATTTGTGTCTCTTAAAAGCCTGGAGAAGATGAAGAACTCTTTGAAAGTCTTGATTGATGCATAGTTCTTTCTTCTTTGTAAAAGTGAAAAGCCTTCTAGGTTTTTTTCTTCTTGTTTTGTCTTTCTGTTGTTCTCTCTATATCAAATTTAGACATTTGAATTCATTTATCTTGACAATGGCTGAAGCATTCTCGAGAGAGTAGAAGATGCCTTGGGAATTAATTATGAATGAACTTCTGAAACGACCCACATTTAATGTTGCCTTTGAACGACTATTTCCATTAGGAATGTTTAGCATTAAATGTTCTGGGCTTTAATTGACTATAATTAATCCTTAAGTTAATCTTCCAACTGTAAATAAATAGGCCTGGAATTACTACACATATTTCATCGACTGGAGCTCGCAGATCGTCTATCTCAGCTCAGAGATCATCGAGCTGAATTTCTGACTTGAGGTTGAAGTTCGTCAACCAGAGATAAGAGTTTGTCGAGCTGAACTGGATTTCATCAAACTGAACTTCTTGCTTGAGATCATGGATTGTCGACCTGAGCTCGGATTTCATCGATCTTAGATTAGAGATGGAACTCTTAGTTCATCGACCAAAGTTTGACTTTCGTCGACCAAAATTCCTGACTTTGTCACAACTGCATTTCTTGGAATTCTTTCAGCAATTCTCTTGAACTCTTCTGAGGCTAACCTGGAAGCAAACATATGACCCATGACTATACAATGTGGGTCAATCTAAGCAAGATTAATAGTGATCCTTGCCCAAATTAGAATAAGGGTTCCAACAATTGTGAACCTCTTATTGCTCTTCAAACTTAGAAACATGCTCCTCATATTTTCAAGTTTGCTCCTCCTGGAAACCAGTTGTCTCTTCCAAGTGAGTTTCTTTCTTAAGAAGTTGTGGCTGATTAAGAACTTGCACATCTTGTGCTTCTTTCTCAGTAGTTTCTGCAACTGAGTTGATTTCCAGTACTACTTCAATGATAGTGAGATTGGCAGTCTCACTATCCAAGGCTGCTTCATTGATAACTCCCCCTGGGACTAATATCTCTTGGTTGTCTGTCACGTGGACAGTCTCCCTATGAATCTGAACTTTAGTACCAGGTGTGGGGCTAGGAGACTTCCTTGGTTATTCAGTGACTTCTTCATCAGAACTGAACTCTACTCTTTCCTCTTAATCACTGGAGGATACAACATCCTTTGCTGCAGATTTATTTTTCATCACTTCCTTCAGCTATTTTTTTGGTGCAGGTGCATCTTTCGACAACACCCTTTCCCACTTAGACAGAATCCTAATGTCCATTCTCCTCATATGATTTATCTTAGAGCTAGCACATTGGTCTAGTATTTCTGGTATACTTGAAACCAGATACAGACTGAGAATTCTTCCCAGATTAGGTTTTTTAATTCCTTCCTTTATCTTCTCAAAGACAACTATTGTCCAGTCTGTCTTCACCTTGAAGATTATCCTTGTCATAAGGCTGAACATATAGGAAGAGATCCTATCATGTCCCACTCTCTTGCAGAGAATGACTTTTCCTAACACTTGAGAGAGGAACTTTCCTTGGGAATTCATTCCCTTTTTGTTCATTGATGATCCAATCTTGGTGGATGATGGCATCCCACACCACTTTAGTGCTTCAGCAGTCATGGATGAATCAATATCTTCTTCTTGTTTGATCTTGGGAAGATGGAGGAGCTTGCGCAAACTTTTTAGCGAGATTTTCACCCTTGATCCTAGAACAGTAGACTTGATTTTTCCTCCCTCAAATCCAGGGAAGCATTTGAGTAGAATTCAATTACTTCTTTCTTCCAGATCCTTGTAGGCTCATAAATAAGAAATTCCAGACCAGCTTCGTGGATTAGGTCAACTACATCCTTAATTTCTTGTGCAACACCGTCGAATGCTTGTCGAACAAGCTCATACCTATCGTTAATGGTATCGTACATCTTTGGTGCCATTGGAGGTGAAAGAATACCACTTGAATGAATTAATGGTTGAAGAGTGACGACTGGAGATTCCTTTGTCTCGACACTCAGGGTTCAATCTCTTGAAAGTTTCGAGACGCGTGGTCAACTAGTTCTTGTTGCCTCCTATTTATAGTATTCTATAAGGAAGGCCAAACGTCGCGCTTATATTAGAATATTGCGTGTCGACACATGGTTACTCATGTCAACTCCGGCTACTAAAGTCTCGACAGAGAATCTTAAGTATCGATAATTCTATGTGTCGACACTAAAATCTAAGTTCTCGACAGCTTTGTATCAACACAATCGGTTTACTTTGTCAAATGTTGAGTGAACTCATTGAATTTTCTTATATACCACTTAGCTGACTTTATTCAATATTTAACATTCCTAATTCAATTTTAAAACAATTGAATTTACTTTCTTCGAGAGGTTTAGTGAAGATATCAGCTACTTGTTTTTCAGTAGAGACAAACTCTAGACTAATGTCTTCTTTCTCAATATGTTCTCTAATAAAATGATACCTAATTTATATGTGCTTAGTTCTGTTATATGAAATAGGATTTCTAGCAATAGAAATAACACTAGTAGAATCACAAAATAAATGAGTTCTACTTAACTTGATCTCATAGTCTTCAAGCTGATGCTGAATCCACGGCAATTGAGCATAGCAGCTGCCTGCAGATATGTATTCTGACTCTACAGTGGAGATAGCAACATTAGTCTGCTTCTTGCTGCTCCATGACACTAATCTTCCACCTAGGAATTGACATGTACCAGTAGTACTTTTCCTGTCTTCCTTGCAGCCTGTAAAATCTGCATCTGAAAATCCAGTTAGCAGAAAATCTCTATTCTTAGGGTACTATAGACTAAGATTTGGTGTGCCCTTAAGATACCTTAAAATTTTCTTTACAGCAGAATAATGAGATTCTTTAGGGCATGCCTAGTATCTAGCACAAACATATATAGCATACATGATGACAGGCCTACTTGCAGTTAAATAGAGAAGGGAGCTAATTATCCCTCTATACAAAGACTTATAAACAAGTTTCCTTGCCTCATCTTTGCCTATATGCATACTTGACCCCATTGGAGTTCTCATGGTGGAGGCAGTCTCCATACCATATTTCTTAATCAACTCCTTGGCAAACTTAGACTGGGATATGGATAAGCCATCATCAGCCTGACTTACTTGGAGTCCAAGGAAGAATTTTATCTCACCCATGCTGCTCATCTCAAACTTATTTTGCATGAGTTTTGCGAAATTCATGCAAAGATTATTATCAGTAGATCCAAAGATAATGTCATCAACATATATCTGGACTAGGATGATCTTGACTTGGATTCCCTTAGGAATAGGGTCTTGTCTATATTACCCCTTGAGAATTTGTTCTTAAAGAGGAAAGTAGACAATGTCTCATACCAAGCTCTAGGGGCTTGTTTTAACTCATATAGAGCTTTCTTAAGCCTATAAACATAATCAGGAAAGTGAGGATCTACAAAACCTGATGGCTGAACCACATATACTTTCTCTTTTAAATCTACATTCAGGAATGCTGACTTGCCATCCATCTAAAAGACCTTGAATCCTTGTCAGGCTGCATATGCAAGGAATAGTCTTATTGCTTCTAGTCTTGCTACTGGGGCATAGGTCTGGTCAAAATCTATCCCTTCTTCCTACATGTAGCCTTTTACCACCAATCTGGCCTTGTTTTTGACAATAATACCATTCTCATCTAACTTATTCCCAAAGATCCACTTAGTCCCTATGATATTATATCCCTTTGGTCTGGGAACCAGATTCCAGACTTTACATCTTTTGAACTGGTTCAACTCTTCCTATATGGCCCCAGTCCAGTATGAGTCTTGTATAGCCTCTTCAAACTTCTTTAGTTCTAATTGTGACAGGAAGCTTGAACATAGAGCTGAGTTCAAGCTCTTACTTCTGGTCATTACACCATGTCTTGCATCACCAATAATTTGATGAGCTGGATGGTCTCTTAGATGTCTTATAGCTGGAGGTAATCTTTCTTCAGCTTATTGTTCTTCATTTCAAGCAGCTTGTTGTTCTTCAATGTCTTCAGCTGGATGTTCTTCATCCACAACTTGTGAGTCTTGAGATCCCTCTAGATAGCATCTATCATCTTGTGTATCCTGTCTTGCTGGAATATCTTCCCTGATGGTCAGCTTGTCCATCTTATCATTTAAACCTATAGAACTAGATGAAGTGCTTGGCAGCTCATTGTTAATTAACTTAGACTCATCAAAAAAAACATGGACAAATTCTTCTATAACTTGAGTAGTCAAGTTATAGATCCTATATGCCCTACTATTATTGCAGTACCCAAAAAATATCCCTTCTTGGGACTTGGCAGCAAACTTAATCACATAAGACTTACCATTGTTAAGTACATAGCACTTGCTACCAAAAATCCTAAAATATTATAAGTTTGGTTATTTTTCCTTTAAGAATCTCATAGGGAGTCTTCTTGTGGCTTTTGGTGATGGAAGCCCTATTGAGGACATGACAAGTAGTATTTACTGCCTCAGCCCAGAAATATTCTGGGAGAGAAGTGTCATTTAACAAGGTCATACCAGCCTCAATTAGAGTTATGTTCTTCCTTTCAACAATTCCATTTTGCTGGGGAGTTCTAGGTGAGGAGAATTCTTGATGAATCCCAAGCCCTTCACAGAACCTTGTCATGCATTTAGATAAAAACTCAGTCCCATGGTCACTTCTAATTTTGACCATAGTACTATTAAGCTCATTCTGAATCTGCTTAACATATGTCTGGAAGACATCAGAGGTATCTGATTTCTTCCTTAGAATGAATACCAAAGCAAATCTAGAAAATTCATCAAAAACCACAAGGGTATAGACTTTCTTACCTAGACTATGAAATGGCATAGGACCAAATAGATCCATATGCAGGAGGTATAAACACCTCACAGAGTCTTTGGTGACAAGACTTTAGAAGGAATTCCTGGTCTGCTTGCCCTTTTGACAAGCTGAGCAGATTCCCTCCTTAATTCACTTAACCTTAGGACCATTTCTCACTAACTCTTCACTAAAGAGTTTACCTATGGTCTTGTAATTCAGGTGAGCTGGCCACTTGTACCATTGGACAGAATGAGAAGCTTTCTCTTCTGCAACTAGGCATAAAGGAGAGTCCTTACTTTCACACACAAAGTCTAGACAGTATAGATTTCCTCTCCTAGTGCCTGTCAAGATAACCCCTTGGTCACTTGACCTCCTAATTTGGAACTCATCCTTGAGGAAAGAAATGTTATAGCCAAGATTACATAGTTGGCTTATGCTAATCAGATTATGTTGCAAACCTTTCACATAGGCTACTTGTGTGATAGTGATTATGCCATTAGTTATCTTACCAAAACCTTTGGTTACCCCTTTTTCTGAGCCACCAAAGATAACTTTGGGTCCATTCTCAATTGGAGTGTATTCCTTTAGCATACTCCGTGTTCAAGTCATGTGCCTGGAACATCCACTGTCCAAGTACCATGTAGGGGTTTGGCCACTTGGACTCACATGCAACCAATAAATTATCTATCCTTAGGACCCCAACTTTTATTGGTTCCTAGGTGCAGGTTAGATTGAAATTGAACATGCCTACCTGCAGTTTTTCTGGCAGGTAAGCTAACATAATATCTATGGACACTCTCATTGTGCCAGCAATCTATAGCATAGTGGCCCACTTTGCCACAGCACCAACACTCATGAACATTATACCTTCTTTTAAGGATTGTCCTACCAGCATTTCTGTCAGCAGCTCTTAAACCAGTTGGTACAGCAACCTTTTCCTTTAGTCTTCCAGCCACAGCTTGGTTAGGGATTTGTCTGGTAGCTGAGGTACTTGGGATGTTCTGAACCCTATCAGCAGCTGCCTTCTTTTTAGAGTGCAAGCTCCTGATTGCTTCAGATATACCCAAGTCAGGTCTGCTGACAGACTTTTCTTTAGTCAGATAGTAGACTGGGAGGCTTTGTGAATTATCAGCTGCATTCTACTTGAGTGTTAGAGCTGGTATACCAAACACAAATGGTCCATGATGGGCCATTTGGGTTTCCTCATGGGCTGTCCTATAGACACTAGCACCCTTGCCATTCTTATCACCATGCTCACAGTGACCATAGATGCTTTCATGGTCATACCTGTTAGATGGTTGAACCACTTTTCTAAAAGGAATTGGAGGCTTGGAGGCTAGTGGCTTAACTGGAGCATTGCCTTTCCTTTTGGAATTGGCAGCTCTTGTTCTTTCTTTGAAGCCTAATCCCTTCTTACCCTTTTGGGAAGTGAAGAAATCTATCAAGGGTAGCACAAAACTAGGCTTTGAGAACTTTTCTACTAGCTCCCTCTTCTTTTAGAGTCTACCTTCAAGATTCCTAATGTGGTCATTTTTTGAATGTAATTGTGTCCATCTGAATAACAGTTATGTTTTTTAGTTTACTAATCTCTTTCAATTTCATATCCAGCACTTTTGTTGAGTCTGTTGCAGCCAAATTCAGAGAGGCAATCTCCTCTTCCTGATGTTTAACTAGGAGCCTGCTCCTTTTTAGTGCTTGTAGGAGCTCACTATTATAATCAATTAGTTGATTGATGTCTCCTTCTGATTCAGAGCCATCTTCATCTCTTGATGTAGATGATTCTGATTCTGGACTAGTAGCATACTCAGACACTGAAGGTAAAGAGTATACCTTACTAGGACCAGGCTGCTCCTAGCAGTGTCCTTCCTCAACTATAGCCATCAACCCTATGTATTGGTTGTCTTCTGCTCTATTGATAGCATCCAGCATCTGAAAGAATTCTGTCTCTATAAAATCTTCTTCAATTGAAAATAGCCCAGTGTAGGCTTTAGCTTCATCTTCTTTTTCTGACTCTGATGAAGAAGAGTCAATCCAGCTCTTTTGCTTTTTGACAACAAAGAATTTCTCCTTCTTGACCTTTAGCTGGTTTTCTTATTTTCACCAGTCTACTTTTTTTGATAGGACAGTTTGCTATAACATGTCCTGACTTGCTGCAACAATAACAAACCACTTTAGAAGAAGCTTGTTTACCAGGTTTAGAACCATACCTTTCCTCTTTAGAGGATTTCTTCTTGCCCTTATAGTAGTCATCCTTGTGGTAAGAAGAAGTGGATGGCCTACTTCTCTAGTTCTTTTTTCTTCAAGAATCTCTGGAATTGCCTAGAAAAGGCAGCAAAATCTTCATCAGAGTTGTGACAGTCTGATGTGTTGGAGTCTGAACTTTCTGAGTCAGTTCCATCAATTTTCCTGGGAGGAGAAGGAGTATTTCTCCTACCCTTCCTTGTGGCTTCAGCTTTGAAGGCCACTGATTTATCTTTGACTAAAGACCTACTGCTTTTCTCCTCTTCCTTTCTGGTTGTTAGCTATATTTCATAAGATAATAATTTTCCAAACAAATTTGGTGGAGGAGTATCTGTAAGTCTGTCTACTTCTCTAATGGCATAGATTTTGGTGTCCCAATCTTTGGTTAATGATCAGAGAAACTTGTCATTCAGTTCATATGTGCTAAAGACTCTGTCATAGGTCCTCAGCTCATTGACAATTCTAAAGAATTTGTTATAGCACTCAGTTATGCTTTCTGTCTTGGCTTTCCTGAAACTGTCTTACTCTTGATTGAGCATAAATTTCCTGGCCTCCCTTACTTCTTCTGTCCCCTCCATATAGACAATTAATGTGTCCCACATCTCCTTAGATGTTTTGCAGTGGACTAAATTTTGAAAGGTAGAATCATTTATGGCACTAACAATTATGTTATGTGCCCTCTTATCTAAAGTAGCTAAAATGATCTCATCTTTGGTCATCTCAGAATAACTCTTTGGAATTTTCACATTTGCATCAAGAACTGATGTCTTCATAGGGATGAAAGGCCCTTCTTGAACTGTGATGTAAATTCTAGGATCAGATGCTTCCATGAATAATCTGACCCTCTCTTTCTATATGCCAAAAGTTTCCTTTCTACAAATAGGAAGCTTCATGGTTCCAAGTTATTTGTGATTTTCTCCTGAACCCATCTTGGTTATCTAATAACTGCCTGGGAGATCAGCTCAGATTGTTAAATCTCTTTTGAGAAACCTCCCTATGATAGCACTTGAAAGAATTGATTTCAAGAACTGCCAAACACCTAGAGGGGGGGTTAATAGGTTCAATTAAATTAACTTAGGCAGTTAGAATTTTAACACAGTACTGCTAGTTATACTACAACAATCTCAGCATAGATAATCAGCAAACATAGCACAGTACACAAAGATTTATAGTGGTTCTCCAAATTATGGGTACATCCAATTTCCCCCTCCGCCTATCTAGCAGTATACTAGATTCGGCCCAACTTCCTTCCTCTTTTTCAGATCCAGAGATTTTACCACTCAGAACCCCAAATGGTTCCTACAACTCAGACTTCTATAAGTCCTACAAATTAGATCCTCAAGATCTTATAGCTCAGATTCTTCCCAAGAACACTACCTCAGAGTGAGTCCACACTCCTACCACTCAGGCAATCAAGCCCTACCTCAGCCCTAATAACCAGGCCTATAACTCAGAGAAATTAATCTCCTACACTCAGATCTATGAATAGATCTTATATAAAATTAAAAAGGTATTTTATAATATCTTCACCCAGATGGAGAGAAAGGTGAAGGCTTCCTGACAGATCTTGAATGATTTGTCTTCTTTTGATCCTTACTGCAAAGAACCCAATCCAACCTCACTTAGCTTATTCAAAGCATCTTGAAAATAAAAAATTATGGTTGATCTTCTTGAGAAATTGAAGTCGATCCACGATCCAGATTCTTTCTCCTTACAGATTGAATCTGTAATCTCTGACAAATCTGATGAAATACTGTCTACTTTAGAAGTTCTTATTCTTCTAACTCTTTTGATTGTTGATCAGATTCTAAAAAGCTTCCGCATTTTTTTTGTCTTAGGCTTCTCTCCTTTTTATATAGATCCCGTCAGAGGTTACCGGCTGATCTGGTTGATAACAGACATCTGACAGTTCTGACAGCTTTGACAGTTCTGACAGCTTTGACAGCTTTGACAGTTCTGACAGCTTTCAAGTCCTCGATCTTGAGATCTGTTACTTAGAGTATTTAACTCAGTTGATAGTGTCGAGACACAAATATAGTGTGTGTTGACACAGATGAAGTATGTGTTGACACAATTTCCAGGGTGTCGACACAACTCCTTTGATGTTGTCGACATACTTCAGAAACTGTTGACACAGCTCTTTATTTAGTCTCGACACAGCTTGTGTAGAATGTGTCGACACAAGTCCTGTGTGTCGACACAGCTTCTTCATGTTTTAGTGATGTCATCCCAAGTTCGGGGTGTCGACACAGTTGCTTCTGCTAATGTCAGCACTTCAAGTCTAAGTGTGTCGACACAGCTCCTGAGTGTCGACACAGCTGATATCGACTCAAATTCTGTGTGTCCACACAAGTCCTGTGTGTCTACACAGCCTTGCTTCTTGTCTCGACACAGCTCCTTCAAAGGTGTCGACACATTATAAATATCTCGATACTTTTCTACTTTGAATATTCTCTGTATTCTTTAGTCTACACAAATAAACTCAATATACCATCAAATACAACATGATGTATATCTTTGAGTTAAGTGAGGCTTCTCCGAATCAGGTATATAATTTCCAATGTACCCAACACTTAGGACTTAAGGTGAAACAATCTGAGGATGGAATTTTCATTTCTCAGACGAAGTTCACCAAGGAGCTTCTTAAGAAATTCGAAATGGAGAATGCAACCTCTATGAGGACTCCAATGAGTTCAACAGTGTCTCTAGACAAGGATGAAAAAAGGAAACCTTTTAATGAAACTAAGTACGTGTTGGAACCCTAGGTTTTGATTTGAGTTCAGTCCTCTCTTTCTGTCTCTTGACCCAAGTTTTATCTATGGTCAAAGATTATTTGATAGGTTAGATTCTCTAGTTGTGTAGAATTGCTTTTCCAGATGAATATTTGGTTAAGTAGTTTTTCGTTCGACTATAGTCGAACGTCGCTCGACTATCGTCTATCGGCTGATCGACGATCGTCTATCAGTTGGTCGATGTTCTGTCTGCGTTGATAGCTCGACTATCTGTTGATAGGTCGATTATTTATTTGCTTTGGTAGTTCGACTATCTGTCCTGATAGTTCAACTATCTGATAGCTCGACTATCTGTTGATAGGTCGACTATCTGTCCACTTTGATAGTGCGACTATCTGTTGATAGGTCGACTATCTGTGTCGCTTTGATAGTTCGACTATCTGTTGATAGGTCGACTATCTGTGTCGCTTTGATAGTTCGACTATCTGTTGATAGGTCGACTATCTGTGTCGCTTTGATGGGTCAACTATCTGTTGATAGGTCGACTATCTGCTTTTCCTTGATAGGTCGACTATCTGTTGATAGGTAGACTATCTGTTTTTCTGTTGATAGGTCGACTATCTGTTTGATAGGTCGACTATCTGTTTTGTTTGGTAGTTCGACTATCTTCTTTGATAGTTCGACTATCTGGATCGTTCGACTATCTGTCCGATAGGTCGACGATCTCCGTGCGTCGGTCGACGATCTCCGAGGGTCGTTCGACATTTTGCTGTATATTTTAAAATAGTTTTGTCGTCTTCTATGATGTGACTAATTTCATACTTATTTTGGCATATGTTATAAAAGATTATCTGAGTAAATTGTGATAACTCTTCCATGCAATATCTATTCTATTCTTTATGCATGAGCTAAACTTTTCTAACAAAGTTATTTGTCTTATAGCTGAGATATGATTTCTGCCAGGCTGTCCTTTATAGCCGTTAGACTCAAAAAGTCTTCCTTGGCTGTAAAGAGTCGTTTCTGATGTGACTTTCTCTTATATTATTTCATCAGAAGTATTTGTAGCTTCTTAGAAAGCTTTATCCTTTTATAGGATATCTGCCTGCAGTATTTTTGTTTTGCTTTATGCTTTTTGCAGCCCAGCTTGCAGAGTTCAGAAAAAGACAAGATTCAAACTCAGTTAAGAGCAGTTGCTGCTGCTGCTATATAAAGACTTCTTTGAAGAAGAAATCAACTAGTTCTCAGATAAAAAATTCATTCAGCAAGCTTACAGCAAGATCAAGTTTACTGCTCTCAGCAATCTTCACTCAACTGAGAAGTGTTAGCTCTTCTGCTCTTCTTCAACCTGAGTTCTCCTAGTTCCAGGAAGTTCTGACTCAGAGATCTTTTGAAGAAGAAGAAGAAGAAGATAGCTGCTAGAAGATTTTCATTTCTTATTTTATATCTTCTTGTAGTTCTTCCTTCAGTATTTACTGAAGTGTTTCTGCACTGAAGCAAGACTTCACCTGGACGTTCTTTGAGCCAGGGGGAGCCTTGATTCTTTTAGAGCTTTCTAGCTCAGTGCAAGTTATTGTGCTTCTCCAATCTATTGTAAAATAGAGAAGACACCTTAACCTCCTTTCCCTCTCCTGTACAGGGTTATTACTCCCTTCAAAAGTATCCCTTGGTGGCAGGGCACCTGATCAAAAACCTGTATTGGTTTTTAGACACCTGATCAAAAGTCTAAAGGGTCTCTTGATCTACCTGAAGCAGATCTTGTTGGTGGCAGGGCACCTGATCAAAAACCTGAGTGGATTCCTACCTTGTTGGTAGAAGAGTGGACGTACCCAAGTTGTTTGGGGAACCACTATAAATTCCTTGTGTCGTCTGGATTGTTTTGTTTAATTACTTGCATTGTGGCTGTGATTAGATCTTAACTAGGTTTGCTAGTTGTTGTTTAGGTTTCCAAGCCTTAACTGTAATTACAGTTGGCTGCCTTTTTGTGCACAACACTTGTGTTAGGCTCTAGGGTTTAATCTCAAATATCTATAACTTTCATTCCACATTTAACTCCAAGGGAGTTGAGTAGAAAGTCAACTTTGCTAGTGCAATTTTTGATTACTTTATTCACCCCCCCCCCCCTCTAGAGTAGTATCTATCCCTTCTCTTTCAATTGGTATCAGAGGGAGGTTGACTGACTGAATAGGCTAACACCTAAGTCACAAGATCCTGATAGATACCAAAGTTTATAGATATTCACTTTCACTATCATGGCCCAGTCCAAGGATTATTGTAGCACCAGACCTCCAACATGCAACTTAGCCAAGTTCAGCATCTGGAAGGCAAGGATCAAATTATATATGAACTCTATTGATGAAAGTATCTTTGCCTCTATTTTGACAAGACCACCAAGAGCACCTGCTGCTGCTACTGCCTCATCATTTGATATGAGTGCAGTGCCTCCTCCAGACTACAATGATGAGTACAAAAAGGCAAAGATAGTAGATGCTAAGGAAATGAACATTCTGGCTCAGACAATGTCTGATGAAGTATTCTAGAAGGTTGCTGACTGCTCCTCAGCAAAAGCTATGTGGGATACACTGAACCAGATTGTAGCTGGTTCAGCTGATGAAAGGAAGGATAGGAGGTCCAACCTTATCTCACAATATGAGAATTTTAAGAAAACTGATGCTGAATCTGTTGAAGCTATGTACACAAGGCTCAGCTCAATCATCAATGAGCTGAGGAACCTTGACAAGGATATTTCATTGACAGAGGTCAATGATAAGATTCTTATGTGCTTCCCCAGCACATGGGATCTAAGGATCTGGCCTATCAAGGAGGCCAGAAGCACAAATGAAATCTCAACAGAAGCCCTTCTCGGCAAGCTCAAGTCTTTTGAGCAAGTGCTGAAGTCCAGGGAAGCTGAAGCTGAAGCAAAGACCCCAACTCCTATAAGAAAAGAGCAAACCCTTGCTCTCAAAGCTGCTGACATTTCTGAAGGCAGCCAGTCCAATGAGGAACTGATGGCATTATTTGCCAAAAGGTTTCTCAAGATGGGAAGGAAGGAATTCAGAAAGAAATCTTCAAAGTATGAAGATAAACCAAGGTATGATCATACCCCCTCTAAAGAAATAATCTGTTATGGTTGCAGGAAGCCTGGACATATTCTTCCAGATTGTCTAGAGGAAAAGAACAAAGATAAAAGAAAAGACAAGGATCAGCATAGGAAGCATTCCAAGCCATCCTCCTACAAGAACAAAAACAAGGAGAGAGGCTTTGTTGTTGAAACCTGGAGTGATTCAGATGAGGAATCCTCTTCCTCAAGCTCCAGTGAGGATGAAGAAGAAAAGAAGGCAAAGGAAGTTTGCCTAATGGAAATTGATGCCTGCAACAATCACTCAGCTGCAGAGAATTCAGATTCTGATGAAGAGATGCCAACTGAAGATGAGGTATTATCTTCTTATGATTTTACATCTGCAGAATTTAAATTAGAATTTAAATCCTTATGTTTAGATTTAATCAGTTCTGAAAAAGAGATTAAAGAACTTAGACATAGGCTAGCTGAATCAGAAATCATATCTATTGAAAACATTAAGTTAAAGGAAGATCTCACTAACTCTAGTGAAGAAATTAAATTTCTTAAGAATGAATTAGCCAAGTCCAAAAGGTTAGAAGAGTCTCTGAATGGTAGAAGCCTTAAGTTGCTTGAAATAACTAGCATGTCTAACATTAGGTCAGACAATAACAAATTAGGCTTAGGAGCATCTTCTAGTGAGCCCCCAATCATTCTTAAAAATCAACTTTCAACTCCAGTGAATTTTATTTCATCTAGTGGAATAAAAAACACTGAGCAAGTCAATCAAGTAAACAGAGCTTTAAATAAAGCTAAAAGAGAGAAAAGAAAATAGAAATTTAAGGAATTACAAAGGGCGTCAAACGCTGCTCGACGATCGCAGGCCCAATGGTCGAACGAAGATCGACGATCTGGGTACCAATCGTTGAACGCCGATCGACGCTTTCAACAAGAATTTCAAAATCCCAACCAGAACTTTAGAAACCCAAATATGAATAGAAACCCTAGGTTTATTGACCCATCATCTGCATGGAGAATCCCACCTAGCAGATCTTACCCATTAGGTTATCTCCCTCAACCTGCTTATTCATTTATTTCCAGTTTTTCTTATGTGAAAAACAAGGGACCCAAGGTTACCTGGGTCCATAATGTTTAAATTGATTTATTTGCAGGTGAAGACCTATCCTATCACTCAAAATAAGTGGTATTTGGATAGTGGTTGCTCCAAGCACATGACAGGAAATAAAGAACATCTGTCAAAGTTCAAAGCAAAGCTTGGCCCAAAGGTAATCTTTGGAGATTCAAGCTGTGGTCAAACTGAAGGCTATGGCAGGATGACAATTGGAGCTGTTACATTCAAGAGAGTTGCTTATGTGACTAGACTGAAGCATAATTTAATTTCAGTAAGTCAGTTATGTGATGCTGGATACCAGGTATCATTCTCTAACTCCCTTTGTAATATTACTTTAAATAATAATGTTGTATTAGTAGGCATTAGACAAGGCAACATTTATTTAGTAGATTTTAATTCAACTGATTCTGAAATCTGCCTGTTTAATGAAGTAACTAATAATAATACCTTGTGGCATAAAAGGCTTAGCCATGTTAACCTCAAGAATATATCTAGGTTATCTAAACACAACCTTGTTAGAGGTTTACCTTCTTGCCCCTACAAGAAGGAGAGCCTATGCAAGGCTTATCAACTAGGCAAGCAAACCAAGAACTCATTTAAATCAGTAAATAAAAGTGATTCTCCTAGAATCCTGTATTTATTACATTTGGACCTATTTGGCCCAATAAATATACAGAGTTTAGGAGGGAAGTATTACACCCTAGTCATTGTAGATGACTTCTCTAGGTTCACTTGGGTGTTCTTTTTGAGAACTAAGGCTGATAACTTCAAATCCCTTACAGACTTTCTATTATGTGTGCAGACTGAGTACTCTACTCATGTGGCCTTGATCAGAAGTGATCATGGTACTGAGTTTGACTCTCTTCTCATGCAAGAATTCTGTGAGAGAGAAGGTATCAAACATAGCTTCTCAGCTCCTAGAACTCCCCAACAAAATGGGGTAGTTGAAAGGAAGAACAGAACACTAATTGAAGCTGCTGGCACATTGTTGGCAGATGCTAATATGCCTCTTTCCTATTGGGCAGAAGCTGTTAGTACAGCCAACTATGTCCTGAATAGAAGTCTGATACACAAACTTAAGTGTAAAACTCCTTATGAGTTACTTAAAGGAAAGAAACCTAAAATAAATTATTTTAGAGTGTTTGGCTGTGTTGTTTATATTCATAATAACAATAAAGAATATCTTAGAAAGTTTGAAGCAAAGGCTTCAATGGGAATTTTTCTTGGATATTCCCAAGTAAGCAAAGCTTATAGGGTATTTAATAAATCATCTTCTAAAATTAAAGAGTCTGTTCATGTATCCTTTGATGAATCCCAAATGTTTTATAAGGAGAAGGAAACTTCCCCTTCCTCAAGTTCATTACAGGTACAAGAATCTTCCAAAGATGTCACTCAAGAAATCCTCCATCTTTCAACTCTTCATATCATTGAATCAGATAGTGATGAAGACATTGCAGAAATTGTTGCTGTACCACCAATAGTAAATCAAATTCCTCATGAGGAATTAATCCCAACTATTGCTGAAGATCACATCCCACCTGCTGATGTTGTCACACTTAGAGATCACCCTACATCTCAAGTGATAGGAGACATATCAGCTGGTGTTCAAACAAGACATCAGTTAAGACAGGATGTGATGCATGCTTGTTTCCTTTCACAGATTGAGCCCCTCACCATTAAAGATGCTGAGCTAGATCCCCACTGGATCATTGCCATGCAAGAGGAACTCAATCAGTTTGAAAGATGTAAAGTATGGACTTTGGTTACAAGACCTAAAGGCCAACTGATCATAGGCACCAAGTGGGTGTATAGAAACAAGTTGGATGCAAATGGAATCATTGTAAGGAATAAAGCTAGGCTTGTAGCTCAGGGCTACAGACAGGAGGAAGGTATATATTATGACCAAACCTTTGCTCCTGTTGCAAGGCTAGAGGCAATAAGGATCTTCTTAGCCTATGCAGCCTATATGAAGTTTAAGGTTTTTCAGATGGATGTCAAAAGTGCTTTTCTTAATGGTGAGCTAAAGGAAGAGGTTTTTGTTGAACAGCCACCCGGTTTTGTTTCTTCAACTCAGCCCTCACATGTATTCAAGTTGTAGAAAGTTCTTTATGGACTAAAACAAGCACCAAGAGCCTGGTATGAGACTCTAGCTAGTTTCCTATTAGAGCACAACTTTGTTAGGGGAGTAGTTGATAGAACCCTCTTCGTCAAGAACCACAAGGACACAATCCTGTTAGTTCAAGTGTATGTGGATGACATTATATTTGGCTCTACTGATCCCAAACTTTGCAAAAGGTTTTCTAACCTAATGCATTCTAAGTTTGAGATGAGTAGTATGGGTGAGCTGTCTTACTTTCTTGGTCTCCAAGTAAAGCAAGATGCTGATGGCATCTTCATCTCCCAATCCAAATATGCCAAGGAATTGGTAAAGAAGTTTGGGATGGCAGATGCTTCAGCAATGCATACACCTATGGCTACTAATGTAGTTATTGATTCTGATGATCAGGGAAAGCCTGTAGATCAAAAGAATTATAGGGTCATTGTTGGATCCCTATTGTATTTAACTGCAAGTAGGCCAAACATAATGTTTGCTACATGCCTTTGTGCTAGATTCCAGGTCAACCCCAAGGAATCTCATCTGATTCTTCTCAAGAGAATCTTGAGATACCTGAAGGGATGTCCAAATCTAGGACTTTGGTACCCAGCTGAGTCAGAATTTGAATTAATTGGATATTCTGATTCTGACTATGCTGGTTGTCGAGTTGACAGGAAAAGTAACTCAGGAACTTGTCAGTTCCTGGGAGAGAGATTGGTCTCTTGGTTCTGTAAGAAGCAGGCCTCTGTCTCAACATCAACTGCAGAAGCTGAATATATAGTAGCTGCTAGTTATTGTTCACAGATCCTGTGGATACAAAACCAACTTTTGGATTATGGGTACTCACACAAGAACACTAAAATCATGTGTGATAGTACAAGTGCTATCTCCATTGCACAAAATCCAGTGCACCACTCTAGAACGAAGCACATTGAGATTAGACACCATTTCCTAAGAGATTGTGTGGAAAAGAACAAGATTAGCCTTGAGTTCATATCCACAGACCTTCAGAGAGGTGATATATTCACCAAGCCCTTAGATGAACAAAAGCATCTGTTCTTTTTAGTTCAACTAGGCATGATTAATGGAAGAGACTAAGTGTGACGTCTGCCTTGTTGAAACTTGTTCGAATATAGTCGAACGAAGTTCGATGATAGTCGATCGGATCAAGCCTATTGTCGACCTATGGTTGAAGATAGCTTATCTTCTTGAAGATCGTCGACCGGCGTTCGAAGATAGTCGAACAGGTCGAGCCTATCGTCGATCTATGGTTGACGACAGCTTGCTGTTTGTGAAGACAGAAATAGTCGAACGATTGATCGACTACTCTGCTTCAGGACCGATCGTCGAACGACCGTTCGACCATCGTCTCCAGTATCTTTTAAATAGATCGACGATCACTGTTTTAATATAAAGCCGATGGTCGACCTAGGTTAAGAGATAGTTGCTTTTATCATCGACGGAGAGCGTCTTTTCGCATTCCGTCTTCCCGCTTGCTCTTTGTCTCGCATTTTCTGCCACTCCGCCCTCGCCGTCTCTCTCTCATCTTCTCCAGCTTTCTCGATGGCGATTGCTCCAGCGCTTCTTACAGTAGTAAAGTTTGATGTCGGTTTCAGCGTAGATTTCGATGCCTTCAACTGCTGCGAACCAGGGATAGTGGAGATTCTGAATCTGTGCAGAGATCAAGGATTAGAGAAACTCATGTCTTACAGAATAAAGATAAACACTCAAGAGATCAAAGAGTGGGCTTTCTCTTCGTCTTCAACTGACGACTCGATGACTGGAACAATTAGCGGAGAAGAGGTAACTTTGACTCCTGCTATTCTGACTGAAATTTTTGGATTGATTAATGGTGAAGAAGAGTATGAGCAAGAAGCTCCTGAGTTCAGAAGGATGTTAATAGAGCTGGGACATGCCGAAGGCATTCCCTCCAAGCTGCTCAAGGTGAATTTCCCATTTAAGATCAAGTTTCTTGCGGAAATTGTTGGAAAAGTGCTACTGGGAAAGCACTCAGCCCACGATAATATTACAAGACAACAATTTGCACTAATGTGTGCAATTGTTAATAAGAAGCAGATCAATTGGGCTGGCATTATGTTCGATTTAATCAGGAAAAATAATGGAAAGAAAGAGGTTACCCTAGGAAGGGTAGTTGGAATTTTTCTAAAGGAGAAATACCCCCACCTGCTAATGTCAGCCGCCACCTCCATCAATGCAAGCAAGAAGATGGATCCTTCGCTGTTTGCAAAGTGGAAAAGGACCTTCCTGAAGCCCGCTCCCGCAGGGGTTGCTCCAGTTACTTCTGAGAGCACCAGGACTGTCGCAGTCACTCCCCCCCTTCTAGCAGCTGGCTCAGCAAATTTATCTCTTCCATCTTCTTCATCAGCTTTGCCGTCTACGTCAGTTGAAGTTCCTTCAACTTCAATTGAAGTACGACATTCTGCTTCTCCTCCAGCTTCTCCTCTACCTCCTCATCTTGCTGGGATATCTCAACCCAGTTTTGATTTATTAGTGTCTGAGATTCCCACTCCTCCTCAATCACCAATTCCCTCTTCAGATCATCTTGATCACCTTGCATCCACTCATGCATCTCCAGTTCATTCTCCAACTCATCTTGCATATACCATCCCTGCTGATCTTCCATCTTCTGAAATTCCATCATCATAATCTTTTGAAATTACTCCTGCTTTTATTTCTAGCATTGTGGAGTTAATTACCCCTTCAATCAAAGCTATGATTGATGAGGCAATTGCTCCCCTTGCTTCCTCTATCTCCTCTCTGACTACTGCCATTCTGAAACTATCAAAATCTTCTGAGCCCTCTTCTTCTAGGGGCCTGGTTTCAGTTTCTACTGAAATCAGGCAGGGGGAGATGCTTGATGAAGACGTCTCTGAGCAGCCCTTGGCCTCCCCTCCAGCAGTTCATCTTGCAGTAATAGAGAAAGCAACAAAAGATTCAGCTCCTCCTCCTTCTTTATCTGAAAAGGAAATTTCTGATGCAGTTTTGAAATCTGAATTCTGTGTTAAAGCTTGTTTAGAAGAAAGTTCTACTCCCTTGGTTGCCCTGTACCTAAAAGGAATCATCCCATCCTTTCTAGATGAATTGTGGAAGTTAGGACATGCTGTGGTCGATTCTGAAGGTATTCCCTTTACTTATTTTTTAGACTTGATAACTGATATGATAATTTGGGAATATTTGGAAGGCATGGCTAGATGTCATTTAGAACCATTTTATTCATAATACTACAGATAAATTGGAAGAAAGTCTAAAGGTTCAAGAGCCGGTTATCCAATCTGCTCTAGAAGTTCAACCAGAACCAGAGGCTCAAATTTCTGAAGTAGCTCAGCCTGAAGTTCAAGCAGAACTGGTCACTTTGACAGTTTTTGAGATTCAAGAATCAACTGCAGATGCCCAGATTGAAAAATCTACTGTATGGGATGATTCCCCAGGCTTGGATTTAGATGCTCTATTGGCACAGGATGCCATAGAAGAAGAACGAGAAAGAGCTGCTTTAAAGGAAAAAAGAAAGAGCTATGAAAGATGTTATTGACCCATATGATATGCCTATCTCTTCAAATTCTGAAGATGAAATCGACTCTGATGAGTCTGCTGAGACTAAAAGAAAAAGGATTGCTAAGAAGAAAAGAAAAGCTGTTGCTCCTCCTCCTGCTAATCCAGACAATGATACACCATATTATATACTGAAAGGGATTGATCCAAAGTCAAAAGACTTCCAGCATTGGATGTTGTTTTCTAAGAACCAGCAAAAGCAAAGGAAAAAGTCTAAGAGGTATGACTCTCCTGTTCCTAGATGGAACCCTAGAGGTCCTCCTCCTCCACCTCCCGGTGCAGGAGCCTCAGGAAATTCATCTTCTAAATCTGCCTCTCAATCTGAAAGATCAAATCCATCTCAATCTGCTCAAAGGAGAAGTTCGCAAAGTTTCCAAGGTAAGAGCCAAACTGGACATCAAAGACCTGATGCTGTTAAAGAACAGGTTAAGGAGGTAGTATATCAAAGACCAACCTTTTCCCCTCCTCCTTCTCCAAAGAAAAAAGTCTCATCTCCAAAGCCAGCTCATACTGAGAAAGATGTTCCAAAAGGTAAGTGATTTATTTTTTTATCTGAAAATTCTAGCAAGAACTTTGCTAAGTCTGCTCCCTCTTGTTATTTAGTTAATCAGGATAAAGAACCAGTTGACACTTCTTCTGAGATTGTTTATGAAAGTCTAGAGCTTGATCCTAACTTTAGGATGGCTCGTTTTCTTGAACTGGTTGGAGCAGCGCAAATAAAGAAAGCAAAAGCTGAAGGAAAGGACACTGCAGGATTAACCACAATGTCTAAATTCAGAAAGAAGGAGCTCGAAAAATTCCAGGTCAGACCTGAGATATTTGATCCTTCAAAATATATGGAAAAGCATCCTGAGGTAGTGGTCCCAAGGACAACAGAACTGAAAATTATTGGAGAGCAAGACTTGAAGCTATCGAAAAAAGAAGCTCTAGATCCTACCAGAAAAATTACTTTTGTTTCTAGCTCTTCTAATCCTGAATCTAACTCTGAAGCACCTTAATTATTCATTGATTGACAGTTAATTTCTTATCTGTTTGGTTGATGATATCTGCTTAGTCATTTCTATTTTATGCATTTTATTTTACTTTCTGTAATTAGTTTTGTTTGTTTTAATTGTTGAGAGACTTAACTCAAATAGGGGGAGATTGTTGGAACCCTAGGTTTTGATTTGAGTTCAGTCCTCTCTTTCTGTCTCTTGACCCAAGTTTTATCTATGGTCAAAGGTTAGTTGATAGGTTAGATTCTCTAGTTGTGTAGAATTGCTTTTCCAGATGAATATTTGGTTAAGTAGTTTTTCGTTCGACTATAGTCGAACGTCGCTCGACTATCGTCTATCGGCTAATCGACGATCGTCTATCAGTTGGTCGACGTTCTGTCTGCGTTGATAGCTCGACTATCTGTTGATAGGTCGACTATCTGTTTGCTTTGGTAGTTCGACTATCTGTCCTGATAGTTCAACTATCTGATAGCTCGATTATCTTTTGATAGGTCGACTATCTGTCCGCTTTGATAGTTCGACTATCTGTTGATAGGTCGACTATCTGTATCGCTTTGATAGTTCGACTATCTGTTGATAGGTCGACTATCTGTGTCGCTTTGATAGTTCGACTATCTGTTGATAGGTCGACTATCTGTGTCGCTTTGATGGGTCGACTATCTGTTGATAGGTCGACTATCTGCTTTTCCTTGATAGGTCGACTATCTGTTGATAGGTCGACTATCTGCTTTTCTGTTGATAGGTCGACTATCTGTTAGATAGGTCGACTATCTGTTTTGTTTGGTAGTTCGACTATCTTCTTTGATAGTTCGACTATCTGGATCGTTCGACTATCTGTCCGATAGGTCGACGATCTCCGTGCGTCGGTTGACGATCTCCGAGGGTCATTCGACGTTTTGCTGTATGTTTTAAAATAGTTTTGTCGTCTTCTATGATGTGACTAATTTCATACTTATTTTGGCATATGTTATAAAAGATTATCTGAGTAAATTGTGATAACTCTTCCATGCAATATCTATTCTATTCTTTATGCATGAGCTAATCTTTTCTGACAAAGTTGTTTGTCTTATAGCTGAGATATGATTTCTGCCAGGCTGTCCTTTATAGCCGTTAGACTCAAAAAGTCTTCCTTGGCTGTAAAGAGTCGTTTCTGATGTGACTTTCTCTTATATTATTTCATCAGAAGTATTTGCAGCTTCTTAGAAAGCTTTATCCTTTTATAGGATATCTGCCTGCAGTATTTTTGTTTTGCTTTATGCTTTTTGCAGCCCAGCTTACAGAGTTCAGAAAAAGACAAGATTCAAACTCAGTTAAGAGCAGTTGCTGCTGCTGCTATATAAAGACTTCTTTGAAGAAGAAATCAACTAGTTCTCAGATAAAAAATTCATTCAGCAAGCTTACAGCAAGATCAAGTTTACTGCTCTCAGCAATCTTCACTCAACTGAGAAGTGTTAGCTCTTCTGCTCTTCTTCAACCTGAGTTCTCCTGGTTCCAGGAAGTTCGGACTCAGAGATCTTTTGAAGAAGAAGAAGAAGAAGATAGCTGCTAGAAGATTTTCATTTCTTATTTTATATCTTCTTGTAGTTCTTCCTTCGGTATTTACTGAAGTGTTTCTGCACTGAAGCAAGACTTCACCTGGACGTTCTTTGAGCCAGGGGGAGCCTTGATTCTTTTAGAGCTTTCTAGCTCAGTGCAAGTTATTGTACTTCTCTAATCTATTGTAAAATATAGAAGACACCTTAACCTCCTTTCCCCCTCCTGTACAGGGTTATTACTCCCTTCAAAAGTATCCCTTGGTGGCAGGGCACCTGATCAAAAACCTATGTTGGTTTTTAGACACCTGATCAAAAGTCTAAAGGGTCTCTTGATCTACCTGAAGCAGATCTTGTTGGTGGCAGGGCACCTGATCAAAAACCTGAGTGGATTCCTATCTTGTTGGTAGAAGAGTGGACGTACCCAAGTTGTTTGGGGAACCACTATAAATTCCTTGTGTTGTCTGGATTGTTTTGTTTAATTACTTGCATTGTGGCTGTGATTAGATCTTAACTAGGTTTGCTAGTTGTTGTTTAGGTTTCCAAGCCTTAACTATAATTACAGTTGGCTGCCTTTTTGTTTACAACACTTGTGTTAGGCTCTAAGGTTTAATCTCAAATATCTATAACTTTCATTCCGCATTTAACTCCAAGGGAGTTGAGTAGAAAGTCAACTTTGCTAGTGCAATTTTTGATTACTTGATTCACCCCCCCTAGAGTAGTATCTATCCCTTCTCTTTCAGTACGGAAGCATAATTGGATCCCTACTCTACCTAACTGCTAGTAGACCAGATATAATATTCTCTACATGTGTCTGTGCTAGATATCAGGTGAACACTAAGGAATCTTATTGCGTCGTTGTAAAGCGGATTTTAAGATACCTTAAGGGTACACCGAATCTTGGCTTATGGTACCCAAGAAGTAATGATGTCGAACTAATTGGCTTTTCAAATGCTGATTTTGCAGGAAGCAGGGAGGACACGAAAAGCACTTCTGGGACGTGCCAATTTCTCGGAAGACGACTTATTTCTTGGAGCAGTAAGAAGCAGAATTGTGTGGAAACATCTACTGTCGAGTCAGAGTATATCTCTGCGGATAGCTGTTGCGCACAGCTTCTATGGATATGGAATCAACTAGAAGATTGTAACTTGAAGTTCAGAGAAATTCCAATGTTTTGCGACTCCTCCACCGCTATTGTAATAACAAATAATCCAGTTTCCCACAGCCAGACCAAGCACATCGAGGTGCGCTACCACTTCATCCGAGAGCATGTGGAGAATAAGGATATAGCCCTCAGCTATGTCTCGATGGACAAGCAGGTTGCCGATATCTTTACAAAGTTGCTGGACAAGACCAAGTTCTCGTTTTTCAAAATGGAGCTCCGTATGCTGAACAAGGACTCGTGAAGAAGGTCTAGCGAGCGAAATTGATCTCAAGCTCAAGTTCTTCAAAGCAAATTTTCTTTTGTACAGTCCAATTCGGTGAATATCGGTCATTTCGTCGCATACTCATACAAATTTTGTTGAATCGGACTACTTCAACAGCAAAATTCGGAGAAGTCTACTTAAGGCAATATTTCAAATTGTCAATATTGGATCTGAAGACTCGATGACCAAATTTGAAGTATGCGCAGTCTAGATGTAATTTAAAAATCATATACATACATATATTCATTTATAAATAGAAACGGGAGGGCACGCTGATTTTTGTCGAACTCCAAGGCACACCGATTTTCATCGAACTCCAAAGCCGTCGTTTTTGTCGAACTCCAAAGCAACCGTTTTCGTCGAACCTTAAAGCAGCCGAAACTCGTCGATTCACACAATAGCCCTACTCGACCTTTCGGCTCCCAATTCACAGATAACCATTGATCGCCGCCCTCCTCCTATTCCTAGTTCGCATCGACCGTGGAAAGATTACTCCAGTGCCCTATTTTCACTCCTGCCTTCGCATACTGTATTTTTGCCGGCTACCGTGTTTCACCGCTGCCTATTGACAAAACCGTTCCAATAATCAGCCTCATCAGTACTTTGTGCAATGGCTCCTAGAAGCACCAGTGGCTTTCTAGGGGGAGGCGAGTTGGTTCGCCTCAGGTTTTCTCATGCCTCTGACGAATTCTAGAATGTCATTCTCATGCTAGAGATAGATGGACTCTCCTTCATCCTCGAACACCCCTGTAAAGTGTTGGATAAGGAAGTCCTTGAATTTTTCCAGAATGTAAAGCTCAGACGTGAAGATTCAGTGATAAAGAGCAAAATACAGAAGCAAAAGATCAAAGTAAAAGCTTATCTTCTGTCCAGGTATTTGCATCTTCCAGTCTGTGAAGAGGCCGATTACCTAGATGAAGACGATTTCTCTAGGGCCCTGTTATTTTGTGGATTGCCCCGAGGCACCAAGGCCATCAAGCACAAAGGGATGAATGAGGAAGGCAAGCTCCTATCCGACATCATTATCAAGGTGTGCTCTGCAAGACCGGCTCACATGACTACCTTTCTATAGACATGTTCAAAGTTCTCGTTGTCATTATCTGCGGGAAGAGGTTGGATTAGGGTGCTTTGTTCTTTACCAAGATCAAAGACAGCCTACGCACTTCCAACTTTGGGTGGATTATCACCCTATACCTGAATCAGCTCGATGGTGATAGGTTTGATATGACCAAAGGAGTTCCTATCCATCACCTAAATAAGATAGATTCTATAATTTTCTCAAGGTGGGATAGGCGGATCATCTAACGAGGGGGAGCCCCAGTGGAGGAGGAAGATCTTATTCCTGATGACAGGACCCCTTCTCCTCACCCTAGTGACATTCCTGCTGGATTGAGTGCAGAAATTGAGGGGGAGGCGACTGCCCTTTCAGATAAAGTTACAGTGGTTCCAGCCTCTGGTTTAGGGGATATCTTAGCAGAGGTTGCTGCTATTAGTGTTGCTACCGCTGCTGAGGTTGAGACAATTGAGGATTTAGAAGTGCATGATGAGTAAGAGGATCCATCTCCTTCTGATCATGATGAGGATGCTGATGCTGATATGGCTGATGATGATGCTACTGATAATGATCTTCAAGTTGAAGATTACCAGATTGAGACTGATGCTGAGGATGTATTGTTTGCTGATAAGTCTGCTAATAGCAATTCTGCCATTGTGGTTTTAGTGCTTGTGCCTGTAGTCACTCTAGTTGCTCCTCTCCCTAGGACTGTATCTACTGCAGTGTCTAAGGGGGAGGCAACTCCGTCCAAGATTTCTATCTCCACTCAGGTTGATAGGATGTTGTGCAACCTAGAGAAGCGGATTGGCAAGATGTCAGGTGCCCCTCCAATTTCTCTAGAGGAGGTGGCCACCATTTCTGAGGAGGAAGGAGATGATGTTATACAATCTCCTATCCTAGGTGCTGCTGAGCAAGCTCATATTTTCCCATCTACTTCTATTCCAGTTTTGCCAGGCATTTCCAATTCAAGTGATCTGCTGCTGAAAGTTTTTGAAGAAATGCTGGCTTGGCAACAAGCTAAATTTGATGCCTCATTGCAGAAAGTGGTCAAACGAGTTAAGCAATCTGAGAATCTTATGCTTGACAGTCTTGCTACCGTTCAAGTGAAGTTTGATAAGCTAGAGGAAAAGTTTGATGCAAAATATAACGAAGTTGTAACTACAGTAACTCTTATGATGAGAGGACTTAAGCAAAACGAAGGAGTACTGAAAAATATTGACACAAATGCTCTCTCTCTCATTGAGGCCCTTAAAAGATCTATGGCACACTATAACTCTTCTTTGAAATCTTATGCCAATGCAATTGCTGCATAAGCCAAAAAGGGGGAGGAAGCTATTACAGTTAATGTTGCCGGTGTTGAAAAGATAAGCTCGACCAATTCAAACAAGCAAATGATTACAACTATGACAACATCATGTGGCTATATGGACAGCTGTTCCCTCCTTTAGTTCCTGTTGAGCCTGCCTATATTGACGTTCCTTTGGCTGAGACTGGTCATGATGATATTTATTCAGCTCTAGAATACACTCAATATAGGACAGACTCACAGAACTTGTCTCAGGTTCCTGCTACGCTACTATGACTCCAGAGGTTCAAGCTGCCACTAATGCTACTCTTGCTATGTTCTTTGAGGCACGGGTTATCAAGAAAAGGAAATTTGGAGAAGATACTTCAGAAGTCAGACCAGAACCGGCTAGGCCAGCTCAAGTCAGAGAAGGACCAAACCATAAGATAGATGAAGTTTGGAGCCCTACATCAAAGGGAATTATCTTAGACACTGATGAGTACAATTATATAAGTCCTTTTTACTATCATATTTATAATCATGTCCACTATTTTCTACCTCCATTCGTTATAATTGCACGAAAATAGTTAAGAATTTGAATTATCATGAATAGAAAAGCACAATATAGATTTTCCTTTATTTCTTTTATTAAGTTATTTATTTATTCTTTAATCTTCTTAATGTAGGTATTACAAGATCTTGGAATTAAAAGTCATTGAGCAAACAGAGGGTTTCACTGATCCAACATGACTGATGGCAAAGGTCTTGGATTGGGCATGCATGGGTAGGGACACTCCTATATCACTACCCATGTCCTTCTCTGGAAAGATAACAAAGCTTTGAATCAAAGGCATAAAAATTTACAAGAGCACCATACGGGTAGTGACACACCCGTGTTACTACCCATGTCCTTATAAGGAAGAATCAAAGGTCTGATGCCAAACCAACCCGTGTGTGGAGCCATGAAGAACACATGGCGGTGTTACCAGCTGTGTCAAATGACATGGCTCATGACCAGGCGCACCTTTTCATACCAAACCGACCAGACACACCATTTCATACCCTACAGGGCCTGTGACATGGCCGTGTTGGAACTCGTGTTCAACCTCTGTTTGTAAGAAGATTATAAAAACCTGCACAAAAAATAAAAAGGGGACTTTTGGATTCAAGGACTTGGAGAGTTTCTGGAGGATGAAAGTAGAGCACTCAAGCGAAGGGGAAGTCGAAGGAGATAATCCGTATGGTTTTAATTTTTATGTATCTCTTTTAATTTCCCCCTTCTCTTAGTGGATCTAAACTTTATTTTACATTTCGCATGAGACTTATTTGATAGTTTTACTTTCAAGACTACCTAAACACCTAGAGGGGGGTGAATAGGTTCTAAAGCTTGTTCTCACTTTTAGGCAGAATATAATAACTGAATTAAATCACACAGCACAGCAATCACAGAAATTCATACAACACAGATTGCACACAGTTTTATAGTGGTTCCCCAAGATCTGGGTAAATCCACTTTCCCCCTTCACCTATCTAGCAGTGTGCTAGATTCGGCCAAACTTCCTCTTTAACTCAGATCAGCAGATCCTACAGCTCAGAACCTAGAAAGGTTCCTACAACTCAGAACCCAGAATGGTTCCTACACCTCAGGCTCAACAGCCCTACCTCAGCCTTGACACAAGGCCTACAACTCAGAGAAAAACTTTCTCCTACACTCAGGCAACAGCCCTACCACTCAGAGATCAACTCTCCTACACTCAGCCTTTATAACATAGGCTTACAACTCAGATCTATATTGATAGACCCTACAGAAATTAGAAAAGTGTTTGTATTATCTTGCCCTTGATGAGAGAGAAAGGAACAAGACAGTTCTTAATCAGCTGATGAATGAAATCAACTGAAACTGAGCTTTCTTCAAAGCTTCTTGAATCTGAACTTAGCTGAGTTGATTTCCCAAACAGCTTCTTGAGAAACCAGTGATGGCTTCCTTCTTCTTCTTCAAGTTGCTGGATCCCTCTCTATCCAACACATTTGATGATACTTCTGAATTCTTGATAGAACTCTTCTTAGACAGATCCTGAGATCGTCTTCTTAGATCTTCTAATGAAGATCTTCTTCCGAGCCTTGCACTTTCTTAATTTGATTCTTCAATCAGTTTGTATGTTTGTTGCTCTCAAAATCAAATCCTTAATCTCGCCTTCTGAATCTGTCTATTTATAGACCTTCTTCATGGTAACCGGCTGATCCGGTTTCTAACTGTCTTCTAACAAGTCTGACAGCTTCAGTTAACCTGTTGCAACCCACAGCTGTCAAATCTTCAAACAGATCCTGTGCCTTTGTCTTGGACAGCAAAGTGTCGAGACTGACTGTCAGAAAGTGTCGAGACCAACTGTCTATATGTGTCGACACAAGTAACTTAGGTGTCGACACAGCCTTTGAAGATGTCGACTGGTTTGCCTTTAAGTCGACTCAGCTTCTTCAGAACTTCATCTTGAGAATGAGTCGACACTGAGAATTTGTGTCGACTCAAGCACTTCATCATTCTTCAAGAAATGACTTGGTCTAGACTTGCAGTGTGTCGACACAAGTCCTGTGTGTCGACACAGTTGTTATAGATTCAGAACATAGTATGTGTCGACACTGCCTTCAGGTGTCGACACAGCTTTTGTCGACTCTGCCAATATGTGTCGACTCTGTCTTCTGGTGTCGACACTACTATTGTCGACCCTGCCAATATGTGTCGACTCTGCCTCAATGTATTGAAACTGCCTTCTGGTGTCGACTCTGCCTCAATGTGTCGACACTGCCTTCTAGTGTCGACTCTGCCTCAATTTGTCGACACAGCTTCCCAGTGTTGATACAGCTGTTGTCGACTCTACTTTTGTAAGTCGACACTGCTTCCCAGTGTCGACATAGTTGAGATCGACTATACTTCTATGAGTCGACACTGCTTCCCAGTGTCGACATAAATGTGGTCGACTATTTTTCTCTGTGTCGACACAGTCTTCTTCAAGTGTCGACACAATTATTCTGAAGTGTCGACATAGCTTTTTCTGGTGTCGACACATGGACTTAGAATAATTTCCTGTACTTTTAGTAATTTCTTAATCTACACATGTCAACTCAAAATAACATCAAATACACCTTGATGTATATCATATAGCTAAGTTAGGCTTCTTCAAATCAGGTACACATTTTCCAATGTACCCAACAATCTCCCCCTATTTGGAGAAGTCATAACCCTTTTACCTAATGATATACACCATTTAAAAAAATATAATATGATGAGGTATATAAGCATGACATTACAAGAATACTTTAATAAACAAAACATACAGCAAATTCATCACAGAATAAAGATGAACATTAATAAATGATTACAGAACAATGTTTTGTTTATAACTTGGAAATGTTTGTTACAGATGTTTACATTGAATGACTTAACAAAACATTACAAAACAATTGAAAGGACTGGTAAGTTTAAGCTAAGACTGATCAGGCTCTCTTATGACAATTCCTTTGCCAGATTGAATTTGAGCCTTCACAGCTGGTTCAGCAACCTCAGCAGGTTTCTTGCCTTTCAGATCAGCTTTCTTCTGAGCTTCTTCCTTGAGCCTTTGCCTCTCAAAGTAGTGAAAGGGCTTTGGAAAATATTTGCTTGGCTCCTGAGCATCTGGTGGTAGCCTCCCCATCTTGGCTTTTCTTCTATATTGAACTATAGCCTCCTGCCTAGCTTCATACTTTTGCCATTCAATCTCATTATACCACTTTCCTCTTTCCTGGACTTGATCCTTTACAGCCTTCCATGCTGTCAGTATAAGGTTTCTTGAAGTGGGACTCCATTGCTCAAAGTCTGGCCTAAGTTCAGCTTGCTCTCTAAATCTTTTCTTGGACAGTAGAGCATCTTGTTGTTCTTTCAAACTTGCATCAGGCTTATCAACTTTCTCAATAACAACATTTGTAACCTCCTGTGGAGGACTATATATAGCCTGTACTTGCTGATTAATCATATCAAAATCTGCAGGGGGGTAAATGACTTGGGCAACCTCAGTTTGATTGCCTTCAAGTAAACCTTGTTAAATTCCTGACTCAGCCACCATATCATCATCACATAAAGGTGGATATCCCAATGTGGCTCGAATACTATTAGTCACCCATTTGGTGTGTTCTGAGCCAGCATGAACTAATAATCTCTCCCCCTTTAGGACTTCTCTTTCAATATGGTCTCTGAGATCATCCTTCTGAAATCTGATCTGGCCATCAAGATAATTCACACCCTCTTTAAAATATGGTTTCAACTTTAAAGCTTAGTAGATATCTCTGTCTGAGAGGTTATGATAGCAGTTTGAACTAAAGTGATAGCCTCCTTGAGTTTCTGATCATACACTTCCATTTCTTTAGCTCTTGCAGCAGACAGTCCTGCAGCAGTATCTACTACCTTATTGAGAATCTCATGGTGAGATTCAGCCAGATTATCATTCATCCTCAGCTGATTTTCCAAAACATAACATTGCTTCAAGGCAATATCATCTACTTTAGTAAGAATGGACTGCTGTTGTTTAGCCAAAAATACTACAGCATTACCTCCCTTATGTAAGCAATCTGTCATTTCCTTTTTATTCATATTTATCTCAAATCTGATAGATTTAATATCTTGAGCCAAGTCAAACTGAAGTGACTTATTATTCTCATCAACATATTTCTCTAAAACTACTCTTTGTTCATCCAGCTTTACCTACAAATCTACCATGAACTTGTTGTAATTAAATTCAGATGGAGATTGGTGATCTGTGGTCTGTAGTGCTTGCTTATAGCTTTTGCTCCTTCTCTTGAAGACAATAAGTTTCCTCTTCTTAGCCATTCTGGCTTCTTCATTCTCAGAATCTGATGAGCTTTCTATCTAAACTCTTTCAGGAGGAGGAGGAGGAATGTCTGTCTCAGTGATATGTTGTTCATCCTCAACATTCACAGACTCCCCCACAACAACTTGCTCCTCCTCAATTTCTTGTTCCTTTTCAACTTCTTGCTCTATCTCAATTGCTTGCTCTATCTCCATGTCTAGTGCCTTCACAATGTCTTGTTCCTCCTCTACTCTATCAGTAGCAATTTCAACATTAGGAAACAACTCATCTAGAGTGTATTCCTTCTGAGCTTAAACAGAATATGAATCATCTAAATCAGCTATATTCAGATCTTCTGGTAGGTTTTCCCTTTCTACCTCTTGGACTTGTTCAGAAATTTTCTCCCCCTGCATCTGTTCAATATGGGGAATGTCCTGGGCAGGAGAATGATCTTGCTCCCCCTGCACCTGTGCAGGATCAGTAATATCCTGAGCAGGAGAATGAACTTTCTCCCCCTGCTCTTGTGCAGGTAATATTTCTTTCTGAGCTGGAGTAGATCTAGTCAGGTCCTCAGCTGGTTCTCTAACTTGTTCTTCTTGATGCTTCTCAGTACCTTGTTCATGACCTGGGGATTTCTCAGGTGAATCCTGCCTGTCCACCTCAGGCATCTCTTTGGATAGAACTCTATCCCATCTTGAGAATAATCTCATATCCATCTTTCTCATGTGATTAATCTTAGTCCCAGGAAGTTATTGCATAACTTCTGGGATGACTCCAGTCAGGTATAAACTCACAATCCTAGCCAGATTTGGCTTCTTAAGTCCTTCCTTGATCTTATCAAATACAACTGCTGACCAGTCAGTTGGAATTTTGAAAACAATTCTTGTCATAAGGCAGAACATATAGGCTGAGAACCTATCATGTCCTCCAAGTTTGCACAAAATCACCTTTCCAACTATCTCAAACAGAAATTTGCCTTGGTGATTCATTCCCTTTCTATTGATGGCTGCTCCAATCTTTATGGTTGGATCCAACCCACACCATTGGAGAGCCTCCCTTGTCTTAGAGGCTGGAACCTCTTCTTCATTCTCAATGCTTGGCAAGTGAAGAATTTGTCTTAAACTCCGTAGAGTAAGTTTGACCTTGGTGCCATGAGCTGTGGATTTGATCTTGAGTCCAGAAGAATCCACCGATGCAGAAGTGTAAAATTCAAGTACCTCCTTCTTCCAGATCTTCGTTGGTTCAGAAACCAGAAATTCCAATCCATTTTCAGCAATAAGGGAAATCACTTGTTTGAATTCTGGTGCGGCGGTGTTGAACGCAGCCCTAACCAGCTCATATCCTTCATTCACGTTATCTTCAACCTTAGGCACCATTGAATCAGTCGAGAAGGCTTGAGAGAAGGAGAGAGAATGTCGACACAGGGTTTTAGTCTCGAAAACCTTGTGAGCGTGTCGACAGAATACGTTGTTGACCTATTTATACCCTCTAAAGAAAGAAGATCAAAAGTCGGACAAAAACAATCTAAATGTGTCGACACAGATGGAATGTGTCGACACAAACTTCTATTGTCTCGACAAACAATTCTGTCTACTATGTGTCGACACCAATTGAGGATATGTCGACACCTGAGAAAGATAGTAGAGCATCAGAAATTCTGTGTCGACTCTTTGTTCATGTGTCGACACAAAATCTGTAAGTGTCGACACCAATGTTCTGGTGAAGTCGACACTATATTTCTGGATGAGTCGACTATTTGACCCTTAAGTGTCGACACATATTCTCTGTGTCGACACAATTCTCTAACTAGTCGATATGACTTCACTGAGTCGACACATTATCACTGAATGTGTCGACACTATTTTACTTAGCCAATTTCTATATTTTTTTTTTCAATACCACTTGATATCACTTGAAAGTTTGTTGATAAACTAATCAATGGTCAGCATGCCTAATTCAATTTTAAATTTATTGAATTTTGTTTCATCCAGTGGCTTAGTAAATACATCTGCTATTTGATAATCTATTTTAACAAATTCCAATGAGATGTCTTCTCTTTCTACAAGCTCTCTAAGAAAATGGTATTTAATTTCTATATGCTTAGTTCTACTATGAGAAACATGATTATTAGCAATAGAAATAGCACTCTTAGAATCACACAATAAAGGTGTTCTACTTACTTGAATACCATAATCTTTCAATTGATGTTGTATCCACAATAGCTGTGCACAGCAGCTTCCAGCAGCAACATATTCTGACTCAGCTGTGGATATTGTCACACTGGTCTGCTTCTTACTGCTCCATGATATCAGTCTTCCTCCCAAGAATTGACAAGTACCTGTAGTACTCTTTCTATCCTCTCTACAGCCTATAAAATCTGCATCTGAATAACCTTTTAGTAGAAAATCTCTATTCCTAGGGTACCAAAGGCTTAGATTAGGTGTGCCCTTAAGATATCTCAGAATTCTTTTGACAACAGTATAATGAGATTCTTTAGGGCAGGCTTGGTACCTAGCACAGACACATGTAGCATACATAATATCTAGTCTACTAGTAGTGAGATATAGTAGAGAGCCAACTATTCCTCTATACAAAGATTCATCAACAGGTTTACCTGCATCATCTTTGCATATAGGCATACTTGTTCCCATAGGAGTTCTCATGGTGGAGGATGACTCCATACCATACTTCTTAATTAATTCCTTGGTGAACTTAGACTGGGATATTGACAAGCCATCTTCAGTCTGTCTTACTTGGAGTCCCAAGAAGAACATAAGTTCCCCCATACTGCTCATCTCAAACTTCCCTTGCATAAGTTTGGCAAACTTTTTGCAAAGGTTGTTCTCAGTAGACCCAAAGATTATGTCATCTACATAGATCTGTACTAAGATGATCTTACCTTTAGATTCCCTAAGGAATAGAGTTTTATCTATTTTCCCTCTTGAGAATTTGTTCTCAAAAAGGAAAGTAGATAGGGTTTCATACCAAGCCCTTGGGGCTTGCTTTAACCCATGCAAAGCTTTCCTAAGCCTATAAACATAATCAAGTTTAAGAGGATCTACAAAACCTGATGGCTGCTCTACATAGACTTCCTCTTTTAAATCACCATTCAGGAATGCTGATTTCACATCCATCTGGTACACTTTAAAGTCTTGATATGCTGCATAGGCAAGGAACATTCTGATTGCCTCCAGCCTTGCTACTGGGGCAAATGTTTGATCAAAGTCAATCCCTTCTTCGTACTTGTATCCTTTAGCAACCAACCTAGCTTTGTTCTTCACAATTATTCCACTCTCATTCAACTTGTTCCTATAGATCCATTTTGTGCCAATTATATTGTGGCCTTTTGGTTTAGGAACAAGCTCCCAGACATTGCACCTTCTGAATTGATTCAGCTCCTCTTGCATAGCATCAATCCAGTGTTGGTCTTGGATGGCTTCTTCAAACTTTTTAGGCTCCATTTGAGATAGGAAACTTGAATGCAGAACTGTGCTCAGATTTCTGCATCTAGTCCGCACTCCCTGTCTTGGATCACCTATAATCTGATTAGCTGGATGATCTTTAAGATGTCTTGTAGCTGGAGGAAGGTTTCCTTCAGGTTGAACATCTCCAGCTCCTTCATTATGCTGTACCTCCTGGTTTTCATCAGCTTCTAAAGAGTCTTGTACTCCCCCTGGATAGTAGCCTTCATTTTGCAATGCTCCATCTTCCTTTGATGTTTCTGTAATAGAAAGCTTGTCCATCCTTTGGCTTATACCTGTTGAATCATTTGATCTATAAGACAACTCACAGTTGATTAATCTTGTTTCATCAAATACAACATGAACAGACTCCTTTACAACTTGAGTAGTCAAGTTGAAGACTCTATAGGCCTTACTATTTATGTTGTACCCAACAAATATCCCTTCCTGGGATTTGGCAGCAAACTTAGTCAAATATGACTTGCCATTGTTAAGTATATAGCACTTGCAACCAAAGATCCTGAAGTAGGATAGATTTGGTTTTCTACCTTTTATAATCTCATAGGGAGTCATTTTGTAGCTCTTGGTGATAGAAGCCCTATTGATTACATGACATGCAGTGTTTACTGCCTCAGCCCAGAAATATTCTGGAAGAGAGGTGTCACTCAATAGTGTTCTACCAGCTTCAATTAATGTTCTATTCTTTCTTTCAGCAATTCCATTTTGCTGAGGTGTTCTAGGTGAGGAGAACTCTTGGAGAATCCCAAAGTCTTTACATAATTTTGTCATACTTTCAGATTGAAATTCAGTGCCATGGTCACTTCTGATTTTGACCACTGTACTGTTCAGTTCATTCTGAATTTGCTTTACAAAACTAAGTAAGACACTTGGGGTTTCTGATTTCTGTCTCAGAAAGAACACCCATGTAAATCTAAAATAGTCATCTACAACCACAAAAGTGTAGACCTTCCTACCTAGACTATGAACTAGCATAGGACCAAAAAGATCCATATACAAGAGGTATAAGCACCTCACAGAATCCTTGTTTTCAAGGCTATGAAAGGAGGATTTAGTCTGCTTGCCCTTTTGACAGGCTGAACATATCCCTTCCTTTATGCACTTAACTTGAGGACCATTCCTCACTAACTCTTTGCTAAAGAGTTGGCCAATTGTCTTGTAATTAATATGAGCCAACCTCTTGTGCCACTTGACACAATGAGATGCATTATCATCAGCTACAAGACATATGGGAGAAGCCTTATTCTCACATGCAAAATTAAGACAATAGACATTTCTCTTCCTATACCCAGTCAAAATGATCTCTTGATCACTTGATCTTTTGATATGACATCCATCCTTAACAAATGAAATGTCATATCCTAAATCACTCAACTAGCTTATGCTTATAAGATTGTGTTTCAAACCTTGTACATAAGCCACTTGGGTAATAGTAATTAGGTTAGAAGAAATGTTACCAAACCCTTTGATGACTCCTCTTTCAGATCCACCAAAGATTACTTTAGGTCCATCTTTGACAGATGTGTATTCCTTCAGTAGCCCCTTTGTTCCAGTCATGTGCCTGGAACATCCACTGTCCAAGTACCAAATAGGGGCATGACAACTTGGACTCACCTGCAATACAGATTTACTTTCCCTTAGAACCCAAGTAAGTCTTGGGTCCTTGGTTCAGGTTAGCACCAACAAAACTACCAGCAACTCTTCTAACTGGTAGACTACTATTCTTCCTAACACTTGTGTTATGCCAGCAGTCAAAGTAAAAATGGCCTCTCTTGCCACAACACCAACATTCAAACTTATTGTATCTAGATCTAGATACACCCTTGACAAAAGAATTTATGTCTAATGCTGGTGCTACTGCAGCTTCACCAATAGATTTCTTATAACCATGAGTTTTATGAACATGGGTAGACCTGTTGGCATTTACACCCTTGTTTATCAGAACATTAGCCTTAATATGACCATGAATATTCTCAAGATCATATTGGTTAGAAGGCACTTGCACCTTTCTAAACTTAATAGGGACTGAAAGGTTTAGTGGCTGGGCAGGAGCTTTGCCTTTTCTCTTGAATAGGGCAGCCCTGGGGTTACCTTTGAACCCTAATCCTGCCTTACCCTTTTGAGCCACAAACTCATCTATCAATGGTAAGACAGATTTTGGCTTTGAGTAACTAGCCACTAAATCTTTCTCTATTCTTAGTCTGGCCTCCAGACTCTTAATTTGATCATTGTTATATTTGATTGTCCCCATCTGAATATAGGTTATATTTTTCAGTTTGGCAATCTCATTTAACTTTTGATCCATTACTTTTTCAAACTTAGTTGCAGCAACCTTAAGATCAGCAATTTCCTGAGCTTGAATTTTGACTAGGTTCTTGCTTTTCTTAAAAGCCTTCAACAAGTCCCCATACTTATCTATCAACTGATAAACATCACCTTCAGATTCAGATCCATCTACATCACTTGATGCAGATATAGCTGATTCTGTACTAGTACTACAAACTGAATTTATAGAAGGACAATATACCTTATTAGGACCAGACTGATTCTGGCACAAGTCTTCTTCTGATCCAGCCATCAGTCCCATGCATTGATGATCCTCTTGTTCATAGATGGAGTCTAGCAATTGAATGAACTCCTCTTCTTCAGTAGCAGCATATAGTCCAATATATGCTTCAGCTTCAGATTCTGACTCTGAAGTTGATTGATCTGTTAGGCTCTTTTCCTTCTTTGCAACAAAGGATTTCTCCTTCTTGCCTTTCTGATGAGTCTTCTTCTTGTCTAATGACTCCTTTCTCTTATCAGGACAATCAGCCACTACATGTCCAGGCCTGTTGCAGCAATAGCAAAATATCTTTGATGTAGTGGCCTTGCTGGGCTTTGTTCTGCTCTTCTCTTTCCTTGATGACTTTTTCTTCTGATAGTAGTCATCAACTTGCTGTGATGTAGAGGGCCTAGACTTCCACTGCTTCTTCTTTAAGAATCTCTAAAACTGTCTTGTAAATGCAGCAAAATCTGCATCTGAGTCACTACTTTCTGAAACCTGATTATTTGAAATATCTAAGTTAACTTCAGCAACCTCTTTAGGAGGAGATGTAGATATCCTCCTATTCTTTTTAGTGGCTTCTGCCTTGAAGGCCATAGATTTTTCTCTATGCTCACCTTTTGAATTCTTTTCTTCCTCCTTCCTCACCATTAGTTGCATTTCATAAGATAGCAACTTTCCAAACAAGGTTGGAGGAGAAATTTCTGCCAGTTTAGCCACTTCTCTTATGGCGCAGATCTTGGTGTTCCAATCCTTTGTCAAGGATCTTAAGAATTTGTCATTCAGTTCATAGGTACTGAAGACTCTTCCATAGGACATTAATTCATTCACTATTCTGTAGAATTTCTTATAGCATTCAGTTATGCTATCAGATTTTCCTTATCTGAAACTTTCATACTCTTGGTTGAGCATAGACTTCCTATCCTGTCTTACTTCTTCAGAACCCTCCATGTATACAATCAAGGTGTCCCACATTACTTTGGAGGTTTTGCAGTGAATCAGATTTTGGAATGTAGAATCATCTATGGCACTTACAATAATGTTCTGTGCTCTTTTATCCATGGTTGCCAAAATGATTTCATCCTTTATCATTTCTGAATAACTCTTTGGAGTTTGGATATTTGCATCAAGAACTGATACCTTCATTGGAATGAAAGGGCCTTCCTGTACTGTAATGTATATCCTTGGGTCAGAAGCCTCCATGAACAATCTCACCCTTTCTTTCCAAATTCCAAAGATTTCTTTTCTACAGATTGGTAATTTCATTGACCCTAACTCCTTGTGATTCTCTCCAGAACCCATTTTCTTGAATCTTGATTCTGCCTTAGGGATCTTACTCAAACTGTTAAGTCCTTATTTGAGTAACCTCCCTCTGATACCACTTGATAGTTTTACTTTCAAGACTACCTAAACACCTAGAGGGGGGGTGAATAGGTTCTAAAGCTTGTTCTCACTTTTAGGCAGAATATAATAACTGAATTAAATCACAAAGCACAGCAATCACAAAAATTCATACAACACAGATTGCACATAGTTTTATAGTGGTTCCCCAAGGTCTGGGTACATCCACTTTCCCCCTTCACCTATCTAGCAGTGTGCTAGATTCGGCCAAACTTCCTCTTTAACTCAGATCAGCAGATCCTACAGCTCAGAACCTGGAAAGGTTCCTACAACTCAGAACCCAGAATGGTTCCTACATCTCAGGCTCAACAGCCCTACCTCAGCCTTGACACAAGGCCTACAACTCAGAGAAAAACTTTCTCCTACACTCAGTCAACAGCCCTACCACTCAGAGATCAACTCTCCTACACTCAGCCTTTATAACATAGGCTTATAACTCAGATCTATATTGATAGACCCTACAGAAATTAGAAAAGTGTTTGTATTATCTTGCCCTTGATGAGAGAGAAAGGAACAAGACAGTTCTTGATCAGCTGATGAATGAAATCAACTGAAACTGAGCTTTCTTCAAAGCTTCTTGAATCTGAACTTAGCTGAGTTGATTTCCCAAACAGCTTCTTGAGAAACCAGTGATGGCTTCCTTCTTCTTCTTTAAGTGGCTGGATCCCTCTCTATCCAACACCTTTGATGATACTTATGAATTCTTGATAGAACTCTTCTTAGACAGATCCTGAGATCGTCTTCTTAGATCTTCTGATGAAGATCTTCTTTCGAGCCTTGCACTTTCTTGATTTGATTCTTCAATCAGTTTGTATGTTTGTTGCTCTCAAAATCAAATCCTTAATCTCGCCTTCTAAATCTGTCTATTTATAGACCTTCTTCATGGTAACCGGCTGATCCGATTTCTAACTATCTTCTGACAAGTCTGACAGCTTCAGTTAACCTGTTGCAACCCACAGCTGTCAAATCTTCAAACAGATCATGTGCTTTTGTCTTGGACAGCAAAGTGTCGAGACTGACTGTCAGAAAGTGTCGAGACCAACTGCCTATATGTATCGACACAAGTAACTTAGGTGTCGACACAGCCTTTGAAGATGTCGACTGGTTTGCCTTTAAGTCGACTCAGCTTCTTCAGAACTTCATCTTGAGAATGAGTCGGCACTGAGAATTTGTGTCGACTCAAGCACTTCATCATTCTTCAGGAAATGACTTGGTCTAGACTTTCAGTGTGTCGACACAAGTCCTGTGTGTCGACACAGTTGTTATAGATTCAGAACATAGTATGTGTCGACACTGCCTTCAGGTGTCGATACAGCTTTTGTCGACTCTGCCAATATGTGTCGACTCTGTCTTCTGGTGTCGACACTACTATCGTCGACCCTGCCAATATGTGTCGACTCTGCCTCAATGTGTTGACATTGCCTTCTGGTGTCGACTCTGCCTCAATGTGTCGACACTGCCTTTTGGTGTCGACTCTGCCTCAATGTGTCGACACAGCTTCCCAGTGTTGATACAGCTGTTGTCGACTCTACTTCTGTAAGTCGACACTACTTCCTATTGTCGACATAGTTGAGATCGACTATACTTCTGTGAGTCGACACTGCTTCCCAGTGTCGACATAAATGTGGTCGACTATTTTTCTCTGTGTCGACACAGTCTTCTTCAAGTGTCGACACAATTATTCTGAAGTGTCGACATAGCTTTTTCTGGTGTCGACACATGGACTTAGAATAATTTCCTGTACTTTTAGTACTTTCTTAATCTGCACATGTCAACTCAAAATAACATCAAATACACCTTGATGTATATCATATAGCTAAGTTAGGCTTCTTCAAATCAGGTACACATTTTCCAATATACCCAACATTATTTTTCTGAACCGATTAAGTAATCATGTATGGTTGTTTTCATTTCGGATTTGTGGTATTTTATTCGTATGTGTGGTTTTAAATAAAGAGATTGATCATAGATTTGAAGTTAGTATATATTTTAAATGAATCCCAAACTTCTAGATTGAGAAATTGGATGGTTGTGATGATGGTTTATAATTTCATTCTCTGATGTTCTTTCTCTTTGTATTTCAAATTTCATGATCGAGATATATGTTGTTTGGATAACGGTAATACGGATAATGAGATTCATGGTATCTTAGAGATAGGATTTCATGAATTTATGTATTAGACAGGGTTACTTTATATTAATGCAAATTTGAGTGTTGTGAATTGTTCGAGAGAAAATATACTAACCTTAAGTTTAGGCATTGCTTGAGAGAGAATTTGATATAGATTAAACTCTTACAATACAACGAATTTGATAATATTGTTAATACGTGATTACATAGAATTGAATTAATGAGTGAATATTCTCATGTGATTACTCTTAGACTATTTGTTTTTTACCATCCTTAATCCTCTAATGTCACTTTATCCAATTAGTCCTAGTAATGTTAATTTAGAGTAACAACCAATTTTAAATATAGGTACGTTAATATATTGAGAGTGAGTACGAGTACTTGAAAAGACCCTGAGGAATATGACATGAGATGTAGATTTCTCCTATACTATGATTGATACGTGCACTTGCCTGAGATTAAAATCAATTTAGCTTACACCTATCTACATAGTTTACACTAGAGTAGAAATTATCGCATCAAGTTTTTGGCATCGTTGCCGGGGACTCATTTTCAATATTTTGAAAGCTTAAACTCTATTAATCTATCAATTTTTGAATACTAACATATAATTGTAAATTAGTTTATTGCATAATTATATCACTTAATCTCTGTTTTGTAGTCTGTTTGTCTATGACCAGGGAGAGAAATTCTGGGATAACACCGCTTCATCCTGACCCGGAGCACAGGAGAATTATACAACTATAGAAAAAGAACTCCTACCAGTGGAATTTGCCTTCGATAAATTTAGATCCTATTTAACATTGTCTAAGGTGGTAGTATACACGGATCACTCTGCCCAAAGATATTTACTTGTCAAAGTGGAAGCAAAACCTCGTTTAATCCATTGGGTTCTTTTATTGCAAGAATTTGATTTGGAAATTAGGGATAAATGAGGAGCAGAAAACTTAGTGGCAGATCATCTCTCACGTTTAGAAAAACCACTACGAACAATGTTAGATGAGTCTGTGATTAGTGATACTTTTCCAGAGGAATTGTTGTTTTCACTATATACAAATATAAATATTGATTATCTGTGGTTGTCCGACTATGCAAACTATATTGTGGCTAAGGTCCTTCCAAAAGATTTTTCATATTAGCAGAAAAAGAAATTTTTTCTCTGACTTGAAATATTACTTTTGGGAGGACCCCTATCTTTTCGGATATGTGCAGATTCCATTATACGTAGATGTGTATCAGCAGAGGAGGGATAGAAAATATTGGAGCAATGTCATTCAGGCCCTACAGGTGGTCACTTTGGAGCAAATTGCTCAGCTAAAAAGGTTCTTGATTCTATTTTTTACTGGCCCCTTCTATTCAGTGAATCCCAAAGGTATGTACTTTCATCTGATTCTTGTCAAATATCAGGTAATATCTATAAATTACATGAAATGCCACAAAAATTTATTCTTGAATATGAAATGTTTGATGTGTGGGGGATTGACTTTATGGGACCGTTTCCAATTTCTTATGGGAATAAATAAATTTTGGTAGCTGTAGATTTTGTATCAAAGTGGGTAGAGGTGCAAGCTTTCCCTACTAATGATACTAGAGTAGTAATTCAATTTCTAAAATCCTTATTTGCATGATTTGGCACACCACGTGCGCTTATTAGCGATAGTGGTACACATTTTTGTAATCTAAAATTAGATAAATTATTACAAAAATATGGGGTCACATATAGGATAGCCACTCCTTATCATCAACAAACTAGTGGTCAGGTTGAAGTTTCAAATAGAGAACATAAGAGAATCATAGAAAAATCTATAGAATGGAATAGGAAACAATGGTCTAAGAAACTAAACAATTGTTTGTGGGCATATAGGACCGCCTACAAAACACTCATAGGGACTACTCCCTTTAGACTAGTCTATGGTAAATCATGTCACATGCCTATAGAATTAGAACATAAATCGTATTGGGCAATACACCCTTTGAATTTTGACACCAATTTTATAGGGGAGAAATAAAAACTTCAACTTAATTAATGAATTAGATGAGTGGAGAACCATGGCTTATGAAAATTCTCGGATATATAAGGAGAAGACTAAATTGTTCCATGACCGTCACCTTCGAAAACCTAAGACATTCCAAAAAGGTGACCAAGTCCTCCTTTACAATTCCCATCTTAGTTTATTCACAGGGAAGTTAAGGTCTAAGTGGTCCGGACCTTTCCAATTCAAAGTGGTTTTTCCTTATGGCACCATTGAACTAACCACCCTAATAAAGGAGATTTTAAAGACAACGGGCACCGATTAAAACATTATTATGGAGAGTTTCCTAAAGATTTCACTCGCCAAGAATCATGCCTCCGACTAGACATGGATTAAGTGTAATTTAGTAAATTTTCTAAGTTTTTATTATCTTTGGTAAAATTTTAGTTAAATTTTAGTATAAAAACATTATAAAATCACTTAGAAAGTAATTCCATTTCAGAGGAGCACACGAGTTTGCATTCGCCTGTGTGCCAAGCCGCATTCATGAAAAAATTTTAACCCAGTCGTGTTCAATTTAAAACCTGAGTAGGAATTATTTTTCCCGAGCACCACACGGGTGGACACCCACCCGTGTGCTTTGCCATGTCGTATTAGCTCCATTTCTCCCGTACTCATCCTGAGCACTATATGGGTGAACATACACTCGTGTGTGTGCTCCCGTGTTAAATTGCCCCGAGCACCACACGGATTGCTACCCACCCGTGTGCGCACCCGTATTTAGGGTAATGAGTTCGACGATGCAATGTTCCCGAGCAGGACACGGGACCACACACGTGCATGTTGTTGACTGTGTTTGCCTGGCGCGCTGCTTCCCCATCAGTTTGACAATACATCATTTTGAGACCCATGTACTGTGCGGTTATTGATTAGTGAACACGGGTCCACACACGCCCGTGTCGCAACCCGTGTTCGAAACATTATATTAGGTCGTGTGTGCTCAGATCAGGGATCACTTAAAGATCTCTCATCCACGATCGACAGCTCCCTACTCCCCTCACCTCCCTGACGATCCTTCAAATCCTTCTGACCCAGCAGTTTATCTTTGATTTCTCTGTAGTATCTTATATTTGGATATATATCATCAGATATTATATGCTATCACTTTTGTTCATGTTGTACTTCTTATGCTCTTCTATTTTATTGATGCTCAGTTCTTTACATATTGTTTTATTTGCTTTATCAGTTCTTTATGTTGCATTGAGGAACTGCAAATTTTAAGTCTGGGGGTGAATATTCTTAAATTCTAATATTTAACTACTGGACATGATTACAATTTGTTAAGAAACGGGCTAAAATAAAAAAAATTCTAATATTTTTTTTACTCAATATTGTTAAACCCCCTAGTAAAAATTTTTTTGCTTCTTTTTAAGCTTTCATTAATTCACTCACTTGGGATTATAACTAGTTAATTTGCTTTGGCGAGCTGATTAAAATGAATTAAAGTAGACTCATTGAGTGTACAAATTTATTGTTAGTAATTATGTATAGAAATTCATTAGCTTAATTTTTTCTATATAACTTGGTTTTAAGATTAGTCCTCTTTATTATTAACTAACAATCACTCTATTTTAGAAAATATAATTATCTATAATAAAGCGAGTCGAAGAGTATAACATTTTGATAGTTTTGTATTAGGGAATCAAAATGAAGAATACTCTTTATTGCTGTCTAGAACTTGCCCCTAGTGATCCTTAAAACATTCGCATAAGTTAATTAGTTAGGGCAGAATTTACTTAGGCCTACCATTAGATAGCTTGAGCCTTACAAGCCCAAAACCCTAAACATTATACCCTTGCACACCCAATTTGGACCTAATCCCTATTTCTTTCGATACACCGCAACTAAAATTCACTAATGCCAAAAATCCTTACCTATTAGCACATCTATCATTGAGTTTACACCTTTTGCTATGTGAATTACAAAATTTAAACAGATGGTGTAAAGCACTTTGATAAGCTATTTTTTGGTGAAGAAAAAAAAGAGAAAAAATATGAGTATGCATCAAAAGAAAGAAGAAGAAAAACAAAGGATTAAAGAAAGAAAATAATAATACAAAAAAGGGGAAGTATAATAATTGTGAATTCTATGGGTGCTTTTATAATATTGATGTATGTTAGGGTAATTATATAGCAAGAGGCTCAATCATGATCTAGGTGTGATAAGAACCATCGAGTTTATCTTTGATTACCCCACTTATAATCTTTTATCCTAAGCCAAAAAGTTACATCCTAATACAAGTCCTAAGGATCCAACCTTGCTAATCCTAACTAGTGGCGTGGAGAGGGTGTGAAAAGGCAAGCTTATGGCTATCAATATTGATACTTATAAGTTTTGAAACACTAATGCATACCTTATTAAGATTGTTATTTTCTCCTCACATTTGTTATGGATGATTGTAATTTTATTTCTAGGAAAGAGTGAAAGATAGTTAAGAGATATATGGAAGGAATTTTAAGATAAAGTTATATTTAGAAAGTCTGCTAAACTATTTTCTATGCAATTATAACATCAAATTTCGCTTTGAATTCATAGCAACCAGCTTGTTGAAGAAAAATTATTTATTGGTAATCCAAATACTTGAATTAGTTTGCTTAGGGACAAGCAAACACTTAAGTCTGGAGGTATTTGATGAGTACAATTATATAAGTCCTTTTTACTATCATATTTGTAATCATGTCCACTATTTTCTACCTCCATTCGTTATAATTCCCTGAAAATAGTTAAGAATTTTAATTATCATGAATAGAAGAGCACAATATAGATTTTCCTTTATTTCCTTTATTAAGTTATTTATTTATTTATTCATTAATCTTCTTAATGCAGGTATTGCAAGTCCTTGGAACCAAAAGTCTTTGAGTAAACAGAGGTGTTCACGGATCCAACATGACTGATGGCAAAGGTCTTGGATTGGGTACGTACGGGTAGGGACACGCCCATGTCACTACCCATGTCCTTCTCTGTAAAGATCACAAAGCTTGGAATAAAAGGCATAAAAATTTACAAGAGCACCATATAGGTAGGGACACGCCTGTGTCACTACCCGTATCCTTATCAGGAAGAATGAAAGGTCTGATGCCAGACTAACCCGTGTGTGGAGCCATGAAGAACACACAGCTGTGATACCAGCCATGTTAAATGACAAGGCTCACAACCAGGCGTAACTTTTCTTACCGAACCGACCTGATGCACCGTTTCATACCCTATATGGCATGTGACACGGTTGTGTTGGAACCCAAGTTCAACCTCTATTTGCAAGAATACTATAAAAACCTACACAAAAAATAGAAAGGGGACTTTTGGATTTAAGGACTTGGAGAATTTCTGGAGGACGAAAGTAGAGCACTCAAGCGACGGGGAAGTCGAAGGAGATAATCCGTATGGTTTTAATTTTTATGTATCTCTTTTTATTTCCCCCTTCTCTTAGTGGATCTAAACTTTATTTTACATTTCGCATGAGACCTATTTTTTTGAACCGATTCAGTAATCATGTATGTTAGTTTTCATTTCAGATTTGTGGTATTTGTTGGGTATTGTATCCACAATGTACCTGATTTGAAGAAGCCCCTGAACAAGCTAAGGTGAATTGACTATATATTTGATTACTTGTCTTCTAGTTGTGCTTGCAGCTATTCATCGCTAAGTACACACCAATGTTAGGGTGCAGTAGGTCAATATACACGGGTCTGCACAACGTAATCCCTCGTTGAGCAGATCAGTGTGTTGGCTTATATGTACTCTCTCTATTGGAGTGTACTTATTTCCAAGCACAGGGTCATGAAAGATCTAGAGCAGACAAGGAGCAAGGATGGGCCAAAGACCAGCTCACGGGTGGAAAGACGAGAAATCATCTAAGTCCAAATCGTCGAGAATCACTAGATGATTCTCACCGGTTGGAGCCGGCAGTCTCAATGCCGCCAGAAATTTCTCTAAGGCAGAATCGTCGAGAATCACTAAGTGATTCTCGCAGATTCGTCGAGAATGACTTTGCATTCTCGACGATTCGGCGAGAATCAAGTATGATTCCCGCCGATTCTCCCTGCTTCTATATCAGTGCAGCCAGAATTCTACTAAGTAGAATTCGGCGAGAATCGTAGATAATTCTCGCCGATTCGTCGAGAATCACCTACGATTCTCGCCGAATTTGACTTAGGTAATTTTCCGATTCTTTCTGGACCGGTCCATGTTACCTGCGGTATTTCGAACCGATCTTAGGTCTTGTTGCTGGTGGGGCCCACAACGGTCATGTGCTTGACCTAAGGTATATATACCTCCGTATGTATGAGCGGAACTAGAACGAGATACGCGAATTCAAAAGACAAGCCGCCGTCGAGCCCTAACGCGTGATCTTGCTCCGCCGACCGCCTCCGTCGTTCGTGTAGTTGTCGCCGCTGTTGATCTCAAGTTCTTCCAGATCTCCGGTGATAGAAGCTTAGGCTAGCATAGCGTATCACGCGTATAACCAGAGATCCCTTGTCTCTTGATTCGTTGATCGGGAAAAACCTTCCCCTTCCGAATCGATCGAGACGACCGATCCTAGTGTGATCGTTGGAAGACCTTGCTTTCTTTGCTATGAAGTTTGAATCCCCATAGCACTACAGCAGCTCTCCGTCGCCACCGCTTATTCCGAGTACCTATCCGCCGCTCCAAGCTGCCGCCGGTTTCGGGAAGGTTCATTCCAAGAGAGATCTAAGGTTATTGACTCTTCGTTGACTTCAAGAACACGTCGTCGAACGAAGAGGAACACCTTAATCTCCATAAGTCGTTTGTATTTCTAATACAATCTAGTTTCAATTTCTTTGTAAAGGAACGATTGGTTCCTAGTTGTAAGGGTTGGGTGCAACCCGTGTTGTGGGAGTGGTAACTCCTACGTGAGGAAGGGTTCCTTCCGTTAGTACAAGGATTGGATTTCAATCATGTTGGTGAAGTGACTGAGTCGTCCCTGGTTGGGAGATAGGTCATAGGGGGAGAGTGGACGTACCCAAATCGGGGAACCACTATAATTTGCATGTGTTCTTTTCTGTGCTGTGTTGTTTGATTTACTTGTGCAGGTACTGTTTTTAATTCCGCAAAAACGCTGCAAGTCACTTATCCCCCCCCATAGGTGAAGCTAGTTGACACTAGGTGGACTTTCAAGTGGTATCAGAGGGAGGTTACTCATCAAAAAGGTTCACTCCTTGAGTAGATCCTGCCACCAGTGTCAAGAAGAAGACAGATATCCTCCATGGATGGACTCAAGTACTCCGGCAAAATCCATGTGTGCACGAGGCTGAACTTTCCTATCTGGAAGGAAAGAATCAGATTCTACATAGAGGTAGTCGACCCACGACTCTTCATGATAGTTGAGGAGGGACCTTATGTTCCCACCAAGGCCTCCTCCCTTGATCCTACCAGGCAAGTGCCGAAGAAGCTGTCGGAAATGGACAAGGACGAAATGGTGCTGGTCGGACTCGACAAGAAAGCACAGAACATCCTGGTAAGCGCAGTTGACGACTCTATGATGCAGAACTTCTGCAACTGCAGGACAGCCAAGGATCTCTGGAACTGCCTGATTGTATTAATGGAGGGCACAGATGAAGTGAGGGACGATCGGAGATCCCTCCTCAACCAGAAATATGAGGCCTTCAGGCAAGGGCCCAAGGAGGAGATCGGAGTTACCTTCGAAAACTTCCTCAAGATCGTCAATGCACTCAAGGTATATGGAAGAGTGTTCACTGACGGTGAGCTTAATGATAAGTTCCTTAGGTCCCTTACTAAGGAATGGGACACAAAGATCTGCGCCATCCGGGAGTTTGGCAGACTTGCGGAAACCGACCCTCAGATTCTGTTCGGGAAGCTCATGTTCTATGAGCTTCAATTGAACACAAGGAAGGCTGAAGAGGAAGCAGAGAAAGCCGCAGCCAAAGAAAAGACGGTGGCCCTAAAAGCCATTCATTCCAGAAAGGGTAAGGGTGCTGCTTCTTCACGTGCGTGGAAGAAGGATGAAGAGGAAAACTCTGAGCCAAGCTCCTCCAGCTCAGAATTGTCTGAGGAAGACTTCTCTCTTATCACACGGGAATTCAAGAAGTTCCTCAAGCTGAGGAGTCAGAGAAAGAGAGACGGCTCCTCCTCAAGGCATCAGAAGAAGAACTATTCTTCTGACAGGTATGTTTCCAAACCGAACAAACACCGCTCCTCTGACATTATTTGTTTTGGTTGCAACAAGCCAGGACACGTCGTGGCTGATTGCCAACAAGGCAAGAGGGAGAAGGGAAAGGGAGAGGAGCACAGGTCCTCAAAAGACAAGAATAAGGAGAGGAGTTACATCACAAAGAAGCCAAAGACGCTGAGTGAATCTGACACGTCAGACACCAGCGATTACGAGGAAGCCTACTTTGGGCTAATGGGTCGCTCTGACTCTGAAGGAGAATGCCCCCCATTTACTGGGAAGGTAAAAGCTCACACCCCTCTCTCTGACTCTGACTCTGATCCTGAGTCTCAGGATGATGACCCTGAGGATAGCCCTTCGACCCGTGAAGCTGAGCTCCTCGATAAGTATGAGCTTCTACTCAATACTTTCGAGGAATGTCGAAAGAGACTGATGGCTGAGAAAAAGAAAGTTAAATTCCTTAAAGGTGAGAGTGTATCCCTGAGGGAAGAGATCACCAGTTTGATCTCCCTCTGACAGGAGCACTTGGACCTGACTTCAAAGCATTCAGAGTCTCTTAAGCTCCTTGATCTTAAACAAGAGGAAATCGACAGGTTGGAAGAACAACTTGCGGCAGAAAAGAAGATCGTTAAGAGCTTCTCTATGCCTAAGACAGTTCTTCCACTAGTTGATACCTTCACTGCTCGGACCAAAGGAGCTGGTTTAGGGCACGTAGGGGCACCTGGTTCCTCTTCCAGGAGAAACAGGAACTAGAGAAAGAATAAGGCTGCTAAGAAGGCCTCTGCTGCTGAAAAGGGAAAGGCCCCACTCAGCCCTGTTGAGTTCAGAAAGCCCAGCTTTCCCTGTAACCAACATGACTTTGAGTCAACATATGGCCATCACTTCAGGCCCTCGGTTGCAAAGCCAAAGAGCCGGTATGATGGTTGGACCTTTCCCCGCAACTTCAGTGAGAGTGTCTTCAAGGCACCTTTTGAGGAAATCCGCGTGGAAAATTATGGTCACTTCTCTAGCGGCCATAATCGGAAGCAGGCACCTAAGGCCAAGCCTATCATACTGAAAAGCCAAGAGGTGAAGAAATCATGTGATTGTGGTCATCATGATGCCTCCACCTCCAGGTCCACGGCCCCGGTTGAACCCTACGTTCCAGGGGTGAAGCAGGCGCCTAAGAGGAGGTATAACAGGTTTGACTGCTGGTGCTGTGGCAAAATTGGTCACTTTGCCATGGATTGCTGGTTTAATCCAAGGAATAACGAGACTCCTCATGTTAGCAATGCGAGGCCGACAACTCGTAGGGCTAACCAATCGAGGGGGAGTATGCTAACGAGGAATCTAGGACCCAAGTTCGATTGGGTTCCTAAGGCAAATTAATTCTGTTTTGCAGGAATGTCCAAAGGCCGACAAAACTCCCATTTGGTATTTGGACAGTGGATGCTCCCGTCATATGACTGGGACAAGAAGCCTGCTGTGGGAGTACTCTCCAGTAGAGAATGGACCCAAAGTTATATTTGGGGGATCTGATCGGGGAGTCACCAGAGGTTACGGTACGATTTCCAACGGTATACTCTCTATCACTAACGTAGCTTATGTTGAGGGGTTAAATCATAACCTGATCAGTGTAAGCCAGTTTTGTGATAAAGGGTATGACGTTAAGTTCTGTAAGGATAAATGCCTTATAATATCATGTGCCTCTTCGGAGACAGTATTAACTGGCATTAGGAGCAGAAATATTTTCTGCTTAGATTTTCTCAGTCTAGATTCTTCTACCCCAGTATGCCTCGTTGCAAAAGGCAGTGCATCTCTTTGTGAACAATGACACAAGAGATTGGCACATATTAATTATAAGACAATTAATATGTTGTTTTCCAAAGACTTAGTAAGGGATGCTCCCATCATTAAGTGCATTAAAGATAGTCCCTGTCCTGCATGCCAGATGGGCAAGCAGACTCGGGCTACCTTTAAGGTCATCCCAGACAAAGACTCCTCCAGATGTCTTTATCTTCTGCACATGGACTTGTTTGGTCCAATGCAAGTTCATAGCTTAGGAGGGAAGTCTTATACGCTAGTGATTGTAGATGATCACTCTCGGTTTACTTGGGTGTTCTTTTTAAAGCGCAAGTCTGATACGTTTGACATCTTCACTAGTTTTGTCAAGCAGATCCAGAACAAACTTAACTGCTCAGTGGTCAAAATTAGAAGTGACCATGGAATAGAGTTCGAGTCTGGTGCTATGACAGAGTTCTGTGAAGAACTTGGTATCTTTCATGAGTTCTCCTCCCCACGCACTCCTTAACAAAATGGAGTGGCGGAGAGGAGGAATAGAACACTCATTGAAGCGTGTACGACAATGTTGAATGACGTTTCTCTCCCAGAATACTTCTGAGCCGAGGCTGTCAATACGGCTTATCATGTGCAAAACCGGGCGTTGATCAACAAGAGCCATCATAAGACTCCGTATGAGCTACTGAAAGGCAGGAAACCAACCATGTCCTATTTGAGGATGTTTGGCTGCAGATGTTATGTCCTGAATAATGGGAAGTACCCTCGTACTAAGTTTGGTGAAAAATGCTTCGAAGACATATTCATGGGCTATAGTAGCCATAGCCGGGCTTATAGAGTTTTCAACAAGAAAACTCTAGTGGTGGAGGAATCAATAAATGTTGTATTTGATGAAGGAAGTTTGCTTAATTGCAACTCTTCCAGTGGTCTTCTTGAAGATGTAGGTGCCAGACTCGACAAGCTACACCTGGATGAGCCCGATAAAATGCAGCTCCGAAATACGTCAAGGTCTCTACCTCAACGCCGATCGGAGAGGATGACGGTCAGGATGGAGCAGTCCACCCTGAAGAGGAAGGGTCCCCAAAAATTGCTAGAGCTCCTGATGCAAGACTTTTAGAGCTCAGACACGTGAGGGATCATCCCAGAAATCAAATCATTGGAGATCCCCGAGACGGTGTCAGAACTCGCCGAGGGACTCTTAACGAGATTCTGCATTTTAGCTTTCTGTCGCAGGTTGAGCCAAAGAAGTTCGACGAAGCGAATAAAGATGCGTCATGGATATTGGCCATGCAAGATGAGCTGCATCAATTCGAAAGATGCAAAGTCTGGACGCTAGTTCCCAGACCTAAGACGCAAAATGTGATTGGCACCAAATGGATCTTCAGAAACAAGTTGGATGAACACGGGGTCATCATCAAGAACAAAGCCAGACTGGTGGCTCAAGGATACAGATAGGAGGAGGGGATTGACTTCGACCAGATGTTCGCACCAGTTGCACGACTCGAGGCAATCCGTCTATTCCTAGCCTATGCCTCTCACAAAGGATTCACAGTCTATCAGATGGATGTGAAATCGGCATTCTTGAATGGAGACTTGAAAGAGGAAGTATACGTCGCTCAACCTCCAGGTTTTGTCAATCCTACTTATCCTAATCATGTATATTTTCTGAATAAAGCGCTATATGGCTTAAAACAAGCTCCTAGAGCTTGGTATGAGACTTTGTCTAGCTTTCTTCTTGAGAACAAGTTCTCTAGAGGAAAAATAGACAAGACATTGTTTCTCAGGGAAGTCAAAGGCAAGATCTTGCTGGTGCAAATCTATGTCGATGACATTATTTTCGGCTCAACTGACAACAATCTTTGCAAAAAGTTTTCCAAACTCATGCAAGGAAAGTTTGAAATGAGCAGTATGGGAGAGCTGAAGTATTTCTTGGGACTTCAAGTGAAACAGTCTGAGGAAGGAATTTTCATTTCTCAGACAAAGTTCACCAATGAACTCCTCAAGAAATTCGGAATGGAGAATGCAACCTCTATGAGGACTCCAATGGGATCCACCATGTCTCTGGATAAGGATGAGAAAGGGAAACCTTTTGATGAAACCAAATACAGAAGCATCATTGGATCTCTGCTCTACCTTACTGCGAGTAGACCGGATATCATGTTCTCCACATGTGTTTGTGCTAGATATCAGGTGAACACTAAGGAATCTCATTATGTCACTGCAAAGCGAATTCTTAGATACCTTAAAGGTACTCCTAATCTTGGCTTGTGGTACCCGAGAAACAATGATGTCGAGCTAATAGGTTTTTCAGATGCTGATTTTGCAGGAAGTAGGGATGACAGGAAAAGCACTTTTGGGATGTGTCAATTCCTCGGAAGAAGGCTCATCTCATGGAATAGCAAGAAGCAGAATTGTGTAGCAACCTCCACAGCGGAGTCAGAATACATCTCGGCTGGGAGCTATTGCGCACAACTCCTTTGGATCAGAAATCAGTTAGCAGACTATGATCTTCAGTTCAAGGAAGTACTGATGTACTGCGACTCCTCCAGTGCAATAGCCATTGCCAACAATCCGGTATCGCACAGTAGAACGAAGCATATTGAAGTGCGTTATCACTTCATTTGGGAGTACGTGGAGAACAAGGACATCTCTCTCTGTTATGTCCCCACGGACAAGCAGATTGCAGATATTTTCACAAAGCCCTTAGACGAGGCCAAGTTCAGTCTTTTCAAAACTGAATTGGGGATGCTAAACTATGAGGAATGAAGACTACAGAAACTCCAGGCTCGTGCTTCTAGGGGGAGCCTCTGCTCGGAACTTAAGTGAAAGCAAAGGTGCAAGAACTGAGGGGGAGCATGGTGTCTCTTGCTACAGTCCCAGATTTGTAGAAGCCGAAAAGGGGGAGATTACCCTCTCGGCTAAGGTGCTAAGGTGTGTGCTCCAAATGCTCTAAAGATAATGGTATGGAATTTCAACTCACTCTCGTTTTTCAAAGTTGTGTGTTCTTCCAAGCCGTTATATTCACCTTAGCTCGTAGGGTTTAGGCTTCTTCAAATAGGGGGAGATTGTTGGGTATTGTATCCACAATGTACCTGATTTGAAGAAGCCCCTGAACAAGCTAAGGTGAATTGACTATGTATTTGATTACTTGTCTTCTAGTTGTGCTTGCAGCTATTCATCGCTAAGTACACACTAATGTCAGGGTGCAGTAGGTCAATATACACGGGTCTGCACAACATAATCCCTCGTTGAGCAGATCAGTGTGTTGGCTTATGTGTACTCTCTCTATTGGAGTGTACTTATTTCCAAGCACAGGGTCATGAAAGATCTAGAGCAGACAAGGAGCAAGGATGGGTCAAAGACCAGCTCACGGGTGGAAAGACGAGAAATCGTCTAAGTCCAAATCGTCGAGAATCACTAGATGATTCTCGCCGGTTGGAGCCGGCAGTCTCAACGCCGCCAGAAATTTCTCTAAGGCAGAATCGTCGAGAATCACTAAGTAATTCTCGCCGATTCGTCGAGAATGACTTTGTATTCTCGACGATTCGGCGAGAATCAAGTGTGATTCCCGCCGATTCTCCCCGCTTCTATATCAGTGCAGCCAGAATTCTGTTAAGTAGAATTCGGCGAGAATCGTAGGTAATTCTCGCCGATTCGTCGAGAATCACCTACGATTCTCGCCGAATTTGACTTAGGCAATTTTCCGATTCTTTCTGGACCGGTCCATGTTACCTACGGTATTTTGAACCGGTCTTAGGTCTTGTTGCTGGTGGGGCCCACAACGGTCATGTGCTTGACCTAAGGTATATATACCTCCATATGTATGAGCGGAACTAGAACGAGATACGCAAATTCAAAAGACAAGCTGCCATCGAGCCCTAACGCGCGATCTTGCTCCGCTGACCGCCTCCGTCATTCGTGCAGTTGTCGTCGCTGTTGATCTCAAGTTCTTCCAGATCTCCGGCGACAGAAGCTTAGGCTAGCATAGCGTCTCACGTGTATAACGAGAGATCCCTTGTCTCTTGATTCGTTGATCGGGAAAAACCTTCCCCTTCTGAATCAATCGAGACGACCGATCCTAGTGTGACCGTTGGAAGACCTTGCTTCCTTTGCTACGAAGTTTGAATCCCCATAGCACTGCAGCAGCTCTCCGTCGTCGCCGCTTATTCCGAGTACCTAGCCTCCGCTCCAAGCCGCCGCCGGTTTCGGGAAGGTTCATTCCAAGAGAGATCGAAGGTTGTAGACTCTTCATTGACTTGAAGAACACGTCGTCGAACGAAGAGGAACACCTTAATCTCTATAAGTCATTTGTATTTCTAATACAATCTAGTTTCAATTTCTTTGTAAAGGAACGATTGGTTCCTAGTTGTAAGGGTTGGGTGCAACCCGTGTTGTGGGAGTGGTAACTCCTACGTGAGGAAGGGTTCCTTCCGTTAGTGCAAGGATTGGATTTCAATCCTGTTGGTGAAGTGACCGAGTCGTCCCTGGTTGGGAGATAGGTCGTAGGGGGAGAGTGGACGTACCCAAATCGGGTAACCACTATAATTTACCTGTGTTCTTTTCTGTGTTGTGTTGTTTGATTTACTTGTGCAGGTACTGTTTTTAATTCTGCAAAAATGCTACAAGTCACCTATCCCCCCCCCCCCCCCATAGGTGAAGCTAGTTGACACTAGGTGGACTTTCAGTATTTTATTCGTATGTGCGGTTTCAAATAAAGAGATTGATCATAGATTTGAAGTTAGTATTTGTTTTATATGAATCCCAAACTTCTAGATTGAGAAATTGGATGGTTGTGATGATGGTTTATAATTTCATTCTCTGGTGTTCTTTCTCTTTGTATTTCAAATTTCATGATCGAGAGATATGTTGTTTGGATAACAGCAATACAGATAATGAGTTTCATGGTATCTTAGAGATAGGATTTCATGAATTTATGTATTAGACAGGGTTACTTCATATTAATACAAATTTGAGTGTTGTGAATTGTTCGAGAGAAAATTTACTCAACTTAAATTTAGGTATTGAATTGCTTGAGAGAGAATTCGATAAAGATTGAACTCTTACAATACAACGAATTTGATAATATTGTTAATATGTGGTTACATAGAATTGAATTAATGAGTGAATATTCTCATGTGATTACTCTTAGACTATCTGCTTTTTACCATCCTTAATCCTCCAATGTCACTTTATCCAATTAGTCCTAGTAATGTTAATTTAGAGTAACAACCAATTTTAAATATAGGTACGATAATAGAGTGAGGGTGAGTATGAGTACTTGAAAAGACCCTGAGGAATACAATATGAGATGTAGATTTCTCCTATACTATGATTTATAGGTGCACTTACCTGAGAATAAAATCAATTTAGCTTATACCTATCTACATAGTTTATACTAGAGTATAAATTATCACATCAGACACCTTTGCCCTCTACGAGCTCGGAGCAGAGAAGCATCAGGATCATTACACTCCAGAAGAATGGAATAAATATATAGAGGCCTGCACTAAGAGGAGGATTCATTTCCGGAAATACAAGTATGTTGATCTTATGCCTCCTCCTCCACCAAAGTACTATCTGAAGCCTATTGAATATTTTGACATACAGTTACAGAAGATAAAGAACAGGAATGGCTGAAGCCTTATTTTCTTTGCTGATTAATGTGTATTGTGGGATGCCCTTCCTATTCTAAAAACATTTTATTTGATATATACATATGTGATGGTTTATATATTTATCTAGAATGCGTGTCAACTTATTTATCTTATCATGTCTTAACTTTTTTTCATTTTATAAGCAATTCACCTTAGCTTATAGGATTTTGTCTTCTTCAAATAAGGGGAGATTGTTGGGTATTGTATCCATAATAACCCTGATTTAAAGAAGGTTCCAGTCAAGTTAAGATGAACTGAGGTTGTATTTTATATTGCTCTTTAGTTATGTACTTGCAGGTTTATAATGCCAAGTACACACCAGTGTTAGGTTACAGTGAATCGGTAAACACATGACTGCACAATGTAATCTCTCATTATGTAGGTCATTGTGTTGACTCACGTGTAATCTCTCTATTGGGGTGTACTTCTATCCCAAGTACAAGTGAAGGCTCAAGGATGGTTAAGATTCAGACTCAAGAAAAACTATAATTTCACCTAAGTAAAATTCGGCGGGTATGGTTAAGCATTCACGTCGAATTCGTCGAGGATCATCGTTGATACATGCCGAATTCGTAGAGTATCATCGTTGATACATGCCAAATTCATCGATTATACTTACTAATACCCGTCAAATTTGTCGTATATACTTAGGGTAAATTCATTAGTTTTGTGAAAAATCTGTTAAGTAAAATTCGCCAAGTATCATTGAGCATACTCGCTGAATTCTTCTAATGTATCTAACGATACTCGCCGAATTCGTCGAATATACTAAGTGATACTCGCCGAATTCATCGAGTCCAGTTGACACTACTCTAGATTTTTCCTAGCCTAATTCATCGAATATCAAAGCGTTGAGTGCATTGAGTTAACTCGATGATATTCGATGAATGTAGCTCATGGCGTTGAGTGAGCAGAAAGCGTTGAGTGCAACAGAGTTGAGTGCATCGAGTCATTTCACTTATACTCGATGAATTCGTCGAGTATGCCAGGTGATACTCGATGAATTCGTCGAGTATGACTCATAACTAAGGAGTTGAGTGACCAGCCGGCCTGTGATGTTTTGTCTAAGTCTTTTTTATCATATATCAATATGTGTTCGACGAATATCATTATGATACTCGACGATACTCGACGAATTTGACTTAGGTCATTTTTCCGAAAATTTATTCCTCCTGTCACGGGTTTAGTCAGCCATGTACTGTGCTTTTTAGGTTTCATTTTTGGAAATCTTTTATAGCCATTTAATTTCGAATCCCTCTATAAATACCTAGAGTAATTTCAAAATGATAACGGATCTTGATAACCTAATCTATCGAATCAATTTTCACTCTTTCCAAAAATAGAAATCGTCAGCCACACGCTCTGGTTTTCGCGAGTTTCTTCCGATCAGCCGCAACAATGAGAAATCTTCTTCGACAACGACTTCTTTGACTAAATCGCTTTCTCATTCAAGATCTGCTTTACTCCAGTCCTCGTTGGTTGGAAGATTCAAGATCAAAATTTCAAGATCCAAAGATTTCAAGTTTTTTTGAGTTCTCCAAGATTCAACTTACATCCTTCAAAGAACGTCGGATCAAAATTGGAATCGTGTGTTGTGTTGTAATTTCTTTTTAAATATTATAGGAGAATTTCTCTGAGTTTTGTAGATCCATTTGTGGATTGAGAGAGTAGATCCGGTTGTGGATCGAGTGTGTAGATCCGGTTTGCGGATCGAGTTGTAGGAGAGTTTGTTCTTCGAGTGGTAGGAGCTTTGTCTCTGAGGTGTAGGAGTTGCGACTCCGAGGTGTAAGATTTGACAAAATATAAGTTTGGTGAAGTAGCTGAATCGTACCCTTTATGGTAGATAGGCAAGGCGAGACAGTGGACGTACCTAATATAGGGAACCACTATAAAAATCTCTGTGTTTGTGTGCTTGTCCTTTAAATATTTTTTTCTGCAAAAAGATGCAAACATCACCTATTCACCCCCCTCTAGGTGATTTAGGTAGACGCTAAATACTTTCATTTATTCTCCTTTTCTCTCTCCAAGCTCTATTTCTTCTTTCCCCTGTACTCTCCTTTTGTATCCCGCCATCCAATGGCACTTTGTGCAGTAGGACTTGCCGAAAATGGCAACAGCTCTATCACTTTTGCATTTACAGTTGTACAAAAGGCAAGCAACGCCTTTTGTGTTCTAGTAAACAAATCTCGTGATTTTTGAATTTCTGCTAATGTCAGCATGACTCAGTACTTCTGTACTTAGTAAATTCCAGGCAGATTTCTCAGGTTTTGAGTGAAGCCTTGTCACTCAATGTAAAAGTACTTAGTAGAATTCTATATCCCAGGTGTTGAGCGGGTTGAGTGAGCCTTCATCACTCAACGCATTCTGTCTTTTATAGCCATAACTGATTAGGCGTTGAGTGAGCCTTCATCACTCGATGCTTCTGAATTTAGTTGAATTGTCTATTGAGTAGGCATTGAGTGAACTGCCTTCACTCAACACTTCTTGACTTAATTGAATTGTCTATTGAGTAGCGTTGAGTGAACTGTCTTCACGCAATGCTTATGGACTTAGACAAATTTTTTGTCTGCTCCTTTTGAGGCTTTGACTGCTTGAGCTTCTGTCAACGCTTCTGCTCTTCTAGTATTGAGTGAAGTGAGTTCACTCAATGCTTCTAGACAAGGTGGATTTTCTGCCTGTCTAGTAACTAGTCTTCTTGATTGAGACATTGAGTGAACTGCCTTCACTCAACACTTCTGTCCTTTGCCAGATATCTTGTTGAGTTGGCATTGAGTGAACTGCCTTCACTCAACACTTCTGGACTTAGCCAGATTTCTAGTCAACAACATTGCGGCTTTGACTGTATGTAGTTCTCTCAACGCTTTTGCTCTTTTGGCATCGAGTGAACTGCCTTCACTCGATACTTCTAGACTTAGCTAGATTTCTACTTTGCCAGCATCTTATCATGAGTCCATCTATCATTATGACTCAGACATCCTATCTAATCATGGTATAGTAGACAACCTACATACACTGAACTTGGACATACATAAAATACTATTATGCACTTAGCATTGATGGCGATGCCTCTTCAAATTCAGAGAACATTGAAGGGAAATATTCCCAATAGTTTTTACAACTTCCTAGATTGAAAACAATATACTTCTTCAAATCTAAAAGGATTCACTCTTCTTCGTTCTTGGAGAATAGAACTTGAAATGAATTGAAGGAGAAGACTTAAAATCTGAAAAATCTTGATCTAAAATCTTGAAATCCGACTCGATCGAAAGCACCTTTGAGAAATCTGAACACAATGATCTTGTCGAATTTATCTCTGAGAGAATCGTTGATTGTGAACTCTAGGTCGTCGTGAAGAACTATTTTGAGAACAGTAAATCGAGAAAGTAGACGTTGGTCGTTCCCGTATTAGAAATTAGGTCTTGAGAAATTTTGTGATTCATAACAAGCTCTTTTTCTGAAATGAATCTTTGATATATATATATATATATATATATATATATATATATATATATATATATATATATATATATATATATATATGAAATCCATCTTCAACGGTTAGAAATTTACTTCCAAAAATAAGCTTCCACGTGCACCGTACATGGCCGTTGTTTGAAACAGAACCCATCGAAAAATCGAACAAGAAAAACGTTAAGTCCATTCGTCGAAATGACACGAGTAATAGCTAGAACACTCAACAAATTTCTTAGATTACTCGAGAACATTCAACGAATTACACGAATTCATTTGACGAATTTGACTTAGAAATTTTTTTGTTATCAGTCACTGGACCACTCGAGTAAACTCGACGAATTCCACGAGTATACATGTGAAGTCTCGATGAATGACACAAGACTTTACATATATACTCGATGAATTTTACTTAGCCGTTTTCAAAAGAAGATTAAGAAATTTTCTGAAATTTCCTGAGTAAAATCGACGAATTCCACGAGTATTCGTGTGACATCTCGATGAATGACATGAGACTTCACATGTATATTTGACGAATTTTACTCGGGAAATTTTCTGATTTTTTCTGAACTCAACAACCATTCCTTTTCCTTGATTCCTATGCACTTGAAAATTATGTACACCCCAATAAAGAGATTACACATGATTCAACACCATGTCCTACACAACGAGAGATTACATTGCATATTCTTGTATTTGATGACCCATTGTAATCTGACATTAGTGTATACTTGACAATTAAGTCTTCCAAGTACAAAACTTGGAAGTAAAGTCAAATACAACTCAATTCATCTTTGTTCAAGCGGGACTTCTTCAAATCAAAGTTATTGTGGAAGCAATACCCAATAATATCTATCCAAGAGAGTGTGTCAGAGAGGAAAACGGTCTAAATATATCCAAAAGAACGCGATAGTGGGGAGAAACAGTCCGCAACTATCCAAAGGAGCATGGCGGGGAGTAAAACACTACTACTAGTCCCGCAATGTCATGAAGGGAGTAACAAACATGCCTTTGGTTCAAAGAGTGATAGTTTCTTAACATAGCCTAAAGAGTCTCTAAGCGTACTAGCGATGTGACCTAGACTAAGATGTCTATGGACACGACTACAGCGTGACAGAGAATTCACCCATCCTATGAAAGCCCATAAGAACGTCATTCTATCATGCCTAACATAAGACTGCCTAGGAACGGGGCATTCTCGAACGAAGCTCGTGATTTCCTGCATTCTCTATGACGAATAGCACGGGACATTCTCGTTCACACACCTAAGGATAATAGCAATGCACATCACAAACATCACCGATCTGGGCTTATCGCCACGGGTAGGCTTCACACACCATGCCTAAATCAAGACTGACAAGTTGAATCACTAAATGCACATTTATGTTGGAGACGGACACAATCGACCCGAAGGTTCACAATGAACCAAGGGAAATATGTACCACATGTAATTGGAGGAGGGTGGTCCTACCAAGCAAAAAATAAAAAAAGAAAGCCACACCGGGGTCACATTCCCACACCCTTGCGGAGTCCCTGACTCTACGTATAATGCACGCATAAACATACATTAGGGTCGCAATCCCACGCCCTGGAGAAGTCCTCATCCTCAATCGGATAGGCATGAGGGGACTCTCATTACACGAAATTAAACATAAACATAGAAATGCAGAAATAACGGTCTCAAGATTGGGGAAAAGAGAGTCGTTACCCTTGGCGCATGTTACCGATCCATTGGAACTCTCACAAACATGATGAAGTACAAATCTAGAGGCTTCCCTTCCTCAAATCCAGTCTCCTTCTGACGAACTTAGCTTCGAATCTACTTGTCCTATGTGAAAACTCCACTTTATACTAATGGCTTCTCCTCCCATACGGCTAGCACCCAACACCACAATGACGGAATCTGAAATGTTATCCCCCACTTGGTTGGTTACCAAAAATACAAACGATAGAGGGTGGAGGATATCTTCCTCCTAGTCGATTCCTTACAAATGTCTCATGGGAGAGAGAGAGAGAGGGTGAAAGAGATCAGGAGAGGCTCCTCCTCTTAACAAGCGATGACGGCAAAAAAATCCGGCGGGGCAACTCTCGGCAACAGTGATAAGGGAGAGAGATTGAAGAGGGAGGTTTGCTTCCTCTCGCGAGCTGGAGGGGCTGCTCTCAAAAAATGATATAGAGTGGGAGAGACCGAGAGAAGGGGGTTCTTCTCCTCCTTCCAGACACACCCGAGAGAGAAAGACAAAGAGAGAGAGAGGGAGATTGGGAAAGGGGAGTTGGCGGACGCTTAGGGTTTTGAGAGGGAGGGCTTTAGTTTAGGTTTTATAATAACCTAATGGAGAATGGTTATCCACACACCAACACCTCTATTCACACCCCCAACATTTATTTCGATTAAATTTGGGGCATTACAGTACACATCATTGTAGATCCATTAGAGATGCCTGGTTGTATTCATACTTTAATATGCAAGCATATTTTTTCATAAGCTCAACATAGATAATGTGTATGATGCTTGAAAAACTTAAATAGATTATGTATATTTTGTAATTCATCATGTTACTTATAATATTTCATTTTTTTTATTACGAAGTGTTGACTTGCAGAGGAATGTTGCACCTCAACATTGTTAGGACGACCAGGAGGAGGGGAATCATTATGCGATTTGGGGGTAAGATCATTAGTTGACCAATGCTTTTGCTTTCATTTGTCTCTTGTTATAGGACGTGGCATAGAGGCGGATGCTCACTAGCTTGCTTAAAAGAGAAAAATGTATCATGAAGTGTTTACATTTTTTGCTCTTTATATACCCTGTTTACATGAAATGTCATCCTGAAAGTCAATGATGTTTGAGTTTACATGTGATGTACTTGAGTTTTGTAATGGTCATAAGACCAAGGACTTATTGTAGAGATGGACACTCTCATATTTATAGCACTTTCGTTGTGTATAGTTCATACTTTGTTTATTATTGATTGAAATAGAATTGAGAAAAATTTATGCCATCTTTTAATGTCTTATTTGTGATGCTAATATAGAGTGTGGCCCGACAAAACTCATATAATATAGTTATTACATGTGGGGTGTTACACCCACATATCTCACATTATCGATTGATAAATCATTTTATTTGAATTGCATAAAATTCTTAGGGCATGCATCCCAAGCATCATAAGAAAACTCGGCCTTTAGTGATTTTTTGAGCTTTATAATAAGATTTTGATGGTTTTATATTATAAAACACAACAATAAGAGATTCTAACAGTCACATGAATGATACATTTGTTTATCCATCCATGATTTTCCCTTATAGTAACCTAATTATGAAAGACAATGATGTATATTTAGTACAATCAAAATACAATGGATAGTTTGCATATTGAATAAGTTTCATAATTTTTTTCCATATAGTAAATTCATTTGTTGGATTGTTTGGTGTAAGTGGATCTTCATGAAAATTAGCATCAAGTACTAGAATGTCAGTTGCCTCATGTATCAATCAAATCATATCATCTTTCTAGTTTAAATGATGATTAATCAAATAATCTCTGTTATAATTTTGTGAATGACATGACTCATGTGCAATAATTCTCACAATAAGATAATAATTGGTACATTTCTTACAAGGACAATAAATCCTAGTCTCAAATCACATGGGTTATTTTTGTAAGTATAATCTAAGAATTTGTCAACTGCTTCAATATATATATATATATATATAAATATATATATATATATATATATATATATATATATCTTAAGCTCTATTTTGCAAATATATCCTACTCATGTCCAGATTATATGAGAGTAATCTACATAAAAGCTTAAAATAAGTGATTTAAGTGAGGCGAAGACTTTAAAATCGGAGTCAGTAAAACATAGAGATAATTTTTTTTTACATAAAAGCATACAAGTTGTACAAAAATAATTGATTAGAGAAGGGAATTACCAACATAAATTTAGAGGATTGTTATCTGCAAATTGAATTTGACTATTCATAGATTATTACTATTTTTAACTCTAAAGATAGCTAAATTGTTATTCACAGAGATTGTTGTTATTTGCAGATTAATATAAAAAATAAAATAAAAATATGAACTCATGCAACTTTATAGTTCATATTAACAAAAAAAAGCCAAATATAACAATCTCAAAATACAACTCAAAATATGGGCATTAATACAAAATAAGGTGTATGTATCAAAATGTTATGCAAGTAGCTCAAAACACACCCCATCAAGTTTCATCCATGCAAGTAATAGGTTTTGAAAAGTACATTTGTACATTTAATTATTAATGAAAATAATGAGTGAGAAGTGAGATCTTACGAAGGTGTGTATTTCAAATTTATATTTGCTTTTCTTTCATAGTGATCTTAATAAGCTACGGAATAAACATAAAAAATTTATCGTGAACACTAACATATGTCAAAAAAGTTTGAAATTGAACAATTTTAATGAGCATTAACATACCGCTTTCTTTGTCATTATATTTATAATTCAACTAGAGTGGTTGAAAGGCGCATGCAGATCTTTTGATTTAGTTGTAGTCAATTTTTATGCTTGGGGTATCATGCAGCACCACTATCTTGCCCTCCAAGTGAGGCCTCTGAAGTTTGACTCAGCTTAAGCAATAACAGCCACCCCCTCTCATTAGATCCCTCGCCCTCACCATGATTCTTTGGCCATTAAGGCTTCGTTTGGGAGGACTTTTTTTCACTGGTCAAGCGATTACAACTGCATGAATCAGACCTAATTCATTAATTCAACTCACAAATTGTATTTCAACCAAAGGATTTACAGTATACAAATACGAGTGTTAAGAGCATGGATTATCATGCATAGTGTCACACTACATTAGTGTGCTCCATGCGAAATTATTGGATCTGAAAGAGAGAATATTGGGGCCTATAATAACGCGTCATGTGCAAAGTGCTTTTTAGATGAATGACTTGGATTTATCCGGCGCCGTTCATATATATCAAGGGTAGGGATATATTCGAGTTACAAATGGAGCTCGAACCCAATAATCTCTAGGGCTCGGACAAACCTTTTTTAATAAATTTCAAGTGTCAAGATAACACTACAAGAAAAACATGAATTAGCAACGAAAATTGGAAAGGTTAACTAGTTTGTTGCTAATTAGCAACGAATTTAGCAATGCATAAAATATTTATTTCTAGCTACAAAAATAGCAACGAAATTTTTTGTTGCAAAAATGACAACGAAATATTTTGTTACTAAATATTTGTGGTTAAATTTCAATGAAATATTTCTTTTCAAAAATAACATGCTAATATTTTTGCATTAAAATATTTATGGAGGGAAATTTTTGTTTTCCTACAATTTTATTTCATTAGTCTCTTTAATAAAAAAAATTGCATGAGCTATTTCCAAATAAAGCCCAACTCTTCAATCTTCCATTCAATCAAGCTGAGCTCCTCTCTCCCCCGTGAAATCTCATTGAGCTACTCTCTCTCCCATGCAATTTTGTCGCCAAGCTGGAATAGTAATGATATTATTTGTTGCAAAATTGCAACAAAATTATTTTATTGCAGAATATTTATTGTGGACAAAAATTATTTTTTTATAAAACATGTCATTTTATTCCATCTTATAAACAATTATATTTTTATTTCTCTATCCCCTCTCATAAAACATATTTGTTGTCTATATATATTAATTCTAAAATAGTATCAATTATTTATATTTAATAAAATAAAAAAGTATTTAATTCTTTATATAATTTATATTTTTATAAATTATTTAAGTACTTATATATATTTATAAATTATTAATATTCAATAAAATAATTATAAATATATATAAATTATATAAAGAATATATATTATAAAGAATAATATATATTATAAATATAAGGAATATATATTTATATATTATATAAATATATATATTTATATTTATATTTATATAACGAACTATAAATATATATTGTATAAATATATATTTATGTATTATATATTTATATTTATTTATATAATTTTATAAACAAAAGAGGTGTTATAATTAAATAAATGCTTAAATATGTATATAATGTGTATATATATATATAAATATTGTCATTTGCAAACAGATAAATACTTTAGATCAGTTGCTAATAATGGTCGGGCTATTCTTGATAGGTCTCAGGTTCGAATCTCAGTGGTTACAAATAAATGAATCCTTTTTTATTGTATCTAAAAGTTATTTTTATCTATTGAAATTATTAAATAAAATGGCAAATATTAGCTAGGAATAATTTGATTGCTAAAAAATCCTTGCATTATAAAAATGAATAATTTCGTTGCTAAAACCAGTTACGAGCATATTAGCTACAAAAAAATTTTGTTTCTAAATTCGTTGCTAATTAAAATTAGCAATAAATTTAGCTATTTAGCAATGTATTTAGCTTCTTGCTAATAGTAGTTTTTCTTGTAGTGTAAATAAACAAATTAATATGTTCAAAATAATGTAATACACATGGAAAGAAAAAAATATAAAAATTGTATAATAATATAATACACACAAAATAAAAATAAGGCAAAAATCATATATCAATCCATAAATTTTAAGCACTTTTTTTAAATCAGTTCTTTTCTTAAGGATTTAAATTCATCTACTCCCATAAATAAATGAAATCACTCCCTCTTAACACTTTCGGTGTTTCTGATTCTTTTCATTTATTTTGAAAGCAATATTTGTTGTGCCCTATGAAGCCCTCACCCCTCCTCATGATGCTCATCTTCCTCGACCTACCTTCTTCCTTGACACTGCTCTTCGTCCAGGCGCACTTTAACTGTGCTTCCTCTTCCCGTGAGAGCCAATGAGTGCATGGGATGCTTTTCACCATGGGAGATCCATTGTTGCTCGTTATTAAAATCTCCTTGCAACTGATTCAAACAATAAGTTCTATAATTATCGTGATTAATTTAGGCTTCACTTGGCACGGTGGTGGCGATCGTAAATGCATGGGTTAATCCGTCATTTGTTAAGGATCACCTAACAAACATCATCCGTTTGAATATAAAAGTGAATGAAGTTTCTTAGGTGAGCGCTAACGAATGATAATTTAACCTAATAGAATTAATTTCAAGATAACTCAAACACCTAGAGGGGGGGTGAATAAGTTCTTTTCCTTTTTTACTTAAGGCAGAATAATTATTCAGATCTTAAAATAGAATCTAACTATTCTACAGCAATCACAGCACGGAAATCACAATCACACACACATCACAGATTGCACACAGGTTTATAGTGGTTCCCCAAGGTCTGGGTACATCCACTTTCCCCCTTCACCTATCTAGCAGTGTGCTAGATTCGGCCTAACTTCTTCCTTCTTCTCAGATCCACAGATCTTACAACTCAAAACCCTGAAAGATTCCTACAACTCAGAACCCTATAAGGTTCCTACAACTCAGAGTGTAACCACACTCCTACAGCTCAGGCTAACAGCCCTACCTCATCCTTCCCACAAGGCCTACAACTCAGAGAAAAATTTCTCCTACACTCAGGCTCAAAAGCCCTACCACTCAGAGATCTATATCTCCTACACTCAGCCTTTATAATATAGGCTTACAACTCAGATCTATGAAAAGATCCTACAAAATTTGACAAGTGTTTCTTGATTATGTTTCTTTATAAGACTGATGGCTGAAATCAATCTGTTCTTAGCTTTTTTCAAAGCTTCTTGAATCTGAACTCAGTAGGGTTGATCTCCTTTGAAGTTGACTGGCTGCCAGCTTCCTTCTTAGAATCCAGAAATAGGTCTGAATCCTTCTTAGCAGATTAGTTCAAGATCTGCTTCTTAGGAGACTTGTAAATGTCTCCTCCTTTACTTCAACAGTTGGAGATCTCTCTCTCTCTCTCCAGAACTTCTGAAGTTTCTTCAGAATTCTTGCTTGAATTCTCCTTAAATCTTCTCACAAAAATCTTATTCTGAGTGGCGTGCACTTTCTTGATCAATGATCAATACTTCAATAGTTGTTCCTGTTGTTGTTGTTGTTGTTGTTTTTGTTCACCTTATTCTTTGATTTGACAGAATCCATCTATATATAGACTTCATCCATGGTAACTGGCTGATCCGGTTTCTAACAAACTTCTGACAAGTCTGACAGCTTCAGTAAACTTGTTGGAATACACAGCTGTCAAATCTCCAGTCAGTTCTTGAACCTTTGTCTTTGTCAGTAAAGCGTCGAGACTGATTGTCATTATGTGTCGACACAAGTAGATTAAGTGTCGACACAAGATTTGGTGATGTCGACATAGCTCCTTTGGTGTCGACACTGCTTCTTGACACTGCAACGGTAGAATGTGTCGACATTTCTTCTTTGTGTTGACATAGACACTTCTTCACATCACAGCAAACAACTTTGTTGAAACTCTGTTGTGTGTCGACACAAGTCCTGTGTGTCGACACAGTTGATGTAGTCTCAGAATTCTGTCTGTCGACACTGCCTCCAGGTGTCGACACATTTGATGTCGACTAATACATTTGTGTGTCGACACTGCCTCCTGGTGTTGACACAGTTGATGTCGACTAATATTTCTGTGTGTCGACACTGCCTCCCGATGTCGACACAGTTGATGTCGACTAATAAATCTGTGTGTCGACACTGCCTCCCGGTGTCGACACAGTTGATGTTGACTAATAAATTCTATGTATCGACACAGTTGCTTCTGGTGTCGACACAGCTTTTCCAAGTGTCGACACAGGCTTTCTTAAGTGTCGATACATGGACTTAGAAACTTTTTCTTCATTTTAGCAAATACTTAACCTGCACATATAAACTCAAAATAACATCAAATACACCTTGATGTATATCATTGAGCTATGTGAGGCTTCTCCAAATCAGGTACACATTTTCCAATGTACCCAACAATCTCCCCCTATTTGGAGAAGTCATAACCCTTTAGTCAATGATATACACCACTTATAAAAAACAAATATGATGGTGTATATAAATAATAAATGACAGGGTAACTTATAACCAAAACATACAACCAAATCACATCACAGAATAAGAATGCAACTTGAATGAACATGAAACATTATGTTGTTTAAATTATCCAAAAGTTTATTAACAACTATTTGCATAGATTTCTTTTAAAACTAAAATTATATTATTCTTGCAAAATCTAGTAAATCTATCCTAAGGATGATCAGGCTCCCTAATGACCATGCCTTTTCCTGGCTTAATCTGAGCTTGCACAAGAGGTTCTACATAATCAATAGGCTTCTTTCCTTTCAACTCTGCCTTCTTCTGAACTTCAGCCTTAATTCTTTGCCTTTCAAAATAATGAAAAGGCTTAGAAAAGTACTTGCTAGGCTCCTGAGCATTAGGAGGTAGCTTCCCAATCTTTGCCTTTCTTCTATGTTGCACAATGGCTTCATGCCTTGCCTCATACTTCTGCCATTCTTGTTCATTATACCACTTCCCCCTTTCATGAACGTGATCTTTCACAGCTTTCCAAGCAGTCAAAATTATATTTCTTGAAGTGGGGCTCCACTGCTCAAAATTAGGCTTTAACTCAGCATGTTCTCTGAATCTTTTCTTTGAAAGTTAAGCTTCCTGCTGAGCTTTCAAGGCAGCTTCTGGCATTTCAACTTTCTCTATAATAATATTTTCAACTTCTTGTGGAGGACTATATATTGTCTGAACCTGTTGTTGAATCATATCAAAATCTGCTGGAGGGTAGATGATCTGAGCAACTTCAGGTTGATCACCTCCAACATAAGCAGGTTGCACACCAGACTCAACAACATTATCATCATCACAAAGGGGTGGATATCCCAGAGTGGCTCTGATGCTATTGGATATCCATTTGGCATGATCTGATCCTGCATTGACTAACACTCTCTCCCCCTTTATGGCTTCTCTTATAATGTGTTCTCTTAAGTCATCTTTTTGAAATCTTATTTGGCCATCAAGAAAATTTACACCATCTTTATAAAATGATTTTAACTTAAGAAGCTAATCAGAAATTATTTTCTGAGAAGTAGTAATGGCTGTCTTAAATGAATCTAAGGCATCTTGTAACTTCTTATCAAACTCTTCTTTCTCTTTAGCTCTTTCTTCAGTCATTGCAGTAACTGTATTCTTTATTTCAGTGACTATCTCATTATGAGATTCAGTCAAATTGTCATTCATTCTAATCTGATTTTCAAGGACATAGTCTTGTTTAACAGCAATGTCATCCACTTGAGCCTTGAATTCTGCTTGTTGCTTTGCTAGAAATACTACAACATTGCCCCTTTTGTGGAAACAATCTGTCATCTCTTTTTTATGGATATTGACTTCAAATCTGATGGATTTGATATCCTGAGCCAGTTCAGATTGAAGTGACTTATGGCTTTCATCCACATACTTTTATAGAGCCATTCTCTGCTCATCTAATTTAACTTGCAAGGACACCATTAATGAGCTGTAATCAGCCTCTGGGGCAGGTTGTGGAGTAGTAGTTTGCAATCCCTTCTTATAGCTTTGGCTCCTTCTCTTAAAGACCATTAGTTTTCTTTTCTTGGCATTTCTAATTTATTCATCCTCTGAAGCAGATGTACTAGCAATATCTACTCTTTCCTTAGGACTAGGAGGTAGCTCCTTCTTAGTCCTATGTTGCTCCCCCTTAATGTCAGCCTGCTCCCCCTCAATCCTTACTTGCTCCTCTTTATCAGCTGCTCCCTCAATGTCAGGAAACAATTCTTCTAGAGTGAACTCCTGTTGAGTGTGAACTGGTGATACAGCTTTCTCAGGAGCATCAGCAACTACAGATGTATCCTCCATGATCACATCTAGTGTTGGACTGTTGATATGAGGTCTCTTAAGAATAGATTGTGAATCCATTTCACTTGCCAAGTGAATTCTCTCTTCCCCTTGTACCTGTGCAGTAATTATCTCCCCCTGCACTTGTGCATGATCAGTTGTGTCCTGTGTAGGTGATCTCACAGCAACTTCTTCGCTAGTTATATAAGGTATGTCCTTGGTGAGGACCCTATCCCATCTAGAGATGATCCTGATGTCCATTCTTCTCATATGATTAATTTTAGATCCAGGGATCTGGTGTATGACTTCTGGAATGGCTCCAGCCAAGTATAAACTCATCAGTCTAGCCAAATTAGGCTTCTTTATACCTTCCTTAATCTTCTCAAACAATATAACAGACCAATCTGTGTTGAGCTTAAAAATTATCCTTGTCATAAGGCTGAACATATAGGCTGAAATCCTATCATGTCTCCCTGGCTTACATAGAATAACCTTTCCAACCACTTCAGATAGAAATTTACCTTGCTGATTCATCCCTTTCCTGTTTATAGCTATTCCAATCTTCATGGTGGGATCCAATCCACACCATTGTAGTGCATCCCTTGTTTTTGATACTGGTACTTCTTCTTCATCCTGAGTTCTTGGAAGATGAAGAATTTTTCTCAAACTTTTCAAGCTCACTTTGACTCTTGCTCCATGAACTGTTGATTTAATCTTTAGTCCTGTTTAGTCTATTGCAGCCGCGCCATAACACTCAAGAATCTTTTTCTTCCATATCTTGGTTGGTTCGGATACCAGAAACTCCAAACCACTGTTAGTAATTAGGGTAATTACTCCTTTAATCTCTGAGTCAGCATCATCAAAGGCATGGCGAACTAACTCATATCCTTCATTAATGTTATCTTCAACCTTTGGCTCCATTGGGATGGTGAGAAAGCTTGGATTGAGAGAAGAAAGTTTGTCGACACAAGGGTTTAGTCTCAAAAATCTAGAGAGTGTGTCGACAGAATATGTTCTTGACCTATTTATACCCTTCTAGACAAAGAAGGTCAAAAGGCGGGCAAAAACTGTCTAAATGTGTTGACACTATTGAAATGTGTCGACACATACTTCTATTGTCTCGACAACGGCATTAACTACTATGTGTCGACACCAATTGATGATATGTCGACACTAGACAAACATAGAAGTTCATCAGAAATTCTGTGTCGACTCTATTTGTAAGTGTCGACTCTATTTGTAAGTGTCGACACAATTTCTAGATGTGTCGACACCACTACTCTGGTTGTGTCGACACCACTTACCTGGATATTTCGACACAGATTTACTGAAGTGTCGACACCACTTCTGGATGTGTCGACACAGATTTACTGAAGTGTCGACACCACTTCTCTGGATGTGTTGACACAGATTTACTTAGCCAAATCTGTTAAACTAATCTATGTTCAACATTCCTAATTCAATTTTAAATTTATTGAATCTAGTTTCATCTAAAGGCTTAGTAAATACATCTGCAATTTGATAATCTATTTTGACAATTACTAGTGAGATGTCCTCTTTTTCTACATGTTCTCTAAGAAAATGGTATCTAATTTCTATATGCTTAGTCCTACTATGTGAAACAGGATTATTAGCAATAGAAATAGCACTAGTAGAATCACAAAACAAAGGTGTTCTACTTACCTGAATACCATAGTCTTCTAGCTGGTGCTTAATCCATAACAGTTGTGCACAGCAACTTCTTGCTGCCAAATATTCAGACTCAGCTGTGGAAATTGCCACACTAGTCTGCTTCTTACTTCTCCAAGATACCAATCTTCCTCCTAGAAATTGACAGGTGCTTGTAGTGCTTTTTCTATTTTCTTTGCAACCTGCAAAGTCTGCATCTGAATAGCATGTCAGTAGAAAATCTCCATTCCTATGGTACCAAAGGCCTAGATTAGGTCTGCCCTTTAGGTATCTCAAAATCCTTTTTACTGCAGTGTAATGAGATTCTTTAGGGCATGATTGGTACCTAGTATAGACACATGTTGCATACATAATGTATGGTCTACTAGTAGTTAGATATAGAAGAGAGCCAATTATTCCTCTATACAAAGACTCATCTACAGGTTTACCTGTATCATCTTTGCATACAGGCATACTTGTTCCCATAGGAGTTCTCATGGATGAGGATGATTCCATACCATATTTCTTAATTAACTCCTTGGTGAACTTAGATTGGGATATGGACAAGCCATCATAAGTCTGTCTTACTTGAAGGCCCAAGAAGAACTTAAGTTCTCACATGCTACTCATCTCAAACTTCCATTGCATAAGTTTTGCAAACTTCTTACAAAGGTTGCTTTCTGTAGACCCAAATATTATGTCATCTACATAAATCTGGACTAAGATTATCTTTCCTTTAGATTCCATTAGGAATAGAGTTTTGTCTATTTTCCCTCTTGAGAATTTGTTCTCAATAAGGAAAGTAGACAGGGTCTCATACCAAGCCCTTGGGGCTTGCTTTAACCCATATAAAGCTTTCCTAAGTTTATAAACATAATCAAGTTTAAGAGAATCAACAAAACCTGAGGGATGCTCTATATAGACTTTTTCTTTTAGATTTCCATTTAGGAACGTTGATTTTACATCCATTTGGAATACCTTGAAGCCTTGATATGTTGCATAGGCAAGGAACATCCTAATTGCTTCCAATCTTGCTACTGGGGCAAAGGTTTGATCAAAGTCAATACCCTCTTTCTGCCTGTATCCTTTTGCAATAAGTCTTGCTTTGTTCTTCATAATGATCCCATTCTCATCCAGTTTGTTCCTAAAGATCCACTTTGTTCCAATGATGTTGTGGTCTTTTAGTTTAGGAACTAACTCCCAGACCTTGCACCTTCTGAACTGATTCAGCTCCTTTTACATAGCATCAATCCAATGTGGGTCTAGAATAGCTTCTTCAAATTTCTTTGGCTCTAGTTAAGATAGGAAGCTTGAGCAAAGCACTGTGTTCAAGTTCCTGCTTCTGGTTTGCACTCCATGTCTTAGATCACCAATTATCTGATTTGCTGGATGATTCTTTAAGTGTCTAATAGCTGGAGGTAGACTATCTTCTGGTTGAACACCTCCAGTCTCTTCAATATGCTGCACTTCTTGGTGTACATCTGTATCTAGAGAGTCCTGTACTCCCCCTGGACAGTAGCCACCATTTTCCACTTCCTGCTTTTCAGTTGTTTCTTCTGTAATGGTAAGCTTGTCCATTTTTCTCATTAATACCTGTAGAACTGCATGAGCAACAAGGCAACTCACTGTTAATCAGTCTTGTTTCATCAAAGACAACATGTACAGACTCTTCTACAACTTGAGTAATCAAGTTGTAGACTCTATAAGCCTTACTATTGTTGTTGTACCCAACAAATATCTCATCTTGGGATTTGGCAGCAAACTTAGTTAGATAAGACTTGCCATTGTTAAGGACATAGCACTTGCAACCAAAGATCCTAAAATAGGATAAGTTTGGTTTTCTACCCTTCATGATCTCATAGGGAGTCTTTTTGTGGTTTTTGGTGATAGATGCCCTATTGATCACATGACATGCAGTATCTATTGCCTCAGCCCAGAAATATTCTGGGAGAAAAGTGTCACTCAATAGAGTTCTACCAGCCTCAATCAATGTTCTATTTTTCCATTTAGCAATACCATTTTGCTGTGGTGTTCTAGGGGAGGAGAATTCTTGAAAAATCCCAAATTCTTCACACAGTCTTGTCATACTTTCAGATTGAATTTCAGTGTCATGGTCACTTCTGATTTTGACCACTGTACTGTCAAGTTCATTATGAATTTTCTTGACAAAACTATATAAAACACTTGGGGTTTATGATTTTTGTCTCAAAAAGAACACCTAGGAATATCTAGAATAGTCATCTACCACCACAAAAGTGTAGACCTTCCTACCTAGACTATGAACTGGCATAGGACCAAAAAAATCCATATATAAGAGGTATAGACACCTCACTGAATCCTTGTTTTCAAGGCTATGAAAGGATGATTTGTCTGCTTGCCTTTTTGACAAGCTGAGCATATCTCATCCTTTATACACTTAACTTTTGGACCATTCCTTACTAGCTCTTTGCTAAAGAGTTGGCAAATTATTTTATAGTTAAGATGGGTCAGCCTCTTGTGCCATTTGATACAATGAGAGGCTTTCTCATCAGCTTAAGACAAATAGGAGAACCTTTTTTCTCACACTCAAAGTTAAGACAGTACACATTCCTTTTTCTATATCTTGTCAAAATGACCTTTTGATCACTTGATCTTTTGATATGACATCCATTCTTAACAAATGAAATGTCATATCCTAAATCACTCAGCTGACTTATGCTTATAAGGTTGTGTTTCAAACCCTTCACATAGGCCACTTGAGTGATAGTAATCTGGTTACTAGAAATGTTACCAAATCCTTTGATGATTCCTTTTTTTGAGCAACCAAAGATTACTTTAGGCCCATTTAAGATAGGTAAATACTCCTTCAATAATCCCTTTATTCTAGTCTTTGTCCTTGAACATCCACTGTCCAAGTACCATATAGGGGCATGGTAACTTGGACTCACCTGCAATAAAGAATTACCTTCCCTTAGAACCCAAGTAAGTCTCGGGTCCTTGGTTCAAGTTAGCTTCATACTTACCAAATCTACCTGCAGCTCTTCTAACAGGTAGACTGTTGTTCTTCCTGACACTAGTGTTGTGCCAGCAATCTATGGCATAATACCTGTCTTGCCATAGCACCAGCATTCATACTTGTTGTATCTATTTTTAGATACATTCTTGACAGTCTAGTTGACAGCAAATCTTTTGTTTTGTGCTGGTACTGCTTCAGCTACACCCACTATTTTCTTAGGAACATGGGGTTTATGGACATGGGCTGCCTTATTGACATAAACACCCTTGTCATTCAGAACTTCAGTCTTACTATGACCATGAGTATTCTCAAGGTCATACTTGTTAGAAGGCACTTGTACCTTTCTAAAAACTACAGGGACTTTAAAATTTAGTGGCTGGACTAAGGCTTTGCCCTTTCTCTTGAATTGGATAGCCCTGGTGTTACCTTTAAATCCTATTCCAGCCTTACCCTTTTGAGCCACAAACTCATCTATTAAGGGTAAAACTGATTTTGGCTTGGAATAACTAGCCACCAAATCTTTTTCCTTTTGAAGTCTAGCTTCCAGACTTTTAATTAGATCATTTTTGTATGTGATTGTTCCCATCTGAATAACAGTTATAGTTTTTAGTTTAGCAATCTCATTCAATTTTTGATCCAACTCTTTCTCTAAGTCAGATGCAGCCATCTTAAGATCTGCAATTTCTTTAACCTGAGTTTTGGCCAGATTTTTGCTTTTCTTTAGTGCCTGCAACAAGTCCCCATATTCATCTATCAGGTGATGAATATCACCTTCAGACTCAGACCCATCCACATCACTTGATGTAGATGTAGCTAACTTTGTGTCAGTACTACAATCTGAATTACTAGAAAAACATTGTACCTTACTAGGACTAGACTGATCCTGGAACTTGTTTTCTTCTGATACAGCCATCAGTCCCATGCACTGATGGTCTTCTTGTTCATAGATAGAGTTCAGCAATTGCATAAACTCATCTTCTTCATCTGCTGCATATAGACCAATGTATGCCTCAACTTCAGATTAAGACTCTGAGGATGATTGGTCTGTCAAGCTCTTCTCCTTCTTAGCAACAAAGGATTTCTCCTTCTTGCTCTTTTGTTGAGTCTTTCTTTTATCAGCAGACTCCTTTCTTTTGTCTGGACACTCAGCCACAACATATCTAGGCTTATTACAGCAGTAGCAAACTATCTTTGATGTTGTGGATTTGCTAGGCTTACTCCTACTCCTGTCCTTCCTTGATGACTTCCTCTTTTGATAATAGTCATCCACAGGCTGAGATGTGGAGGGCCTTGACTTCCACTGTTTCTTCTTCAAGAATCTCTGAAACTGCCTTGTGAAGGCAGCAAAGTCTTTATTTGAGTCACTGATGTCTGAACTTTGGTTGTCTGAATTATCTGAAGTAATTTCAGCAACAATCTCAGAAGGTGATGGAGACATCCTCCTATTCTTCCTAGTGGCTTCCACCTTGAAGGCCACAGACTTTTCTTTATGCTCCCCTTTAGCACTTTTCTCTTCCTCTTTCCTAGCCATCAGCTGCATCTCATATGACATCAATTTTCCAAACAAAGTTGGAGGAGAGATATCTGCAAGTTTAGCCACTTCCCTAATAGCACAAATCTTAGTGTCCCAATCCTTTGTCAAGGATCTTAGGAATTTATCATTCAGTTCATATGTATTAAAGATCCTTCCATAGAACATCAACTCATTTACTATTCTATAAAACTTTTTATAACACTCAGTTATACCATCTAACTTTCCCTGTCTGAAACTTTCATATTCCTGGTTCAGCATAGATTTTCTATCTTGTCTGACTTCTTCAGAACCCTCCATGTAGACTATTAAAGTGTCTCATATTTCCTTGGAGGTCTTGCAGTGAATTAAATTTTGAAAGGTTGAATCATCTATGACACTTACTATGATATTTTGGGCTCTTTTATCCATAGTTGCTAGGATGATCTCATCCTTAGTCATCTCAGAAAAATCTTTGGGAGTTTTTTGATTTGCATCTAGAACTGACACCTTCATTGGAACATAAGGACCTTCCATTAAAGTAATGTAAATCCTTGGATCAGAAGCCTCCATGAAAAGCCTGACCCTTTCTTTCCATATTCCAAATATCTCTTTCCTGCATATGAGTAATTTCATAGAACCTAGTTCCTTATGATTTTCTCCTGAACCCATTTTCTTGATCTTGAATCTGCCTTATGGATCTTACTCAGACTGTTAAGTCCTTCTTTGAGTAACCTCCCTCTGATACCACTTGATAGAATTAATTTCAAGATAACCCAAACAACTAGAGGGGGGGTGAATAGGTTCTTTTCCTTTTTTTTACTTAAGGCAGAATAATTATTCAGATCTTAAAATAGAATCTAACTATTCTACAGCAATCACATCACAAAAATCACAATCACACACACATCACAGATTGTACACAGGTTTATAGTGGTTCCCCAAGGTCTGGGTACATCCACTTTCCCCCTTCACCTATCTAGCAGCATGCTAGATTCGGCCTAACTTCTTCCTTCTTCTCAGATCCACAGATCTTACAACTCAGAACCCTGAAAGGTTCTTATAACTCAGAACCCTATAAGGTTCCTACAACTCAGAGTGTAACCACACTCCTACAGCTCAGGCTAACAGCCCTACCTCATCCTTCCCACAAGGCCTACAACTCAGAGAAAAATTTCTCCTACACTCAGGCTCAAAAGCCTTACCACTCAGAGATCTATATCTCCTACACTCAGCCTTTATAATATAGGCTTACAACTCAAATCTATGAAAAGATCCAAAAAAATTTGATAAGTGTTTAGATGGACTCTTACCCTTGTTGAGAGAGAAGGGATAAGAGGTTTCTTGATCAGTTTCTTGATAAGACTGATGGCTGAAATCAACTTGTTCTTAGCTTTCTTCAAAGCTTCTTGAATCTTAACTCAGTAGGGTTGATCTCCTTTGAAGTTGACTGGCTGCCAGCTTCCTTCTTAGAATCCAGAAATAGGTCTGAATCATTCTTAGCAGATTAGTTCAAGATCTGCTTCTTAGGAGACTTGTAAATGTCTCCTCCATTACTTCACAGTTGGAGATCTCTCTCTCTCTCTCCAAAACTTCTGAAGTTTCTTCAGAATTCTTGCTTGAATTCTCCTTAGATCTTCTCACGAAAATCTTTTTCTGAGTGACGTGCACTTTCTTTATCAATGATCAATACTTCAATAGTTGTTCCTATTATTGTTGTTGTTTTTGTTCACCTTGTTCTTTGATTTGACAGAATCTATCTATATATAGACTTCATCCATGGTAACCGGCTGATCCGGTTTCTAACCAACTTCTGACAAGTCTGACAGCTTCAGCAAACTTGTTGGAATACACAGTTGTCAAGTCTCAAGTCAGTTCTTGAACCTTTGTCTTTGTCAGTAAAGCGTCGAGACTGATTGTCATTATGTGTCTACACAAGTAGATTAAGTGTCGACACAAGCTTCGGTGATGTCGACATAGCTCCTTTGGTGTCGACACTGCTTCTTGACACTGCATCTGTAGAATGTGTCAACATTGCTTCTTTGTGTCGACATAGACACTTCTTCACATTACAACAAACAACATTGTTGAAACTCTGTTGTCTGTCGACACAAGTCCTGTGTGTCGACATAGTTGATGTAGTCTCAGAATTCTGTGTGTCTACATTGCCTCCAGGTGTCGACACATTTGATGTCGACTAATATATCTGTGTGTCGACACTGCCTCCCAGTGTCGACACAGTTGATGTCGACTAATATTTCTGTGTGTCAACACTGCCTCTCGGTGTCGACACAGTTGATGTCGACTAATAAATCTGTGTGTCAACACTGCCTCCCGGTGTCGACACAGTTGATGTCGACTAATAAATTCTGTGTGTCGACACAGTTGCTTCTGGTGTCGACACAGTTTTTCCAAGTATCGACACAGGCTATCTTAAGTGTCGACACATGGACTTAAAAATTTTTTCTGCATTTTAGCAAATACTTAACCTGCACATATAAACTCAAAATAACATCAAATACACCTTGATGTATATCATTGAGCTATGTGAGGATTCTCCAAATCAGGTACACATTTTCCAATATACCCAACATAACCCTCATGATAATGACCGCCGCCAGGGTTCCAAACAGAGCCTTAAGTGATCAAATGCCTAAGTAAAATCATGCGTTGATTCAAACAAGAAGTTATGTAACTATCTATGTTAAGCATGCGAGGTTGTTTGGTCATCGACTCTCAGGGGGAAGAGGAAGTCGGGGAGAGTGCGCCTGGACGAAGAGTAGTGTCAAGGAAGAAGGTGTTGATTTGAGATCACAGGAATTTAGAGGGATATGCATGAAAGAACAAAATATTTCTAACCTTTTTCTTATTGACTTTTCTTACTTACCTTTATTACAAGAAAAATAAGCCTTTTATAGGTATTACACTAGAGATGATTAGCATCTTCGCACGGCCTGCCGGCCGTGCTCGATGCTCCCGATTGTCTTGGGTGCTCACGGGCTTCGCCCGTTCGCACCCAAGGAGGGTTTGTCGATTTGTTTTCGATGTTCTCGGGCGGCCTTCGGCCGCCTCCACCCAATCCCTGCACCGCAAAAATTTTTAAATTTAGGTTCATTGTCTATTGTCTCCGAGTGCTCACTGACCATTTGCTCCAAACAGTTGTTTTACAAAATTTGTTTTGCATATATCATTTATCAGGAAGACAAAATTATAAGTACCTATTGCATCTCCAACTTGATGGTCTCAAAATTACAATCAACTGGTTCGATCAAAAAAAAATTGTTACATTGTTCTTTGCAGCGATCGATATGGACCTGCATGTAATTCACACATTTAAATTTTGAAGGGGCAAGACGATTTTACATATGAAAATGTTGTACTTACTATGGTTGTGGTTGGTAGTTTAGTTTTACAAAGATTTCTTTGTACACCACATTTTTAGTGTAAACACCATCACAACCCTGCATTGTCCCTCTTCTAACCAAGATTTTAGTTTTTTGCTCGGAAATACCTCGCGAGAAAGCCACATATAATTGCCCATGACTGAAGACATTTTCTGAAAGGTAAATTCCTATATTTTCAATTATTTGTCTTGAGATTTGTTTATGGTAAGAGCGAAGCAAAGACGGACAGGAAACTGTTTTCGAGTTAGCACAAATGGCATGTTTACATCCTCAGAATTCTGTAAAGGGATGCGGGGTAAGAAGACTCTTTGACCGCTGTGTTGTCATGTTAGAATTTCTGCCTCAATGATGTTTCTTCCAAAATGACGACAAAGTAGTCTCGTACCATTGCAAAGCCCTATATTTGGATCAATATTCCTCAACAACATTATTGGTTATCGTACTTTCTATGTAAGCTTGTGAGACGGCAGAATTCCATGAGACAGAGAGTTCAAGAACTCAGGTAGGTATAAATTTCTAGTGTCATCAAGCACCGAGTCAAATGAGTAGTATATATGTTCTTCTCTGGGGAAAAGAGCAAGGGTCATATCGTTCAACTTGTGTACATCATCATTCAAAGGGGTTATAATAGCCCGACATTTCATGTACTCTACATTATCAAAATTACTTCTAAAGTCCTTGAAAATAAAGTTTACCAAAGTAGAGACTGAATTCTCTTCATCCCACGGAATAATCATAGAATCTGGAATTCTGATCATGTCATCGTCCAGTGTCGGTTCTGTGCCATCACCAACTCAAAGAACAAAGTTATTGAAATAAATATCACTGGCTGACCTCATATTGCTTGATAAGCGTAGCACGCGAACGTTATCCCACAGATGTGACTGAATAATACTCGAATTTATAATTTGAGATTTTGCTCCATTTACGACAACTGGAGTTAACTATCGGAAGTCGCCTCCCAGTATTACGACCTTCCCACCGAACGGTCTATGAATGTCAAGCATGTCCTGAAATGTACGATCAACCGTTTTGATGGCACGTCTATTAGTCATAGGCGCCTCATCCCATATTATTGCAGACGCCTAATGTATAAGCTTACACAAATTAGATTGCTTACCAAATTTACACATTATTGAAGCATCCAGTTGTATTGGAATTTTAAATTTTGAATGAGCAGTCCGGCCACCAGGTAGTAAAGTCGCAGCAATCCCGGATGAGGCTGTTGCCAAAATAATGCAACCGTTGCTTCTAAATTTTGTAAGGATTGCCTGATAAAGAAAAGTCTTTCCTGTTCCCCCAGTCTGTCAACAAAGAAGGTAGCACTGCATTTTTTTCATTATAGCCTCACTTATTGTGTTGAATGCATTTAATTGGTCATTGTTTAGTGACTCAATAGCGCGAAGATCTTCAAGAGGAGTAAGTATAGCTAATTTAGGTTGTAGAATGTTGATGGCATTTTGTAAATCTTCGAAATCAGCACTGATTGCAGGTAAGTCAAACTCTTGTAGAGTGCATTTGTGCTCATTGAGAATTCCTGCTATATTGTATAGTACCTTATTCTTTATGAAATCTGGATTGCTTGTCGATGCAAAGTCTTCGGCCATGCAAATGTAATTTTCTTCCCATAGTGAGCGTACTGCTACAGGGTTAGAGTACAAAAGAATAGTTGCAAATAATCTTCTAAGAGCAGAAGGCATGCGGAATAGTCTAGCCTCCGTAAGCATTCACGAATACAATTATCTTGTTCAAGCAACTCGTAAGCCTCTGCCGACCAATTGAAAGTGCTATGGTGGACATCGTTAACAGTTAGAAGATCATCGAAAGATTTCGGGCCTGGTACGTGTGTTCGAAGAAGGCGAAGGAAAAAATCACTCGCCTTCATTTGGTGAAACAGCATAGAGCCTACCCACAACCTTTGGATTGGTTGACCTTTTATTCCACTTTCGCTCTGGCTTTAGCCATCTATAATACTTTGAAAATTCCTTGTATAGGTACTTGTGCTCTTCCTGACTATTCATGTAAACTTGAAATAATTCAGTCAGCATAGTTCGAGAGTTACGGTCATTGGCCAATATCAACGTTATGTTTTCATCATTATGAAATAACACTTGGTGCTTGTTTGGTAAGTGCACTTGCAGCCTTTCTACGAATGAATAAATTCAATTCAGTGAGAATTTAAATGTTTTACATAACGATTCATGTGCGCATAGCCATCTTACTTCGACATACTTGTTGACCTCATCATAGTTGTGTGTTGAACGAATCTCGAACGCTATGTGATCTGGGCCTTTGTAGACATATTTGTACAGGTATTTGATACTTTTGATGCTACAACATACTTCTACATTTAAATGACAGTTGTATTTTAGTAGTAACCATGATTTATATTGGACTACCCATCTGTTATCAACAAAGGCTTCTTCATATCTGTCTATTCTAACTGATCTGTTGTCATCGCGACGTCGATAATGAGGGTAGGAGTCAACACCTTGCATTATTGTAGTAGCATAGGGTTTAGGATACCCCTTCTTGCAGCTGGAATCACACATGCATGGAGCATTTGTTTTGTAGGCCCCGCAAGGGCCATGGATCATATGTCATAGTACAACCGCATATAACTAAGGCTCTGATTGTTGGTCTGGGAGTTCCGTTCGAATAACTGTGTTGTAATCATTTGGTGAGTTTAATTTATCAGCTATATCAAAAACAACTAAAATGTGACAGTGTGGCATACCACGCTTCTGGAACTCAATTACATGAGCATGTGTAATAACCATGCCTAGAACGCCTCTGTGAAAAATATCTTCTTTAAGCTCCTCATATTTTGCTCGGAAAATTCTTGTCAACAAATCTGGACGATTATACGGATCTTGTCCAGGTAGAAGCTCTAAGGTGATTTCATCCCAAGATGGATTGCAGTTCATTGTTATAAATAAATCTGGTCTTCCATAATGTTGAACAATAAACATTGCATCTTGATATCGCTGATACATATCCCTTGGACTCCCAATAAAAGTGGAGGGCAAGATGGTTTTTCGCCCAATATTTTCTAAAAAGTAGTGAATATTTTTATTAGTTATTGATGCAATTAATTTAGCAAAGCAAATCCACAGATCTGAAGACAAACCTCCACTTATTTTGCCCGCATTGAAGCAATCTTGTAGCCCTTCATATAGTTCAGCACGAATGTCTTTTTGGTGGTGTTGAATCCAATTCAACTTATGAGTTTCGATTTTAGCGTAGTTATCTACTACATATTGCTGAAGTAGACGACCTCCAAGTAGAAGCAATGATGGTGAATGCTGACGTATCTTGATGTAAAGAAAACACAATAAAATTGAATTTAATTTTTTGAAGATAAGAGATACTTGAAAATCTTCGTATTTACACATTCTAGTACCAGTAATAAGTAGGAGTAGTAGTCACAGCAAGAGACCTTTCTTCCTTGTGTTGTGTTTAGATTGCATGACCACCCGTATGTACCATGCGATAATAATAATAGATACTGCAAAGGATCATAATACCTAGAGTTGTCTTTGACATTGAGTAATTGACCTTCGGTGTTCTGCACAATTATGTCTCTATCATTTGAACCTAGTATGTCTTCTGCAACGACCAGTACAGCAGCGACTTGTGATGCCATAGGTAGAGTGTACCGACGATCTGCGGCTGGACGTTCAGGTATAAGTAACCTACAATCTAGAATATCAAGTCTCTGCGCAAGTTGTCTCAGTGGTTTGATGAAAGGATTGTATCTATTGAGTATGTGCTTAATCTTTTCGAGCATTTCAGTTTATATTGTAGCGTTCTCAGCCAGACGATGTTCCGTCTCATGCTCCGTGTCGTAGATGAACATTTGCAGAAATATCGGGAGAGTTCCCTATGGCGGTAGTAGGCTTCCCAACCGGTGATATATAGCATCGTGTGCTCTGAAAGTGTAAATTCCACTGTTTGGCCCTGGTATGTCTGAGTCCAAGTTTACTCCCATAGAGGTAAATGAGAAACAGTGATTGTAGGAACGTATATTTTGCTTAAAATGTCATCACTGAGCAGTCTGATCTGTGAACAGTGAGTAGAGTTCTTCTGGCGTTGGTATTACTGGAATGTGTATTTTTTTCATCTTGACAACATAAACTGCTTGATTCACGCATAAATAATTTTGCATTACAATGTATACAGTAATTTGGTGGAGGGAGCTGTATTCGTTGGACTCTAGTTCTTTGGTAACTTTGTCGGGCTGACTTACGGGATGTAGTTATTGATGTCTGTATAGTTGCTTCTGGTGGTGGTCGGCGTGGTAGTTGTGGTTGTTGCTCAGAAGTAGACGCCTCATTTTGATTTGCAGGTGGAATGTTTAAGCGTATTGGAGTTTGAATGTTGGAGATAGTGATTCTTTCGACGACTGCACAATTCAGATAACTCGTTAAGGTGAATAAACACATTGGTGAAATAGTACTTTAGAACAGGTGAGAGTACCCGAAATATTTGTCTGGTCAAGCAGGTTCTGTCGTATTTGACGTTGACGTCTCATGTCATTTAGTTTTTGCATTCTTGCGCGCCGAGCATTCTTTTGGGAAATTAACAGTGAATCTCGTATGGGATCAATATGAATATTGTGTGTTGGATGTTGAATGCCATGGCCGTGGCGATGTGCACGCAGTTCTTTTTTCTTTAGAATTCGTGCAGCTCTTGTGGAACGATGCATCGCCAGTTGTTGCGTTCTTTTTGAATCCGTAGTAGTGGATATCGAGTTTGAGAAGTCTATAAATATGAATAAGGAAAATTATTTATACTGTAGTTGTTGAAATAAATTTGGAGAAGCAGGGTATTTACGTTTCGCAGATTGCAAGGGAGGATGGACGACCAAGTTGTTTTGTGTACGTTGATGGCTCCTGAAGGTAGGCGTATTTGTTGTGTGTTGTCGCCTATATTGAAGGTGTAAAAATGGAACCCTTCTTGCATTTCGCTGCGCATCTTGTATAAGTCTTCTCGTTGTAGCAGTTGATGGTAAATGACTGGAAGAATGCGTTGAGAGTTGGACTTTATTAGTGTGTAGATTTGACATTTGCGTACGTAGATATCTACGTCTTGCATTTCTCTGCTCACGTTGTTGTATAGTAAGTGGACGTCTTCGGGATGTGTTTTGCATTTCCTCACCGCGACATTATGTTCCTATCGAAGCACTTGTACTCGACACCATTTGAAAAGATTCTTTTTATTACAAAAACAAAAAAATAATGAGTGAATTCTTAGACACAACAATTACTTAGAATGAAATAAATGTGGACCAAATCTTTCGTGATGGTGAGAACTAATCAAAATATGAAGCATTTGTATAGGGGAATAGCATAGCAAAAACAAATACCTAGAATAACATTTTTCGTACATCACATTTTTCGTATAAACACCCGCACGACCCCATATTCTCCCCCTTTTAACCAAAATCTTAGTTATTTGCTCGGAAACCCCTTGTGAATTCGAAAAAGTAATCAGTAAAATAGACGCAACGCAAAGATAGAAATCTTCAAAAGCTACAGTAGGCCATTTCATTTAGACATAAAACAATGCATCATATTTTATAATGGTGAGTGTATTTGCACAATAAAAAAGGAATGTTTCTGCACTATTGTAAACAGTAGGCCATTTCAAAACATTTTAAAGGAATTTTTCTGCACTATTAAGGAATGTTTCTGCACTATTGTATAAGCTGAGTGTATCTAATCTCACAATAAAAAAGAAATTTAAGATGCACAAAAATAGGAAATAAATAAAGAAGTGTGCCTACATCTGAATGCACAAAAATAGGAAGAGTAAGATGGTAGCGTCAATTTGTCGGCCTGAAAAGTTCAGGAAGATGTAGTGAGGGGGATTAGCAAGAAATCTAAGATGAAGATTAGCGGCGGTTTGCACTCAAATATGGAATCGGGAAATATTTTTGGAACCTGATTTTTTTGACCAGAGAAGCAGAGACGGTGAGTTGTTTTTTTTGACCGGCGAAGTAGAGGCGGCGGTTGATTGGACCGGCGCAGCAGCGATGACGGTTGATTAGGGTGACTGTAAAATGGGGGATCATTGGGAAAATTGCAGAAGCAAGAATGAAAGCAGGTGTGAGAATGGGATGAACGCATACCTTATGGAAGAATGCAGAGGAAGACGGAGGATGTCGTGGGCTTGCGGGAACACGGAGAGGAGGTCCAGTGTAGGCATGCAGAGCTTGGCCGGAGGAGACGCTATGGTATGTGTGATCGAAGGAGGCGCATAGAGTCTGGCCGGAGGAGAGCCTGGCCGGAGGAGATGCTCCGTTCGGGCGGTTAGGGTTGGGGGAGCGAGGGGCTGACGGGTTTTTATTTGTGCGGGATGTAGCGGAGAAATAAAGGGTCGGAATTTTGTTAGCAAGGAAGAATGGGAGAACCGCTGCCTTTTTGATTTTTTTATTTTAAGGGAGAGGAGTAGGAATAGTGAATAAGGGAGATTTCAAAATTAAAAAATTGACCTTCGGGTGATTTCTGGACATTGAACGTGGATGCCTTTGTTTTTTTATGGGCGTTTTTTAATTTCTTTTGGGAGGACACGTGGCCTTTGGAGGCATTTTTTTAAGTAATGTACATGAGTCATGGCTTGAGGCCCACATAATATAGGATATTTGTGCACTTTGACTTTGACTTACAAACTCACATCAATACATATCTATTATATTTATTGAAAAAGACTTAACAAGATTTAGCTTATCTAATTACACCCCTCCTTAAGCTGAACTTTCATTAACCCCTAGTTTTTTTCGGAGTTCCAGGTACCGTGCCCTAGGCAGCGGCTTCGTCAGTAAATCCGTGATTCGGTCTCCTCCTTTGCAGTAGATTACTTTGATGCTTCCTTTGTCTGTTCTTTCTCTGATGAAATGAAAACGCAGGTCTATGTGCTTTTATTTATGTTGGGTAAGAGGATTCTTAAATAGAGCGATAGCATATGTGTTACCGCATTTGAAATTGGGAGGATGTGAATTCCCCTCCTCTGTTTGTTCTAAAGTTTTTTGATTTTGTGATTGAATTGATTCTCAACTTCCATTTTAAAATATTTAAACAATTGGAAAGCTTCAGATTTTTGGGAGAGAATAAATATCCACATATACTTGGTAAAATCATCTACTAGCAATAAATAGTAGCTCTTACCTCCTATGGATTTTGTTATTGTTGGCCCCCATAGATCACCATGGATTAACTGCAAAGGATTTTTTGAAATCCTTTCTGATTGATGGGAAAAGGGCATCTTGTGATCCTTTCCTTTTGCATAGCTTGGACAGAAAGTGGTTTGCTTGTGTAATTCAGGAAGTCCTGTCTCTAACTGTTTAGTCCTGTCTCTAACTGTTTATTCTGGCCCCTATAAGAAGGAAGGCCTCTGCAGGGCTTGTCAACTAGGAAAGCAAACTAAATCTAGTTTTAAATCAGTAAATAAAAGTGATTCACCTAGGATCTTGTACTTGCTGCACATGGATCTTTTTGGACCCATAGCTGTACAAAGCCTGGGAGGGAAATCCTACACTTTAGTCATTGTGGATGACTTCTCAAGGTTCACTTGAGTGTTCTTTCAAAGATCTAAGTCAGATGCCTTTAAGGTTCTTTCAGATTTTCTCAGGACCATACAGATTGAGTACTCTACTCATGTTGCATTGATCAGAAGTGATCATGGTATAGAGTTTGAGTCTCTTATTATGCATGAGTTCTGTGAGAAGGAAGGCATCAGACACTATTTCTCAGCTCCTAGAACTCCCCAACAGAATGGGGTAGCTGAAAGGAAAAATAGGACACTGATTGAAGCTGCAAGAACATTGCTTACAGATGCTTACATGCCCCTATCCTTTTGGACAGAGGCTGTAAGCACATCAAACTATGTACTAAACAGAAGCCTGATACATAAGCTAAAGAATAGGACTCCCTATGAAATACTTAAAGGGAAGAAACCTAAAATCACATATTTTAAAGTATTTGGATGTATTTGTTATATACATAATAATGAAAAGAGATATATTAGAAAGTTTGAAGCTAAGGCTGAAGAGGGAATTTTTCTAGGATATTCCCAAGTAAGCAAAGCTTATAGGGTATTTAATAAATCATCCCTGAAAATTGAAGAGTCTGTTCATGTGACATTTGATGAAACTTATATGTCTTGCAAGGAGAAAGAAATTTCTACCAATAACCCTCTGCAAGTACCTCACTTATGTGAGAATTTGGATGGTCTAAGCCTCTCCAAAGAGGATCCAATACATCCCTCTCCACAAGATGAAGAACAAAATGAAGAAGAAAGCACAGAAGTAACTGAACTTTAACCAATAACAAACATAATTCCACAGGAGGAATTAAATCCAACTGCTGTTGCTGAACCAACTCCACCTACTGACCTTGTCACACTAAGGGATCACTCCAAATCCCAAGTGATTGGATACATAACAGTAGGTGTACAGACAAGGCATCAACTCAATCAAGACTTGATGCATGTCTGTTTCCTCTCTCAAGTTGAACCTCAAACCATAAAAGATGCTGAGCAAGATCCCCACTAGATCATGGCTATGCAAGAGGAGCTCAACCAGTTTAAGAAATGCAGAGTTTGGGATTTGGTTCCAAGACCCCAAGACTACCCAGTCATTGGAACCAAATGGGTATACAGAAACAAGCTGGATGCCCAAGGTGTGATTGTGAGGAACAAGGCTAGGCTTGTTGCTCAAGGTTATAGACAAGAAGAGGGAATAGACTATGACCAAACATTTGCACCAGTTGCAAGATTAGAGGCAATAAGAATATTTCTTGCCTATGCTGCCTACAAGAAGTTTAAAGTCTATCAGATGGATGTGAAGAGTGCCTTTCTTAATGGAGTACTAAAGGAAGAAGTCTATGTTGAACAACCTCCAGGTTTCATCTCTCCAACCCATCCTTATCATGTTTTTAAGTTGCATAAATCCCTATATGGTCTAAAGCAAGCTCCAAGAGCTTGGTATGAGACTTTAGCTAGCTTTTTGATAGAGCATAAGTTCATTAGAGGCATTGTAGATAAAACATTATTCACTAGACATCATAAGGATCAAACCTTGTTAGTACAAATATATGTGGATGACTTTATATTTGGGTCTACTGATCCCAAATTATGCAAGAGGCTCTCTGACCTCATGCATTCAAAATTTGAGATGAGTAGCATGGGTGAGCTCTCCTACTTCCTTGGTCTCCAAGTGAAGCAACTCCCTGATGACATCTTGATTTTCCAGGCTAAATATGCTAAAGAGCTTATTAAAAAGTTTGGGATGGCTGATGCCTTAGCAAAGAAAACACCTATGGCTACAAATGATGTAATAGACTCTGATGCATATGGGAAACCTGTGGATCAGAAATTATATAGGGGCATTGTTGGGTCCCTACTATACCTTACAGCCAGTAGGCCTGATATTATGTTTGTCACTTGCCTTTGTGCTAGGTTCCAGGTGAACCCTAAAGAATCTCATCTTATTTTTCTAAAAAAGATTTTAAGATATATAAAGGGTTGTCCTGGTCTAGGTCTCTAGTATCCTACTGAGTCAGAGTTTGAGTTAACTGGATACTCAGATGCTGACTTTGCTGGATGTAGAGTGGACAGAAAAAGTACCTCAGGAACTTGTCAGTTCCTTGGTATGAGATTAGTGTCCTGGTTTTGCAAGAAGCAATCATCTGTGTCCACATCAACTGTTGAAGCAGAATATATTGCAGCTGGCAGTTGTTGTTCCCAGATGCTGTGGATTCAAAACCAACTCCTGGACTATGGGTTAAACTTAAATAATTCAACCCTACTATGTGATAACACTAGTGTTATTGCTATAACACAAAATCCAGTCCATCACAGTAGGACTAAACATATAGACATTAGGCATCATTTCATTAGAGAGTGTGTAGACAAAAACAAAATTAAACTTATCTATATCTACACTGATCTACAAAGAGCTGACATATTCACCAAACCCTTGGATGAAAAAAATCACTTGTTCTTTGTAAATCAGCTTGGTATGATGAATGGAGAAGACTTAGTTTAGTTTCTGTCTGCACTCGATGAATTTTTCAGAGTTCGTCGAACTGTGATCGACGAACTTACTTCAGAAAACTTTCGTCGACCAGAGATCGACGAAATGTCTTCAAACCTTCCGACTGAGATCGACGAATTGTTTAACTCCAAATTATTTCGTTGACCTCGGATCGAAGATCTATTTCATTTTCGTGGAACGGAGTCTGTCGTTTCATATTCTGGAAAACCTTATATTTAGGTTTTCTTCGAGTTCCGTCCCGCACTTTCAGTTCTCTTGCACTTGATCTTTATTTTCCTTTGCAGGTGCTCTCATGGCGATTCAAGCAGGAACTCTTACATCAATGAAGTTTGATACTAGATTCGATCTGGACTTTGAATCTTTCTAGTACTCCGATCCAATCTTCCTGAATATTCTATAATTTCTCGAAGACCAACAGCTGAAGACTCTGCTTTCTACTCACATTAAAATATCAGGAACCGAGATCAGGATGTGGGTTTATACAACGACTACAGAGGAGAATACGATGACTGGAACAATCACGGGTAACACAGATATTGTTGGGAAGGTGTTGCTAGGGAAGTACACTACACATGACTACATAACCAGGCATCAGTTTCTGGTCATGTGCGCTATAGTCAATAAAAAGACAGTGAACTGGGCACAAATATTATTTGATCTGATTAAAAAGAAAAATAACAAAAAGGAGGTTTGTTTTGGAATGGTCCTAGGGATCTTCCTTAAGGAAAAGGCTGCTGAATCACTGGTCTCCCCGACCATATTCATTAATGCTAGCAAGAGACTCACTTGTGCCTTATTTAGCAAGTGGGAGAGGACCATCACTAAGCCAGCCAAGGCTCCCTCCTCTTCTACTAGAACTTCAGAAAGTATAAGGGTTGTACTAGCCTCTCCCCACCCTACTGAAGGGATCCACTCCACCCCTCCACCACCTCCAGCCCTTCAAGTTCCATCCCAATTAGCAATTCAACCAACCCCACCTTCCACTATCATTATAGTCCATACCCCTACACCACCAGCATCTCCTATTCCTTCCTCTCCTACACACATACCATCCACTCCTCCCTCCCCCCAGCCTGATATATTTGTACCTACACCACCCCAATCTCCTCTTCCATCTCATCTTGCTGATATCCCCCACACCAACCTCTCATAATTCCCATCCTTCAACGTATTATCATCTACACTGAACACTCCCTCTCCTCCAAACGACTCTCCCCTAGACACTGCAATCCCACCTCTACCTCCACCTCTAACTCCCCCAGCACCTACCATATCCACTCAACAAACCACTGCCCCAACCTCTACCTCCCCACACTAAGATTCCTCTCTTGTCACCCCACTCATTACCCTCCTCAAACCCCTCCTCCAATCCCTCATAGCAGAAGTTAACACTCCACTTGATGCCTCCATCTCCTCTCTAGCTGCCCAAATCTCTGCCCTAATTACTGCTCCCTCTTCAGTTGGGGGCCTGGCTTCAGTGTCTACTAAATCCAGGCAGGGCGAGATACTTCATGAAGAAGTAGCAGTAGTTGCAGCAGCAGCAGAAGAACCAGTTGAACAGGATATGAACACAACAACAACAGAAGCAACAACAGTTGCACCAACAGAACCAACAGCAGTACCAACAACATGAACAGGTGCTGATATGGAAACAGATTTCATGAATTTTCTTGAATCTGATATGGAAACAGATGATGCAGAAACAACAGCCTCAGTAGCAGATGTAAGTAACATTTATTATTGTACATATATTATTGTGTCAAATACTCAAGAGATCACTTTGCCAAAGATTCTGCCTGGAAGGGTTTATTTCATTAATCCCAAAGTGAATCTAGCAGCTTTGCTAAAAGTATTTGGGTCATATATTTATTTCTGTCTCTCCTTCCCCATTCTATCATCTAAAGCCATAGTGTGCTATACCTCTCCTGCCAGCTCAGAGATGTTAGACACTATAAAGACAAGTTTGACAACTCCTCCAGCAAATAAGCCTGATGATCAGACATCTAGCTCTCCCAGGCCATCCTATGTTATGGATGATAGACCTCTCTCCAATCTTAATGATATTATAGCTCAAGACATTGCTATGGAAACTGAAGAAGTCCATGCTAAAGTTATCCCTACTCCAGGAAGTAAATAAATTCCCGAAGATACAATAAGACAAATTGATGAAATGTATGACAATCCACATGAATCAGATGATGATGATGATTCTGATGAGGAACCAAAGAAGAAGAAAGTTTCTAAGAAGAGAAAAGCTTCACCACCTCCTGCCCCAAAACCCAATCCTACAAATGACACACCATACTATATTCTGCATAATATTACCCCCTATAAGGGTATGCCAGCATGGATGTGGCTATCAAAAAAAATGATCAAAAGGCAAGGAAGAAGAGAAGAAGATACTCCCCTCCACCTCAAAAGTTTAAGAGAGGTCCTCCTCCTCCTTCTGCTGCTGGTGCCTCAGGAGCAACTTCTCAAAGTTCAGATGTATCTTCCAAGCCTACATCCTTAACCAGAACATATCAAAGGCAAGAAAGGTCATCCAGACATCAATCTCAAAGTGGCAGTCAGTAGTAGAGAAATTCAAGTTCAGGTGAGCAGATAGAGGAAATAGTTTACCAAAAGCCTTCATTTTCTCCTCCTCAATATCAAGCTCCTCAACATCAACCCAGAAGGCATAGTGAATCTTATAATCCTAAAGGGAAGTTCAGTGAAGCTCCTCCTCCTAAATCTCTATACACTCAAAGTGATGAAAGCCAAAAAGTGACAAGTTTCCAAGCACAATCCACCCAATTCAAGCCTGTTACCCTGCTACCCCCACAAGATGATCAACCATCTGTTAGTCAGGATGTTGATCCCAACTTCAGGATGGCTAGGCTCCAAGAGTTGATTGGTCTGTCACAAATAAAGAAGGCTAGATAAGAAGGAGAAGATCCAACTAAGTTTACTACTATGTCTTCATACAGAGAGAAAGAGCTAGATAGACTTCAAGTAAGAAAGAAAGTGTTTAATCCTGTAGAATATATGATAATACACCCAGAGCCTGTAGTACCTAGAACCTCCACCCTGAGAGTGATTGGAGCAGCATATATGTACACGTCAAAGAAAGATGCTGCTAATCCTAATAGGGAAATCATCTTTACTCAGCCTGGGGATAAGAGCAAAGAAGCAAAACCAAAGGAGAAGAAACAAAAGAACTAGAACCTGAACTGCTATATGTTTGTGGTACATTTTGATAAACTATGTTTTATGTTACAAAGCTAACTGTGTAAATATATCTGCTGCATACTTATTGTTTAATTCTCTGCCAGATATTATTGTGTTCTTGCTTTGTACATTTTCTTTTATTGAGTTTGTAATTAGTGACCTCACCCAAATAGGGGGAGATTGTTGGATCCCTAGTTGAATTTGGGTTAGGTTCACTAAGTTAGGATATGACCCAACATGTATAGACCAAGTTCATGGTTGTGTCTTATAATCTAGGTCAAGTCCTTAGAGTCAACAATACAAAGGAACAGCCTCCAACAGTGTCAGAGACTCAAGACTTAGAGAAAATTCAAGACTTAGAAAAAGAGTTCTACGTTCGTCGATCTCAGGTCGACGAAAGTCGTGCTCAACTCGACGAACTCAGAAACAATTCTCTTAGCTGAGCTCGACGAACTTGGCTCTCAGCTCGACGAACTCTTTTATCTGTTCTCAGTTCAACGAACACCAGATGTTTTCTTGACTCAACGCCAGATAATGTCTCCACACTCAACGCCAGATACTGTCTCGACACTCAACGCCCAGATACTGTCTCGACACTCAACGCCAGATAATGTCTCAACACTCAATGCCAAAAGACAACTTAAATATTCTAAGTCTAGAATGCAAAATCAACTCGACGATCTTGGATCTCAGCTCGAAGAACTTGGTACACAGAATAGGAAAGTCATCAAGCAACAGTCATCCATTCAGAGGTCAACGATTTTGATCTCAGCTCGACGAACAACAATTCTCAGCTCGACGAACTGTGAACTCAGGTCGACGAATCTAGACTTGGCTATTTCCCTCTCCTGCTCTCATTTTATTACAATGATTCCTGAGTAATTAATGCTCTAATATTCTCTAAATATTACCGTTAGACAAGAGCATTAATTATGGTCTTCATCAGGATTATTGCCTGCCGTTTTTCTAAGGGACAGTTAGGGAAATAAATCAATGCCAAATAATTCCAAGGCCGTCAGCAATAATTGCAGGAAGAATTTCAAAATTCAAATGGACTTCCACATGGAAAATATAAAAATATAGATTTCCCTTCTTCCTGCACAACATATACAACACACAAGAGAAAAGAGTTATAAAAAAAAGATATACAGAATACTTGAGACACAAAGAGAAGCAATCAGTCAAGAAATCAACTACTGCTAGACCAGAAGAAGAACAAATTTCTGAAGAAGAAGAACAATCATCCAAATCAAGAGTCTTCTTCTGTCATTCTCTCAAGAATCTTCAATAGGACAACTACTACTACATCTGTCAAGAAGTTTCTGAAGTTCTTCTGGTTGAAGTTGAAAGCTTGAAGGTCTATCACCCTGAAGCAAAGCTCCATTTAATCCTGAACAAACTCAGTATCTCAGGGGGAGCTTTTGTCACCATCAAATCCACAAGTCTTCTCAGTTGTTTGAGAAAGAGAAGACACCATCACTCTCTCACTCCCTCTATAAAAAAGGTTTTCTACTCCCTTCAAAAGTGATTCCTGATTGCAAGTCTCCTAACCAAAAGACTTGAGGTTTGATTTTTGAGCACCTTACCAAAAGCTCATTGGTGTCAGTCACCTGAACAAAAACCTGAGTGGATTCCTACCAGGGTGGTAGAAGAGTGGATGTACCCAGGTTGGGGAATCATTATAAATTTCTTGTGTTGTCTTGTTGCCCTTCTTCTTTTGTTCTTGCTGTGGATGTGTTAGTTAGGATACTATTATTTTTTTAGTCTAATCTGCTGTGCTGTGATAAATTACCCAAGTTTTAGAACAAGGTATCTTGTTCAACAAAAAGTTTTAATCACCTGATATACTCTATTCACCCCCCCTCTAGAGTATATTAGATCTAACCCTCACTTTCAGACTGATTCCGAGATTGTTTGTTTTTGATATCTCTTTGTTGAGCAGGCTTTTGATAGTATTCTCCTCTCTGATTCTCATGAACTAGCTTGGTAACTTTTATTTTTATCTGTAAGGCTTGGTCTAGATTTTGAGAGCTTCTTCCTAGTCGGTCTTTGTGGGATTTTAGTGAGGCCATGAGTTTTGTTAACAATAATTTATAGATGTCTTTTGACTCTTCTATTGCGCTTACAGCTGGGTTGAAGGTACTTGGGAGACTTCTTAGTAACTTTGGTACTATTTGTTTATCCTCCACAGTATCTCCAAGATTGCATATTTGGTTGATTAAATTTATAACTCTAGCAAGGAACTCTTGAACTGGTTCCCCATATTTCATACTTACAGAATCCAGATCTGTCCACAAAGTTTATAATTTCATGACGATTACTTTGGCAGATCCATTGTATTCCTCTTGCAGAATTTCCCACGCTTCCTTGGACGTTTCTGCACTCATAATACGGGGAAAGATTTGTTCTGTTACTCCTTGTTGAAAAAGCATAAGTGCTTTTGAATCCCTCATCAAAACTTCTGCTCTTTTTTGTATATTGGTTGCTTCAGCTTCTTTTTCTTTGCCTCCTTCCGGCAAAAGGGGTCCTTATTGGACCAATTCCCAGAGGCCTTGTGATCGAAACACTGTGCCCATTTGCACCCACCAGTGTTGATATTTTTCGTCGTTAAAGATTGGAATTGAGGTGTGAGAATAAGAGGGAGAAGATGATGAGGCCATGGTTGAAAACCTTTTTGATAAAGGATAGGCAAGCAAATATGCCACAAACAAAGCTCTAATACCACTGTTGATTTGAGATCACAGGAATTTAGAGGGATATGCAGGAAAGAACAAAATGTTTCTAGCCTTTTTCTTATTGCCTTTTCTTACTTACCTTTATTATAAGAAAAACAAGCCTTTTATAGGCATTACATCAGAGGTGATGAGTCATGGCTTGAGGCCCACACAATACAGGATATTTGTGCACTTTGACTTTGACTTACAAACTCACATCAATACATATTTGTTATATTTATTGAAACAGACTTAACAAGATTTAGCTTATCTAATTACAGAAGGTATATATATGAGCATAATGAGGAGGGGCGAGGGCTTCACAAGGCAGCAAATAGTGTTTTCAAAATAAATGAAAAGAATTAGAAATGCCCAGTGGCGGACGCAGAAACTTTTTTCAGTATGAGCGGACTTAAAAATTGCTTTATTCATACTATTAAACCACGCATAATACTCATTTTTTAACAATAGCGTATTAGCCACGGTTTAAACCGTGGCTAATACTATAATTTTTTTAAGAATATAATAGTAGTCATGGTTTAAACCGTGATTAATACAGTTAATTTTTAAAAAACAGGGTATTAGTCAGGGTTTATAGTTTAAGTACTGGCTAAAATATGTAATTTTTTTTAAAAAATTAGGTATTAGCCACGGTTTAAATCGTGGTTAATACTGTTAATTTTTTTAAAAAATAGAGTATTCGTCATTCGCCACGGTTTAAACCATGACAAATACAGTTAAATTTTTTTAAAAAAAAATGAGTGTGGGAGGCCGCCCACAACTCGCCCCAAGATGGGTCAGCCCCATTAACTGAAATGGAGGGGATCCATTTCATCATCTAATAAATAAGAGAAACTTGAAAGCTATCTAGTGGTGGAGATTTTTTTTGATTAAAAAAAATCTAAAAAATGATGGGAAATGATGAACCCGTCGGATCAAAGAGTTTTTAATCTAGACTATGAAATGGATCCCCTCCATTTTGTTTGAAATGGAGAGGATCCTGATTTAGTATTAGGAGGGACTAATTTCATTTATTTACAGGAGTAGAGAAACCGGAATCATTAAAAAGAAAGAAAAGGGACTGATTTCAAAAATAGAATTGATATTAACAGTCCATAAATGACTATTCACTGTTTACTGTTATTCACAATCCATAAATTATATTTGTAGTCCAAAGTTATATTCACGTCCAAAAAATGTACTTAAAATAGAGGCAAAAATACGAGAGTCCAATTATACAAGAGTATAATTTCAAGTTACAAAAATTATAAAATGAACAAAATTGTTGATTTTAAATAGATGATGCTACATGTCGAAGGAGCTGCAACCTACCAAAATATACAAGTTACTGTATCTAGATACGAGCAAACAGGAGGAGTCTGCAACCATTCACAACCGGCTTTTTGTATATAGATGAGGAAGAAGATGACTACGCCGTCCAAATGAGGAATACGAGGAGACGTGAAAGAGGATCATACCTGATTTCTAGAAAACTGGATGAAGAGGGTCTCCGTCACATGAGGAAGAAGAGGAGCCGCTAGGTGGGTTTCTCAACTGGGATGAAGACCGGCAATGCGCTCACTGTGGGCGAATCGCGAACGCGTCGGAGAGAGAGAGAGAAACACCGTCGGGGTTCGAACTGGGAGTGAAATCGAAATCCTATTCGGAGTGACAGGGTGGGAGCATGGAAATAAAAGGAGGATTTTTCTCTCTTGATTTTGGACTGCAAATAGCATAAAATAATTATCGAGAAGATATGCTACCGGTGGCTAATTGCATGCGGCATGGACTACGTTCTCGAGAATCCGGAACTTGTCTCTGCTAAATGAACAGTTAACGCAGTAATGAAACCCTGGATTCCGCGCCGTGCCGGTCAGACGGGCGGTTCTATCGCCGTCGCGGCGTTCTTTCTTCCTTCTTCGTCGCCGGAGGAATCGCTCCTGAAATCCCTACCTTGGTTCTATTCCGGCTCAACATCTGAAAGGAAAAAAAGGGGGAAACCGAAAAAGCACACGCCTTTGTTTGCGAACCTTTGTCGAACAGGTGGCATGCTAACGAAATCTTAACAAAATACCAACGGAGAACAGGAAGGAGACGCATTGGGACCAGCTTCCACGAAAATCCCGGCCGGCCGTTAAATCTTCTCCTTGCTTATATATACAGCTTTATCTCTCGCGCTGAATCCATGCCATAAACGCTCGCCACCCTCGTTGCATCCGCTCTTCCTTCTTCTCTCCCTTCTCTTCTATTCCTCATCATCACGGGAGCATAATAATGGCCAAGACTGGCCCAAATACCGTGAAAGCCCGAGGCGATGAGGCAGGAAGGGAAGCGTCGGGGGAGAAAAAGCGGCTCATTGTTTGCTTTGGCGAGATGCTCATCGACTTCGTCCCCACCGTCTCCGGCGTTTCGCTTGCGGAGGCACCCGCCTTCAAGAAGGCTGCCGGCGGCGCACCGGCAAATGTCTCGGTTGGCATCGCCAGGCTTTGCGGCTCTTCGGCTTTCATCGGCAAGGTAGAGTGCAAAGATTTCCTACATTGCTTTTGTCCATTTTTGATCTTTGATAGTCATTGGTACCAGCATTTTAATCTTTGTAGTAAATAACAGTATGGTATATGATGCTTGTTAGATGATGCTTGTTAGATGATCCTTAAAAAAGGAATGACGGTCTAATTCATGCATTTACAACCGTCGCCACTTTGACACCCGCCCGGACTCGTCATTGTTAGATGATGCTTGTCAGATGATGCTTGTTAGATGATGCTTATCGTGACTCCAGTGTGATTGGACAAAAATGTCGTTGTCATACCAAAATTTTAGGCTCAAATTAATTTCTTTTTTGTAACATTTGTGATATCAAACATACATTCTATGACAATGACGTTTTTGCCTAACCTCATCAGTGCAAATAAGCTACGATAAGTCGCTCCAAACGCAGCCTTAGGCTCACCCATGCAGCGGCGCCTGTGTTTAGGTTCAGATATAGATTAAAATGAGTTCCAACAATGCTGATTTATAGCAGCTTGTAATTTTGTAAAGCAGAGCGGTTAACGTTGCTTTTCGCAGATGAACACAGTAATGATTCCAATGATGGCAGAACATAAACACATTAATTCAATTCATCAAATATCGAATGATTCTCACGCTGAAAATCAGTCCTAAGAGGAAGATAATGGGGTAATGGAACAAAATCAGTCATAAGAGGAAGAACTCCTCTGAACAGACCGATGACAACACACGGCTCCACTTGAGCTAGAACTCTATAAGAAAAAAAATTCAATTCAAATTTGGCATACCAGCCTTCCCACGCCAGTTAGCTATTTATACAATTTAAGCTTGTGGAATTACCAAAATACCCCTCATAGGAAACATCAACTACCTTAACTAACACCCCCACCAAAATCTAATTCAAGCGATGTAGTCGAACTTCACACTAACATTGCTTTATTTCCTGAACGCATGAATGCTCCCCTGTTCAGGACCTCCTTGACCTCACTGAAGGAAACGTGGGTCCTGTTTTTGAAGCTCTCATAGGTGCTCCCACGTTGCTTCTTCCTGTAACTCATTAGTGTTAACTCAAATCCTGCAATGACTAAGGAGAGCATCAGACATGCAGGGACATCTTACCAGGCGGACATTCCAGAGTTCGCGGGGTCTTCAGACGGGCATTCCCCGGTTGGTGGCAATGCTCGGCACGGACACTCTTCTATCAGCCCCGGGTGCGCATCTGGGAGGTGGTCTCTCGCAAAGCAGCTTCGTGGATCCGACCCATAGGTCGCGGAAGGTGCTTCTCCTGGAGCCCGCGCGGACTCGTCGCTTCCACATCAACTTCAGTGGTACTGCGCGATTATGTGCGGTCGCTTCTCTCAACCCCAGTCGCCTGACTCTCTGTGTACTTCGAGCGGCTGCGCATTTATTGTCGTAGTTAATATGGCGTTAAAAGCCCGTCGGTTCGTGAATCTTCTGAGCTGCCTATCATCAAGTATAAATAGAGACCAAAGATGCTTGGATGGGACACACAGACTTAGCCCAGAACTAGCCTAGTTGTCGGTGCAGACGCTAAGTCCGGTCTAGTTGTCTCTCTTGTTTCTCTTTGTACTCGCCCGAACACTCTTGTAATCATCTTTACAGTGAATCTAGAGGCCCATCGCAAGGCTGGCATTCGCCGCGATAGGTCAAATCTGGCGTTCGTGATGAGAGCGCTGGTGAAGGGCTCTTATCAAGGAGGTCGGGGGATCGAGCCCTAGCCTCAACAACCTGCCGCATGGTGGTGAATCCATGACAAAGAGCTGGTTGGGGTGTACGGGCCGCGGACCTGATGAAAGCCGCCCGATGCTGACTCCAGGTGGGCCCCTTGGTGGGACTCCAGGGTGGCGGGCAGGTGTGACGCCTGTTCCGCATAATAAAAGTGCACAACACTACAGACTCAATAGACCGCTCAGGCTTGCTCTCAGTCGGGGTCACAAGAGACGTGCCAGAAACAAGAGATAAGTCACTCACTGAGCTAAACACCTCACTAGGGTGAGAGGAATCTGCATCAGACATCACTTCTATCGTGGCTGACAGGACAATGGTAGGCATCGTGGTGACCTCAGTATGGGAGGGACACGTACTGCAGGGGTCAAGGTGATAGTCCCATCGACTAGCTCTTGCGGATCTCAAAGACTGTTCGTAACGAAGGACGAGCTGATATGTCGACTCAAGGGACTTCGAGCTATGATAAATCACCTTAGAACGAATGTCAGATCGAAGCCCAGACCGAAATCGGGAAGTGGTCATGGTTGGGTCCTCTCGTATATTAGTCCTCACGACTAACTCATCGAAGCAATCCTTGTACTCAGCGATTGACATGGATCCTTGCTGAAGAGAAAATAATTGGTCGAGCAAGCGACTCCGATACGACGAAGGCAGATACCTCTAGCACAAAGTACGCTTCATGTCCACCCAATTGGTGATGCGATGTAGACAATCTCTCTTGCGGGTCCTCTCAACGTTAGCCCAATATGTCATCGTCTGATCTAAAAGTCTAAGTTTCGCAAACTTGATGCGACGTTCACCGAATACCTCAAAATGATCAAGATAGTGCTCCATATCCATGAGCCAATAACTGAAAGACTCGGGACTCGATGAGACGTCAAAGGAATGGACAACAGTACGAACTAACTCTCAAGATCTCTCTCGAAACGATTATTCTCACTAAAGAGTGGGCTGACCGAGGCACTGAAAATTCTGGAGCCGGATGCGTGGATCAGCTATCAAAAAGTGGAACCGGCGGCGTGGAAAATGACGTAGGTGGTTGTCCTCGACGGTGGAAGGTAGAATCAGGCCGAAAATGAATAGATATGGCTATGTTGAGGCGGATCCGGACGGTGGGAGGTAGATCGGGCAGCGAGAGGACTGTAGGTGGTCCCACGGATGAGGGGAGGCGACTGAGAGTGGTTGGTGGCAGCAGGCTTTCAGGGGGGAGGGTGGCTGCATGGAGTTAAAGAGGAGTCCGGGCTATAGGGGGTAGCTGATTGCAGGTAAACAGGGGGAATTTGGAGGCCGCCGATTGGGGGGTTGATGGGAGGTGGTCGGCAACCTGCTGGGATGCAATTTTAGGGGGCTTTGGGGTAGTGGCAGTGATAGTGGAGTGGTTGGGAATGATTGACTGAAGGAGAAAAAAGTAAGACCGGCAACAACTGTTGCTGTTTGGGGCCTACTGAGTCTGAGAGAGGGGTGTGGAGGCGGCTGGAGGTGGCGGCCCGGCGGGAGGAACACTGTTTCAAAAACTATAGAAAGGAATAGTAAATTTTATTATTGAACAGCAGCCATGAGTAGGAAAAATGAATTCTGGACAGCCGTCTGTGGGCTATTTTGGGGCGGTTGTAGAGGGCTGCGGGAGGGAGTTGGGAGGGGAAAAGAGGGCTAGGGTTATGGGGTACCTTGGGGAGGAAGATATGCACATAAGAGTCATCACCTAGGGTTCCACGGAGTCGGCACCGTGGAGGGATCACCTGATTTTGGGATTTCTCTTCTCCAAAATCTGTAATGATCTAAACCAGCCCACTACAAGTCTATTTATAATAAAATAAAGGCTAGGGCATCCCACTTTCGATGGATATGATTAGCCGGAAGTGGAGCCACTAAATATACACTAAAATAAATCAAAATAATGAAGTAATATATCAAATCGATTCGCAACGCAAACTCAGACACATCTGTGGAGTCCGATCGTCGACCCGGGCACGCCATATATGGAAAGTCACCAATCAGTCCCGAACGGGCCCAAAACTCGTCCTCCACTGCAAGTTCTCGTCTCTGCTTCGCATCAGGTGCACTCTTCAGATGTCGAAGAATTTGATATACGACATCTATGTGACCCTCCTTAGGATCATGCATATAACGAGCAACCACACACACAACAAAAGATATGTCGGGATGAGTGTGACCCAGGTAAATTAGGCGGCCTACCAGCCTCTGGTACCTTTCTCTATCAATTGGCTCTCCCGCCTCTGCACTGATCTTGGACTTCTGATCAATAAGAGTGATGGAAGGACTGCAACCCAACATACTTGTCTCTTTGAGCAGGTCCAACACATATTTCCGTTGGGATAGAACAATTCCCCGTACACTGTAGGCCACCTCAATCTCAAGAAAGTATCTAAGCAGGCCCAAGTTTTTTGCCTCAAATTCCTTCCCAAACTCCTCTTAAGCTGAGCAATTTCACTCTCATCATCTCTTGTGATGATCATATCATCCACATACACAACAAATACTATAATGTGAGCTCCATGCCTCCTAAAGAATAGGGTATGATCAACATTGGTCTGTTGATATCTCATGGTTGTCATGGCTCTCCTGAGCCTGTCAAAATAAGCTCGAGGAGATTGCTTCAACCAAAAAAGTGACTTCTTGAGTCTACACAACTTCCCTACTATTTGGTGTGTGTTAAAGCCCGACGGTAGTTCCATGTACACTTCTTCCAATAGATCCTCATGATGAAAGTCATTCTTCACGTCATGCTGGTGTGGTTTCCATCCCTCATTTTCCTCCAAGGATATCAGTGTCCGCACTGCACTCATTTTTGCGATGGGTGCAATGGTCTCTTCATAGTCGATGTCATAAGTCTGGTTGTAACCCTTTGCTACCAGTCGGGCCTTGTAGCTCTCGATCTATCCCTCTGGATTTTTTCACGGTGAAAACCCACTTGCACCTAACTGCCCTTTTTCTTGGAGGCTGTGACACAAAATCCCATGTTTTATTCTTTTCTAATGCTTCAAATTCTTCTATCATTGCAGCTTTCCACTTTGGATCCTCCTTAGCCACCTGCCAACACTTAAAAATAGAGAATGTGTCTAAAGATGCAATAAATCCCTCATGTATAGGTGATAATGTGATTCTAAGAAACAAATTTAACAATGTCATGTGGAAAGCCATACCGATCGGGTGAGACTCCCGCATTCTTGCGGGTACTCCTCCTTTCCGGTATGAGAGTAGAAGTAGTGGGATGAGGAATTATATCACTTCCGGATTCAAATGTTGAGGTGGATTGAGCAGAGATTGCGGTAGATGGAATTGGTGTTGCAGGAGACGGAGGAAGCAGTGACAAGGGACGCAACACAGGTGGCTTTGTGGGCATTGTAGGTACTATAGTCTTACATTGCTTCCTTCTTGTATATATTATCGGCTCCTCCTAGGTGTCAGGTCCACTTTCCATAGATGCATTATGCTCATGCACCGGTATCACACCGGACTTCATGCTTGGCGATAAGGAATACGGGATACTTATTATTTTCTTCTCACCACTACTAGTATCCTCCCCTTCTTGCCTCGTACTGTCCGGAATGAGTGAGTCCCCAAAGGACGAGTCAACTGAGAGCAATAATATGGCTCATGCTCGTGAAATGTGACATCAATACTAACAAATAATCTCCTCTCCACTGGGCTCTAACATAGATACCTTTTTGGTAGCAGAATACCCAATAAAGATACACTTTAAGGACCTTGGATCTAACTTTCTCACGTTTGGTCTATTGTCTTGCACAAAGTATACACATCCAAAAGTTTTAAGGGGAAAAGTATCTCCCATTATTCCTCGCAGCATCTCAACCTAAGATTTCCAATTCAAGACTAGTGAAGGCATTTGATTGATCAAATAGGCCGGTGTCAGAATAGCTTGCCCCCACAAATGCTTTAGCACATTCATTGAAATCATCATACTCTAAGTTACCTCAAGAATGTGTCGGTTCTTCTGTTCAACTACTCCATTCTGCTTTGGTGTGTATGGACAAGTGGTTTGATATTGAATTCCATATGAGGACAAGTACTCCTTAAATGACCTGTTGGTGTACTCTGTCTCATTATTCGACCTCAACACCTCCACTACTGCATCGTATTGCATTTGAAACCCTTTATGAAAATCTTTGAAGCAAACAAACGCTTCACTTTTATTTTTTATTAGGTATAGTCAAGTCACACGTGAAAAACAATCAATAAAAGACATGAAATATCAAAATTCATTTACAGTTGGTGTGAGACATAGTCCCCAGACATCAGAAAGAACTAGATCAAAGGAATTGGAACTCCTACTACTAGAACTTGAGTAGAAGTTTCTAGTATGCTTTTCCAGTTCACACACATTGCATACAAGTTTTTTTCTTGATTGAATTTTTCAAACAAATGTGGATGCATATAACTCAAATCAAAAATGAAGGATGACCCATACGCCTATGATAAAGTATGAGTTGGTCCCCCCCACACTCATTCCAACTCTTACAGTATCCTCTATTAGTGTGGAAAGGGCCGAGTCTAAGCTTTCTCTATCCAGGTATCACAAGCCCTTACACAATGTGTCAGTCCCAAGTTTCATGTCAGTCTCCTTCTCCTAGAAGATCACCTTTGGAATATCAAACAAGACAACACACTTTAGCTGAGATATAATGACACTAATGGATAAGAGATTTATGAGAAATGAAGGGGCATGCAAAACCTTGGATATAGTCAAAGTGTTTGTACACTGTACGGTAACCTTGCCAACCACAGGTGACATTGGCAGTTTGAATGTGTTCTGGAGCTACTAGGAGTGTATATGAAAGAAATTCCCTAGCATTCCCAGTAACATGCCGGGAGGCGTTTGAATCGACTATCCACTCAGGTGATCTAGTGATGAATATAGATGTGAGGGCACGTGTATTACAATTACCTGTTGCGGAGTGAGCAAAAGAGGAAATGTTACCCCTAAATGATGTTGGAGTGGGTGTGACATCCATCACACCTCTCTGCTTCCTTTGCATCAGCTGGTGCCGCATTCAAAATCTCATACTCTTTTGGGTGACCCATATCAGCAATATCTTCTTCTGTCACTTCCTCGTTTATCATCAGATTTTTCTGATAACATCCTCATCTATCATCTCTTTCCCCATCCCCCTCTATCCCCCTCCTTTGGTGGCTTGGGGCAAGCCAATTAGAGATGACCTATTTCACCATAATTGTAACATTATCGCGTCTCTCTCTTGTATCTCGTGTGCTCGGGATTGCTTGTCATTATGGCTGATTTCGCCCCGACGGTGCAATTGCACTAGACTGAAGCCTAATCCGGCTCTCCTCCTGTATCATAACTGAGATTTTCTCATCCAGGGTAGGAAATTTTGGCTGAGACAGCAACATTGCACTCCTTTGCTCAAATGTCAGGTACAACCCCCTCACAAAGTGCATAGCCCTCCACTGAGCATCTCACTCCCCTTTTGTGCATTCAGGATCTTTGCAGCATGTGATTGATGAGAAACAATCATAGTCTGCTCATAGCCTCTCCAGATCTGCGACATACTCCTGAATCGAACGATCTCCCTAGGTTGTAGTCTCAATCTCCCGTTCGATTTGAAACACATGCATGTTGTTGTCTACTCCTTCATAGAGCCTCTATAACTTCTCCCAAACATCGCGTACAGTTTTCATGCCATCCACTGTGATAGTGATAGGCGAGACCATTGAATTTAGGAGTCAGGTGTGTAACAGACTATGTGTAGTCTTCCATTCATTGTGCCCATCTGAGTCCTTCTCTAGCTCCCTCTTCTCGCCAGTCAGATAGTCCCCTAGGTTCGTTCCGGAGAGTGCCCGATGCGACCAACTTAAGTATGTAGCTGATCCATCGAGCTTCAGCTCCACAGGGGGAAGATCTAGCTTTACCAGAAGCAACGACGCCTGAGCCAATACCTCGCCTTTTGACATCCGCAGGAACAAAAAGAACACGTTTAGATCCGCCTCATCCATCTTGGCAACCAATTTCTTCATGAGCAAATGAATTTCTCCAGGAAGCGCGCAACAATCCCACTGCGCACGAAGAGCCGCTCCAAGGATCCTTCTCCCTGCGTTCCTTCTCCTTCTCCCTGGGCGCGTACTGTCGCAAGAAGAACACGGGTGTATGCCTCTACGAGCGCCGCAACTAAGCCTCCAGGATTGCCGTTCCTCTGACTACCGCGCGGTCCTTTGACTACTATGTGACCTAAGTCGAGGTCCTCCGTGCGTGACAACTGCGACGCAGATCCGCGACTGCCACTCCTCCTTGCGCACACGTATTTCCGCAATACTCCTTGCGCGCGCGGTGCGGGTTGTCGCAATCCTCCCCGTGCATGCGTGCTTCCTCTTCTGTCGTGTGTATTGCTTCTGCTGCGCGCGTACTGCTCCTTCCGACGCGCACACGCTTCTTCCACGCAACAATGTCATGTCCTGCCTCTGCAATCCGCGCGTCATGCTCCTCATGCATGCCGACTCCCGCAAGTCCCGCGAACTCCTCTTGCGTGATCCAAGCCTCTGTCGTACTCCTGTGCGGATGTGGAGACGTACCAAACAGTGGGATTTCTCTGGAGAACCTTCGTCGCGCGATCCTTCTCCTTGCGTGCTCCCTTTTACGCACACTACCACAAAAGGAAATAAATAAATAAAAGATTGCAGGAGAGGGCTGTGATCACCCAAGCGAGATTACAAGAATTTCTTCGAATCAATTTTTATTTATTTCCAAACCTCGCTCTGATACCAAGTAGAAAATAAAGAATATTATTTCTTAGTACAAAACTTTTACATCTTGTCCCAATTTAAACACATACAAGAAGAACTACAATATCATACTAGTGGTGTGAGACTAAATATAGAAACGAGGAGACGGCTATATGCACATCAATTTGCATCATTTACACGTCAAATATCAGCAAACTTTCCTCTAATCATCCATTTGAGGTTGATACATTGTAGAAAAGTTCATAAAGCCAATAATTTTTATAATGACAAAATACAAGATTTGGTGGACATTTGAAATAGGTCACTAAAGTTTCAATAAATTACAATCGGTCCCTAAACTTTATAACTTTATTCAAATATATCCCAAATAAAATTTGGGCACTGATATTTGCAGGTCTATAATCGATATTTACAGCCCTTTGATATTTGCAATCTTCAGACAGATATTTGCAGTCCCGACGGAATTTGCAGCCCTTTTTAAAAAATTTAAAATTTGATTTTCTTTACCTTTTTTACTCTACTAATTAATAAAATAAAATATACACAAAATTACACATATAAGATTCAAACAAGAACTAAATTTTTTTATTCAAACAAAACCAATAAAAAACTATATTTGCGGTTATCTTCTTTTAATGGCTTTAGAGGGAGAGCAGAAAAAGAAACTTGACTAATTAACATGCGGTTATCTTCTTCTCTCTCTGTTCCCACACATTAAGGCCAAAAGGAGAATAAAGACGCGACCCTTAATAGATCTGTTTTTTCGCCATGGATGCTTATGAGATAGCTTTTATCATTGAGGAAATTAAACAAACACCTGGCCTGCATTCAGCTTATGAGCTTTGGCCGCATGGACATGTAGATCTCTTAACTGACATTTCCTGCCCATGTTAGGAAACACCATCCTCCTTCGAAGAAGCAAAGGAGTCAGAGCAACAAGACGAAGCATTGGAGATCTCACCTCGGGCTTCAGAACTTTCTTCAGGATTTTCCTTAGATCCAGACAAACCAGAAGAGACCGAAAAATCTGCGACTGTTTTGCTGTAAAATTTTTTCTTTTTGCCATCCATGGTGCAACCCAAAGGGCGCCACGACCACCGAACAACGAACGCCTCCACTAGCCGCACCCGCCGAGCCACAACCAACCTGCACACATGCCGACGCACCCGCCCGCAAAACCCGCCGGCGTCATGCATGGAGGGATTTCGCGTGGTATCCACGATTGGGGAGTCGACGGGGAAGTCTGGGGCTGCAAATAGGCGTTGGGTTTTATACGTAAAAAAATAAAGATTTCAAAACTTGGCCTGCAAATATTCTAATTGGGCCTGCAAATATCAGCGCTCTAAAATTTCCATTTATTTATTAACGGGTTCTAGTGTGAAGCATGCTGACTAGGATTAGGATTAATTTTTTTTAATTAGCTTTTCTATATTTATATCTTTTATTTCAGTTGCCCGCTTATCAGCCTAGGTCGTCACCTGAGTCCCTTCTATGACCTTTCTTCGCTGACCTTCTGCTTTCTTGTTAACCTTCGGCTCTTGTGGAAGGGCTTCCGTCCTTATTCAGGAAGGATAATAAGGTGTGCGTAACATTTTTTATTGTAAGAACGGGTGAAATCTGAGATATACAATTGTAGATCCAGCGGTTAAAAAAAGCGAAGTTAAAAAAAAACACGTGAGATTAAGCCGATTAGACGACGCATATGCTACAGTGACAAAAGGATGGTAGGAAAAAGAGCTTTTGGAAAATGTCTATTAGAAAAGGAGAACTGTTTGAGTGAATTTCTTTTGCAGAGCTTTTCAAAAAGGAGAAACGCTTTATAAATCGTTTGACAAATCTCCGTTGCGGTAACTTTTTTTATTAAAAATGTGCGTTCGGGAGAAAAGACGCAATTATTTCGCCGGGGCAGGTTTTTTTCGCACGGGAGCGAATTTTTCGTCGGGTGGTGGTTTTTCTCGCTCTGGCATGAATTTTTCGCACGGGCGTGAATTTTTCGCCCGGGCGCGATATTTTCGCCCGGGGGCGATATTTTCGCTTGGGCGCGAATTTTTCGGCCAAACCCTATATTTTCGGTCGGGTCCCAATTATTCGGCCGGGTGCCAATTTTTCGGACGGACGCAAATTTTTTGAACGGGCGCGAATTTTTCGGATGAACACGAATTTTTTCGGATGACGGCAAATTTTTCGGACGGGCGCGAATTTTTCGGACGGGGACTAATTTTTCGACTAGGCAGGAAAATTTCGCCCGGACGCAAATTTTTTGCACGGACGCGATATTTCTGCTCGAAAGCGAAAAAAAATAGCTTACAAGCGAAAAAAATACACGACCGGGCAAAAAAATCACGAACGGGAAAAAAATCACGTCGAGGCAAAAAATTCGCTCACAGGGGAAAGAAATAGTGCCCAGGCGAAAAACCGCATCCGATCAAAAAAATCGCGTCCGGGAGAAAAAAATTGCGCCCGGGCGAAAAAATTGCGTCCGGGCGGAAAAATCGCCCCCGGGCGAAAAAACCGCGCCCGGGCGAAAAAACCGCGCCCGGGCGAAAAAACCGCGCCCGGGCGAAAAAACCGCGCCCGGGCGAAAAAACCGCGCCCGGGCGAAAAAACCGCGCTCGGGCGAAAAAATCGCGACCGGGAGAAAAAATGCCCTCGGGCGAAAAAATCGCGACCGGGCGAAAAAAAACCCCGGGCGAAAAAAAACGTCCGGGCGAAAAAAATTGCGCCCGGGCGAAAAAATTGCGTCCGGGCGAAAAAACCGCGCCCGGGCGAAAAAACTGCGTCCGGGCGAAAAAATCGCAACCGGGCGAAAAAATGCCCCCGGGCGAAAAAAAACGTGTGCGGGTGTAAAAATCGCCCGCGGGAGAAAAATCACGCGATGGCGAAAAAATCGCGCTGGTGTAAAAAAATTACGCCCGGGCAAAAAAAATCGCTTCGGTGCAAAAAAATCAAGTCCGGGCAAAAAAATCGCGCCAGAGTAAAAAAATCAACTCGATCGAAAAAAAATCGTGCAACGACTAAAAATGGCACCCGGATAAAAAAAACGCACCCGAGCGAAAAAATCACGCCGGACGAAAAACAGGCTCGGGCGAAAAATACACGCTCGGGCGAAAAAAAACATGCACGAGCAAAAAACCGCACTCGGGCGAAAAAAAACTCACCCGGGCGAAAAACCGCGTGCCCGGGCAAAAAATTTCAGCCCGGACAAAAAATGCCAACCAGAGCGAAAAATGCTAGCTCAGGCGAAAAATCCGCGCCTGGGCGAAAAATTCGGACCCGGGCGAAAAATTCGCGCCGGGCAAAAAAAACACCCGGGCAAAAAAATTACGCTCGGGAAAAAAATCGCGCCAAGACAAAAAAATCAAGTTGTAGATTTTTTAAGAGATAAATGTTTTTGAATGAGAAAGTGCTTTTCGAAAAGGTTGAAAAGTAGGTGACATGTGACTTTTCCAAAAGATGAGCAAATGGAGTTTTTTGCGGCAGCTTTTCCCACCGATAGACAATCCAAACGGTCTATTAAGTGTGGTAGCGTTTTCCAGAAAACGAAAAGGAGCTAAAAAGCCCTCCCAAACAGGCCCTAAGCCGATTAGACGACGCATATGCTACAGTTCTACACGTTCCCAAAATTTTTCCCTTTTTCAAAGGAGAGGCTCCTTCTCCGTCCTCATTGGGGGTGGAGGATTCAACGACAGGATATGCAGAAATGGAGAGCTTCTGCTCCAATATTGATGTCAGCTGTAATTTATGATTTTACGGTCGAAATATTGGTAATATACTATTTAAAACAAACATAAAAATAAGAATATTAATATTTGTGACTAATTTTTTAAAATATTTTTTATTTAAAAGTCAAAATAAGTGTTTTAGTGCTTAAAAAAGTTCTTCAAGCACAGCTCTATGCACCTTAGGCACACTAAATTTTGGGTTCTGTTACTAGCAAACTCAGTTTGATTTCTACCAAATCATTACTATTAGCAAACCCTCATTTTTCATAATGGTTATTTGAAAAACGTTTTGTTACTAGCAAACCAACATAATTTTTTAAAAGAAAATTAAATTTTGTTTAAAACATTGGTTCTTTCAAAATAACTCGCTGTATATAATGACATTACAAATGATTTCAAATGTATTCATTCAACCACTTATGTTAGTGTACAACCCGTATTCGACGAGGGGAGGCCCCACCGCAGCCAGGTCACCGGAAGTCAAAGTCAACGATCCAAGGGTGAAGTCAAGATCAAGCTGCGGGCTAGCAAGAGGTATGAGCGAGCATGGCGAGCTCCCCATGCATACTCGCCAAGTGGCGACTAAGGCGAGATACTCGCTCGTCCCGTGCGAGCTCCCCAGAAAGTCGCCCGATCGCCGGGGGGGGGGGGGGGTATAAGTAAGACCCCCCCCCCTCTCTTTTGGATTTCCCTATAAATAGGACCCCAGAGGTACGAAGGTGGAGACGGCAAACTCTCGGATAGTTACCCGCGAATTCCAGCTCGCGCGTCTCCTTCGTATCTAGCTCGGCCATTCTGGTTGAGAAGGGGTTGCTTCATCTAAGCAACCGGGTACGTGGTGGGACCTTCCTGCCGCATCGTCTGGGGTCTTGTTTCCTTTGCCCGTCCCGGGCCATCCGATTTCACTGCGAGACCGGTAGCCTTAGGCCGCCTAGTCCGATTCTGAGGTCGGGATTTTCTCGGCTTCAACACTTGGTGCGGTGAGCGTGGATAACAGCCAAGGAGGAAAGTTTCGTAGTGGCGAAAGATGGTCAATGGTGACGATCAAGGCGAGATGGCGGGCAACTCGGCAGGAGCAGGCACCTCGGAGAGAGGTGGCGGGTTTGTGACGATAACGGCTTTTGAGGAGTTCGCGAAGAGGATAGAGAAGGAGATACTCGTCGGATTTGCCAACCCACCGGAGGTCACGGCGACTTCTCCCCATCGCCTGACCCCATCGGGCGAGGAGGAGCCAACCCGGCGTGCGGGAAAGGAGCCCGCCTGGGCGAGAGAGGCGCAACCGATGCCGCCGCGTCATCATCCAGCGAGCAGCCAGGGCATCCGGTTCCGAGATCCTGAGTTCTCGGCGAGGTATGGGAATACTCGCCGATGGAGCGAGCACGAGTATTCGAGTGAGGAGGATAATCGCCGTCGCCAGGAAGGGAGGAGCCCCTTCTGCGCTGAGATCCTCACGGCCCCCATCCCCGACAATTTCCGAGAGCCCGCCCTCACCTACTACTCCGACAGAGATGACCCAGTAAGGCATCTTCAGTGGTTTGAGGACGTGATCTCGATCCGCAACATGTCCGACGCCTTCAAGTGCCGCTTCTTCTCCATCACCTTCAAGGGAAGTGCAAGAGACTGGTTCCACCAACTGCCGGCAGGTTCCATCTACTGCTTCTCCGACCTCCGTCGAGGTCTCATAGCGAGATTTGCGACATCCAAGAAGAGGAAGAAGGAGGCGACGACCCTCTTTAAGATCGTGCAGGGGCAGCACGAGAGTTTGGGTCGTTACATCGACCGGTTCCAGGAAGAGGTTTTGGAAGTGAAAGAGGTGGATGGGTTTACCTTGATGGTTGCCCTCAAGTTTGGCCAGAAGCAGGGATTCTTCAACATGGAGCTGGGGCACAGGCCGCCGAGGTCGTTCGAAGAGATGGTGGAGAGGGCCAATGTCTTCATTCAGGGGGATGAGAGAAACAAGGAGTTCCTGGCAAGGCTGGATGGGGATAAGCCGCTAGGGGAGAACATGGGAAGGCTGTTGGAGAGGGAGAGGCGTCCGGAGAAAAACGATGGCAGAAGGCAGGAAGAGCCGAAGGGGAAGAGAAGAGAGGAGCCCAGGAGGGCGGAAGAGTTGAGGCAGGAGAGGCCTCAGAGGCAGGAAGAAAGGAGGCTCGTCGAAGCCCCAGAAGGAAGGAGGGAGGAAAGAAGGTTCCAGTATCCAAGGGATCGTCCCCAGTGGAGGCGACCGATCCGACAGGAAGAGAGGAGAAACAACAACCTCAGGGAGCAAGGAGGAGGAAGGGAGGCGATGACCGTAATGCAACGGGCCGCGAAGCGCCGGCGAAAGGAGAAGCGACAGGAAAGGAAGCAGGAAGCGGCAATTCCCCTCTACTGCGATATCCATCGAGTAGAGGGGCATGGGACATTGGCCTGCCCCGAGTTTTGGGAGGCAAGGAGGAGGTTAGAGGCGACGGAGGCAGAAAGAGAGCAGCCAAGGCGGGAGGCCCCAGTCAGGCAGGTAGCCTTCCAAGCGCCGCAGAGGAGGAGGAATGAGGACAGGGTTGACCAGGGGGGCCGAGGAAACGTTATTCCCGGTCCGGGAGGCGGACACGTCGGGGTGATCAATGGGGGCGCAGGGCTTGGAGCTTCCCTCAAGGGTAGCCTCCACCAGATCTACAAGAGGAGCGTCGCCTCGACGTCGCAGACTCCTCCGCTGCTGAACGAGATAACCTTCTCGGAGGAGGACATGCTGTGGAACGAGAACCCCTTCCATGATGCGTTGGTGATTCAAGCGGTCATCAAAGACTTCACCGTCGACCGAATCCTCGCGGACAACGGGAGCTCGGTGAATGTCATCTTCAAAAGAACCTTTGCGGGGCTGCAGGTGGAAGCGTCCAGGGTCCAGGCCGCGGATGGGCCTCTCTTTGGCTTCTCGGGAGAGAAGAAAGAGGTGGAAGGAGGAGTGGAGCTGCTGGTCACCCTCGGGGGTACTTCAATCCGGTGCCGGTTTGTCATCGTCGACGCGCCCAGCGGCTACAACGCCATTTTCGGGCGGCCTCTCATCAATTACTTCAAGGCCGTCCCGTCGTCGTACCATCAATGTCTGAAGTACTGCCGGGATGACGTCCAAGTCCGGATCAGAGGGGATCCGAAGGCCTCTCGGGAGTGTTACCTGAACGCTGTCAGCACCATCAGCTGGATGGGTGACGCGGAGAGGCTGAAGAAGATGATGGAGCATGAGGAGGGCCTGCAAGCTACCGAAGAACTAGAGGAGGTGGAGGTGATCTCCCCGAAAGGAGAGCCTGAGCTGCTGAAGGTGGGAGGAGCCTTTCCCCAGGGGGGGAAGACGGAGATAGCTGCTTGCCTACAGGAGAACGCCGACATCTTCGCGTGGAGTGCCGCCGAGATGCCAGGGATAGATGCCAATGTTGCCTGCCATCGCCTCAACCTGGATCCTGCTGTAGCTCCGGTTCGTCAAAGGCAGAGGAAGAGCGCCACCGCACTGGCCGAGCCAATCAGGGAGGAGGTGCGAAAGCTGCTAGAGGCGGGGTTCGTCTCGGAGATCCAGTATCCAGGCTGGGTCTCCAATGTTGTAATGGTAAAGAAGTCCGGAGGGGGCTGGAGGTTATGTATCGACTTTTCAATGTTAAATAAAGCTTGCCCGAAGGATTGTTATCCCCTGCCTCAGATCGACGCGCTGGTTGATTCCGCCGTCGGGTTTCCTGTGATGAGTTTCCTTGATGCTTTTTCAGGGTATCATCAGATCCGGATGCATCCCCCCGATTGCCGTGACGTCTCCTTCATCACCGGCGATGGGTGCTATAGCTACCAGATGATGCCCTTCGGGCTCAAAAACGCCGGCGCGACGTATCAAAGAATGATGGACCAGGTATTCAAAGAGCAAAAGGTGCGGAATTTGGAGGTCTATGTGGACGACCTTCTCGTTAAAAGCAAGAGCGTCTCGGAGCATGTGGAGGATCTGACGGAGACCTTCGCCACCCTGAGGAAGTACAAGATGCGGCTTAATCCGGCCAAATGTGTCTTCGGCGTGGGAAGGGGGAAGTTCCTGGGTCATCTCCTTACTCCTCGGGGGGGTGGAGCCTAACCCCGACAAGGTGAAAGCCATCATGGAGATGACCTCCCCAAGAGATTCCAAGGAGGTCCAAAGGCTGACTGGAAGGCTGGCGGGCCTTAGTCGTTTCCTCTCCAAGGCTGGAGAAAAGTGCTCACCATTTTTTAAAGCCCTTCGGGGAAACCAGAAATTCGAGTGGACCATGGAGTGCGAGGAGGCTTTCGAGAAGCTCAAGCAACAACTAACCCGAGCTCCTCTCCTCCAAGGTCCACAGGGCGGCGAAGACCTCCTACTTTATCTGGGAGTGGGAGCTGAGGCGGTCAGTTCGGTGTTGGTTCGAGAAGAAGGAAGGAGGCAGCTCCCCATCTACTACGTAAGCCGGGTGTTGCGGCAAGCAGAGATAAGGTATCCTATCTTGGAGAAGCTAGTTTTCGCTTTGGTGGTTTCGGCTCGGCGGCTCCTCCCATACTTTCAAGCTCATTCCATCAAGGTGGTCTCCGATCATCCCTTAAGGAGTATCTTAGATGGGGTAGAGCATTCTGGCAGGCTGGCCAAGTGGGCGGTGGAGCTCAGCGAGTTCGACATCTCATATTCCCCAAGGGTAGCAATCAAGGCCCAGGCGGTAGTAGATTTCCTGGCCGACTTCTCAGCCGAGGTAGAGGTAGACGTGGGCGCTTCCCGACCAGTCTCTTGGAAGATGTTTGTAGACGGAGCATCCGACAAATTTTCTGTGGGAGCCGGAGTCGTGTTAGTTAGCCCCCAGGGAACCAGGATCGAACAAGCCGTCGAGATCCTCTTCCCCATTACGAATAACCAGGCAGAGTACGAAGCCATGATGTCCGGCTTGCGCCTCGCCAAGGAGCTGTCAATTAAGGACATCCGAGCTTTCACCGATTCAATGGTAGTCGCTTCCCAGATTCGGGGAGAGTTCGAGGTATATGACCCCACCCTGCAGCAATACTTGGTCAAGGTTAAGGGTCTGATCGGGGGGTTCCAGTCCTTCTTCGTCGAGCATGTGCCCCGAGAAGACAATGCCGAAGCTAACTACCTTGCCAAATACGGTCCCTGGGCCGGGGGGACGGTCACCGAACTGTTTCGACCATCCATCGAAGAAGGAGAGATGATGGAGATCGAGCAGCAGTCCTCGTGGAAGGATCCGTTCGTTGCGTTCTTAACGACGGGTCAGCTGCCCCCGGACGGGCAAGACCAAAGGAAATTCCGATACAAGGCTGCGTACTACCTACTACTCGACGCCGAGCTTTATCGCAAGACCATCTCGGGCCCTTTGGCCAGATGCTTGTCGGAAATCGAGGTCCCCCGAGTTCTCGAGGAAATTCACTCAGGGGAATGCGGCAGCCATTCCGGGACCCGCACTCTGGAGCAGAGAATCCTGAGGCATGGCTACTTCTGGCCTACCATCCGAAAGGAAGCGGAAGCGTACTCCAAAAAATGCTCCCAGTGCTAGCTCTTCGCGCCCCTCCAGCTTCATCCGGCTCAACACCTCCACTCGATCATCGCTCCGTGGCCCTTCGCCATCTGGGGGATGGATCTAGTCGGCACGTTCCCTCAAGCAAGTGGACAAAGGAAATTCATACTGGTGATGATCGACTACTTCTCCAAGTGGATCGAGGCCAAAGCCTTGGCCAAGACCACCTCCCAGATCGTCAAGAATTTTATCTGGGGGGAAATCGCGTGCAGGTTTGGGATCCCGCTGGCCATCGTCACCGATAATGGGCCGCAGTTCGCCAGCTTAGAGCTGGAGGACTTCTACAAGCAATTGGGCACAGATCTTCGGTTCGCCTCAGTGCACCATCCTCGGAGCAACGGACAAGTAGAAGCTGCCAACAAGCTCATCGTCAACCTACTGAAGAAGAAGGTCACCAACTTAAAAGGAAACTGGGCCGAACAACTCCCCTCGGTCCTATGGGCTCTGAGGACGACCCCGTACTCGGCCACAGGGGAAACACCTTTCAAGTTATCCCACGGGTCTGAGGCACTCATCCCAGTGGAGTTCGAGGTGCGAAGTCCGAGAGTGGTTGCAGCCGAAGGCGGGAGCGAGGAATGGCGACTGGAGAACGAGGGTGCCCAGAGGCTCTCCCTGGACTACGTGGAAGAGCTTCGAGACTTGGCCTCCGTACGCCAAGAGGAAGTCAAGAGGCGCATGGCGAGGCACTTCGACAAAAATGTTCGCCTAAAAAACTTCCTCGCAGGAGATCTGGTCATGAAAAAGGTAGACGCCGCTGGGCGGGGAGCCGCCGTGGGCAAGCTGCATCCCAACTGGGAAGGCCCCTTCATTGTCCAAGAAGCTCTGGCACGGGGGGCTATTACCTGCAAGATCAAGCAGGGGAGCAGCTGAACGGAACCTGAAGTGGGGATGATCTGAAAAGATTCTACCCCTAGTTATAACGTTTGTACCTATTTTTGTAAAGATGTGATTCTAATATACAATGATGGCTGAATTGTTCTCCTTTTTTGTGTTTGTGTTTAAAAGACCTCGAGGCTCCTGAGTGCTTCCAAGATCCGCCTCGCCGTCGACTCCGGTAACCAGTGGTCGATTTGTTCCTTGTACGTAACCCAGTATGGAGGATAGGACGATGCTTCGGGATTTTAAGTGCTCTTGTAAGACCGAGCCTCTGCATTGTCGGCCGAGATCAGCTCCCCCCTTGCATGTCGGCCTATATCTCTCCGAGTGCATCTCTCTTCCAACTGGAGGAACTACGAGGAACAAATGAGCGCCCCAAATAACCCGGACTCGAGGGGAGGCCGACTCCGTCAAGCACCAAGAAGAGGATCTCAAGTGATCGACAAGGCTGGATAACCTGCCGAAGAAAGGGCAGGGACGAGCCCGGGGCGGTGTGTTGGTTCCGAGTGCGTTCGAAAAGGACCCTCGATGAACATCACCAACCCCCCCCCCCCCCCCCCCGTCCGGACGCTGGCACTCGTGGCCATTGAGCGTAGTTGGAAGCAATCTTCACTATCAGATCGGGATACGTGCCTTCAGCCCGTTCCTTCTAAATAACCCAGTACGGATGATAGGACGATGCTTCGGGACTTTAAGCGCTCTTGTAAGACCGAGCCTCTGCATTGTCGGTCGAGATCAGCTCCCCCTTGCATGTCGGCCTATGTCTCCCCGAGTGCATCTCTCTTCCGACTGGAGAAATTATTAGGAACAGGTCTGGACGCCGACTTCCTGATTTGGCAGGTTCAAGAGCATCTCCGAAAGGAGAAGATTGCGTTGCTACCGAGATGTTCGTGCTATAAATTCTCAAACGTCTCCCAAGTGACAGGATCTCTTCGATTGAAATCAAGACTTCGAGTGGAGTAGCGTCGTAAGACCGGTATCCCCACGAGCTCCTCTCCTCGGGAATCGGCCGATCTCCTCGATTGAAATCAAGACTTCGAGTTGAGCAGCGTCGTAAGACCGGTATCCCCACGAGCTACTCTCCTCGGGAATCGGCCGATCTCCTCGATTGAAATCAAGATTTCGAGTGGAGCAGCGTCGTAAGACCGGTATCCCCACGAGCTCCTCTCCTCGGGAATCGACCGATCTCCTCGATTGAAATCAAGACTTCGAGTGGAGCAGCGTCGTAAGACCGGTATCCTCACGAGCTCCTCTCCTCGGGAATCGGCCGATCTCCTGGATTGAAATCAAGACTTCGAGTTGAGCAGCGTCGTAAGACCGGTATCCCCACGAGCTCCTCTCCTCGGGAATCGGCTGATCTCCTCGATTGAAATCAAGACTTCGAGTGGAGCAGCGTCGTAAGACCGGTATCCCCACGAGCTCCTCTCCTCGGGAATCGGCCGATCTCCTCGATTGAAATCAAGACTTCAAGTGGAGCAGCGTCGTAAGACCGGTATCCCCACGAGCTCCTCTCCTCGGGAATCAGCCGATCTCCTCAATTGAAATCAAGACTTCGAGTTGAGCAGCGTCGTAAGACCGGTATCCCCACGAGCTCCTCTCCTCGGGAATCAGCCGATCTCCTCTACTCGACGCCCGCGAGTAGACGAGTATGCCCCGCGCGTGTAGGCGAGTATGCCCCGCGCGAGTAGGCGAGTATGCCCCGCGCGAGTAGGCGAGTATGCCCCACGCAAGTAGGCGAGTAAATCCCGAGCGGGTAGGGGAGTTACTCTCGGGCAGGCGGGCGAACGTCCCTTAGGCGTACAGGCGAATGCGTCACGACGAGCGGGTGATCGATGTTCGAAGCGGCATATACGCAAGATAAGCCGCCATCTAGCGAGCACTCCTCACCGGGCCTATGAGCCTAGCGAGCGATATCAACCGATATGCGAGTAAAGAATTGCAAAGAATAAATAACTTGTATAAATATGTAAACTTTACAAGTTACAAAAGTTCCAAAAGGTCCCCCTGCACCCGAGCATGACGGAGATCGGCGAGCTACTACGACTCGTCGTCACCAGTATCCGACCGGTATTCCTCATCTCCGACGTCCACGTCTCCCTCCTCGCCATCTTCGCCATGGCTCTCGCCGCTGCTGCTGTCGCTGTCACTGTTGTTGGAGTCGCTGGAGCCTGACGAAGAAGGGATGCGGTCTGGAGAGATCGTCCCCTCAACGAGCAGCTCAGGGACAAGCTCGTCAACAGTGACCTGCTTATCCCCCTCGACAAGCTGCCCGTTGATTCTCAGACGTGCGAGTATGATGTTGCCAGCCGTCCGCGCTATCTCGCGGCGGACAGAGGACCTCTCCTCCCACAGAACCCGGGACCGTTTGACGGCCCACAATGGATCGCCCTCGGGTCGCGGCGCCTCCGGCAACGGGGCAGAGGAACTCGCGCGTCCTTCGGCGGCGACTAGCCGAGTCTCCATCTCGGCTACGCGAACCTGGGCAGCCTCCAGCTCGGCTTGCGACACGACGAGCTTCTCCTCGCACTCAGACAACCTCTTCGCGGCCTCGATTTCAGCAGCCTGCGAGGCATTGAACGTTAGTACATATCAAGGCGAGATGAATCACATATCACCACCCGAAGGTCATTTACCTCAAAGTCCTTCCAGCGGACCGACTGCATGCCGAGCTCTATGGCTTTCTTGGAAACGGTTTTTAAAGCTTCCGTTGTCTCCAGCAACTTCCTTGCCGTGAAATGCCCCAGCTCGGCAGCTCGCACAAGCGAGCAGGCGTACTGATGAGCAAGCTCCGGCGGTGCGAGCTCCAGCATTGACTCGGCGTCGACACGCCCATACAAGGCGTGGAGGACGGCGAAGGCCTCCCCCTTGTCCTCCCAGTCCGTCGACCACGACGGGAGGTTGGTGCTCAGCGACACCAGATGCTCCTCCGCCGACCAAGTCACCAGCGGGCGACCATGAACGTCCACCACCCCTCGCCCGAGGTTGTAGTTGGGGTGGAAGCGAGGTGCCCGAGCCTCTAGCGGCGACTCGTGATCGTCGGACTGAGGCGACGACACCTTTGCCTTCTTGTTCGCCGGCCCCGGCGACCTCGCCCTCGCTTTTCCCTTGGCGACTTTCTTTTTCTCCCTGACATCGGGCGGAGGGTGAGCTTCAGAAAGGGGGGTGACCACTTCCTTCGCCGGAGGGAGCGGTTTCTCCGGAAGCTCGTTGACTACTGCAAAAGCACATGATATGGTTAAATACGAGCTGCGGCAAAAGGTAGCGAGTCAGCGAGCATACGACATCTCGACCGCCCTTACCCTCGTTGGGGTGAACCGCCTCCAGCGAGTTGACATTGAGCCGCCAGTAGATGACGTCGAACCGACGACCTCGGAAGGATTCAAACAGTTGCTCGCGAGCGCCTTCCAAGATCGGCAGGAGGAAGGCGACGTCGGCAGGTTGGTGCGGCCTTCCCGGGAGATCCCCGAAGTCGCCATGCACGACCACAAAAAGCTCGCTCCAGCGATGGACTTTGTTCGCAGTCCCCACCAGGGTGCAGACGTGGCTGCTAAAGAAGACGACCCCCTCCGATGTCGCGGCAAAGGCGAACACTCGGCGAAAAACGGAGAGGTCAAAGACGATCCTCTCCTCCCGAAGGTAGCAGAGGAACCCCATGATAATCGCCATTCCGTTGGGATTAATCTGCGCGGGAACGATACCGAAATATCGCAGGATCTCGCAGAGCTCGGGCCAAAAAGGAAGTCGCAGGCCAGCGTCGAAGTGGCGCAGCGACAACACGAGCCCGCCCTCAATATAGGTATTGAGTCGCTCGCTGCGAGTTGGGAGCCTCGCCGAGTATCCTTCCGGCAGTAGACGCTCCTTGAAACCCTCCAAATCTCTGTCTGAAGTTATCGATTTCTTGAAAGCCGCGTCAGCGAAATTGATGGCATGAGCCTGTCGGCGAGCACTAGCGTCATCACCAACCATCTTCGCGAGCCGTGAATAAGAAAGGGGGCGAGCAGAGGAAGAAAAGAGGAAGAAGCGAGCAGTAGGGATACTCGCGAGGCGGATTGAGAAGTTCGCAGCAGCGTACTTATGTTCTACCTACCCCTCCTATTTATAGGCCTAAGGAAAAAAGGAGGGGGGTATTCGTTTCCGCGAGCATCGATCGACGTCGCGCGAAGGAAGGACTACACACCAGCGACATCAGGCCCATCTCGCGCAACGAAGCAAGGACGCTGCGGCGCTCGCCAAAAACCTGCACGAGTAAGCTCGGATACCATGAATACAAATAAAATCGCGAAATAATCGGCAGCGAGAGGAATAGTCGCCCGGTTTATTTAAAATAATACTGTTCATTACAACAACGCCAAATGGCGAGGGAATCTAGAACAATAAACAAAATTAGTCCTAGGCGGCCGCTTCGGAGGATGAGGATGTCGCCCGGCCCAGCCCATCTCGCGCGCCCTCCGGAAGTGCTCCGTCGCCAGCGCCATCGCGTCGTCGCCAAGCCGCAGCTGCTCTTCCATCCTCGTCAGCCGCCCCACCGAGCCCATGCTCGCCCGAATACCAGCCAACTCGTCCAAGACAAGCTGGAAGCGGTGATTGTTAAGCGCCAGCTGGCGGTCGTTCTCCTTCACCATGTGAAAGCGAGCTTCGTAACTCTCCAAGGTGGTCTGGAGCTCCTCTACCCTCGCCATGCACACCTCCAGAGCCGAGATTCGGCGGTGAGGCTCACAGATGACGAGCTGGTCGAACTTAGTCTCCAGCTCCATGTAGGCGCGAGCGGCAGCGTGACGGTACTCGCTCCCCGACAATCCGATGGCGTCGATGAAGGCCGACCCAGGAGTCGCCGGGCGATCTGTCATTAAGGAAGGCAAGTCGCAATCAGAAATCAACGACCAAGTAAAATCAAGGGTAACTAGAAGATAGAAGAGCTCACCACAGCGAGGAGATCGAGACCGGCGCGGTGGAGAAACGCGACCGGAGGTATCTCGCCTACCCGAAGACGAACCCCCAAGGTGGTCGGCAGGCCTACCCTGACCGCGACCTCCCTGCCCGCGCCCTCCATGCTCGAGGTCCGCAACACGCGGCGGAAAGTAACTCGGCCGCGACTTATCTGATATCTTCGGCAGAGACGAAACCTGAGACGAATTCGCCGGCTGTTGTGAACTTTTCGGCGGGGACGGCAGATGTCGCGGTAAGCCCGCCTTCTGCTGGGCAGACAAGGGCGGCGACGGTGGTAAGACGGTGCCCCTCGCCTTTTCAACCACATCCGGAGGTGGCGGCGACGGAAAGGAAGTGCTCGCCGGTGGCCGTGACGAGTCTGGCACGGAGGCCGGAAGGTCCTTACTCGCCGAGAGGTCCTTGCTTGCCGGTGGCCGCAACGAGTCTGGCACGGAGGCCAGAAGATCCTTCCTCGTCGGGAGGTCTTTCCTCGCCGGAAGATCCTTGCTCGCCGGGAGACCCTTATTCGCCGGAGGGTTTCCTTTCACCAGGGAGGTCCCCGTCATCTTCTTCGCAACAACATTAATTCGGACCGCTTGAGCGGTCCGGAGAGGTTTGCCGGCAGTAAGGGCGAGTAGCGGCGCGGAGCTCAGGGGAGCGACATCCAGTGGCGCGTCGGCATCGCCCGAAGGGGAGTCTGCATTAAGACCACCTGATCAGCGAGAAGCACGGCGATTAAACGATGAGCGAAAGAAGGGATCGAAGCGGCGACCTATTACGGTGACGACTTCGACTTGGGATGTAGCCGACCCCTTGGCGACTTCAGGGTTCGCGTCGGTGCCAAGGGAGGCCGAGTCCGGAACGTCGCCCAAGCCAAGGTCGTCGAGGAGTTGTTGGGTACTGGTTGAAGGCGCGGGTTTGGCCGCCGCCGCCGCAATTGGCTCAGAAGGTGGAGGCGAGTCGATCGGCGCAGAGACGGGTTTCTTGAGCTTCTTGGCCTTCTTCTTTTTCGGCGACAACAGGCCGGCCGCGACATCTTCCTCGCGCGGCCTTTTTGGTCGGACGATGCCGAGGAGGCCAGACAAGGCGGCTAGGCTGTCTTCGAGAAGCCTCGCGTTGGCATCCGACATGGTGGGCGAGTTTCGAGGATCCGCCCCAGCAACCAGGCCCCCCCTATTTATATACTTCGTCGAGCAGTGGGCAAAGCGAGCAAATAGATACTCGGCATAACAGCTCGCCGAATAAGCGTTGGATGTTTCTTTCAGGGCTCCTTCGTCGCCCAAAAAGAGCGGGGATTGTGTACAACCCGTATTCGACGAGGGGAGGCCCCACCGCAACCAGGTCACCGGAAGTCAAAGTCAACGATCCAAGGGTCAAGTCAAGATCAAGCCGCGGGCTAGCAAGAGGTATGGGCGAGCTCCCCATGCATACTCGCCAAGTGGCGACTAAGGTGAGATACTCGCTCGTCCCGTGCGAGCTCCCTAGAAAGTCGCTCGATCGCCGGGGGGGGGGGGTATAAGTAAGACCCCCCCTCTCTTTTGGATTTCCCTATAAATAGGACCCTAGAGGTACGAAGGTGGAGACGACAAACTCTCGGATAGTTACCCGCGAATTCCAGCTCGCGCGTCTCCTTCGTATCTAGCTCGGCCATTCTGGTTGAGAAGGGGTTGCTTCATCTAAGCAACCGGGTACGTGGTGGGACCTTCCTGCCGCATCGTCTGGGGTCTTGTTTCCTTTGCCCGTCCCGGGCCATCCGATTTCACTGCGAGACCGGTAGCCTTAGGCCGCCTAGTCCGATTCTGAGGTCGGGATTTTCTCGGCTTCAACAGTTAGCATTATAGATTAGTCAAAATACCGCAAATGTTTAGTATGTCTAAAACTACTTTTTCAACAAAATATCATTATCTGCACCAAAATCTTTAAACAAAATATCGATCGGTTTAGAAATATATTTGATTTCTAATTACTATAAGGATGTGTTGTATATACGAGTTAAGTGTATATAAGAATATATACGTCATTTTGAACTGCATCTTATATGTACAATTTCATCAGAAGTGTTCAACATGAAAGTTGTAGATCTCGACGAGATCTACAATTTTCATGTTGAACACTTTTTGATTTGAAGCACTTTAGACCCCGATTTGACTCTTGAAAAAAGTTACGTCGTACATATGTACGGACGCCCGGAATCGGCGTGACTTTTTTCGGGGGTCAAATCGGGGGCATAAACGGCTTCAAATCAAAAAGTGTTCAACATGAAAGTTGTAGATATCGTCTAGATCTACAATTTTCATGTTGAAATTTTTTTGATTTAAAGCACTTTAGACCCCTGATTTGACCCCTGAAAAAAGTTACGTCGTACATATGTACGGACGCCCGAGATCGCGTGATTTTTTTCGGGGGCCAAATCGGGGGCATAAATGGGTTCAAATCAAAAGGTGTTCAACATGAAAGTTGTAGATCTCGTCGAGATCTACAATTTTCATGTACAACACTTTTTGATTTGAAGCACTTTAGACCCCCGCTTTGACCCCTGAAAAAAGTTACGTCGTACATATGTACGGACGCCCGGGATCGGCGTGACTTTTTTCGGGGTCCAAATCGGGGGCATAAACGACTTCAAATCAAAAAGTGTTTAACATGAAAGTTGTAGATCTCGTCGAGATGTACAATTTTAATGTTGAACATTTTTTGATTTAAAGTAGTTTAGACCCCCCGATTTGGGTCCCGAAAAAAGTCACGCCGAAAATCTGTACGTTCCGTGCATGTCTTTTTAGGGCCCAAATTGAAGGCCTAAACGGCTTCAAATGAAAAAATGATCAACATGAAAGTTGTAGATCTACAACTTTCATGTTGATCATTTTTTCAAATAAGAAATATTTGGAGCTCAAAATTCAAAAATGCAAAAATTGGCAATAAACAAGATTGGTTTGCTAGTATTAATTTTTGGGAAGAGAAAAAAATGCAAAAAATGACAGAATCTGTTTTTTTTTCTGATTTGGTAGAAAAGAAAGTGAGTTTGCTAATAACAGCACCCTAAGGGTCCGTTCGTTTCGCGGGAATTGGGCCATTGGAATTGGAATTGAATTCAATTCCCATTCCCGCAGGAATTGGAATTGAATTCAATTCCAATTCTGCTGTTCGGCTGAATGCAGTAATTCTGTCACAGGAATTGGAATTAGCAATTCCGATGTTCGGCTGTATCCTGGAATTCAAAATAGAGAATTCAAATTTGTAATTTTTATTTTAAACTGAATTGAAATAGCTAAATAAAAATCATACTTCAACAGAATAAAAATTAATAGTTCATACACCGAACATAAAAAAAAGTTCAAAATAGTTCAAAATAGTTTACAACATTATAATAGTCCGCACATGAAACCAAAAGTCCTTAACATAAACTAATCAATCGCGTAGATGTAAGCGGATCCAGGTCCTCCTAATCGGCATCGGTAAAGCCATGAACACATCGGCTTTCTTGTCGTCAACACTCAGCATATCGATAGCCTGTATGACCTCACTCTCAGTCAAATCCGTAATAGCTGCAATGACCGCATATATCCTGTCTGTCCTTGAGATCGGCGACGGCGGCGGCGGCTGAGAAGTCACGCTGCTATCATGTTCCATGTTCCTCGCTATCACAGAAACAACATCAGCAATAATATCTACCGCGGATGTTTTCTCCTTCCTCTTCTTGCTCTTTGGCTCAACGTCATCCATGCCGTTTTTGTCCACTGAGTCTTCAATGTGGATCTCGTTCATTTGCTCAGTCGCAGTAGCAGTATTAGCTCTAGTGGCCCGATCAACCCCACAAATCATAGCTAAGTCACCCTAATTGATGATCACCTTGCTCCGATAATGTCTCACAGTCGGATGCGCCTACAAGTTTAGTTCAAATTAGAATATAATTAATCTGCAGTTAAATATTTGCTCAATTAAAATATTACATGTACGTAGTTAGCCCAGACTTCCTCGCTATCAACCTTCACCACATTACGCTCCCAATCCCATCCGAAACCACTGGTATCCAGCATAGTCGATATTTCCTGGTAGTATTTGTTCCATGTTTTAATCCTGGCCATTATCTTCTCCTTACTAATATCAACGTGGCAATCATCCTTCAGTGCTTGTATTGCCGCCGTGTATGCGACACTTTTCCAGCCGCTAGCCGCCTTATTTCCCAGATTTTGCTGCTCAAGGAGAGCAGTCGATAACGCACAATCCATCTGCGGCGTCCATGGAACATAGGACCGTTCACTTGGCTTGACACCCTTTCCTTTTTTATCCATTTATTTCTGCATAACATACCCACGTTTTTTGTATAAATTAAGTCAGAAATGAAACACAGAAAAAGCATTTTAACATAAAAGGATTAAAAAGAAGTTAACAAAATATACTACATACACATAACATACCCACTTTTTGAACATAAATGGATTAAAAAAAAGTTAACAAAATGTACACAGACACACACATTACACACCCATTTTTTGGAATAAAATAAGTCAGAAAGTAAAAAACAGAACAAGCATTTTAATTGCCCCGATGAGCACAGTACTCATTAAACATATTCATAGCCATAGTTTCCCTAAACGCGCTCTATTCTGGTGTTGCTTGGACTGGTGCCGCTGTATCCGCGTACTCGAAACTAGCGGAAGTTGTATCTTGATTTAATATTTCCACGTCTACCTCGACAAGCAATCGACCATGATTTTCCAATCTCCTCTCTATAAGAAAATTATGCAGAATGCAACAAGCGTTTATAATTTGAACCTGTTAAAATTAAAAGGTAATTAAAAACTCATTGAATTAACTTATTCGAATGTTAAAGGTTTAAATGCGTATACCTGAACTTCAATGCCATAGAATGATGGTCCCCTCAAAATCGCCCATCTTTTTTTAAGGAGGCCGAATGTCCGTTCTATGACATTTCGTTCCTTTGAGTGTCGGAGGTTGAACAACTCTTTGTAATTAGTGGGGTTATTGCCTTGTGCAGCCCACTCTTTTAGGTGATATCTGGTTGACCTATAAGGAGCTAGATAGCCAGGGCCATTGGTGTATCCCGCATCCACCAGATAGTACTTTCCAAGTGGCACTTCAAAACGATCTGCTCTTTCCAGTGCATTGCGCAAAACTCTGGAGTTCGATGAGGACCCCTCCCATCCAGGTAGCACATACAAAAACCTCTTTGAGTCACATGCGGCCATTACATTCGTTGTGATGGCCTGTTTCCTATTCCGATACCTACTCTGATCTTTAGTAGGCACTGTAACTTCAATATGAGTGCCGTCAATCGCACCAATGTAATCCTAAATGGACATAATAATTGAGATATTGTAAAATATATTTTAAAATTATTTTACGAAGGATTGTAAACGTAATTACTTACATGAAAATGACGTCATCTTTGTACAGTTGACGCATCAGGGAGTTTTATGAAGTCAGGACCTAATTTCAGAACTGCTCGGAGCACCGTGTTGAAATGGCGGCTAATTGTATCTGTTGATCGTAGATATGTCCCGCCAACAACCCTAAATTTCTTGTTGTGCCCCAAAACATGTAAAAATACGCTGACTGTCTCTCTAACTCCTACATTTTTTGTGTCTCTTAACAAACCACGTTGGGTTAGCATGTTGCACAAAAGTTCAAACGAGCTTTTATTCATCCCAAGCTGGTTAAAACAATTTATATCTGTTCCGCCGTACAAACGTCTAAACAAACTTTCTCTTACAACATTTTTTGCATCAGCCTCCACGATATTTCTTCTGACCCCATATTTCATCATCACTACGACAGAAGCAGCAAGAGCGGCAGCTACTGCTGCTCTCCTACGCATACGATATTTCACCGTTTCATCCATCTAAACATTAAAAACACACACATTATATATCATCATTAGAATCCGTACTATTATGATAACGTGCAAACACTGCATTGCTTGCCTACAAATCAGAGAAGTATACAACTTCTCACTATGGATGCCTAAGTAATTCAATGCTTTAAGCAATATATGTCTAAGTGCTTTAAGTAATTGCTTCCAGCAATTAATTGTGTAGTTTCCTTTTTCTGTACTTAAATTCATTCACATTCTTACCCAAAAAGAATACCCAAAGCATTATATCAATAACAAAATAAAATTAAGAAGGTGTATTATAAGAAAGTATATAAAAGTGGGTTTTACCAAAACAAAGTCACCGGGACAAAAATCAAGATATACACAATCGTAATACCATCTAAAATGCACTCATTCTTGGAAGCACAACTAAACCATCAAATACCATCTAAAATGCAAATAAATCTAGTCTCATAATCAAATCAATTTTCAGAAGAAAAATAAAAGAACAAGGAAATCTACATTTACCAATATGGAAACTAGGAGCTTAACTTCATGCTTACTTATCAGGCTCACAGCTACCACTACTAGCTAGCACTACTACATATGGCCAATACTCCTGAGTTAATAAAAATAAAGATCCCATGCTTCGAATTTTCAAATGTCAGAAACTCACTACTAAGCAATTTTTTAATGTTTGTTCTCACATCAATCGTAATCGGCAAGCACTATAGAAGAGGTAATTTATATTGAAGAGCCCCAAATGTCTCAAGGATTAGGTGCAGGCTTCAACATTTCACTGATGAAGAGCCCCAAATGTCTCAAGGATTAGGTGCAGGCTTCAACATTTCACTGATGCAGTGCACTGTTGAAGCAGTTCAGTGATGCAGTGAACTGTTGAAGCAGTTCATTGCATCAGTGAACTGTTGAAGCAGTTCACTGATGCAGGCTTCAACATGTTGAAGCAGTTCACTGATGCAGACTTCAACATGTTGAAGCAGTTCACTGATGCAGGCTTCAACATCCTGAAGCAGTTCACTGATGCAGGCTTCAACATCCTGAAACAGTTCACTGATGCAGGCTTCAACATCCTGAAACAGTTCACTGATGCAGGCTTCAACATTTAAGAAGAAGAAGAAGATGCAGCCTTCAACATCTAAAGAAGAAGAAGATACCAGCGGGAGCGGCGAGAAGAAGAAGAGCAGCGGATCGGCCAGAGAGCAGCGGATCGAGGAGGAGCAGGAATCGCGGGAACTAGCAGGAGCGGCGAGAAGAAGAAGAGCGGCGGATCGGCCAGAGAACAGCGGATCGAGGAGCAGCAGGAATCGCGGGATCAGACCTAGCGACGGGAGGAGGAGCAGGAATTGCGAAATCAGACCTAGCGAGGTCTGATTTGCACGTTGCGCATTTACATACTGCGGCAATTCCGACGAAATTGCTGCACAATTCCGATTACCACGTTTCATTCTAGGTACCGAACAGCTAGATTAAGAATTGGTAAATGAATTCCAATTCCAACCGCCCAATTCCCGCGAAACGAACGGGCTCTAAAGTTTTTATTCCAAGAGAAGGGCGTGCGAGCAGAGCCCTGAGGGGGGCAGCATAGTGTTAGAAATTTCAAAAAACGTTCGATACATGGAGGGAAAAGTGAAGTTGGACTAATTTGCGAAGGATTAGAAATAGAAAGTATAAGGACCAATTTCAACTATTTGTAAGTTTAAGGGCTAATTTCAACTATTTGTAACTTGAATGACCAATCTCAACTACTATTGATCTATCACAGGTTGGACAGGATGAATTCGGGCACATGTTGTCGAACATTTTGAAGAGCAACAATGTCGACAACTCCGGCGTCCGCTTCGACGCCGGCGCGAGAACGGCACTGGCCTTCGTCACTCTCAGAGCCGACGGCGAGCGCGAGTTCATGTTCTACCGCAACCCTAGCGCGGATATGCTCCTCAAAGAATCTGAGCTTGATGTTGACCTCATCAAGAAGGTATTAGCCATCGATCAGACTAAACAGGTTTCGTTGACCCCCATCACATCCATGCTTATAGATAAACCCTAAGGGGAAAAATTACAGGGATCAATCTTTCACTATGGCTCCATTAGCCTGATCGAGGAGCCGTGCAGATCGACTCATCTTGCGGCGCTTAAGATTGCGAAACAAGCGGGCTGCATTCTCTCCTTCGATCCCAATCTCAGACTTCCCCTGTGGCCTTCTTCAGATGCTGCTCTTGAGGGTATACAGAGTATCTGGGAGTTCGCCGATGTTATCAAGGTGTCATTAAATTCACCAGAAACTTATTTCATGAACAATTTTTATCCAGAAGTTCTTCTTTCCCAGATTCCTTATATGTTCTTCACAGGTGAGCGAGGTTGAAGTCTCATTTTTGACCGGAGGCAAGGAACCTTTCAGTGATGAAGTTGTGTATAATATGCTATTCCACCCAAATCTCAAGCTCCTTGTTGTCACAGAAGGGCAAGATGGATGTAGATATTACACCAAGGTATTATTTTTAGGGTAAATATTAAGAATGTACTGTCTATTATATTGAAAATTGCCATTTTGATCCCTTGTTTGTAGAGTAATTTTTTTATATGGCCAATGTAAATGAGATTTTTGCACCAACCCGTAAAAATGTGATTTATCTTTTTGTGGGACTTTGACGCTAAGCATTTAAAAGTGAAATAAAGAGAATTGTTATTTGCAATAGTGAATTAGTCTATTCACAGATCTTTATAGGGAATCAGTTTTGTTATCAAAGATATTTCTGCTATCAGCATATATTTTTGTATCTACAAACCAATGCAAAAAAAAAGAGAAAACAAAAGGCATATATTCTTTCAACTCTTCCAGTATACATTTCATACTAGCAAAACCATAGTGAATTTTAGCTGTCCAAAACATTGTTAATGCACTAATATAATTTTTTTTCTAAACTTCACAACTTTTCACTGTGTAAGTAGGTCAAAACATTACCCATCTAGTATCATCCCTATAAATAACGAAGAAGATTAACTACGAGATAGCCTAAAAAATGTAATCATGTTAATACCTCGACAACTTTGAATACCAGTTTAATTTCAAGTTATAGAATTTTTTTTCTTAAATAGATTAAGGCTCCGTTTGGGGGGACTTATTTTCACCGGTCAAAGTCCCGGTTCATGCGGTCGCTACCGCTTGACCGGTGAAAATAAGTCCCCCCAAACGGAGCCTAAAAGTATGAACTGTAACAATCTATGGTGATTACAAAGGAATGGTGGTGGTAATGGAAGGCAATATTATCTTCACAACAATATATTTCACATGGAAATCTAAAATGTGCTTATTGATTGCAATAATGAAATTTACGTCCTCGAGGTGTTTTATATTGAACAAGTCAATGATAGATGGAAAAAATCCGAAAAGAAATAATTATCAAGACCCTTTGCGGGCATACAAAATGATCAATCACAATAAATTACCAATTATTTTATTGGAAATGAAAAATTCGTTGCTGGTTCAGAGCTCAAAGAACCGTTGCGGGAAGCGGCGCCTGATATGATGACGCCTACGTCTTTATTGTCCAAGTAAACACCATGAGCAGTGAGTAGAAAAATTCCAAATAATTAGGGTTTCGTGTTTATAAACTATGTACACATTTCATTCTCACCATAGAAAAACCTAGGTGGTCATGAAGAGAGGCCCTATCACTCCAATGTCGGGAACTTCCATGCCTGTTTCGCTATCGGCCATGATGAGCCAGCCAAGGTTTGAGGTTCATTAAGAATAGGTTGGAGAGGTTTTATGAAATCGATTGCAGCGACGTTGGCAGTGCGGGATCGATTGCTATGCTGTCGTGAAATTCACTGTCATTGGGGTCAGGGAGGGCTACTTCTTCGACGATGAGTCACAATTAGTACCGAGGTAGGATCATGCGCAGGCGTTCGCGAGAATAACGACTTGACTGAGAAAATAAGGAATCGGGTACAAATGTTTTTGGCTTGAGCTGATTTGCAAATAGAGCACCAAAAATAAAAAAGAATCATAAATTCAAATAAAAGGCAAAAAAGTTGGTTTGTGCATAGACAAATGCACTCCAGGGATAACAATTCCTTAAAATTAAAGTTGAACTTAAGTGTGAACATTATGAATTCATTAATATGAATGAACTATCATGTAAGTGCTTGTTTGGTCACAGTTTCATTTTATTTATGTTTGTATTTATGAATATACACTCACATATATATTCACATATATTTTCAAAAAAATTTACATCTTCGGCTTCGTGGGACCCCGTGATAGGCGACCATGATGATAACCTCTTCAACTTGTACATTAAAAGAAAGTTAAGAACCAAAATGAATATTGTCTTTTGAAAATTTAAAACTAATTGAAGGGCATATAGACACTAGAGATCTGTCTTGTTGCTGATAATATCAAAGACGGTTCTTTCTATCTTATGCATTTTGTACTGTGAGAGCAGAAATTCCATGGGAGAGTTGGTGGCTTTAGAGTTAACGCTCTCGACACTACTGGTGCCGGTGATTCTTTTGTGAGCGGGTTGCTGACTCATTTGGCCTCCAATCCAGATCTTTATAAGGTACTTTGATCCGATCCTGTCACATTCATTCATTTGAATGTTTCATTAGAATTGCAGGAGTGTTCATGGTGCTATATACAAAGTTTCATTCTTTTTTTCTATACAAAATAGGGATAATATTCACTTAATATCGAAAATAATGGTGTTTAATATTTTCTATTTTATTCAGCGGCATTGTAATGTAAGTATTTTGTTCAAAATATCTGTTGTTTGATTTGCTGACATCTTTATAATATTTTTTGAATGACATGTATGCCCTTAAATTATATGAAGTTGTCACTAACATCTTATAATTGCATACAAACACAATTTGCACAATATTTGACTGATAATGCTGATAAGAACACTGATGTTTAAATGACATTGTACCAATCAACCCTCATATATTTTTTTAGGGTGCTGATATTTGTACATCATAAATGGCTATTTATAACTCATAGATATTTGTACACCTTAAAATTATATTTGTATCCTGATAGACTATTTGTACCCCAATTTTTGAAAATTTAAAATTCACATAGAATGATCATTTTAAAGAGCAATAGCTATATCATTTTGGAAACATATTGTAACACCGTAAGCCAATGTCAATTAACAAATAACTCAAAACCATTATTTGACTCTCAACTCCAAATTTTTTATTAAGATTCCAAAACCTGCAAATAGATGAAGATCAATTGATCACAAAATAACAATAATATTAGACTAAAACATTGCGAAAAAATGAACGAACATTTTTCAGTATAATATCACACAATATATATTGAACTTTTATTTTATTTTGAAAATTGAAATAAATTATTAATCGTTACCGGAGAAATTACAGCTCAAATACATGAAAATCCAGATTTTAAATACTGTTAAAAATCATGTTGTTGCCTTTGAGATCTTTGGTTCAGTATTTTCCCTCCACAATTACTCGCTTGGCGGCGGTTTCCAATCGATCCGCGAACGAGGGAAACTGGAGATGCCTCGACATCATGGCCGACAAGAAGTGGTCCACGGGGTTCGCCTTCTTTTCAACCACCAGCTTCTCGTCGCCGACATTACCGACTGATGCGCCTTGCTCAAAAACTGCATGGTCTTTTCCGACGTTACCTGAAACAAAATCCGAGGAGGCAAATAAGGCGGCCAAGGAGGAATTGGGATTAGCAGAATCCCGCGAATGTCAACCTCTAGACAGGAGGACCGACAACAGGAACGGGAATGGAGGATGGGCCGCTGGATTGGAGGAAACCGACGAACCGCACGGCGGCCGGAAGCAACACCAGGCAGAGGAAACACCGAGCGGAAGAGCCGCGGGCCTGCGGCTTCTTAGGGTATCAGAGAGAAAGACGTGAGATGAGGGCTGAAAATGTGGTACAAATATTAGATTTTAAGGTTTAAAAAGAGGAGTTTTATTAAGAATATTGGTGTGTGAATAACCGTTTATGATGTACAAATATCATCACCCTTTTTTTATAGTGAAAAGTGCAAGTTAATCATTAGTGAAAGTCGATTGCTAATAAACAAGGCTACAAAATGTCTCAATGGGAACATCTGATGGTGTTTGGTAAAGATATTGTGATCCATTGCTAATACCGAAGTCAGAGGAAGTAGAGTTTGTTAGCATAATGTTTTGAAGCAAGCGTGAGGACGGGCCTCATGAATGAGAAAGTAAAATGTTGCAAGAAAAATAATCAGGTGACATGTTTATGTGGTTCAGTGATGTGTATCTACATCCACAATCGTACTGAGGTAAGCGGTTCTACTAGAATCAAAGTCTAATATACCTCTCAATCTCACAAATCACACATTTTTGTTCTCAATTCAAGGCTAGTACAAAGACAAGTCCTCTCAATAAAATAATGTTAATCCCGATCAGATTTAATGACTACAATTAAATCTGCTGAAACTAAGGTGGTCAGGTTCATGGAATTGAATTTTAAATTCCTTAAGTAATATCATGATTATTTAACATAATAGAACAATTGCTGCCTTGCTCCTCGTTCCTCCACGATCCTGCACAATCTTTGATCATCTCGCAGTGCTTCATGTATTGCCTTATTTGCGGCTTTGATTTGTCATCATTGGATTGCTCTGCTTGACCTAATTCTTCCTCGTGTAATTTACCAATCATAAGCATCGTCACATAGCGTCTCGAAAGCATCGTCACATAGCGTCACAACACTAATTAAAATCCCCAATAAGTCATTTAGAAAATCTTTTGATATTCTGTGCAGTTAGAAAATCTTTCTATATACTATTTAAAATGAATGTGGTTGCGCCTTGCCCTCGTCAGGAACATGCTTGCGCCTAGGCTACAAGACCCATTTGCGCCTTGGTGCGCCTTGTGCCTTTAATAACTAAGCTGATATATCATTTTTGCTCTATATATTGACTGCACGATGTTGAAATATCTGCTATATTTCAAGCGCATTAAGATATTTCAATTGTATCATTAAAAAATCCTTAATTTCTTTCTTACGCTCTCACCTCTTGGTTTGCTACTCATTTTCTTTTGAGATAAGTTCTTTTGTGTTCAAACTCTTTGCAATTCTTGTGATAACTTATAGGGACCCCCATTTGAGATCTCGTTCGTGGCCGGGCGACGTAGAAATTCTGAAGGAGGTTGGAGTTCCCCTTCTTGGATCCTTGGGAACCTATCTTGGCGGTGGGGGTCGCCGATGTGCTTTCGCGCTTGCCTCCGACGAGTTCAATTTTCTCCATCTCAGCCCCGGTCTTGAGCATAGTGGAGGATATCCATCGGGAGGTGTCAACCGATGAGGAGCTAAATCAAATATTGGACAATATTATAGAAGGCAGGGGGATGAAGCGGGCTATCATGTCATTAATGACCATTTGTATTACAAAGGACGCTTGGTGGTGGCACCAGGATCCCCACTGAGTTAGCAATTACCCCACGAGTTTTACGACAACCCCAACAGTGGGCACTCTGGAATGTTGCGGACCTATCAACGGATCAAGCAAAATATGTATTGGAGGGGATTGAAGGAGGATGTAGCACAACATGTGAAGAATTGTAAGGAGTGTCAGAGGCAGAAGTACGACACAACCACTCTAGGAGGGTTACTGGTGTCGCTGGATACTTCAGAACTCACGTAGGAGAGCATCACGATGGACTTCATCGAGGGGTTACCTAAATCACAGACCAAGACGGTCATCCTTGTGGTGGTGGACCGCCTCTATATGTATGGACTCTTCATTGTGCTTCACACCCTTGCACAATAGAGACCATGGCGGATGCCGTCGTACGGGAGGTGGTGAGACTGCATGATATATCGACTTCTATTATCTCCGATCGCGACACCGTGTTTATTAACAAGTTTTGGAAGGAACTCTTCCGTCTCAGTGGAACGTCCTTACGCATGAGTACGACCAACCACCCCTAAACAGACGGGCAGACGGAGGCCCTAAATAGAAGCGTGGAGACATATTTGAGGTGCTTTATTGCGGGCAAACTCCACCATTGGAGTAAATGGCTCCCATAGGCAGAGTACTGGTATGATGGCTCCCATAGGCAACGTACCAAATGGTGTCTAAGATGACACCGTTCAAAAGCTTGTATGGGAGAGCGCCGCCGACTGTACAATCCCATATTCGCAGAGTAGGGCCCTCCCGGCAGGCGCAAGACCAGCTATGACTTTTTAAGCTTTTGGAGAAGTTTTGCACTCTTGGTGGCCAATTTAAGCCTAACCCTTGTAATATACTAGTAGGGGGGAGACAAAATCTGCCTCCCCCCAGTGGCCCCGTCTTGATAGGTGCAAGGTGGGAACAGCAGGACCGACTGGAGGCCAGGATCCCGCCCCCTGCACTCTCGCCCCAGGCGGTTAGCTCGCGGGGGCGAGAGAGGCCTGCGGCCAGGGTCTCGCCCCAGGCAGTTAGCTCGCGGGGGCGAGAGCGGCCTGCGACCAGGCTCTCTCCCCGGGCGGTTTGCTCGCGGGGACGAGAGCAGCCTGAGGCCAGGCTCTCGCACCGGGCGGTCAGCTCGCGGGGGAGAGAGCGGCCTGCGACCAGGCTCTCGCACTGGGCGGTCAGCTCACGGGGGCGAGAGCGGCCTGCGGCCAGGCTCTCGCCCCGGGCGGTTAGCTCGCGGGGGCGAAAGCGGCCTGTGGCCTGCGGCTTAGCCTCTGTTCCCCCCTGGACCTCTTTGGGCCGTGTTTTTACCGTTGTGCCCCCGGGGTGGAGTTACCTCTTTACCCCCCGGTGTGGATGTTTTCTATTGGCTCAAGGCCTATTTGTCCTAGGGGTAGTTGTGACCTTTTGGTCTCTAGGCTTGAAAAAATTATAAATAGACCCCCTTGGGTACCTTTGGAGAGAAGAGTTTTTTGGGCTTCCTCCTCCTTAGGCTTCTTCTTGGTTGAGTGAGAGAGCTCTCCAAGGTACCCAGCTCAACTATTGGTGAGGGAGGGGAAGTGCTCTTGCGACCTTTCGGGTATGTGGTGGGACCTCCACGCTAGAGCCGAGGGTCTGTTCTTAGTTTCCCAAGTTTTTGGTCCGTGGCGTTCCCCCGAGTGTAGTAGGTGTGAGGTCACCCCTCTTTTGGGACCCCGAACTCCACGAGAGGTCAATTTTGATTTCAACATTTTTGGTGCGGTGAGCGTGGAGAGTGACTAGCACAGAAGATCTCAGGAGAGTGTCTTGACTGGAGATCAGGGAGGTAGTGATGACCTCGGCAAGCTCCCCAACCCAGGACCCTTCGTAGGAATGGAGGAGTTCATGTCTTCCATCTCTGGCATCTTGGAGATGCTGCGAAGTGTTTCCCCTCAGACTGACAGCTCAACCCCCACCCCCCTGGGACTGGCTCCCAGGGGTCTCGTCGAGCTGACCCAGAGTGGTCTCGACGAGCTGCCTCCCATGGGCATAGGCGAGATGACCCCAGCAGGGGGGAAGTGCATCAGAAAGACGACCAGGGAAGGAAAGGATGGGAGAAGGGATCGAGCGAGACCTCACCGACCGGGAGTTGTTCCCCAACCCAGCTAGTGCTAGCCCTCTAGGCGAGCAAGTCGCACGAGTAGAGGTTGCGAGAGCACCCCTCAGGGGTCACCCTTCAGTGAGCTGATCATCTCAGCTCCTATTCCCGAGGGGTTCAGAGAGCCTGACATGACTTACTATACCGGGAAGGATGACCCCGTCCAGCACCTGCAGTGGTTCGAGGATGCCGTCTCCATCAGGCCGATGACAGATGCCTTCAAGTGTCGCCTCTTTGCGATCACATTGAAGGAGAAGGCAAGGGATTGGTTTCATCAACTCCCTCCGAGGTCGATCTATGGGTTCGAGGACTTGAGTCGCAGCTTTCAGCTTCGCTTCTCCACCTCCAAAAAGAGGAAGAAGAGTCCTGAGTCCATCTTCCTGATAAGACAAAGGGCCGAGGAGTCGCTGACCCATTATGTTGACAGGTTCCAAGAGGAGATCCTGGATATCCAGGAGATGCCAGGGTATGCCCTCCAGATGACGTTCACGATGGGGTTGCGCGAGGGGTTCTTCAAGATGAGCCTGACCCGAAAGGCCCCCCTTTCCTTCGAGGAGCTGATGGAAAGAGCGGCAGAGGAGATAGCCATGGAGGCGGCCAACCCGGCATTTGTCAAGAGGTTGGCGAAGCTAACAGAGGCGGAGTCAAAGGAGCAGGGTGGCTCGAGACATCAAGAGGGAAGATGGAGAGAGGAGAAGAGAGCTCAGGGGTTCCAGGGACAGGAGGGTCCCGAACCAGGTTGGAGGCAGCAGGGAGGACCTGCCCAGGGTCCAGGAAGAGCTCTCATCCAGGATGGAGGGAATTTTCATGGGGGCTAATAGAGGTTCAACTTCCAAAGGCAAGCCCCAAGACAGTTCTTACCCCCACCACATCACGCCTTGACGATAGGAGGAGGGGGAAGAGGTAACAGGAGAGATCGCCCAGCCCGCTGAAGGAGGGGGATAGGAGGAGGGGGAAGAGGTAACAGGAGAGATCGCCCAGCCCGCCGAAGGAGGGGAGGAGCAATACCATACTGTGACTTCCACCAGGTGAAGGGGAAAGCCGCGACTACCTTCCCCGAGTTCCTGGAAGGGAGGCGGGCGAGAGGCCCCGCCCAACAGCAGCCGCCGGTGCAGGTTCAGGAGGTTCCACCCAGAAGGGGGGGATGACATATGTGAGGACCAGGTCGATGTCGGGCCCCGAGGTGGTATAACAGTGATCCACGGTGGAGTAGGGATCGAAGCCACTCGAAAGGCAAGCCTCCATGTGATGTACCGACGGAGCGTCGTTTCGACATCCCAGACCCCGCCCCAGGAGGAGAAGATCACCTTCTCGGTGAAGGACCTACCAGATCATGAAGATCCGTTCTGCGATGCGCTGGTCATCCAGACGGCCATCGAGGGCTACACCGTCTCCCGGATCTTGATTGACAACGGGAGGTGCGTCAACGTCATTTTCGAGAAGGCGTTTGACGAGATGAAGGTAGAGCCAAGGAGGGTGTTGACCTCGGATGGACCCCTGTTCGGATTTTCAGGGGAGAGGAAAGAAGTAGAAGGTGGAGTAGGACTCCAAGTAAAATTTGGGGGGGGGGACTTCAAGAAACTGCTGGTTCGTCATTGTTGACGCTCCAAGAAGGTACAATGCCATTTTCGAAAGGCCCCTCATCAACGCCTTCCGTTGCGTGCCGTCTTCGTTCCACCAATGCCTCAAATTCAGCTCAGGAGGGATTCAGGTCAGAGTCAAGGGAGACTCTAGGATGGCAAGACAATGTTATGTCATGGCCGTCAATACCATCTCTTGGTTGGCCAAGGCAGAGGAGATGCAGAAGATTATGGAGAGCCTGAGCAAGATGGAGGTATCCGAGGGGAAGGATGACAACCATCATGCCCAGACTCCCTGAAGAAGCCTTGCCTCGGCAGAGTCTTGTATTTTTCTTATGTTGTAATGAGTTCAACCCCCGACCAGCTGAGTCGGGGGGGGGGGGGGTCATGTAACCCGACTTTTTCCCCCGTTTGAGGATGTTGGATTTTGGTAAAATTCAGGTGACATACCTAGTCCCATCCCGAGAGAATCTCCTCATCCAGGCTTTCACTAGCTGGTTGGGTCGAATATGCCTCAGGGATAACAAGTCCCACCCCCGAGAGAATCTCCTCATCCAGACTCTCACTAGCTGGTTGGGTCGAATGTGCCTTAGGGAGTTCAAATCCCACCCCCGAGAGAATCTCCTCATCTAGGCTCTCATTAGCTAGTTGGGTCGAATGTGCCTCAGGGAGAACATGTCCCACCCCCGAGAGGATCTCCTCACCAAGGCTCTCACTAGCTGGTTGGGTCGAACGTGCCTCGTGGAGAGCAAGTCCCACCCCCGAGAGGATCTCCTTACCCAGGCTCTCACTAGCTGGTTGGGTCAAATGTGCCTCGGGGAGTTCAAGTCCCACCCCCGAGAGGATCTCCTCATTCAGGCTCTCACTAGCTGATTGGGTCGAATGTGCCTCGGGGAGAGCAAGTCCCAACCCCCGAGAGGATCTCCTCATCCAGGCTCTCACTAGCTGGTTGAGTCGAATGTGCCTCGGGGAGAGCAAGTCCCAACCCCCGAGAGGATCTTCTCCCCATCCAGGCTCTCACTAGCTGGTTGGGTCGAATGTGCCTCAGGGAGAGCACGTCCCAACCCCCGAGAGGATCTCCTCATCCAGGCTCTCACTAGCTGGGTGGGTCGAATGTGCCTCGGGGAGATCAAGTTCCCAATCCCAGAGACGGTCCCGTTGTCAGGCTCTCACTAGCTGGCAGGGTCGGTGGTACTTCTCGAGGACCCGAAGTATTTCTTACCCCAAAGCCGTCTCGTTACCTAGACTCCCATTAACTGACATGACAGGTTGACCCCTCGGGGTGGCTAAGTATTTCTTACCCCAAGGCCGTCTCGTCACCCAGATTCCCATTAGCTGGCTTGACAGGTTGACTCCTCGGGGTGGCTAAGTATTTCTTACCCCAAGGCCGTCTCGTCACCCAGGCTCCCATTTGCTGACATGACAGGTTGACTCCTCGGGGTGGCTATGTATTTCTTACCCCAAGGTCGTCTCGTCACCTAGGCTCCCATAAGCTGGCTTGGCAGGTTGACCCCTCTGGGAGGCTGTGTTTTCTACTCGGGGTGGCTTAGTATCTTTGTAACCGCGCAAGAGGACTGCACTCAGCGAATACGTTGGGTTGGATGTTTCTTTCCAAGCTTGTGCCAACCTCGAAAAGAGCGGGGATTATGTACAACCCCGTATTCGCAGATGAAAGTGTTAAGTTGTCTACCTAAATCACCTAGAGGGGGGTGAATAGATGAAATGTGCGTCTATTTGCGGAATAAAAAAATTAACGAACTTGCACAAAAACAATCAAGCAATCACAGACGACAAGAAGATTTATAGTGGTTCCCCAACCTTGGGTACGTCCACTTTCCATCACCGATCTAGTAAATCACTAGACTCAGCTACTGCACTATCTCGGATTGAAAACCAATCCTACGTCTCGGAACCAAGTTCCTACGATCTTGATCCAAAGGGATCTACACTCGGAAGATGAAAACTTCCTACAACTCAAAGAACAACGCTCCTACACTCGGAGAATAATCTCCTACAAAATTACAAAGAGATATGAAATACAAACAGAGATTTGTCTCAGATTTGGAAAAATTTATCTCTAGGTCTTCTTCTGAACTTTGAGGCTTTTTCAGAATCTGTTGAAGAAGACTTGGTAGATCTGATCTGAGAAAACTTTGACCTACTCGATCAAGGAGAAGATGAAGATTCCTTGAACAACAAGTCGTTCTTGATCGAAAACAGTCGAGTCGATCTTCAACCTGAGCGGCGGCGGCGGCTTCTGCAAATTCGTTCTTGGAGAGAGACGGCCGATCAGAAATTTAGAAAGTGTACGGTTCACCATTTAGGGTTAGTCTTGATGACAAGAACTTATATAAGATCTCCCCTAACGGTTATAATTAACATTAATGACGACACGTGGACCAATCACGTCATGTCATTTGAAAATTCCGTCGATATGGACTTAAGTAAATTTTCTGAAAAATGAACTGCAGTTCTCGAGAAATATGAATGAGTTCTTGAGAACAAGGCTGATTTCTCGAGAGCTGTACTTTCTGGACTTAAGTTAGTACTCGAGAAATAAGCGTTGAGTCTACTCAAGAACTGAACTGAGTTTCTCGAGAACTAAAAGAATATTACTCGAGAGCTAAAACTTGTACTCGAAAACTAAGTTGACTTCTCGAGAACTAAAACCTAAGTTCTCGAGAACTATAACCAGCTTCTCGAGAGATGGACTTAGAAATTTTTTTCAAGACTGTCTCTGGCTACTCGAAAAGTATAGGCTATGACTTCTCGAGAACTTAGACTAAGTTTCTCGAGAACTATAATGATCTTTCTCGAGAACTAGTCTAGGCTTTTTGAGAACTAAGTGAACTTCTCGAATACTGCTAACTCTACTTCTTGAGAACTATAGTAGACTTCTCGAGACGTGGACTTAGAGAAATTTTAGAACTTAGAAACTTTTTTTCTTCAAGAATCCAATCTTCATACCTTGGTCCAAGTGCTTAAATATGAAGTGTATCCCAATAGAGAGGCTACACATGAGTCAACACCTTGGATCACACAGTGAGAGATTACATTTTGTGGTCCTGTGTTCATGACCCACTGTAGATTTACATTGGTCTACACTTAGCAATGATGGTCTACAAACACACAACTAAACAAAGATATCAAATACAACTTAATTCATCTTAGTTCAAAGGTGTCTTCATGCAAATCTGGGTTATTGTGGATACAATACCCAACAATCTCCCCCTATTTGTAGAAGTCAGAACCCTCTACACTAAGGTGAATTATATTAATAAAGAAGGAACTGTAAATGAAGAATAGATTCAAATGCAAGAAATTAAAAATTAAACACAGAATTAGCAAAATCAGAAATTATATATATATATATAATGTTTTAGATTTCCAATCAACATCCATTTCATCCATAATCTCAAAAACAGTTATCAACAGAAAGTCAGTCCTAGCTCTGATGTTGTCTGTCATGTTTCTCTTGTTGTCTTCTCTGGTAGCTGAAAGGTTTTGGGTAGTACCTTGGAGGTTTTGGAGGAGCCTTAGGATTGTTCTTGCCATACTCTCTGTCATAGATTCTTTTTTTAGTCATGAACTTCACATAGAGTTCCCACTCAGAGGAGCTGTAGTGGAGATTCCTGTTTTCATTGTAGTCCATTACTAATTTGAGAGTATCAAGAATTAAAGCTTTAGAGGTAGGACTCCAAACTTCAGCAAATTCCTGTGCTTTTCTTTTCTCTGTGTCTGATTTAGGAATACTTTTGCTTGCAGAGGGGCCTTCCCCATACTTCCTCTTCTTAGAAGTGTTGATTTCAGATAAATCTTGAGGAATCACATCATCCCAAACTTGATCATAAGAAGCAAGAGGAGGATTTTGATCTTCTGGCCTTGGAGAGAGGCATGACATCTGAGGCTGCATCTGAGCAGGCATCTGGCTTGACTGACCTTCAGCAAGAGGGTTCAGGTGGTGAGGAATGACATTAGGATCAACCTAAAATTCAGGGAATATTTGGTTATGCATCCAGACTGCAGTGTCATAGTTATGGAATTTCACAGACTGAATCTGTTCTAAAACATTCTTATTAATTTCAGTTATCTTGTCAGACCATACTGTGTTTGCAGCAGCAGTAAACTTGTCCATGTGTTCTTTCACTAAACTCTTCTCCTTTCTGAATTCTACAAATAGTGTTTCTATAACATCCTCTTTGAAGGTACCAACCTCTTCACAGATTTTCATGAGGTTTTCCTGGGCTTTCTTTTCCAAAAGGATTTGATTGTTAGCAAGAGTTATTGTTTGATCCATGACCTTATCAACACTAGTGATAGTGTGGTCTATAGCTTTACCACCAATCTGAAACAACTCTTTGAGAGAGTCAGTATTGTGCTAAATTTCTGTAAATCCTCTCCTCATCTCTTTCTCTAGAGCAGTGACTTTGTCTTGGACTATCTTCAGAGATTCATCAAAATATTTCTTTTGGTCAGGAAGCATAACTTCAATCTTACTTAGTATATCAGAACTTACAGGTGCAGCAGCATAGGAACAACAAGAGTAGCAATATGAGGTGGAGGAGGGACTTCCCATAGAGGGATTTCTTCAACAACTACAGAGCTTTTAGCTCTGGTAGTATGAATGACTATTTCTCCTTCTTCATCAAGGAAGGTGGGAATAGAGAAATCAAGTCTCCTTAGAGAGGAGCTTCAACTGCCTCAGGTTCTGGCTCATCCTCTTCTGATAGAAGGATGGTATCTGGTTGAGGTGAGTCTTTTCTTGGAGAATGAGAAGAAGTTGCTTTGGTAGAGGGTACTGGAGATGGAGAAGGAGCTGGAGATGGATCCTTTGAAAGTTCTTCAGCAGTTTCTGTGTGGAGGGGAGGAAGAAGTTCATCAAAGGTGAGCTCTTTTATCATGTCTTCTATATCTGCTGCAGTAGAGTTGAGGGTTTTCTGAACTTGCTCATCTGAGAATGTCTCATCTGGTATGTCTGCCACTGGAGACCTAACTGAAGATTTGATAGGACTCTTGACTGGACTTCTGACTGGACTTCTCACTGGTGATCTAGCTGGTGTCCTTGCTAGTGAACTGACTCGGCTTCTCACTGGAGATCTAGCTGGAGGAGGAGAGGGAATTCTGTCAACTGGAACAGAGGAAGCAGGCTCCCCCTCAGTTGCTGCACCAGATGGTTCAGCAACTTCATGAGAGGAGGGAGATTGGGTCCTGACCTCTAAAGCAGGGGCTGCAAACTCTTTAGCTATATGCTTTGGATTCTTTAGTTTTAACTCCCACCTTTGAATGGATGCTAAGGAGATCTTCTTTAAGTGATGAATTGGTGTACCTTTTGAAGTCTTGAAGACCACTGGATCAATCTCATGCAACATCAAGGAGATTATCATGGCAAACTTTGGTTCTTTAATACTATCCCTGATCATGTCAAAAATCATCATACCGTATGGAAATTTCTTCCTGCAGACTATGATTGTCATGACATTGAATAGGTCATTGGTTATGAAACCTATAGACTCTGTCCTGCACCAAAGAATTTTTCCAACTATATTCACTAGAAGTTTGCTAACATCATTTAAAACAGTTCTCCTTAGAGAGGTAATGTCGACGGGAACTCCACAGAAATAACAGGTTCTGTCATTGTCTTCTTGAGTAAGTTCCTCTTCATCATCTACAGTAGACACTCTTAGAAGTCTGGACACTATGGTCAGGTTTAACTTAATCTTAACTCCCTTGACCTTGGATTTCAGTACAGTGCTATTCCTCCTTATCTTGACATTTCTATAGAACTCTTCTACTTCTGGAAATAGAATCTTACAAGGTTCTGAAAGAACAAAGTTCAAACCTGCGGTTTCTAGCAGAAGAAGATTCTTGAAATCGTCTGAAATGTCTGCAATCCTGACGACCACAAGTTCACTGCCGACTCCGATTCTGGACTGCTGTGCCATTGAGACTGACGACGGCGATGGACGGAGCACGAGAAAGCGACGGTGTCGAAGCTCTGGTCGGCCGAAGGCGAAGAGTTTTCGAGAGAATGGATTTTGAAATGTCGGTTGATTTGAGATTTCTAAAGTTATATATATATATAACTCTAGTAATGCTGATTAAGTGTCTAATTAGTCTAAAATAACCCTTAGATTGAAGCAGAAATCGATCGGTTTTCGAAATAAGAGAAATGAACAGAAATCGAAAACAGACGGGACATTTCTCGAGAGGTAGGGTTAGTTCTCGAGAGACATGGTTATAGTTCCCGAGAAGTATATTTCTTGTTTTCGAGAACTTATTGTACTTCTCGAGAGACAGATCTTTAGTTCTCGAGAAGTGGACTTAAGTTTTCGAGAACTAGTTATGTACTTTTCGAGAAGTGACTGTATTTCTCGAGAACTGCCTTCCTCTTGAGAAATTTCTCACCTTTTTGTAGTATCCTTGATTCTTGAGCTTTGAAATGATCTCTTTTGGTCTATCCTTCTCTGTTCAACATCCCAAGTTTAGTTTTGAAGAAATTGAACTTGGTCTCGTCCAGCGGCTTTGTGAAAATATCTGCAACTTGTCGATCTGCCGGCACGTACTGCAGATCCACATCCCCTTGCTCCACATGCTCCCGGATGAAGTGATATCTGAGCTCAATGTGCTTTGTCCGGCTGTGCGAGACTGGGTTGTTGGCAATTGCTATTGCGCTGGAGGAGTCGCAAAACAATGGAATGTTTTTAACCTTCAAGTTGTAATCTTCTAGCTGGTTCTTTAGCCAAAGTAACTGTGCACAACAACTGCCGACAAAAATATATTCTGACTCGGCCGTTGAGATTGTGACACAATTTTGCTTTTTGCTGCTCCATGAGATAAACCTTCTTCCAAGGAACTGACACGTCCGGAAGTGCTTTTTCTGTCATCTTTGCTACCTGCAAAGTCTGTATCTGAAAAACCAATTATTTCGTTGTCATTACTTCTTGGGTACCATAAGCCAAGATTCGGTGTACCTTTAAGGTATCTCAAGATCCGCTTTGCAGCAGCATAGTGAGATTCCTTACAGTTCACTTGGAATCTAGCACAGACACATGTAAAGAACATTATGTCTGGTCTACTGGCAGTAAGGTTGAGCAAGGATCCAACTATACTTCTGTACTTGGTTTCATCAAAAGGTTTCCCTTTCTCATCCTTCTCCAGAGACATAGCTGAGGCCATTAGAGTCCTCATACAGGTTGCACTCTCCATTCCGAATTTCTTAATCAACTCCTTGGTGAACTTCGTCTGTGAGATGAAAATTCCATCTTCAGATTGTTTCACCTGAAGTTCTAAGAAATACTTCAGCTCTCCCATACTACTCATTTCAAACTTCCCTTGCATAAGTTTAGAAAACTTTTTGCAGAGGTTGTCGTCTGTAGAACCAAAAATAATGTTGTCGACATAGATTTGCACTAGCAAAATCTTTCCTTTAATTTCCCTAAGAAATAATGTCTTATCTATCTTTCCCCTTGTGAACTTGTTCTCGAGGAGAAAGCTAGATAGCGTTTCGTACCAAGCTCGAGGAGCTTATTTCAAACTGTACAACACTTTCGATAATAAATAAACATAGTCAGGAAAGTTAGAATCAATAAAACCTGGGGGCTGTTCCACGTACACTTATTCCTTTATGTCACCATTAAGGAATGCGGATTTCACGTCCATTTGATAGACAGTGAAGCCATTCAGTGCAGCAAAAGGCAGAAACAGTCTGATGGCCTCCAGCCTTGCCATTGGAGCGTATGTTTGGTCGAAGTCGATTCCTTCTTCTTGACGGTATCCTTTGGCGACGAGTCTGACCTTGTTCTTTATAATTGTCCTATTCTCGTCCAACTTGTTCCTGTAGACCCACTTCGTCCCGATGACATTCTTACCTTTGGGTCTTGGAACTAGCTTCCAAACTTTGCAGCGCTTGAACTGGTTCAGTTCTTCTTCCATGGCTAAGATCCATGATGCGTCTGAGTTTGCTTCCTCAAACTTCTTTGGTTCAACCTGTGAGAGAAAACTTAAATATAAATTCTCGTTAGTTGTACCTCGACGAGTTCTGACACCATCCCGGGGATCTCCTATGATTTGGTCCAATGGATGATCCTTCAGATGTCTGATCTCTAGGTTCCTAGCATCTGGAACTTCTTCAGCCACTGGAGTGACTTCATCAACTTGGATGGTTTCTTCATCTTGATCGTCTACCTCTTCAATGGGGGTTGGAGTAGTGATCTTGATGAACTTTTCTTTTTCACCTTCAGTAGGTTCATCCAAGCTGATTTCTTTCAGCCTTGTACCTGCATCTCTAACAAACACACTAGACGATTTTCTTTGCAACAAGCCCGTCTCATCAAATACAACATGTATGGATTCCTCTACAACCGGAGTTTTTCTATTGAAAATCCTGTATGCCTTACTATGATTACTATAACCTACAAAAATATCTTCAAAACTTTTCTCACTAAACTTGGTAGTATGATACTTACCATTGTTAAGCACGAATCATTTACAGCCAAAAATTCTAAAATATGAAATAGTTGGCTTCCTGCCTTTTAGAAGTTCGTAAGATGTCTTATCATGATTCTTATTGATGAGTGCTCGATTTTGCACGTGACATGCAATATTGACGGCTTCAGCCCAGAAATACTCTGGTAGTGAAGCATCACTCAACATAGTTCTGCAGGCCTCTATGAGTGTTTTGTTCCTTCTCTCAGCTACTCCATTTTGCTGTGGAGTGCGAGGAGAGGAAAACTCATGAAAGATACCTAGGCTTTCACAGAATTCTGTCATGGCTCCAGACTTGAACTCTGTTCCATTGTCACTTCTGATTTTGACTACAAAACAGTTGTATTCATTCTGGATCTGCCTGACAAAATTAGTAAAGATGTCGAAGGTATCTGACTTGTATTTCAGAAAGAACACCAACGCAAAGCGCGAGTAGTCAACAACAATAACCAATGTATATTCCTTACCTCTCAATCTTCTAATTTGCAGTGGACCGAACAAGTCCATATGAAGTAGATGGAGACATTTACTTGAATTTTTATCAATGATGCTTTTAAAGGTAGTCATTGTTTGCTTGCCTTTTACGCATGTATGACAAGGTCTATCTTTGATGTACTTAACATTCGGGGCATCACGAACTAAGTTCAAGGAGAATAATTTATTAATAGTTTTAAAATTAATATGTGTTAACCTCTTGTGCCATTGGTCACCAAGAGACGTACTATCTTTTGCCAAAAGACACACTGGTGTAGAAGAATCTATACAAATGAAATTTAAACAAAATATATTCCTGCTTCGAGTGCCAGATAGAATCGTTTCCATGTTGTCAACAGACTTTATCAGGCACTTGTCAACGTGGAATTCAACTATGTATCCTTTGTCGCATAGTTGACTTATGCTTATAAGATTGTGTTCCAATCCCTCAACATAAGCTACATTCGAAAAGGATACACTACCGTTAGTGATCATACCGTAGCTTTAGTTATCCCTCGGTCTGAACCTCCAAAGATGACCTTTGGTCCGTTCAACACTGGAGAATAATTTTGAAGTAGGCTTCTTGTCCCGGTCATGTGCCGAGAGCATCCACTATTCAAATACCAGATTGGCGTTTTGGTGGCCTTTGGACATCCCTGCAATCATAATCAGTTTGCCTTAGGAACCCAAACATTTTTGGGTCCTTGGTCTCGTGTTAGAACACTCCCCCTACGAGGATTAGCATCATGAGTGGTCATTCTCATGTTGCCAACTTGAGGAGTTGTAACATTTCTTGGATTAAACCAACAATCGATGACAAAATGACCAATTTTGCCACAACACCAACAGTCGAACCTGTTGTATCTTTGCCTTAGGTACTCTTGCTTGACCTTTTGGGATACTGGTCCAGCAGGGGTAGCATTCTTGGAGGAAGAAGCTTCATGATGATGGCAATCACATGATTTCTTCTCCATCACTGGCTTTTCTACAATGGATTTTACTTTTGGTGTTTTCTTGAAGTTATGACCATGATCATAAGGGTCATAGTCCTGAAGAATGACTTCTTCATAAGGTGTCTTAAAAACACTCTCACCAAAGTTTCTGGGGCGAGTCCATCCTTGGTAACGAGACTTTGGCTCTACTTAAGTAGGCCTAGTCAAGTGACCGTAGGACGAGTCAAGATCAAACTTATTCGTTGGAAAGATGACTTTCTTTAAAATAGTCTGATCTAGAGGAGCTTTCCCCTTTTCTTCGGCTGAGGCCTTCTTGACGGCCTTATTTTTTCTGTTAGCCTTATTTCTCCTAGACGATTTACTATGAGCTCCTACATGGCCTAGCCCAGCACCCTTGGCCTGAGCAGAGAACTCAACAACAAGAGGTAGAACTACCTATGGCTTAGAGAAACCTTCAACAAGTTTCTTTTCGGCTTCTAGTAAGTCTTCCAATCCCTTGATGATTTCATCCTTCAGATCAAGGTGCTTGATAGCCTTGTTAAACTCGTCAACAACAGTATTTAAGTCTTCTCTGAGTGAGTCCATCTTAACGACTTCCTCTCTCAGAGAGCTTTCTATGGCCTTTAGAGACTTAATCTCTTTTGCCTGAGTTTTCACGACCTTTCGACATTTGTCGTAAGCCATGATCAACTCCTTATACTGGGTCATGAGTTCAGACTCATCGTTAGAGGAGCTGTCCTCATGATCATGCTCAGAAACTTCAGATTCTGAAAGAGGGGTGTGAGATTTTACCTCCTCAGTGAACTGAGGCTCTTGTTCATCATCTGATTGAGCCATAATTCCAAAGTAGGCTTCCTCTTCTTCACTTGACTCAGATGAGTCAGAGTCACTAAGAGTTTTGCCCTTCTTGGCTATCAGGCTCTTTTCTGTCCTCTTCTTGCTGTTTGAGGACTTCTTTTCTTCTTTCCTGCCACCCTCTTTCTTCTTGTGCGGGCAGTCAGCTATGACGTGACCTGGCTTGTTACAACAGTAGCAAACAATGTTAGTCGAAATATGTTTGTTCGGTTTAAAACCATACCTGTCGTGGCTGCTTGAGCCTTTTCTGTGTCGATCACCGTCATGTCGTGATCTTCTGTGAAAGGCATCCTTGCCCTTCCATTGCTTTTTCTTGTTCAAGAATTTCTTGGACTGCCGTTAGAGTAAGGAGAACTCTCCTTCAGATAGCTCAGATCCCGAGGTACTTGGCTCCGAGTTTTCTTCTTCACTAACTTCTTGTGCTGGGGCTGGAGAGGTAGAATTTTACTTCCTGGAGGTGTCTGCCTTTAAAACAACAGACTTCTCTTTGGATGCAGACCTGCTCTTCTCTTCTTCAGCTTTTCTTGTGTTGAGTTGAAGTTCATATGACATCAGCTTCCCGAATAGATTCTGAGGATCTGTCTCAGCTAGCTTTCCAAATTCCCTGATGGCACATACCTTATTGTCCCATTCCTTGGTTAAGGATCTTAGGAACTTGTCATTCAGTTCTCCGTTGGTGAAGACTCGACCATATACTCTGAGACCGTTAACTATCTTTAAAAAGTTCTCAAAAGTATCTGCAATGGTATCTTTGTGCCCTTGTCGGAAGGCTTCATATTTCTGATTCAACAGGGATCTTCTATCATCCCTTACTTCTTCTGTACCTTCCATCAAGGTGACGAGGGACTGCCACATCTTCTTCGCAGACTGGCAGTGGATCAGGTTTTGCAGCATAAAATCATCGACTGCACTTGCAATTATATTTTTAGCTTTCTCGTCCAAGGAGACAAGTGCAATCTCGTCTTTATCTAGATCCATCAGCTTTTTTGGGACTTTCTTTGTTGGATCTATAGTTGAGATAGTCATAGGAATGTGTGGACCTTCTTCAACAGTCATGAAGATCCGGGGATTCACAGCTTCCATGAAAAATTTAATTCTCTCTTTACACATGAGAAAATTATTCTTTGTGCACAGGGGAAGCTAGGCAAAATCTTTAGCCTTGTCCATTGCTTGAAAATTCTCAAGAGACAACTTAGAGAGAAAATTGATCATGGTGTTAACCTTTTAACGACCAACCTCCATCTGATACCAATTGAAAGTGTTAAGTTGTCTACCTAAATCACCTAGAGAGAGGTGAATAGGTGAAATGCGTGTCTATTTGCGGAATAAAAAATTTAACGAACTTGCACAAAAACAATCAAACAATCACAGACGACAAGAAGATTTATAGTGGTTCCCCAATCTTGGGTACGTCCACTTTCCCTCACCGATCTAGTAAATCACTAGACTCAGCTACTGCACTATCTCAGATTGAAAACCAATCCTACGTTTCGGAATCAAGTTCCTACAATCTTGATCCAAAGAGATCTAAACTCGGAAGATGAAAACTTCCTACAACTCGGAGAACAACGCTCCTACACTCGGAGAATAATCTCCTACAAAATTACAAAGAGATATGAAATACAAACAGAGATTTGTCTCAGATCTGGAAAAATTTATCTCTAGGTCTTCTTCTGAACTTTGCGGCTTTTTCAGAATTTGTTGAAGAAGACTTGGTAGATCTGATCTGAGAAAATTTTGACCTACTCGATCAAGGAGAAGATGAAGATTCCTTGAACAACATGTCGTTCTTGATCGAAAACAGTCAAGTCGATCTTCAACCTGAGCGGCGGCGGCGGCTTCTGTAAATTCGTTCTTGGAGAGAGACGGCCGATCAGAAATTTAGAAAGTGTACGGTTCACCGCTTAGGGTTAGTCTTGATGACAAGACCTTATATAAGATCTCCCCTAACGGTTAGAATTAACATTAATGACGACACGTGGATCAATCACGTCATGTCATTTGAAATTCCGTCGATCTGGACATAAGTAAATTTTCTGAAAAATGAACTGCAGTTCTCAAGAAGTATGAATGAGTTCTCGAGAACAAGGCTGATTTCTCGAGAGCTGTACTTTCTGGACTTAAGTTAGTACTCAAGAAATAAGCGTTGAGTCTACTCAAGAACTAAACTGAGCTTATCGAGAACTAAAAGAATATTACTCGAGAGATAAAACTTGTACTCGAAAACTAAGCTGACTTCTCGAGAACTAAAAGCTAAGTTCTCGAGAACTATAACCAACTTCTCGAGAGATGAAGTTAGAAAATTTTTTCAAGGCTGTCTCTGGCTACTTGAGAAGTATAGGCTGTGACTTCTCGAGAACTTAGACTAAGCTTCTCGAGAACTATAATGATGTTTCTCGAGAACTAGTATAGACTTTTCGAGAACTAAGTGAACTTCTCGAATACTGCTAACTCTACTTCTCGAGAACTATAGTAGACTTCTTGAGAAGTGGACTTAGAGAAATTTTAGAACTTAGAAACTTTTTCTCTTCAAGAATCCAATCTTCATACCATGGTCCAAGTGCTTGAATATAAAGTGTATCCCAATAGAGAGGCTACCCATGAGTCAACACCTTGAATCACACAGTGAGGGATTACACTGTGTGGTCCTGTGTTCATGACCCACTGTAGACTGACATTGGTCTACACTTTGCAATGATGGTCTGCAAACACACAACTAAACAAAGATATCAAATACAACTTAATTCATCTTAATTCAAGGGTGACTTCATGCAAATCTGGGTTATTGTGGATGCAATACCCAACAGCAGAGTAGGGCCCTCCCGGCAGGCGCATGACCAACTACGAGTTTTTAAGCTTTTGGAGAAGTTTTGCACTATTGGTGGACAATTTAGGCATAACCCTTGTAATATACTAGTAGGGGGGAGGAAAAATCTGCCTCCCCCCAGTGACCCCGGCTTGATTGGTGCAAGGTGGGAACAACAATACCGGCTGGAGGTCATGATCCCGCCCCCTGCACTCTCGCCCCGGGCGGTTAGCTCGCGGGGGCGAGAGCGGCCTGCGGCCAGGCTCTCGCCCCAGGCGGTCAGTTTGCGGGGGCAAGAGCAGCCTGCGGCCAGGCTCTCCCCCCGAGCGGTCAGCTCGCGGGGGCGAGAGCGGCCTGCGGCCAGGCTCTCGCCACGGGTGCTCAGCTCGCGGGGGCGAGAGCGGCCTGCGGCCAGGCTCTTGCCCCGGGCGGTTAGCTCGCGGGGGCAAAAGCAGCCTGCGGCTTAGCCTCCGTTCCCCCTTGGACGTCTTTGGGCTGTGTTTTTACCGTTGTTCCCCCGGGGTGGAGTTACCTCTTTACCCCCCGGTGTGGATGTTTTCTATTGGATCAAGGCCTATTTGTCCTAGGGGTAGTTGTGACTTTTTGGTCCCCAGGCTTGGAAAAACTATAAATAGACTCGCTTGAGTACCTTTGGCGGGAAGAGTTTTTTGGGCTTTCTCCTCCTTAGGCTTCTTCTTGGTTGAGTGAGAGAGCTCTCCAAGGTACCCAGCTTAGCCATTGGTGAGGAAGGGGAAGTGCTCTTGTGACCATCCGGGTGTATGGTGGGACCTCCACGCTAGAGCCGAGGGTCTGTACCTAGTTTCCCAAGTCTTTGGTCCGTGACGTTCCTCCGAGTGTAGTAGGTGTGAGGTCACCCCTCTTTTGGGACCCCGAACTCCACGAGAGGTCAATTTTGGCTTCAACACCGACACTTAGGAATTATGTGAGAGGATCCTCCATGGTGCTGAAAGTGGAGTTCACGTTACAAAGGCGGGACGACATCTTAAAACAATTGAAGGAGAATCTTTAGAAAGCACAACACTGTATGATGGCCCAAGCAGACAAGCACCAGCGAGAGCAAGGTTTCGAGGTAGGAGAATCGGTGTACCTGAAGTTACAACCTTACCGACAACTGTCAGTCGCAGGAACGATGAACCAGAAGCTCGCACCCCGCTACCACGAGCCCTTCCGAATCCTGAGTAAGGTGGGGGTCGTGGCGTACACTCTAGAACTTTCGGCGGACTACCGTATCCACTCAGCCTTTCATGTGTCGTTGCTCAAAAAAGTTGTACAATAGAACGCTCCAAATGTTAGCCCCTTGCCAGTTGTGACGAAATTTGGTGAGGTGCGGCCGATACCATAAAAGATTCTTGATCGGAGGATTAATACAGTGCGGGGGAAGTCCCTCGTACAACTGCTGATCCACTGGAGGTGCATGGGTGAGTCTGCACAGACGTGGATGAATTATGATGAGTTCAATGAGATATATCCCAAAAGCCATTTTTTGAAGACGACGGGAATGATATGACCCGGAGCCGGTTCAGGGCGGTCTATCATCAGAAGGGGCCAATGACCAAGGAGACCGAACCATCGAGAGGTCAATATTTTTGCTATCAATGGATGAAGCAAGTTTGTTGTTGTTTTGGCCTTCCATCTTTCACAAACATGACCTATAAAATGCAGAGTTATGTCGGGATAATGAAATAACCAGCTATTCTTAAGCTAAAGAAATAATCACAATGAACAATTTAAAGAACTATCCAATGAACTGCAATCTATAATTATTCTACACAAAAAATAATTTAATGATCATTTAAAGTACAAAGAATAATAGAACATGCTCATTTACAAAGTCAACAAGATCATTTTCATTTGTTCTACTTCTATGCAAGTATGACGTTAGTCAAATAACTCAATGTGTTAGTGTGTTGCATAAATAAATATGTAATTAAAAAATACATTTGTCAATCATGAATCATTAAGCATAATTAGTGATTATATAATCACAAATCTCATTTCACATATTATTTATTTTCTCCTGCGAAAATGTGTCACTCCATTATAGATCTGCAATAAAAAAGTTGTTCAAATCAATTCAACATAATTATTATCATTTACCAATGTACATGCACTTAACTTACCAATGATGACATTGACACACGTCTAAGAGCATCAACTATGTCAATGATATAACACATGATATAATACTCACATTGAATACTATGTGGTTGTTTTGGGCACAAAATAAATAAATAATTGGTAAGTATTTTAATTATAAATTTTTAAATATTTAAAAAATTACAATAAATATACTCAAATATAGGCTATAACTTACCGACTTTCACTTTAAAACTTTTAGTTTGTGAAAATTGGTACGCCGATCATTTGCTAAACCCTAAAATGACCTTTATAAAATATAAAAAATTTAGTTTATAGCCAAATCTGAATTTCAAATAGGAAAATAACTAATTAATAAGCTTACTTTATAATTACATTTTTAATATCATTACGAATGTCAAGATTTAGGAGATCAAGCCAATAAATTGTATTATTATTGTAATCAATAATAGCCAATATCCAATGTTCTCTGTGAAAAAATGAAATAATTAATAGCTTAATTAAAATAAAAAATAGATTTAATCATTGTTATAGAGATACTTCATACTTACGATATATGATAGAGCAAAAATAATAAAGAATCTGATTGGAGTTGACTAAGCCTAATTTTTAGATCTTCAGCCTGTGATTTTGAATGTGCCTTGATATACTTATCATCAAAAACAAAAATGGCTGTTGGATTATAAAAATATACACCTATTGTATATAATCTTTAATTATGAATCTATGTACCTGCAAAAAAACATGTGAAATCAAAATCAATTTATATATTAATAAAAATCTTAAATTTGTGATATTTTATATTTAGTAGTCAGTACTCACTCAATGCATGTTAATATGAAGTTAACTCTAATTTTTTTCATATTTAAAAAATTGTACAATTCTTAAATTTCAAAGTATGTACTTGTTGATTCAACATTCTCAAATACTGTTGGATTTAATGCTAGAGATATTATTTTACTTTCTTTCTCTATCATAGTTATGAAACTGGCTAACATAACAATGAATTTATTTATAGTCTCACTAGTCCGTGAAAATAAAATAATTAGTATTTTGGATATAAATATTGAATTATTTGATTACTTAAAAGTAAAAAATAATATTATAATACCGCCACCGGAGAAGGTAAACGCTCATGTGATCTCTCAGGTTCATATGATCTTGATTCAGGCTCCGGTTGAGAAACCAAAAATAACAAAAACATTATTTATTACCTGTGCAACAAAGAGAGCATAACATTTCATAAAAGTATAAATATTTAAACATAATAATACCTGAGATTATATTGAGAAGTTTCACGTGCAAGTGCAACACTTGTTCCAGTTCTAGCATTAAACATGTGCATAAACTCTTCAATTTGATTCTTCATACTGCTCATCTCGGCTTGATGCGCTTGTTGTTGTTGAAGCCTCTATAATTCTTGTTGTTGGCTCCATACTTCTTATTGCTGGCTTAGTCTTTCTTGGACTATAGCTTTCACATCTTCAATAAAAGCTACTGATCTGCTCTCGCTCCGCCTATCATTTTTGAAAAAACTTTTAATAGTGGAAAACTTGCCATCAGCTCTAGCTCTGCCCGGATGTTCTTGACCTAAAACAGATGCAAGGATGTCATCTCTTCTTTGTGATACTATTTCAACACTCTGGGACTCTTGCCTCGACAACTCATCATAAGCAAAAGTAATAAATATTAATGCAGAATTGCAAAAAAGAAATTATACTTTATAAGATTACAAGAATAATTAGTATATTACTATTGATAATTTACAAATGATGAAATAATACATTTACACTTACAATTTTAGATGTCAACTCAGCTGTATCTTTACTAATGTATTCACCAGTCTTTCTTTTATGACCTTCTTTCCATAACTCCGCACGTGAAATTGGTGCAGCTGCACCTTGTTCAACCTTGACAATAAAATAAAAATAAATTATCATTTAAATTATTGAAAAAATCAATTTTGAAAATAAAAAATACGAGAGAGAAGTAGAGAACTAATACCATTCTTTTTTCCAGAGTGGTGCGATGATCGACAAAAACTCTCCAGTCTTTGACAGTAATAATATTATTTTTTACAGGAACTTTGTATCGATGCTTCAAATCAACATCTTTTATATAAGTGATAAAAGTTTGGATTTCCAAGACCTCCAACTTTTACCCATGTTTTTATTAATACATTGCGAAGACCATCAATATTATCAAAATAAATCTGAAAATAATAGACAATATCAATTAAAAATTAACTAAAAGACCACAGTTATGTAATCACTGATAACAAAGTTACGTACATTTAAATATGCCCATATTTGATCTTTAATTTGTTTATCAACTTTCTTCCATGCAACATATGCAATTGACACATAAGACCTCATAAGAGATCTCATACAACTCATAAATTTATTTGTTTCAGGCCCGTGAATAATGCGACCATCATCAATCATAGAAATAATAAGCTTCTTCCCCTCAAGTCTAAGCTTATTCAATTCATTCATTTTAGTGAAGGCTCTTGTTGACTTTGATGAAGATCATTTATCAGTCATTTTTCTATAATAAGAAAACCCTAAAGAAAACCCTAAACCATCAAAAAACCCTAAGCAAAATTCATAAAAAACTGCATTGATACTGAACTATTATGTTAGTGTTAAATACTAATATAAAACTATAAAGTCAGGTGGTTTAGACATGTACAATAAAGGTTAAAATGCAATAATTAGGCTAATATATAAAGTCAGTGTGTTTTTAGGCTATCAAATACAAAAATGCACATTGTGTTGTTTATATACATTTGGCATAACCAATACATTAGATTGAAAGATTTAGTGGGTGCCTGCTAGGCTACTACACAAATAACACAATGTTTATACTACTACTGCAGTACTACTACTAAAAATAAAGAGTTAAAGACATTAGCAAAGGAGAGCAGAAAGCAAAAGAGAAAGGTCTTAAGAAATAATATATCTAAGTGAGAATATGAGATTTGTCGAAAAAGAATCGTCAAATCGAAGCAAAGGAGAGCAGAAAGCCAACAACTTTCACAAAATTGCCTTTAGGGTTTATCACACAGAGCAGCGACTGTAAGAACCAAAAAGTCGAGGTAAAAACCAGAATTTACGGCTCACGGTTTAAAATAGATACTATAGACAACGGTTTTTACAACAACCGCTGTCTATTCTAGGATTCAGGGTAGAATAGACAGCGGTTATTTTAAAAACCGCTGTCTATTCCTCGAAGAATAGACATCGGTTTATATATTAACCGCTGTTTATTCTAAGGATCAGGAATAGACAACGGTTTATATATAAACCGCTGTCTATTGTAGAATAGACATCGGTTAATATATAAACCGCTATTTATTCCTCGAAGAATAGACAACAGTTTATATATTAACCGTTATCTATTCCTGATCCTTAGAATAGACAGCGGTTAATATATAAACCGATGTCTATTCTTCGAGGAATAGACAGCGGTTTATATATTAACCACAGTCTATTCCCATATTTTTGTAAAAAAATAAGGCGCCCAATGTCTTGTTTACAATTGGGCGCCGGGATGCCTAGGCGACGCCATGACAAGAATGATTGTTGGCTTGCTGCATGTGGAACTCTTCCTCCATGAGTTGTACTTCTCAATTACTTGAGTCAGTGTTGATGGGTTGTGGGTGTGGAGTCTTTCTTTGGTGTGAGATTGGAAGTCATGCATAAAATATTTTGTAAGTAATGGGATGTTGCCAAGCTCGGTATATGAGTTGCCAAGCAATTAAGGCTTTGTTTGGGGGGACTTATTTTCACCGGTCAAGCGGTTACGACCGCATGAACCGGACCTTAATTAAGGTCTGGTTCATGCGGTCGTAACCGCTTGACCGGTGAAAATAAGTCCCCCCAAACGGAACCTAAATCATAGATATAAGCAGTTATTGAATTTGATTGCTACACTGCACAGAGATGTTCAATGGCATTTCCCCTACCCTGCGGGTTGTCGTGATGATGCATGAGCGCATCCTAAAACATTGCCCATGTCATCCATAGGTTGGTTTGGGATAACCAATCCATTCAGCTTATAATCCATATTCCTCCATTTTGATCATTGACAATGCAATTTTATGATGCTCGAGTGCATTTTGCAATTCAAAAAACTGCTCTGCCAGGCAATCCAATGATTTGGTCGCTAACAGTCTTAAGATTTGAATGTCGAGGCAGCATCTGGGAGTGGAAAAGAGACAAAGGACTATTGCGATAATTAAGGGTGGTGATTTAGGAAATAAATATCATACTTGATATGCTTAATTAATGCTCCTTGGGTTAAGGAAATAGGTGTAATATTTGCTGTAAATAATTGCCCTTATTACGGCTCCTACAGTTTATAATATTTGATGTAAATAGCGGTCCTTATTTGATTCTTATGTATTAGGAATGTTATTGTATATTGGCTCTATATAAAGCCTCATATGTTAATGAGAAAAACAAGATCTTCTTCCGTAAATTATTGTTTCATGGTATCAGAGGGAGGTTCGTAACAGCCCCGCCTGCATTTCTTTTTGCCGGTTTTGAATCCATGGCAAAAGATGATGGTGCAACTCTCGAAAAAGGCAAGATTGCAGCTGTCGATCTTGCCTCTCCATATTATCTACCTCCTTCGGATCATCCTGATATGGCTTTTTTTCATGTGATCCTAAAAGGAGGCAACTTTCAAGAATGGGAGAAGAGTATACACAATGCATTTCAGGCTAAGCGTAAGCTCTGCTTCCTTATGGCAAGGTGACGAAACTAGTTGATGATTCAAAGGAGATAGAGGACTGGTGGAGCGTCAATTCCATGGTCATTGCGTGGGTCCTCCAGTCCATTGAACCCTTCCTTTGTTCCACCATTACATACTGTTGGGTCCATTGTTCCTAATGTCCCTAATTTGTGAGAAGTCAAACAGGTCAATGCCACACACATCAACTGTATTTGATGTGCATTTGAGGTCATGAGTGCAGGTTAGTCCATATCAAATTGATTGGACAAGTGGACACAACATTTGGCTGCTGGACATAGCAAAAATCCACTAAGTCCACAGGCGTTGAGTGGAGCAAGCTCACTCAACGCCAGAGGTAAGGAATCAATATTATCTAGCTAAAAATTTGCCTAAGTCCACAGATGTTGAGTGAGTAGAGCTCACTTAACGCCATATAACAAATGACGCCGAGTCTATCTTAGCCTAACTGGTAGATAGCCAAAAATATGGCTAAGTACACAAGCATTGAGTGTAGTCTACTCACTCAATACCATACAACAAAAAGCTGTAATTCGAACTGATTTCAGAGTTCGTCGAGCTGAGCTCATCGTTCGTCGAACTAAGCTCAGAGTTTGAGAATCTGAGTTCGTCGAACTGAGTTCAGAGTTCGTCGAGCAGAGCTCATCGTTCATCGAACTAAGCTCAGAAGGTTGAGAATCTGAGTTAGTCGAACTGAGTTCAGAGTTCGTCGAACTAAGCTCAGAGTTTGAGAATCTGAGTTAGTCAAACTGAGTTCAGAGTTCGTTGAACTGAGTTCAGAGTTCATCAAACTGAGTTCAGAGTTGAGTGAGGCATGCTCACTCAACGCCATCAACGCCTAAATTGCCTAAGTTGCTGAAAAATTTTCTAAGGCAAATAGCGTTGAGTGAGGCGTGCTCACTCAACGCTCTCAACGCCTAGATAGACAGAATTTTGTCTAAGTGTTGTGCCGTTGAGTGATCCTTACTCACTCAACGCCTTCGCTACTAATGCTTGAATTTTGTCTAAGTCTAGAGATGCTGAGTCATGCTGACGTCAGCAAAGTAAAAAAGTTAACCAAAATTTAAATCTTGCGGGATTGCTGCCAGAGGCGCTGGCGGCCAGCTGTCATCATCCTCTGCACTTGGAAAAAAATATTTTCATCTTTAAGTGCTGGGGCCCACACACAGTAAAGAGCCGTTGAATCAAGAGTAAATGGAAAGAATGTGCTGTATGGCTAAATCTTAGCCATCAATCCTGGTGGTGGGCCCACTGCTCGATTGGCCGTCAAAGAATAAAAAGAAGTAAATCGGCCAGAGCAAACAATCGAATCCTTGTCTAGGTTTTCTGAAAACGAAAGTGCGGCCAAACTTCATCTTCTTCCTCGCCTTTCTTGTCGAGCCTGAAGAAGCTGTTCTGCACAGAAAACTTAGTAGAGGAAAGAGATAGCTGAAACAATCACCATCCGCAATAGCAGGTTCAGAAGCAATTATGAGGAAGCAGATCTACAAGCTCTGCAAAGAAACGATAGCAGTTTGAAGAAAGATTGAACTGCCGACTTCATTGTCTTCAATAACAAGCTTGGGCTGATATCTGCTCAGTACAGGAAGAAGTAAACACAGAGTTCTTGCTCTGGTGTCTAATCAAATCACCTTTTATTTCTTCTGTATAGATTCTTTATGAGTATGAAGTTGTAAGCCTGTGTTATAAATGCTAAGTTCTTTGTGACCTGTGGTTTGGCTTAGTGCCGAGTGGAAGGTCTTTTTGACATGTGGTTTGGCTTAATGCCAAGTGGTAGGTCTGTGTGACCTGTGAGGTCCTGCGGGATCTATGCTGTAAGCTCTTAAGGAGCCGAGTTTTGGGGGAGGAGCCTAGTCTAACACAATGTTAGAAATGCGCAGAGGGACAGGGGACGTACCCAAGATTGGGGAACAACTATAAAATTGCTGTGTCGTCTGTGATTGTTCTTGAAAGCTAAAACTAACCTAATCACTAAGAACAGAAATTGGCTAACAATTAAGAAGATTTAAATAGAGACAAAAACCTATTCACCCCCCTCTAGGTGTTTAGCTAGTCTTGAAAACAGGACTTTCACATACTATGAGACCGTGCAAGAACTTTGGGACAATTTGCAACAGCATTTTTCTATTGGCAATGAACCTCAAATTCACCAAGTGAGGTCAAATCTTACACGTAGCCAACAACATGGCCATAATGTAGCAACATATTATGGAAATCTAAAGAAGATCTAGGATGAGCTTTCCACTTACATGAAGGCGAGATAATGTACTTGCGGCACTGTACTTGTGACTGTGCTACTGATTTGAGCAAGGAGCGAGAAGACGTGCGGCTCCATCAATTCTTGATGGGCCTAGATGATGATTTATATGGTACCTTACACTCTAATATTCTTTCTCAAGATCCTCCCCCCTCTAAATCGTGCTTATGCCATGGTGGTTCACGAGGAACGACACAAGACAATGATTAAAGGTCGTGCCACTCGTAATGAAGGTATGGCATTTGCTATTCGCAGTGCTTCGTCCCGTCGACATGAGAAGCCCACTTGCATGAATTGTGGGCGTCCAGGACATGATGCAAGCTCTTGTTTCAAAATAATAGGATATCCTGAGTGGTGGAATAATGGGCGAGACAAAGACACTGAGAAAGGGAGAGGTACAAGATATGCTTTTGATGTTGGACGTGGCAAGGGTGTCGTTGGTGTTGCAAATGCAGCCCAACCCGCAACCAATCCAATTGGTGCACCAACCATTGGCGTTGCTAATGCTGGTACATTAACATCTCAAGATCGTACAACCCTCACTTCTTTGAATGATGATCAATGAAATATGGTTTTAAACATGTTCAAATCTTTTACTCAAAAGACCTCTTCCAATGAACATTTCACGGGTAAGTCATCTCCCCAATGGATATTAGATACCGGTGCCTCTTATCATATGACGGGTGATAAAAATTTGCTTGTCAACATATGTGACATCTTTCCATCTCCCATCATGTTACCCGAGTGAACACATACCAATGTTGTCCAAGAAGGAACAATGGTTTTCGGTCCAGATATAATACTTTAGCATGTTTTATATGTTCCGCAATTAACCTGCAACCTGATCTCGTTTGGCCAATTGATTAAAGAATTAAATTGCATAGTCAATGTAATTGACAAATTATGTGTGATACTGGACCGCACTTCGAGGATGGTGATTGGGGAAGGTGAAGAGAGGGATGGTGTCTATTGGTTTCACTCTACGGCTTTGAGTAGTAGACTGTGTCATGCAATTGAAACTGATTCTTATCAGGTGTGACATCGACACCTTGGACATCCTTCTCATCAGATAGTTTCTTAGATTTCTGGTGTTAGTCAGTAGAACAATGTACCTTGTGATATTTGCTTTCAAGCAAAACAAACTCGTATACCCTTTCCTATTAGTCTTAATAAAGCTGTTGATTTATTTGACTTAATCCATTGTGATGTGTGGGGCCCCTACAGTGTTCCTTCTTTGTGTGGTGCTTCATATTTTTTACAATAGTGGATGATTGTTTAATGGCAACAAAAACAGAGGTTGGGAAAGTTATTAAATCTTTTTGTGCCATGACTGCAAGACAATTTAATAAGAAAGTGAAGCATTTTCGTAGCGACAATGGGACCGAATTCACAACTTTAAACAAATTTTTTGTTGAACATGGTATTTTATTTGAGACCTCTTGCGTTAGTACGCCTCAACAAAATGGGTGGGTGGAGCGCAAACAGCGTCATATTCTCAATATAGCCCGAGCACTCCGCTTTCAAGCCAATTTACCTATTGATTTTTGGGGTGAATGTGTTCTTACTGCTGGTTATCTTATCAACCACACACCTTCATCCACAAAGGTAAAACTCCCTATGAAATTCTCTTTAGTCGACCCAACATTTTTAAAACCGGACCGGACATTGAACCGGTGGAAGGAAAGGTTCAAGGTTGGACCGGTCCAATCGGTTCAACTGAGGTTGAACCGCTATAACTTAATAAATATGAAATATATATAAAATTAATAATAATAATAACAGTTTATAATAATATATATAATAACATTTTTAATATAGATATTTATTAACATTTCTAATAATATACGTACATGTAACTTGATATTTCATTTATTATATATAATATATATAGTAATAATAAATAACATTTATAATAAGACATATACTAACATTTTAAATAATATATGCATATATATTTAGATTATTTATAATAAGTATTTTTTTATCCTAACATTTGATTGATTTGAATATCCAAATAAGAAAATGATAAAAAATAAGTAAACATCAAAGTTAAGTTGCTTAGGTGGTTTAATACCTAATATGTCAATTCAAGGTGTAGTGTTAGAATCCCACCACCAGGAATTTTTGCCCCGTTTACTGGACCGGCCGGTTGCTGTAAACCCGGCCCGGTTTCCGGGTTGCGGGCTTAACTGCCCGGTTCCCGGTTTTCAGCCCGGTCCGTGGCTGGTGCGGTTTTAAAGAGTTGACCGGACCGCCCAATCTACCGGGTCACGGTCGGACCGGTTCGACCGGCCGGTCCGGTTTTCAAAACCCTGGTCGACCACATATGACCATATTTGAACATTTGGGTGTCTTTGTTTTGCATCCGAAATTCCTCGTGATCGAAGCAAGTTTGATACCCGTAGTCGTAAATGCATTTTTGTTGGGTGCACAGCAAGAAAGCATGGAGATTATATGATCTTGAGACTAGGGATTTTTTAACTCATGTGATGTCGTTTTCTATGAAAATTGTTTTCCCTATGAATGCCCTCCTTCCTCTAAATCATCCATACCTAATATTTTATCGCACTCTCAAAATTCTGATATTGATTTTGTTGGCCTTGAATCCTCATCCAGTCATTCCCCTCCAATACCATGTCCTACATATGAACACGAGTGTAACATGGTAGTGACCACTAATGAGCCCAACCCATTTTCTGTCGGTTCTGATGAAAGGGGATGTGATATTTTGAGCCATCTTTGGCTACTAGACCTGCGGCTGCTCCTCTTCATGAGGAGGTTCTTGACCCTGCTTCCATCGACTCTCATGCAGATGGTATTCGGCGTAGCCAACGAGAACGCCAATCTTCAGTTCATTTATGTCACTATGTTTGTCATAATGCTCGTTGTTTTGACCCCTCCCTCTCCCTGCCATCTACTTTGGCGTCATCTTCAGGTATGTCATATCCCATAGTTAATTATGTGACTTGCAATAATTTTTCTCCTCCCATGGTTGTTTTTTGCCCGCCATCACTGCAGAACAGGAACCAACTTGTTTTTCTAAAGCCATCAGTGATCCCATTTGGCGTGAGGCCATGCAAAAATAAATTACGGCTCTAGAAAAAAATGGCACATGGGAGGTTGTCGGCTTACCACCGGGAAAGAAAGCTATTAGATGCAAGTGGGTATATGTTGGGCATTGCATCCACAATAACCCAGATTTGCATGAAGTCACCCTTGAACTAAGGTGAATTAAGTTGTATTTGATATCTTGTTTAAGTTGTGTGTTTGCAGATCATCATTACTAAGTGTAGACCAATATCATTCTACAGTGGGTCATGAACACATGACCATACAATGTAATCCCTCACTGTGTGATCAAAGGTGTTGACTCATGTGTAGCCTCTCTATTGGGACACACTTCATATTCAAACCTTGGATCATGGAATGAAAATTGGACTCTTGAAGAGAAGAGAGATTTTTCTAAAAAGTTCAAAAAATTTCTAAGTCCACTTCTCGAGAAGTCCTTTCAGTTCTCGAGAAGTAGAGTTAGAAGTTCTCGAGAAACAAGAGTTTAGTTCTCGAGAAGATTAGCTGCTTCAGTTCAGAAAAATTCTATAAGTCTTAGTTCTCGAGAAGTATCTCTTGGTTCTCGAGAAGTCTTATTATTCTCGAGAAGCTTAGCTTCAGAGTTCTCGGGAAGTCTCAGCTCTTAGTTCTCGAGAAATCCCGACAGCGTCAAATTTTCTCTAAGTCTTAGTTCTCGAGAAGTCCAGATTAGTTCTCGAGGTCCTCAGTTCTCGAGAAGCTCAGTTTCATAGTTCTCGAGAAGTCAGGCCATAGTTCTCGAGAAGTCCATGTTGTTCTCGAGAAGTATTGATCCTGAAGTCTCGAAAACTAAGTTCAATTCCAGACTTTTTCTTTAGAAATTTGTTTAAGTCCAGATCGACCGGATTTTTTAAGGACTTGACGTGATTGGTCCACGTGTCGTCATTAATGACTTTTCTAACCTTTAGGAGTAATCCTATATAAGGTCTTTTCATTAAGACCTAACCCTAATAATCATCTTTGAAAAGAAGCGGCTGTCCGATCACTCGAAATCTTCTCGTCGGCCGTCTCTACTTTCAGATCTCTGAAGCCGCCGCCGCCGCTCACGATCAGATCGACTTTTCTGTTGTCGATCAAGAAGACTTGTTGTTCAAGGATTCTCATCTTCTCCTTGATCGAGTTGGTCAAAGCTTTCTCGGATCAGATCTACTCATCTTCTTCAACATTTCTGAAAGAGCCGCAAAGTTCAAGAAGAAGATTCAGATATTCACTTTTCCAGATCTGAGAAAGATATTCTGTTTGTAATTCAAAAGTTCTTTACTATTATTGTAGGAGATTTTCTCCGAGTGTAGGAGCGTTGTTCTCCGAGTTTGTAGGAAGTTTTATCTTTCGAGTGTAGATCCTTTTGGATCGAGTTTGTAGGAACTTGGTTCCGAGGCGTAGGATTGTTTTCAATCCGAGATAGTGGAGTAGCCGAGTCTAGTGATTTGCTAGATCGGTGAGGTAAAGTGAACGTACCCAAGATTGGGGAACCACTATAAATCTTCTTGTCTTTCTGTGATTGCTTGATTTCTTGTGCTAGTTCGTTAAAATTTTTATTCCGCAAATAGATGCACGATTCATCTATTCACCCCCCTCTAGGTGATTTAGGTTGACAACTTTACACTTTCAATTGGTATCAAAGGGAGGTTGGTCGTTAAAAGGTTAACACCTTGATCAATTTCCTCTCGAAAGTTGTCATTTGGTTATTCAAGCAATGAACAAGGTCAAAGATTTTGCCAAGCTTCCCATGTGCACAAAAAATAACTTTCCCATGTGGAAAGAGAGAATCAAGTTTTTCATGGAAGCTGTGGACCCCCGGATCTTCATGATTGTTGAAGAAGGTCCTTACGTCCCCATGACTATCTCCACTATAGATCCAACCAAGAAGGTTCCTAAGAAATTGATGGATCTAGATAAGGACGAGATTGCACTTGTCTCTTTGGACAAGAAAGTTAAAAATATTATAGCAAGTGCAGTCGATGACTCGATGCTGCAGAATCTGATTCACTGCCAATCAGCTAAGGAGATGTGACAGTCTCTAGTTACTCTGATGGAAGACACTGAAGAAGTAAGAGATGATAGAAGGTCCCTACTGAACCAGAAATATGAAGCCTTCAGGCAAGGGAAAAAGGAGACCATTGCAGATACCTTTGAGAATTTCTTCAAGATAGTGAATGGCCTAAGAGTGTATGGCCGAGTCTTCACCAATGGGGAGCTGAATGATAAGTTTCTGAGGTCTCTCATAAAGGAATGAGACAACAAAGTCTGTGCCATCCGGGAGTTTGGCAGACTAGCTGAGACAGACCCACAAAATCTATTTGGCAAGCTGATGTCCTATGAACTGCAGATCAATTCCAGAAAAGCTGAAGAAGAGAAAAGCCGCTTCTTCTCAAAAGAGAAGTCGGTTGCATTAAAAGCTGACAGTTCAAGGAAGGGCAAAGCTGCCTCACCAGCACCTGCTCAAGAAATAAGTGAAGAGGAAAGCTCTGAGCCAAGCACCTCAGGCTCAGAACCATCTGAAGGAGAGTTCTCGTTGCTCTCTCGGCAGTTCAAGAAATTCTTGAACAAGAAGAAGCAGTGGAGAGGCAAGGATGCCTCATACAGAAGATCACGACACGACGGTGATCAGCGAAAGAAAGGCTCGGGTAGCCATGACAGGTATAATTCTAAATAGAACAAACAGATTTCTGCTGATATCGTTTGCTACTGTTGCAACAAAGCAGGTCACGTTATAGCTGACTGCCCCTACAAGAAGAAGGAGGGTGACGGAAGAGAGGAAAAGAAGTCCTCATTCCACAAGAAGAGAACAGAGAAGAGCCTGTTGGTCAAGAAGGACAAAACTCTCAGTGACTCCGACTCATCTGAGTCGAGTGAAGAAGAGGAAGCCTACTTTGGGCTCATGACTCAATCAGATGACGAACAAGAGCCCCCATTTACTGGGGAGGTAAAATCTCACACTTCTCTCTCTGAATCTGAAAGTTCTGAGCATGATCATGAGGACAGCTCTTCTGACGATGAGTCAGAACTTATGGCCCAGTATAAGGAGTTGATCATGACTTACGACAAATGTCGTCGAGTCGTGAAAACTCAGGCTAAAGAGATTAAGTCTCTAAAGGCTATTTAGAGCAGCTTGAGAGAAGAAGTCGCTAAGACTGACTCTCTTCAAGAGAACTTCAATTTTGCTATTGAAGAATACAATCAAACTCTTAAGCACCTCGACCTTCAAGATGAAATCATCAAAGAGATGGAAAAACAACTCGAGGCTGAGAAGAAACTTGTTGAAAGTTTCTCTAAGCCTGAGACAGTTCTTCCACTTGTTGCTGAATTCTCAGCTAAGGCCCAAGGAGCTGGACTAGGCCATGCTGCCGCTCTTAGTAAATCTTCTAGGAGAAACAGGGCTCGACGGAAGAATAAGGCCGCCAAGAAGGCCTTGGCCAAAGAAAAAGGGAAAGCCCCTCTAGATCAGACTGTATTTAAGAAAGTTATCTTTCCAACAAATAAGTTTGATCTGGACTCGTCCTATGGTCACTTGACCAGGCCTACTTATGTAGAGTTAAACTCTCGGTACCAAGGATGGACTCGCCCTTGGAACTTTGGTGAGAGTGTCTTTAAGGCATCTTATGAAGAAGTGATTCTTTAGAACTATGGTCCTTATAATCATGGCCACAACTTCAAGAAGACACCTAAAGTAAAGCCCGTTGGGGAAAGGCCTCCGAAGAAGAAGAAGTCATATGATTGCCATCACCATAAAGCTTCCTCCTCCAAGAGTGCTACCCCTGCCAGACCACCATCTCAAAAGGTCAAGCAGGAGTACATAAGGCAAAGATACAACAGGTTTGACTGTTGGTGCTGTGGCAAAATTAGTCATTTTGCCATCGATTTTTGGTTTAATACTAGGAAGGTCGCTACTCCTCAAGTTGGCAACATGAGATTGACCACTCAGGATGCTAATCTTCGTAGGGGGAGTGTTCTAACCCGAGACCAAGGACCCAAACATGTTTAGGTTCCTAAGACAAAGTGATCATGAACGCAGGTATGTACAAAGGCCACCAAAATGCCAATCTGGTACTTGGACAGTGGATGCTCTCGGCACATGACCGGGACAAGAAGCCTACTCCAAAATTTCACTCCAGTCTGCAACGGACCAAAGGTCATCTTTGGAGGTTCAGACCGATGGATAACTAAAGGTTACGGTATGATCACTAACGGTAGTGTATCCTTTTCGGATGTAGCTTATGTGGAGGGATTGGAACACAATCTCATAAGCATAAGTCAATTATGCGACAAAGGATACATAGTTGAGTTTCACGCTGACAAGTGCTTGATAAATTCTGTTGATAATATGGAAACAATTCTATCAGGCACTCGAAGCAAGAACATATTTTGTTTAAATTTCATTTGCATAGACTCTTCTACACTAGTGTGTCTTTTGGCTAAAGATAGTGCATCTCTTGGTGACCAATGACACAAGAGGCTAACACATATTATTTTAAAACTATTAATAAATTATTCTCCTAGAACTTAATATGTGATGCCCCAAATGTCAAGCACGTCAAAGAGAGACCTTGTCATGTATGCGTAAAAGGCAAGCAAATAAGGGCTACCTTTAAAAGCATAATAGGCAAAAACTCTAATAGGTGTTTATACCTACTTCATATGGACTTGTTCGGTCTACTGCAAGTTAGAAGTTTAGGAGGTAAGGATTATACATTGGTTATTGTTGATGACTACTCGCGTTTTGCATGGGTGTTCTTTTTGAAACACAAGTTAGATACCTTCGATATCTTTACAAATTTTGTCAGACAGGTCCAGAATGAATACAACTGTTCCGTAGTCAAAATTAGAAGTGACAATGGAACGGTGTTCAAATCTTGGGCCATGACAGAATTTTGTGAAAGCCCAAGCATCTTTCATGAGTTGTCCTCTCCTCGCACTCCACAGCAAAATGAAGTAGCTGAGAGAAGGAATAGAACACTCATAGAGGCCTGCAGAACCATGTTGAGTGATGCTTCATTACCGGAGTATTTTTGGGCTGAAGCCGTGAATACTGCTTTACACGTGCAAAATCGAGCCCTCATAAACAAGAATCATGATAAGACACCTTATGAACTTCTAAAAGGCAGGAAACCAACAGTTTCATATTTTAGAATATTTGGCTGTAAATGCTTCGTGCTTAACAATGGTAAGTATCATACTACCAAGTTTAGTGAGAAAAATTTTGAAGGTATTTTTGTAGGATATAGTAGCCATAGTAAGGCATACAGGATTTTCAATAGAAAAACTCTAGTTGTAGAGGAATCCATACATGTTGTATTTGATGAGACGAGCTTGCTGCAAGGCAAATCGTCGAGTCTGCTTGTTGAAGCTGCAGGTATAAGGCTTAAAGAGATCAGTTTGGATGAATCGACCAAAGGTAAAGATGAAAAGTTTATCAAGATCACGTCTCCAACTCTAATTGGAGAGGTAGAGGATCAAGATGAAAACATTGTCCAAGTTGATGAAGTCACTCCAGTGGCTGAAGAAGTTCCAGATGCGAGGAATCTAGAGCTCAGACGTCTGAAGGATCACCCAATGGACCAAATCATAGGAGATCCCCGGGATGGTTTCAGAACTCGTCGAGTTCAACTAACGAGAATTTATATTTAAGTTTTCTCTCGCAAGTTGAACCAAAGAAGTTTGAGGAAGCAAACTCAGACGCATCATGGATCTTGGCTATGGAAGAAGAATTGAATCAGTTCAAGCGCTGCAAAGTTTGGACGCTTGTTCCAAGACCCAAAGGTAAAAATGTCATCAGAACGAAATGGGTCTACAGGAACAAGTTGGACGAGAATGGGATAATCATCAAGAACAAGGCCAGACTCGTCGCCAAAGGATATCGTCAAGAAGAAGGGATCGACTTCGACCAGACATACGCTCTAGTGTCAAGACTGGAGGCCATCAGACTGTTCCTGGCTTATGCTGCACTGAAGGGCTTCACAGTCTACCAAATGGACGTGAAGTCCGCCTTCCTGAATGGTGACATAAATGAAGAGGTGTATGTGGTACAACTCCCAGGTTTTGTTGATCCTAACTTACCCGAGTACGTTTATTTATTATCTAAAACGCTGTACGGTTTGAAACAAGCTCCTCGAGCTTGGTATGAAACGCTATCTAGCTTTCTCCTCGAGAACAAGTTCACAAGGAGAAAGATAGATAAGACATTATTTCTTAGGGAAATTAAAGGCAAGATTCTGATAGTGCAAATCTATGTCGACGACATTATTTTTCGCTCTACAGACAACAACCTCTGCAAAAAGTTCTCTAAACTTATGCAAGAGAAGTTTGAAATGAGTAGTATGGGAGAGCTGAAGTATTTCTTAGGACTTCAGGTGAAACAATCTGAAGATGAAATTTTCATCTCACAGACGAAGTTCACCAATGAGTTGATTAAGAAATTCGGAATGGAGAGTGCAACCTCTATGAGGACTCCAATGGGCTCAGCTATGTCTCTGGACAAGGACGAAAAAGGGAAATCTTTTGATGAAACCAAGTACAGAAGCATAGTTGGATCCTTGCTCTACCTTACTGTCAGTAGACCAGACATAATGTTCTTCACATGTGTCTGTGCTAGATTCCTAGTGAACTGTAAGGAATCTCACTATGCTGCTGCAAAGCGGATCTTGAGATACCTTAAAGGTACATCAAATCTTGGCTTATGATACCCTAGAAGTAATGACAGCGAACTAATTAGTTTCTCAGATGCAGACTTTGTAGGTAGCAAAAATGACAGAAAAAGCACTTCCGGGACATGTCAGTTCTTAGGAAGAAGACTTATATCTTGGAGCAACAAAAAGCAAAATTGTGTCGCATTCTCAACAGCCGAGTCAGAATACATTTCTGCCGGCAGTTGTTGTGCACAGTTACTTTGGCTAAAGAACCAGTTAGAAGATTACAATATGAAGGTCAAAGACATTCCTTTGTTCTGCGACTCATCCAGCGCGATCGCAATCGCAAACAATCCAGTATCACACAGCCGGACAAAGCACATCGAACTCAGATATCATTTCATCCGGGAGCACGTGGAGCAAAGGGATATAGATCTGCAGTACGTGCCAACAGATCGACAAGTTGCAGATATTTTCACGAAACCGCTGGACGAGGCCAAGTTCAATTTCTTCAAAACTGAACTTGGGATGCTGAACAAAGAAGGATAAGTCACAGGAGGTCAGTTCAAAGCTCAAGAATCGAGGATACTTCAAACAGGTCAGAAATTTCTCAAGAGGAGGGTAGTTCTCGAGAACTCTGTCTACTTCTCGAAAGTAACATACTCACTCTCGAAAACTCAGACCCCTTCTCGAGAACTTGACTTATCTCTCGAAAAGTTTCTTCAGTTCTCGAGAACTTTAAACTGTCTCTCGAAAAGTCTCTTCCGTTCTCGAGAACCAGTATATTACTTCTCGAGAAGTCCCCTGACAGTTCTCGAGAACTATACCCGACTTCTCGAGAAATGCTCATTGCCTTTTTAACTTCCAATTAATTTCTTCTATTTCGAAAATCCATTGATTTAAGCCCTAATCCTAGATTAATTAGACACTTAATTGACATTACTAGGATTATATATATATATCTAATATTTTAGAAATCCCAAATCAACTGCCATTTCGACATTAGTCCTCTCGCGAACTCTTCGCCTTCCACCGACAGAAGCTTCGTCGTAGCCACCTTCTTGCGCTCCGTCCATCGCCGTCGTCAGCTTTAATGGCTCAGAGTTCAAAGATAGGAGTCGGCAGTGAACTTGTAGTCGCAGGGATTGCAGACATCTCTGATGATTTCAAAAACCTGCTCCTTCTCCTGGAAATCGCCGGATTGATGTTCGTCCTTTCAGAACCCTGCAAAATTTCTTTCCCAGATGTCGAAGAATTCTTCAGAAATGCAAAGGTAAGGAGGAATGGTAAGATTTTGAAAACTAAAGTAAGAGGGATCAAGATAAAGTTGGACAAAACCAAAGTTTCTCAGCTTCTCAAGATGCCCATTGTGGATGAAGAGGATGACCTAACTCTTGAAGATTATGACAGAACTTACTCCTTATGTGGAGTTTCTGAGGAATACAACTCTTTAAGGAGAAATCTTTTCAATGATGTAGGAAAATTTCTGGCAGATATAATTGCAAAAATCTTATGGTGCAGAACAGAGTCTATTAGTTTCATAACAAATGATCTGTTTGGTGTTATGACAGCTGTAATCTGCAGGAAGAAATTTCAATTTGGCATGATGGTATTTGAGATGATCAGGGACAGCATTCAGGATCCCATATTTGCAAGGATAATCTCTTTATTGCTCGGTGAGATTGATCCAGTCACTTTCAAACTTTCCAAAGGCACCCCAGTTCATCACTTGAAAAAGATTTCATTGGCCTCCATCCAAAGATGGGAACTCAAGCTGAAAAATCCAAAGCAGTTAGCTAAAGAAATTGCATCTTCTGCCTCTGAGGTCAGGACCCCATCTCCCTCCTATCATCATGTTGCTGAACCATCTGGTGCAGCAACTCAGGGGGAGCCTGCAGCCTCTGTTCCTGTGGTCAGACCTCCTCCTCCCTGTCCAGCAAGATCTGCAAGCAGATCTCCCATCAGAAGCAATGTCAGCTCTCCAACAAAGTTCCCAGTGGCACTCTCTCCAGAAGATACCATTCCAGATGCTCAAGTCCAAGAAACCCTCCAAAACACCACAGAAGCCATTGACAGAATGGTGGCAGAACTCACCTCAGATGACCCTCTTCCTCCCCTCTACAAGGAACCAGCTAAAGAGCATCCAAAAGATCCTTCTCCAGCTCACTCCCCCTCTCCTATCAGATTACCAGAATCTCCTCCTGCTCAATCCCCTTCTGCCAAGCAAGATATCCCTGAGACTGTTCTTCCTTCTGATGAAGACAGAATCTCTCCTTAGCCTGCTGATCCTCCCTTGAGGAAGTTAGATTTCTCCATCCCCACATTCATTGATCAGGCTGATATTCCTCTTGTTCAGACTACCAGAGCTATAAGCTCAGTGATTCTTGAAGAGATACCTCTATGGAAAGCCCCTCCTCCTGCTTCTGCCTCTACCTCTTCTAATGTTGTTGCTGCTGCTGCTACCCCTTCCAACTCAGAACTTCTTATCCAGATAGGCCAAATGCTCTCTGATCAAAGGAAACATTTTGACGATTCTCAGAAAGTGATGCAAGACAAGGTGACCGCTTTGGAAAAAGAAATGAGCAGAGGTTTTGCTGAGATACAACATAACACAGACTCTTTCAAACGTCTGTTTCAAATAGGTAGAAAAGCTATGGACCACACAATCTCTAGTGTTGGTCAGGTTATGGAATAATCTCTCACTCTTGCAAACAACCAGATTGAGCTAGAAAAGAAGGCTAAAGAGCATGTGATGAAGGTTCGTGAAGAAGTTGGTACTTTCAAAGAAGAAGTCATAGAAAAGCTCCTTGTAGAATTCAGAAAGGGGGAGAGCCTGGTGAAAGAACATGTAATCAAACTTGTGGATAAGTTTTCTGAAAATGCAAACACTCTCTGGGCTGAAAAAATTTATGAAATCAATAAGAATGTTTTAGCTCAAATTCAGTCAGTGAAGTTTTATACTTATGACACAACAGTTTGGATGCACAATCAGATTTTTCCTGACTTTCAGGCTGATCCCAATATTATTCCTCATCATCTGAATCCTCTTGTTGAAGGACAGCCCAGTCAGGTTCTAACTCAAATGCAACAACCTCAGATGCCCTGCTTCTCTCCTAGGCCAGAAGATCAGGATCCTCCTCCAGCCTCTTATGACCAGGTATGAGATGACATTATTCCTCAGGATTTACCAGAGATCAACCCTTCTAAGAAGAGGAAATATGGGAAAGGGCCATCTGCCAGCAGAAGCATTCCCAAAGTTGATTCAGATAAAAGGAAAGCCCAAGAATTTGCAGAAGTCTGGAGTCCCACCTCCAAATCTTTAATTCTTTATACTCTTAAGTTGGTAATGGACTATAATGAGAATAAAAATCTCCACTACAGCTCAGTTGAATGAGAATTATATGAAAAGTCCATGACCAAAAGGAGGATATATGATAGGGAATATGGAAAGAATAATCCTAAAGCTCCTCCAAAGTCCCCAAGGTATTATCCCAAACCATTCAGCTATCAGAGGAGGCAGCAGGAAAAGCAGGACAGACAACCTTAGAGCAAAGAATGTACTTTTGTTGAGTTATTCTTGAGAATTTTGTTGAAATAGTTGTTGATTAAGAAATCTAAAACATTACTTATATATAATTTCTAGTTTTGCCTAATTGTATTCAATTAATCTCTTACTGCCTTAGTTTAAATTTTCATTTCCAGTTCTTTCTTAATTATCATAATTCACCTTAGTGTAGAGGGTTCTGACTTCTACAAATAGGGGGGATTGTTGGACATTGCATCCACAATAACCCAGATTTACATTAAGTCACCATTGAACTAAGGTGAATTAAGTTGTATTTGATATCTTGTTTAAGTTGTGTTTGCAGATCATCATTACTAAGTGTAGAACAATGTCAGTATACAGTGGGTCATGAACACAGGACCATACAGTGTAATCTGTCACTGTGTGATCCAAGGTGTTGACTCATGTGTAGTCTCTCTATTGGGATACACTTCATATTCAAACCTTGGATCATGGAATGAAGATTGGACTCTTGAAGAGAAGAGAATTTTTTTTTAAAAAAGTTCAGAAAAATTTTCTAAGTCCACTTCTCGAGAAGTCCTTTCAGTTCTCGAGAAGTTGAGTTAGAAGTTCTCGAGAAACAGGAGTTTAGTTCTCGAGAAGATTAGCTGCTTCAGTTCAGAAAAATTCTCTAAGTCTTAGTTCTCGAGAAATATCTCTTGGTTCTCGAGAAGTCTTATTATTCTCGAGAAGCTTAGCTTCAGAGTTCTCGGGAAGTTCCAGCTCTTAGTTCTCGAGAAATCCCGACAGCGTCAAATTTTCTCTAAGTCTTAGTTCTCGAGAAGTCCAGATTAGTTCTCGAGAGGTCCTCAGTTCTCGAGAAGCTCAGCTTCATAGTTCTCGAGAAGTCAGACCATTGTTCTCGAGAAGTCCATGTTGTTCTCGAGAAGTATTGATCCTGAAGTCTCGAAAACTAAGTTTAATTCCAGACAGTTTAGTTCTCAAGAAATTCAATCAGTTCTCGAGAACTAATGCTACTTCTCGAGAACTGCAGACTTTTTCTTTAGAAATTTGTTTAAGTCCAGATCAGCCGGATTTTTGAATGACTTGACGTGATTGGTCCACGTGTCGTCATTAATGACTTTTATAACCGTTAGGAGTAATCCTATATAAGATCTTTTCATTAAGACCTAACCCTAATAATCATCTTTGAAAAGAAGCGGCTGTCCGATCACTCGAAATCTTCTCGTCGGTCGTCTCTACTTTCAGATCTCTAAAGCCGCTGCCGCCGCTCACGATCAGATCGACTTTTCTGTTGTCGATCAAGAAGACTTGCTGTTCAAGGATTCTCATCTTCTCCTTGATCGAGTTGGTTAAAGCTTTCTCGGATCAGATCTACTCATCTTCTTCAACATTTCTGAAAGAGCCGCAAAGTTCAAGAAGAAGATTCAGATATTCACTTTTCCAGATCTGAGAAAGATATTCTGTTTGTAATTCAAAACTTCTTTACTATTATTGTAGGAGATTTTCTCCGAGTGCAGGAGCGTTGTTCTCCGAGTTTGTAGGAAGTTTTATCTTCCGAGTGTAGATCCTTTTGGATCGAGTTTGTAGGAACTTGGCTCTGAGGCGTAGGATTGTTTTCAATCCGAGATAGTGGAGTAACCGAGTCTAGTGATTTGCTAGATCGGTGAGGTAAAGTGGACATACCCAAGATTGGGGAACAACTATAAATCTTCTTGTCTTTCTGTGATTGCTTGATTCTTTGTGCTAGTTCGTTAAAATTTTTATTCCGCAAATAGACACACGATTCACTTATTCACCCCCCTCTAGGTGATTTAGGTTGACAACTTTACACTTTCAGTATATAAGATCAAGTACAACTCTGATGATACCATTGAGCGTCACTAGGCTCGTTTGGTTATTCATGGTAATAATCAAATCGAAGGAATTGACTTTAATGAGACATTTGCACCGGTTGCTAAAATGGTCTCTGTTCGTGTCTTTCTTGCCGTTGCGATCGTTCGTGGTTGGGAACTTCATCAAATTGATGTTCTTAATGTTTTTCTACATGATGATCTCGATGATGAAGTATACATGACTCTTCCTCCTGGATTCTCTAGTTCTTCCGTTGGGCAAGTGCATCACTTGCATAAATCTCTCTTTGGTCTTCGACAGGCACCTTGTAATTGGTTTGCTAAGCTTGCCTTTGCTCTGATGTATTTTGGTTTTGTCCAATCCTTTGTTGATTACTCCGTATTCTCTTTGGGGCGCAATGATTCTGTTCTTCTTGTTCTTGTGTATGTCGATGACTTAATTATTGCCGATAATGTTTTTGAGGCTATCTCTAATTTCAAAGCTTTTTTGAGTGCTTTCTTTCACATGAAAGATTTGGGTGCTTTGAAATATTTTCTTGGTATTGTGATAGCTCGAGGCCCGGAAGGCTTATTTCTTTCCCAACGGAAGTATGCTTTGGATATTATCTCTGATTCTGGTATGCTTGGTGCGAAGCCCTGCAATTTCCCCGCGGAACCAAATCATCGGCTAGCACTTGATGTTGGTCCAGCTTTTGCGCATCCTGACCAATATCGCCCCCTTGTTGGCCGCTTGATTTATCTTACTTTCACTCACCCAAAGTTGAGCTATGCGGTTCACACGCTTGCTCAATTTATGCATTGTCTGAAAGAGGCTCATTGGAATGCCGCTATTTAAAAAATAATCCCGGGCAAGGTCTTCTTCTCCACCGCGATAGTGATCTGCATCTGAATGCTTATTGTGATTCAGATTGGGCTACGTGTCCATTAACTCGTCGTTCTGTTACGGGTTACTTTATTATGTTGGGTATGTCTCCTATCTCCTGAAAGCAAAGAAGCAACCAACAGTCTCTCGCTCTTCCGCTGAAGCTGAATATCATTCGATGACTACTAGAAGTTGTGAACTTATGTGGCTTAAATCTTTACTTAAGTCCCTTGGTGTTTCAAATTCCAAACCAATGCGGTTGTTCTGTGATAGTCAAGCTGCTTTACACATTTTTGCCAACCCTGTTTTTCATGAACGGACAAAACACATTGAGATTGACTGTCATTATGTGCGCGATCAAATTCAAGCCGGGCATATTACCACCTTCCATGTCCACACTAATGAACAACTCGCTGTCATTCTTACTAAGGCTCTCAGAAAGCAACAATTCCAGTTCCTACTTCGCAAGTTGGGCATTCGAGATCTACATGCACCAACTTGAGGGGGAGTATTGCGATTATTAAATGTGATGATTTAGGAAATAAATATCATACTTGATGTGCTTAATTAAGGTTCCTATGGTTAAGGAAATAGGTGCAATATTGGCGGTAAATAATTGTCCTTATGAAGGCTCCTATGGTTTAGGAAATGGTTATAATTTTAGATGTAAATAGCAGTCCTTATTTGATTCTTATGTATTAGGAATGTTATTGTATATTTGGCTCTGTATAAAGCCTCGTAGGTTAATGAGAAAAGCAAGATCTTCTTTCACAAATTATTCTTTCAAGGACCAATTGAGCTGTCATTACCTGTGAGATCAATTGTTGCTTTTCCATAGGGGGTTGGAGTTTGTATCACAGTTTTGCCCGTGGAATGTGCGTGCTTTTGGTGCATGAGGAGATGTTGGTTCTCAAGGGTATGCTTCATGTGATCCATGCTGGCTGACGGGGATGTCACGGTCTTTTCTAACTCATGCATGCCATCATTTTTGGAGCAAGTTTAGTGCCTGCAATGGTGGAAGGTTGGGTTGCAGGTAAAATTAAATTGTTAAGAGTTAACACGATGTATGCAAAAAATGGAAGGAGATAAAAGTTAAGAGGAAAGGTCCCACCCATGCCTGGAAATAATTTCACATTTTAAAAGCCCCTTGATTACTTTCCCAAATGGCTTCTACGATCCCTCCCCATTAATGCCTCTGCCATGCCCACTCTCTTTGGAAGCTAAAGGTGGCCGCACTTTTCGGTAATATATGCCTTAGTTGTGTCCCGCCGCTAGTCATTTCTGTCCTGCTGTCGCATGAGATTTTGGCTTCGTGCATGCATCATAATACAAGTATATATGATATCAATAGGAATTTCTTTGTGTAATGCCATTAAATTATAGTAAATAACTAATAATCACTTAAATAGAGTTAATAATATTGAGGCAAATGAGAGCATGGTTTAGCTTCATATCAAATAAACAAAATATATGTTGATGTAGAAATAGCATATGATTAATGGCTCTCATTTCTGGGCTTAAATTTTAGGTTGAATTATTGATGAAGATTGATCGCGTCGTACTTGAGAGATATACGAGATCAGCATTTTTGGATCGTTAGATGGACGATTGGAGTTTATGATTGTGTCAGGCTCATTTTTCTTCATTTTTTCATGTAATCTGATCGGTCGATTTGGGTCATCAGATCATTTAACCTAATCTCCCTCTATATCAAGCTATCAACCGGTTAGGGTAAGGGATCAAGAGCTTGATTTTTTTTTCTAGAGACCACTCGATCCCACTCTCGGTGCGACGCCGAAGGCCCACGCCTCCGGAGGCCCGACTCCTTTGTCCCGCCACTTTCCATTGGTTTTCTAGTAGCCGACGAGCCATTCTCCTGCAGGTCCAGCTTTCGACAAGTCATCCCCAGCCCATCACTGACCATCCCAGCCATGAGAATTCCCGCCATCGCCTCCTACACCTTCCTCTAGTTGTGTCCGAGCCTCTTGCCATCTTCCTGGTCCTCCTCGACCCATTCTGCCTCCTACCCGTTGATGGGAACCACTACCAACCGCTGGATTCCCTCCCTCCTATCTAGTCGTTGAATTTCCCTCTCTCCCATCCAACCACTGGATTTCTCAGTTCCCCTCCCCTTAGCCTCCTTTCAGTCCCTCCACAACTGCCCCACAACCTCCCTGCACCATCTACAATTGCCGCCAATCCTCACACAACCACCAAACTACCTCCCAATATGGAAATTAGTCCTCATATGACCCATATCTGCTTCGAGCAGCCGCCATACAACAATTTTCCCGTACTTTGTGTCTGATGTCGGTGTATTAGTGAGTTTCTATTGTTTGTTTCATTTCTCGCATCATATGAATGCGCTTATATTCTTAGTGAAAACTTACTTTTAATTATTTTGATTCTTTTAATCATGGCTTGTGCATTTAATTAGCACATAATTTCAGTACTTTCAATCAATTTGTAATCATTTTTTATTTGCTTAATTTGAACACGTGGTTAATTGCAATTAAATGTGTAAGTTAAGTGTTGTTTAATTACATGCATGTCAGAATTATTCGCTTGGTAACTCATGAGCATTACATTAGAATTTAGGGTTAGCTGTCATAACAGTGGCGGTTCTAGAAAATTTATAATGGGGGTGCAAAGTTTTTTTTTGAATGTGTCATTGGGTTCTCAAAATTTTAACATGGGGGGTCAGTTATCAACTTCCTTCAAATTTTTTTTTTGAACGTTTTCATCTTATCGGAGTTGTTTCTTCCTCATATGGGCACACCATTTTTGACGTATAAGTAGTCAAAATTCATTGACTCGACGAGAGGAATCCAAATACACTAAACATTTTGAAAAATAATGAGGGGGGGGGGCAGTGTCCCTCGGGCCCCCCTCTGGATCCTCCCCTGCGTCTTAAGTTCATCTTGTTGCATGTTTGCATTCATCCGCGCCTTCATTTTAGGGTTCGTCGTTGGTTCCATTACATTCATCATGGTTGCTTGCATTTCATCTGGGGTTTAGGGCTTCGAGCGCTGCCACCCTATAAATCGTTTTGCGTCGGTTATGAGTTTGGTCACTGGTATATTTCGTCCTACTTTGGCTCTTCTTGTTTGCCCTTCTCTCATACAAGTGGCACCTTCAAGTCTCCTCTTGATCGAGAAACCAATATGGCTGAGTGTGCTACTGGCGTATGATACTTGAGAGGGAGTACTGAGGAACAATTCGGCATTGTTGATATAGAAACATCATGTTTTTGGTCACTGCTTTATCCCTGCCTCAATTTCTGCTTCCTAACACATGATACATTAATGACTTATTCACAGAACGAGAAGAAGCTAAAGGAGGCGTTGGTGTTTGCGAATGCGTGCGGCGCGATCACGGTGACGGAGAGAGGAGCAATTCCAGCATTGCCCACCAAAGAAGCAGTCCTCGACTTCATTGCCAAAGCCAATGAGCCGCCACAGTGCTGTGTTATTTCCTAAGCTCCAACACAGCTTGCAAGTATTTCAGTTTTTCGGAAGATTAAGGCTCCGTTTGAGGTGACTTATTTTCAGCGGTCAAGTGGTTATCATCTCATGAAGCGGGCCTAAATAAGTCCCCCCAAACGATGCCTAAATATTTTTGAATTTGTATCCGATGAAACCTGCAAAGAGACGGGTGAGAATTCTCAGATCGGATTCTTCTCCTGCGTCATCTTCTATATTTGGAAGAGAGGGAGATTCTTTTTTGTGCTTCCTTTTTTTTTGGAATAAACTGCTGCTATTAATTTATTTTTTTAAGAATATTTCTGTGAATGTTTTTGCTACTCCACCTGTGGCTAAATGAAATGGCTCTTCTGGACCGCTGAATTTAGAATGAGTTCTAAAATTATTATAAAATTATGTTTATGAAATGTTTTGACATTATACTGTCTTAAATGGAAATAAATCCTAGGTGTTCATTTCCAACACACACTCACAAATCTAAGCACCCATCCTGATGGGCTCGATGGGACACACATCCTGACGGGCTTGATACTCTTGGGCGGGCTTAGCCGCCATCCTGATGGGCTCCGCCTGCAGAAACCGTGCTCTTTGCTCGCACCTCACTGTCGCAAAAAAGTGCGAGCAGCGACAAATGGAATATGTCGCGATAATGACGTTCTAGCGGTGAGCATGATTTTATACGGGCGGAGCCTGGCAGGAAACTAGCGGAGCCCGATAGGATGCGGACGAAGCCTGCCTTAGAGCATCGAGATTGGGCGAAATCCGTGCGAATATGCTCGTATAATATTATACTAATATATTTTAATATATATATATATATATATATATATATATATATATATATTATATTTGTATATATATATATATATTTTAAATTTCGTAATATGTATATAAAAAATAAACATTAAAATAGACACGCACACACACATCGTCCTGTAAAATAAAAAAAAGATTAGTAAATATCAGGTGGATCATAAGATATTTAACAATAAAATATATTAAAAATTAGTCATGATATATTTGTTTCAAGCATTAAATCAACTAACCGTAATAACTTTGTTGCGGCCAAGCTCGATGTTTCGGTTGGACCGGATTAAATTAGACCGTCTTAGTTCACGGGATGGTCGAGCGCGCTCACAGTCACAGAGAAAGAAAAGCTAACAAGATAATTTTTTTGACGTGAAAAATCCGTCAACTAGGTGAAAATTACGTGGTCGGATCTCTGCCGACCAAACCTCTACTAGATCTGAGAACTGTTACATGACTTTTTCAAGAACTCTAGTATGACAGGCCAACTCTCGTTACAAATATTGGGGGGGGGGAGAGAGAGAGAGAGCTCGGAGGGTGACATGTCACCGTTCACATAGCTAGTTATTTCTGCGTGTGTTGTGGGGAGCTATTCGATCGTTGTATTCCGGAGTCCTCTGATAGTTTTTGGAGGCGGGAGTAGCTTGTTGCGCTCGTTCTGATGTCTAGAGCTTGAAGCTCGGGGGCGCGCTCAGTGCGCCTAATCCTTTACGTTTTTGTCTCTGATTATCTTTTGGAGAAGCGTGGTGCGATTGTCTTATCAGTGGATGGAGCGTTTACTCTTGAGCGCGTGGGATGCTTGTTGGCAGAGAGCGCACAAAGGAGTTTGCTGGAGGAGAGGGCGCGAAGCGCTAGATGGTAGAGAACACGCGGGGTGCTTGCTGGTGGAGAGCGCGCATGACACTTGTGGGAGGAGAGCGCGCATAGCTCTTGCTGGTAGAGAGCGCGCATGATGCTTATTAGAGGAGAGCGTGCGGAGCGCTTGCTGGTAGAGAGCACGCAGATCGATTGCTGGTAGAGAGAGCGCGGAGCGCTTGCTGGTAGAGAGCGTGCAGAGCACTTGTTGGAGGAGAGCGCACAGAGTATTTGCTGGTAGAGAGTGCGTAGGGCGCATGTTCGAGGAGAGCGCGTGGATCGCTTGTTGGAGGAGAGCGCGCAGAGCGCTTGTTGATAGAGAGCGCTCGGGGCGCTTGAAGGGGAGAGCGTGTGAGGCGCTTGCCAGAGGAGAGCACGCGGGGAGCTTGCCAGAGGAGAGCGCGCATGGCACTTTGCCAGAGGACAGCGCGCACAACGCTTGTTGGAGGACAGCGCACAGAGCGCTTGTTGGTAGAGAGCGCGCAGGAGCATGCAAGGAAGAGATGCGGGCAAGGAAGAGGCACACACGAGAGAGTGTAAGGATGAGAAGTGCGTGAAAGTGCACTGGGTGGCGGAGAGCGCGGGGCGCGTGAGGAAGATATGCGCGCAAGGAAGAGGCGCACAATGAAGATATGCGCTCGAGACCGTGCAAGGAGGCGGCGCGCGTGGGAGCGCATAAGGAAGAAAAGTGGAGAAGAGAGAAATTCCGTAGGAGGATTTTCCGGGCAAAGAAGATGAAGATCTTCAAAGGAGACTTCCAAAACGAAGAAGATCTTTAAGGAGTGCTTGAAGATCTTTGAAGGGGGAGAAGGAAATGAAGAAGATGAATGAAGAAGGAAAGAGAAAATCCGTATGAGGATTTTCTAGTTCAGGAGAGAATGAGAAATAAAAGAGGACTTGTGACCCTATTTATAGGTTTCATGGGTGGTTATGACAGTTATGCGGCTATCCGCAACCCATAACCATCATAATCGCTATTTATAGTCCGGTTTTTTGACGCATTATGCTCATTATTTTATAATTTACTAGACGCAGCCCAATTTTATTTTTGGCTACGCATTTTCCCAACTGCGGGAGATCATGCAGGCAATTACGTTAATGGTGAAGATAATATTGAACGGGCGGTAAGTCTAACCCCTATCGTTCTTACTGAGTTCTTTGTTTTGTTAATGGTGAAGATAATATTGAAATGGATAAGGAAAATTTGCTGCCATGCTCTCCAGAATGTGTCATGCTGATGCAAACCCTAACAAGCTTCTAAAGAAGAACTTGTCGTCTCAATACAAGTTCTTGGCAGATATTGTGGGAAAAGTGTTGCTTGGGAAACACACTCCTCATGATATCATTTCCAGGCATCAATTTCTTTTGATGAGTGCCTTGGTAAATCAGAAGGCAGTGAATTGGGCTACAATTTTGTTTGAGTTGATAAAGAAGAAAACAAATAAGAGAGAAGTCTCTCTTGACAAACTACTAGGGATTTTTCTCACTGAAAAATGCCCTGAACTGTTGACATCCCCAACAATATTTATTAATGCTTCCAAGAGGCTGACCCCAGTTCTTTTTTGGAAAGTGGGAGAGGACCATCTCCAGGCCCTCCAGGGCTCCCTCCTCCCATAGGGCATCTGAGGACACAAGGACTGTTTCAGTCACTCATCACCCTAGGGAAGATGAACAAGAGATTCCTCCTCCTCCATCTCCATCTCTAGCTAGACCATCTTCTCCTCTGCAACATCAACCAACTCCACCTACAAGCCCTCCTCCATCTCCTCCTCTAGTATCTCCATCACCAACTTATCTAGAGGAGATCCCTTCCACTACCATTTCTATCCAAACCTCACCCACCTTTGATCTTAACATCCTTCACCAACTCCATCTCATTCTCCTTCTCCATCTCATTCACCATCTCTTTCAATTCATGCACCTTCCCCCCATCCAAAACCTATGGATATCCCTGAATCAGCCATTCCTCCTACCACTTCCACCATCTGTACAACATGTGGACAATCCACCTCTTCTCTACCATCCACATCTTCTGACCCATCTGCTCTCATTGCTCTTCTGACCCCTACCATCAAAACTATTATAGAGGATGCCATTGCACCTCTCCTAGCTTCCATCAATTCCATTGTTGCCTCGATCTCTGGCCCTTCTTCATCTAGGGGCCTGACAGCAGACATTACTGCTACCAGGCAGGGGGAGATGTCCAGTGAAGAAGTTCCCTCTCCTCCAATAGTTGCAGCAGCAGAGGCAGCTACAGTTTTATCAGTTGCAGATACAGTTTTGATAGATGTAGAGCTTGAGACTTTTTTGACAGATGATCCTTTTGACCCTTTGGAAGTAGAGGTTCTTTCTGTTGTACATACTATCAATCCTTCATGGGAATTGTCTGCTTTCCTAGATCCTTTTTATCTTCTTTATAACTCAATTCTTTCATTTGTTACACCTCGGTATTGTACAGATATTGTGTGTTATACTGTTCCAGTGAGCACAGATACTTTGCAACAGTTTCTTCAGAGTTTTTCAGCTCCAGTGCTTGAGCTTTCTGCAGCTCTAGAGGCCGAGCCTATCAGCATGGCTGAGGTTGAGATTTCAGAGCCCAAGGCTTTCTCTCCTCCAACCTATGTCTGTTCTACTTCTCCAGTCCCCGACTTGGAAGAAATTATAGCTGCTGATATAGCTGAAGAACTTTCAGGTTCAGTTCCAAAAGAAGTAATTGCAGAGATTGATGATTTGTATGATAATCCTCAAGGATCTTCTGATGATGATCAAGTTGAGGATTCAGATTCAGATGACAGTAAAAAGAAGAAAATGCCTAAGAAGAGGAAAGCTCCAGTGAAGGCAGTGCCAAAGTCTAATTCTCAAGATGACATCCCTTACTTTATCAGGCACAACATTACTCTCACTCCAACAACTCCTCACTGGATGAAATTTTCTAAGAATGAGTTGAAGGCTCAAAAGAAAAGGAGAAAGACTGGTTCCTCCCCTGTCAAAGTTTTCAGGAAAGATCCACCTCTTCCTCCTCCTCCTTCAGCAGAGATCTTATACCCCTCAATCTCACAGTAGACCATCCAGGTCTTACTCTAGGGGTTATTCAAGAGGGAGAGGTCGACAACATGATCAGGCTGACAAAGAAGACATTTCAGATTTCAGCAGGAAATTCAGAATTCCTGGAAAGTTCAGTGAAGTAAGACCTCCTCCTAACCTTTATGACAGTCAGTCCCAGAAATTAGCAACAAAAACAAAGTTTCAAGAACAATCAATTAAGCATAGGAAGCATCAGAAGATTTTTCTTGATTAAGAAGAAGATACATCACAGTATGAATCTGAGCTAGATCCAAATTTCAGGATGGCTAGGTTTCATGAACTGATTGCTCTCTCCCAGATGAATAAAGCTAGAGAAGAAGGAGCTGACCCTTCTCAATTATCAACAATGTCTAAATACAGGGAGAAAGAGCTTGAAAAATTTGTTGTAGATAAGAATATTTTTGATGATAATGCTTACATGCAGGTTCACCCTGAGGCAGTTGTTCCCAGAGCAGCATCTCTAAAGATTCTTCGTGAAGCTGACTTAAAGATGTCAAGACAACAAGCAACAGATCCTAAAAGAAAAATTGAATTTTCTAAGTCAGCTCCTGACTAGTCTTAGAACTCTTTCATTTCTTTTGTTTATATCTCTTTCTATAAATATCTATTGAATACTTTTTATATTCATGACAGATATGTTTACTTAGATTTGTTGTTGTATTCCTTTTTTTTTATTTTATTTAATGACCTCACCAAAATAAGGGGAGATTGTTGGACCCATAGTTTGGATTTGGGCTAGGTTCACTAATTTAGGATGTATCAGACCCACATTGTATAGCCAGGGTCTAGTCTAGTGTCTTAGGTGTCAGTTAGGTCAACATCTCAGTAAGACAAGATCAAGACATCAGAGACTTAGAAGACAGCAGAGACTGAACTAGGCAGAAATTGACTAAGTGAAAAGAGCTCAACGATCTTCGTTCTGCGTTCGATGATCTCAGAATTAATCTCTTAATGCTGAGATCGACGATTGCTAAACTTAGTTCGACGATCTCTGATCTACTTTTAGGATTGAGATCGACAATCAACCATCTCAATTCGATGATCTTGAAGCCCAGTTTGGAAAGCAGAATTTCAGTTCTTCGATCACAGGGCTCAGCTCAACGATAAAGGATGTTTGAGTTCGACGTTCACAGAACCAGATCGACGATAACTGCCAGATCAACCATTATTCTTTGCAGTTATTGTTTTCCTTTATTGACTGAATATTTTATTGCTTATATAACTCTGAGTAATTGATGCATATATTCTCTGAATATAGCCATTCCTTGGCAAGCATTAATTACTGGTATTTATAGATTTATTATTCAGCTATTCATGGGACAGTTAGGGAAATGAATTTAATTCCCTTATAGCCGTTGCACAAGTTCCCATAATTTCGGACGTCAATCAAGGTGTGCCAGTTCGAATTCAGATTGGATTATTCAAAAGGAATGATACACAGTGAATCAATATACAGGAAAATACAAAAACATACAGACATTTACACAGAGCATACAAGACTGACAAAGAAGAACAATTTTTCAGTTCTTCACACAAGTGTTCTTCCAGGAAGCAAGATGAGACATTCTTCACAATCAGTCTAAGCTTTTTGGAAATCAAGACCTACACCCTGAGCAAGGCTTTGGATTCCTGAGCCATTCAAGATCACAGGACAAGCCTTGACATCATCAGGATCACTCTCAAGTCTTCTCTCATTTGTTTGAGAACAGAGAAGACTACTCAAATTTTACTTTCCCCCACTATATGCAGGGTTCTTACTCCCTTCAAAATTAATTCTTGGTTGCGAGGTCTCCTGATCAAAAGACTTCAGTGGTTTTCAGGCACCTGATCAAAAGCCAGAAGGGTTGCAATATCTTCGTGGAAATAGATATTATTTGGTGGTAGTCACCTGATCAAAAACCTGAGAGTGATTCCTACCAGGGTGATAGAAGAGTGGATGTACCCATATTTGGGGAACCACTATAAATTTCTTGTATCGTCTGGTTGCTCATTTTCTTCTTGCTGATTGCTGTGATAATTAGAATAACATGTATATTTTCTTTTATTTATTTATTATTGGTATCACTTATATTTTAACTCTGATATAAAAGTTAAAACTGCTAAAAAGTTTTAATACTCTATTCACCTCCCTCTTGAGTAGATCTGAATAACCTATCTCTTTCAGAGACTCTTGGCCGGCGATGACCATGTTTGCCCGAAGGAATTCGGCCGGCCGCCAGCAAAAGGCCGACCGAGGGGAAGGGGAGGCCGCCCCTAAATAGGGCAGGCCGATAGAGGACGGGAGAAAAGCCGCCCCTGATAGGGGCTGCGGTTGTCCTAGGATGGGCGACCAAATGGCCGCTCGTACTGGGAGAGAAAAATGCCGCCCCTGATAGGGGAGGCTGGCAAAGGACGGGAGACCAAATGTTTGCCTGTCCTATGCTAGAAGAATGTTGCACTTGACTGGGGCGGCAGTTGGCAGAGGTCGGGCATCCAAACGACCGCTCATCCTGAGCGAAAGAAGGGCCTCCTCTGTTAGGGGTGACGGTCAAGGATGGGCGGCCGAATCAGTCGCCCATCCTTGGCACCAGAGAAAGAAGAGGGAGGGGGCGAAAGGGCTGCCCTCACCAGAAAAACCGATAGCCCGACCAGAGCAGTGAGGTAGCGTGCAAAAGCTCGATGCCATCACTGCACTCTGCCAAAGATGCGCGCGCGTAAGTGCACGTACGCAAGATGGAACTACGCGTAGGTGTGCATCCTGCCTGCGTGTGGGGCCCAAGGATGCGTGTGTGCCTATTCTTATCACGCGCATTACTGCGCGTGGTTAGGCGGGGGTGCGCCCGCAAAGCTCTTCGGTCGTTTGAACGACCATGCGGGAGAGGGATCCACACACAGTTACGCGAGCGTGACTGGCGGGTTGGCCTGCACTTATTGACCCCTCGGTTTAGTCGAACCCATTCAGGGGTACCCCATCATTTGCCCCCAAGTCCTCGCAGCTTCGAGGCGAAGCGAATGAAGGGCAGGGAATTTTACTCGAGAGTCTGTCTTGTTGTGTAATGATTTGCAGTAGCATGCACATGACAAAACACATGAGTGGTGCGAAGGGTAGAATGTGTGAAGGGTGCTTTGAATGCTAGGAGTGACATGCACAATTGGAGCATCGTGCATAAAGCGCGCTGGGCGTAATATGTATGGGTCGTAGAGCACACAATTGTGGAGTGCATACGACAAGTGAGTAGAGAGCAATGTGTGTAGTGTGCGGGCGGGGCCCAATATGCATGGTGTACGTGTGGGGCGCAACGTGTGTGATGTGCGTGCAAGGTACAATGAGCACCGTGCATGTGAGGTGCAATGCTCATGATGTGCGCAACATTGCATGGGGTATACTTTGTGCATTTGTCGCATAATGTTAGTGAAGACTTGAGCAAATTGCCTGTGGTTTTCCTATGCATGTGGGCAGAGCCCCATTCTAGTCTAGTTCTTTTTTCTATAGGAATCGCACAGTCGTGCGTTTTTCTTCACGCACGATCGACGCGATCGTGCGTTGCCTATAATTTCGTTTTCCGGTGCTCTGCCAACGGTTGTGCGATTTTCTCGCGCACAAGGTGTTTAGCCCGTGCGTGACCAAATCACACGACCCCCACTTTTTTTCTAAAATTTTATCAAATTATTTCCCATGCATTTTCTTCACGCATGGTTGGATTCAACATTGCGCGAAGCAAAACACATGATCTCTCTCTTTGCCTGGATTTTCAGCATTCCGTCCCCGCCTGTGCATTTTGTTCTCGCATGGCCTGTTTTGCTCGTGCGTGTTCAAAATCGCACGGTTGGTTCTTCTTCTAGGCTGGGTGATTCTGCACTGTAATTATCGCACGTGGAACGCACGGTCGTGTGTTCGACCGTGTGTTCCTTATTTTCTGTCTGGGTATTATTTAAGCCGCACGATTTGCCCTATGTGAAAAGAACTTCATTTTAACCACTTTCGAGCTCCATTTTTGCGCCATTCCGCCGCACCACCACCGCCCATCATCCTGAGGTACTCCGACCACATTTTTGTTGCAAATCTCAAGCTAGAGCTTTCTCTCGGCCTCCTCCATCATTCACAAGCATCCAACCTTTGTTTCGTGAGATTTCTCGCTGCACTCAGAGATTTCTCCGGTGAAGAACATGATCAGAGACTATTGATGAAGAATACGGGTAACGTGGAAGAAGGTTACAACTCTTCTAGACCCCGGATAACAGTCAAAGCCCGAACTCAGAAGGGGATTGACAACCCTCGACTCCGACCATGAACCTTTAATGAGTCTTTGTGCATCGGTTGTATTCTTTCCTCCTCTTCATTTGTAGTAAACTTGTCTTAGTTTATTTTGATGTTTTTTCATGGTTGTATAAACCCTAATTTTCATTAATGCTAACTTAAATGTCTATGTGTCCGCTCTATGATTTATGCATGTGAGGAGTGCACTCATTTCAGCTTGTCACCCCCGCCATTGTATGTGTCGCACTAACAATTGCTTGTTGCATGCGTTGCAAAGAGGTGCTTGCGACCCTCATCCATTTCCCTCTATTAGCCTACGATTCCATCCAACCTAGCGAGGCAGTGAAGGCGAGCCACACTTTTAATTTAGTTGCTCTCGTTCGAATCGCTCCGCAAAACAAAGCCCTAAATTTCTTTGCCTTTATAATTAATTCTCTAAGCAATTGAATCACACACCCACTCTGTGTTGCTCAAGAGATCGATTCTTAGGGATATCCTCCCATTTTATATTACTTGAGCGACCGGTGCACTTACCGAACCTGTATCAAATTTTTGGCTCCGTTGTCGGGGAACACAAGCGTGTGTGAATATTTGGTTTAGAGAATTAGTCATGGCTGACAGTTGTTTTGAGATTCCTGCAGATTTAGTGTACTTTATCTCTCAAGGGAAACTATTAAGTGGCGCCCCTGGCGAAGATGCGTTGTCACATTTATAGGATTTCTTGAAGTTAGCAACACATTTCAGCATACGAGATTAAGATTCTGTTATTCACATTTTCTTTGACAGGGAAGGCGCGGATTTGGTACCGGGAAATTCAGACTAATCCAATGCATTCCTGATGCAATGTGGAAGATGAGTTCCTAGCAAAATTTTATTAGCGCAGACACTTATTTGAGATGCATCGCAGGCTGTTGTTGTTTAATATGGAACAAAAGGAAACTCTGTTGGAAGCTTGTGAAAGATTCCTCCTACAAAAATTCTGCTTTGCGCACACCCTTTCTGAGCCAGCATGCCCCCAGATATTTTACTTTGTGGTTTTGGCTTGTTATATATCATATTTCGACCTAGCGGCGGGGGATCTCTGCTAAGTAAGTCAAGTTCTGACGCATGACAGATTGTGGACAGAATCTTAGCACAAGCAAGATGTGGCACCAACTATTGTGGATTTTGGTGCTGTGAATGTGTAAGACTCCCCTCCCGATACACAAGACACAGTCGAGGGGAATCTTAAGCCCAAAACAGTCGCCTTGCGGTAACGCCGACACATGGGTTGACCGATATTACAAGATGTCTATCCTGCCGGCTAAAACCAATATCATCCATACCAACCCAACATAAAGAATATAAAATAGAATTTAAAACCCACACAAGTATATAGTCCAAACAAAGTACAAAAGAAACAAGAAGAAATAACTACTTCTATAATATCAGAGTACACAAATTGCCCAAAGGGCTACAAAGTGAATCTCTGAAAACTCACATCCGTAACTGACGACAGCGATGGTATCATCGTATCAGGCCCTGTCACCCTGGCTTGGCTGTCCTCTTGCATAACCTGCGGATGCTGCTCTATCTGTTGGGTTTTTCTCCTAAAATAGAATATATAGCAACCGTTAGTCATAAAGACTAAGCGCCTATCACATCCGCTCCCCCAGCGACTCTTAGGCATCGAACGGAGAAAAGTAGAGGGTACAATATATATAAACAGTAATAACAAGTAGGTGGTATATCTCTACATATCATGAGTGGTAATAACAACATTATATAACATCATTATCAACATTCTACTCCAACAATTAAATAGAGTATATGTAACACCCCAAAAAGACCCAAAAGACTCAAAATAAGTTTTGAGGTACAGGAAATTTTACACGGCCTGGGACACGGGCGTGTCCCAGGTAGGGCTGTTAACAAATAGTATAGTTCGTGAATAATTCGAGATTCGATTCGTGAAGATTCGATAAATATTCGTAATTTTCGAATTCGAATCCGGATTCGAATCCAAAATCGAATTCGAATAATTTTCGAATCCGAATCCGAATAAAATTATCCCTATTCGAAGTATTCGCGAATAGTTCGCAAATAGTAAAATTACTTAAATAAAAATATATATATTTAATAAAATTATATATTTAATTATTCTTAATAGAAAAAATCGAATTCGAATTCGAATCCGTGTTCGAATCCGAATTCGAATCTTAATTCGAACCCGAATTCGAATCCAGCATTTCATATCGAATTCGAATCCGAATCCGAACCCGAATATTCGAACGAATCCGAATCCGAATCCGAATCTCTGCATTATATGTGAAATTTGGATTCGATTGAAGAGATATTCGATTCGATTCGGTTCGTGAACAGCCCTAGTCCCAGGGCGTGTCGGGGGTACACGGCCTGGGACACGGGCGTGTCCCAGGGCGTGTTCAGGTTAGTCGACGCTCGATAGTCGACGATGGTCGAGCCCGGGACACGGCCATGGACACGGGTGTGTCCCAGGGCGTGTCGCGCAATTAAATTTCGAAATAGCCTATTCGAGTCAGAAAAGTACACGGCCTTGAACACGGCAGTGAACACGGGTGTGTCAGGTCGGACACGGGCGTGTCCGATACCATGTACCTACCCGTGTACTGGTTGCAGCTCGTTGAGACAGGATTGACACGGGCGTGTCTCAGGATTGACATGGGCGTGTCAGCTTCGACACGGGCATGTCGATGGCCGTGTTGTTCAGTCGGTTCAATGCAGCGTGTGCCGCTTAAGGGTACACGGCCTGTGACACGGGCGTGTCACAGGCCGTGTCAGCCAAAAAATGGGTTTTTGGGCAAATCGTGGCCGTTCAGATTTCTCTCTTTGGATCCAAGGGCTCAGGTGATTCCTGGCTGGATTAACTTCATGAAGGATTGATGAAGATTCATTCTTCATTTTGCTTAAGGAAGAGAGAAAGAGAGAGGAGGAAGAAGAAGGAGGAGGAGATCAAGCCACCGGCGGAGTTCCCGTGGTCCGATTCGTGATCCGAAGCCGGCGTTGTGAAGGCGAGGCTGCTGCGGTTCTTTCTCACCGGCTAGTTTTCGATGGCTCCGAAGAGATCGACAAGGGTAACGATCTCCCTTCTTGGACATGTGAAGTCCTTCTTTTCTGCATTGCATAGGGAAAACCCTTCCCCGCGAGTGTGCGGTGGGTTGTGGTGTCCCTTGGGGTAAATATGTGAAGTCCCCCTTGTTAGAGGCCGGAATTGGAGTACGGCTCTAGGCATGCTGTGTGAAGCCCATCTGGACGTGGTATGGATTGGTGATGCTTGTTTGCATATCGGAGAAGGCTCCGTGATTATGGCTTGTGATGCCTTGTTCCTACCTGTTGCTTGGTGCGGCAGGAAGTACTGGACGATGTCCAGGAAATGAAGAGGGTTGGATGCAACTCTTGTGGCCGTGCGTTGCCACTTTATGAGCGGTTGAGTCATTGGGCTGCAACCCGGTGAAAAGGCAGATTGCCGAACAGGAAAGGTGAAACCGACCCGCGCCTATAAATAGCCATGGATACTTCCGTATTCGAGGTAGCACGGCAACTTGAGCAACGGGGGATGGCTGATCCGTACCTGCGTTAGGTCCGTCCGACTTGGAAGCCTGGTTATAGGTTTTGTTGGAGCGCCTAATGAGAGTCTTAGGCCCGCGCGCCAGAAAGACTAGAATGCTCAAATACCGTGTAGACGGTTGTGTTGACCCTGGTATTCCGATACACCGAAAATGTGCCCTGAGTGCACGGACTGTCGGGCCGTGTGGCCGATAGTTGTGATGGCTTGAATGTGCCTGCGCGCACATAGTTGCTATATGATGCCATGCTTTGCAGGGAAAGAATGCTGATGCCCCGAGAAAGGGGTAAGATTGTTATAATTGGGTTAGCTGAATGCTGACCGTTGCATTGTTTGCCACCGGTTGGGTGGATTGTTCCCGTGCAGGTGCTGGCGAGCCAAGTGGTAAGTGAAGGGCTGAAGCCCTACTGCTGTTGTTACTGCTGCTGTGGCTAGCCCTTGAAGGCTAAGAGAATGTTTTTTCTTTTACTCATGTATGGCCGGCCTGCGCGCCGAGGTTTGTAAATCATGTTGTAAAAAGAGGAACTGTAAGTCCTTAAGGCCAAACTCTATGTATTTGGGCACATTCCGTTATATATATAAAGGTGGTTTATATATTGGACATTCCTGGTTAGAGTTCAAATTATTACTTAAAGCTTCCGCTAGAATGCTCTGAGTTAGGATTCGTGGTTGGTTTGGTATTATCCTGTGACCTCACCGTCTGTTTGTGGCATATAGTGTGGGGCCCCGGCCGGACCTTCTATTATACGTCATCTAACGGATGGGGTCGTTACATTTTGGTATCAACTTCGTTCGGTCTTCCTCTATCGAATTCGTGGACGAATTCTTTTATGGGGTGGCGAGCGCGTGTTTATGCGCCCTGCTGTAACGCTAATGAACTCTGGAATGTCCACTAAGGAATGTACAAAATTTTGTTTGAGGAATCTGCGCGTTCCTTTTTGTGTTGTTTTGCTTGCATACGTTCGCTAATGTGTGTCTTGTCCACCTATAGGTGACGCGTAGTGGTGCTGGGAAGTCTGAGCCCCAGCGTTCTGATGAGAGTGTAGCACCAGCTGAGGTGCCCACACCTCCTCCATCTGCGGAAACTATTCGTTTAGTTGCTGAGGCTCTCTTTGCCATGATTCAGCCGACCGGGCAAGCGCAGCCGGCAGTCGAGCCAGTTCGTGTTGTTGTAAGACCCGAGCCGATTGAGGCTGTAGATCCACGAGCAGCTGACCGACAGTTGAAGCAATTCATGAGCTTCAGTCCTCCTACGTTTGCGGGAATGGGATCCCCAACGCAGGCGGAAGATTGGTTGTCGCGTGTCAAAAGGATAATGACAGCGATCAGGGCGGAGGAAACTCTAAAGGTCACCTTGGCCACCTTCATGCTTGAAGGAGAGGCGCGGTTGTGGTGGGACGAGGTTGAGCTACATCATTTGGCGGGCAGGCAATTAACACAAGTGTCGATTGAGGAGTTCTCTCGAATATTTCTGGCAAAACATGTCCCAGCGGCGCAACGCATTGCTATGGAAAATGAGTTCCAACGGTTAAAGCAAGGGGAAGATAGCGTGGATATCTACTTGCATGAGTTTACCAGGTTGGGACGGTATGCGGGTACAATCTTCGCGGATGACCAAAGGAAAACGAATCGGTTCTATGAAGGATTGCGGGATGAGTTGCGATTCCTGCTTTCGAGTTCAGTGAGCCAAGGGTTTCAGGCATTGGTTGATACTGCGTGTGCGTTGGAGAAGGACATGCGGCGGGTGCAAGGGAGCAAGGGCTTAGTTGTGTCAAAGCCAGAGGTACAAGCACCTCGCCCGAGCAAATCGTTTTACCAGAAGAAAGGGGGCAAGAGGTCCAAGCCGTCTGGGCAAGTGACTACGACCGTTGTGTCGGGAGCGACATCAAGGCCGGATTCTCGTACATGCTATAACTGTGGCCGGGTGGGGCATATAGCTCGTGACTGTCGGGTTGTTCAGCCCAAAGGGGATAAGAAGACGGGTGCGTCGTATGCTGAGAAGGGCAAAGCGGTGGTTGATTCCTCTGCGTCTCAGGCACAGCCCCGAATATATCAGCTTGGCCAACAGGAAGCGATTAAGCAAAGTGACGTCGTCACAGGCTTTGTCCTGATTCGGAATAATTTGGCGAGAGCCCTGTTTGATACGGGTGCTTCGCATTCTTTTCTGTCTGAGGATTTCGTATCTCGCATTGGGGCACCAAGTCATGTGACGGTGGATAGTACAAGGGTGCTATTGCTGAATGGCTGTATGATGCTTGCGGATAGGGCTTGCGATGTGGTTGTGCAAATAGGAAGTCGGGATTTCGGTTTGAGTGCAGCTGTGCTACCGTTATCGGAGTTTGATGTGATCTTTGGTATGGACTGGCTCTCGGAGCAGCGTGCCTTTATTGATTGCAACTCCAAGGAGATTACACTGGGCCAGAATACCGGGCTTGTGACGAAGTTCACTGGTATGCGAGGAGTTGGCGGGACTCTGTTGTCTGCACTCCAAGTCGTCAATGCTGTTCGGAAGGGAGCGGAGTTATTCTTCACGCTAATTCAGGCTGTTGAGCCAAAGGCCAGTGTCGGTGAAGTACTAGTTGTGTCAGAGTTTGCCGATGTGTTTCCTAAAGATCTTCCTGGGTTACCACCCCAGCGGGAGATTGACTTCTCTATTGAGTTGGTGCCAGGTGCGAAACCTGTGGCCCGCTCTCCATATCGCATTGCGCCAAAAGAGATGGCTGAGTTGAAAGTCCAATTGCAAGAGTTGTTGGAGCAGGGTTATATACGCCCAAGTATGTCACCTTGGAGCGCGCCTGTTCTCTTTGTGAAAAAGAAAGACGGTAGCTTACGGTTGTGTATTGACTACCGCGAGTTGAATAAGCTGACGGAGAAAAACAAATATCCGATCCCGCGGATTGATGACCTCTTTGATCAGCTGGCAGGATCAACGGTCTATTCCAAATTGGATTTGAAGTCGGGATATTATCAGCTGCGGATTAGGGAAGGTGACATTCCCAAGACGGCGTTTAGAACACGCTACGGTCATTATGAGTTCACGGTAATGCCCTTTGGCCTATGTAATGCGTCTTCAGTATTTATGGACCTAATGCATCGAACGTTCCGAGAGTACTTGGATTTGTTTGTTATTGTGTTTATCGATGACATCTTAGTATACTCTCAGTCGAAAGAGGATCACGCAAACCATTTGCGGTTGGTTTTGCATACCCTGAGGAGGAATAAGCTTTTTGCCAAGTTCTCAAAGTGCGAGTTCTGGCTCTCTTCAGTAGCCTTTTTAGGCCATGTGGTAAGCGGAGATGGTATCGCGGTGGATCCGTTGAAGATAAGTGCCATCCGAGATTGGTCAGTGATGTCTTTAGTGGCCGAGGTCAGGAGCTTCCTTGGACTTGCGGGCTACTATAGACGGTTTGTGGAAAACTTCTCACGGATTGCTTTACCTCTGACCACGCTGACGAGAAAAGATCAAAAGTTCATTTGGACGCCGGAGTGCGCGCGAGCTTTTGAAGAATTGAAGAGTCGGTTGACCACGGCGCCTGTGTTGACATCGCCATGTGGTACCGATGGGTATGAGATCTATAGTGATGCTTCCGGGAGCGGCTTAGGCTGCGTTCTTCTGCAGTTTGGTAAAGTGATTGCTTATGGCTCGCGCCAGTTGAAAGTGCATGAGCGGAATTACCCTGTCCATGATTTGGAGTTGGCGGCGGTAATCTTTGCGCTCAAGTTGTGGCGGCACTATCTATATGGCGTGAAGGTGGATATCTATACAGATCATAAAAGCCTAAAGTATTTGTTGGATCAGAAGGATCTGAATATGCGACAACGAAGATGGATGGAGTTCCTTGGGGACTACACCTTCGAGATTCACTATACTCCCGGGAAGGGAAATGTGGTCGCTGATGCTTTGAGTCGAAAGATTCCGGTACGGGCAAGCTGGTTGCAGAGGCATGATCAGCGTTTAATCCAGGAATTGGAAACAATGGAGATATCGTGTGTTGACAAGGGTGCGTCAACCGATGCATGTTTGAACTGGACGGAGGTGCAATATGACCTTACCGACCAAGTTCGGCGAGCAACGGAGCTTGATGAAAGCCTCCAGCGCTATGCAAAAGATGGGCCGGATGACCAATTCTCTTGGGATAACGGATTGTTAAGAAGAAATGGTCGAGTGTGCGTCCCGAGTGTGGGTAAATTGAGGGAAGAGTTGATGTACGAAGCTCACTTTGCAAAGTACTCAGTTCACCCAGGGAGCACAAAGATGTACAGAGATATGAAAAAGCTGTTCTGGTGGCCCGGATTAAAGAAAGATATCGCACGTTATGTGGCTGAATGCAACACCTGTGCGTTGGAGAAAGCAGAATGCCAGAAGCCTGGCGGTTTCCTGAAGTCGTTACCTATTCCGGAGTGGAAGTTCGATGATATTTCGATGGATTTCGTGCATGGGTTGCCGAGATCTCAACGCGGTCATGATTCAATCTGGGTGATTGTGGACCGGTTGACAAAAGTGGCGCACTTCCTTCCAAACAGAAGAGACGATTCAGTGGAAACATTGGCCAAGCTTTATGTGGAGCAGGTTGTTCGACTGCACGGTGTTCCCCGGAGCATCGTTAGTGACCGTGATGGGCGGTTCACATCGAATGATTGGCGGCTCGTTCATCAAATGTTGGGTACAAAGTTAGCGTTTAGTACGGCCTTTCATCCCCAAACGGATGGTCAGACTGAACGAACCAACAGAACGATGGAGGATATGCTCCGCATGTGCGCCCTAGACTTTGGTAAGCGATGGGAAGATTATATATTTCTTGTCGAATTTGCCTATAATAATAGCTACCAATCGAGTATTGGTATGGCACCATTTGAAGCTTTATATGGTCGGAAATGCCGTACACCGTTAGCTTGGGCAGAAGCAGGCGAATCTAAGCTGAGTGGGAAAAAGGAAGTCGAAGAAGCTACCTCGCTCATACGCTCTATTCGGGAGAGGCTATTGATAGCCCAAGATCGTCAAGCAAAGTACTACAATGCCAAACACCGGAACGTGGAGTTCGCGGTGGGTGATTGGGTATATTTGAAGATCAAACCCTTCAAAGGCGTGTCCAGGATTCGGCGTTTGAAAAAGCTAAGTCCGAGGTATCTTGGTCCATTTGAGGTGGTGGAGCGAATTGGGGAAGCTGCTTATCGACTAGCACTTTCAGCAGACTTGGGTGGATTACATGATGTATTTCACATCTCAGTCCTTCGTAAGGCGGTGAAGGATCCAGCTCAAATAGTGGAGAATGATCGGGTACCGGTCGAGTATGAGCTAACGACGAGGGTTAGACCCATTCGGATCGAGGATCGAGCCGAGAAACAGTTGCGGAACAAAGTGATCGGGATGGTCAAAGTCCGATGGGACAATTGTGGCCGTGAAGAGCTAACATGGGAGCGAGAGCAGACCATGCGAGCTGAGTTTCCCGAGTTATTTGTATAAACTGTTGACCGTGTACTTTTTGTTATAACATAGTTATAGCTTTGCTGGTTCTTGTTTCCTTACCGTGCAAATTTCGGGACGAAATTTTGTTAAGGGGGGGAGGATTGTAACACCCCAAAAAGACCCAAAAGACTCAAAATAAGTTTTGAGGTACAGGAAATTTTACACGGCCTGGGACACGGGCGTGTCCCAGGGCGTGTCGGGGGTACACGGCCTGGGACACGGGCGTGTCCCAGGGCGTGTTCAGGTTAGTCGACGCTCGATAGTCGACGATGGTCGAGCCCGGGACACGGCCATGGACACGGGCATGTCCCAGGGCGTGTCGCGCAATTAAATTTCGAAATAGCCTATTCGAGTCAGAAAAGTACACGGCCTTGAACACGGCAGTGAACACGGGCGTGTCAGGTCGGACACGGGCGTGTCCGATACCGTGTGCCTACCCGTGTACTGGTTGCAGCTCGTTGAGACAGGATTGACACGGGCGTGTCTCAGGATTGACACGGGCGTGTCAGCTTCGACACGAGCGTGTCGATGGCCGTGTTGTTCAGTCGGTTCAATGCAGCGTGTGCCGCTTAAGGGTACACGGCCTGTGACACGGGCGTGTCACAGGCCGTGTCAGCCAAAAAATGGGTTTTTGGGCAAATCGTGGCCGTTCAGATTTCTCTCTTTGGATCCAAGGGCTCAGGTGATTCCTGGCTGGATTAACTTCGTGAAGGATTGATGAAGATTCATTCTTCATTTTGCTTAAGGAAGAGAGAAAGAGAGAGGAGGAAGAAGAAGGAGGAGGAGATCAAGCCACCGGCGGAGTTCCCGTGGTCCGATTCGTGATCCGAAGCCGGCGTTGTGAAGGCGAGGCTGCTGCGGTTCTTTCTCACCGGCTAGTTTTCGATGGCTCCGAAGAGATCGACAAGGGTAACGATCTCCCTTCTTGGACATGTGAAGTCCTTCTTTTCTGCATTGCATAGGGAAAACCCTTCCCCGTGAGTGTGCGGTGGGTTGTGGTGTCCCTTGGGGTAGATATGTGAAGTCCCCCTTGTTAGAGGCCGGAATTGGAGTACGGCTCTAGGCATGCTGTGTGAAGCCCATCTGGACGTGGTCTGGATTGGTGATGCTTGTTTGCATATCGGAGAAGGCTCCGTGATTATGGCTTGTGATGCCTTGTTCCTACCTGTTGCTTGGTGCGGCAGGAAGTACTGGACGATGTCCAGGAAATGAAGAGGGTTGGATGCAACTCTTGTGGCCGTGCATTGCCACTTTATGAGCGGTTGAGTCGTTGGGCTGCAACCCGGTGAAAAGGAAGATTGCCGAACAAGAAAGGTGAAACCGACCCGCGCCTATAAATAGCCATGGATACTTCCGTATTCGAGGTGGCACGGCGACTTGAGCAACGGGGGGTGGCTGATCCGTACCTGCGTTAGGTCCGTCCGACTTGGAAGCCTGGTTATAGGTTTTGTTGGAGCGCCTAATGAGAGTCTTAGGCCCGCGCGCCGGAAAGACTAGAATGCTCAAATACCGTGTAGACGGTGGTGTTGACCCTAGTATTCCGGTACACCGAAAATGTGCCCTGAGTGCACGGACTGTCGGGCCGTGTGGCCGATAGTTGTGATGGCTTGAATGTGCCTGCGCGCACATAGTTGCTATATGATGCCATGCTTTGCAGGGAAAGAATGCTGATGCCCCGAGAAAGGGGTAAGATTGTTATAATTGGGTCAGCTGAATGCTGACCGTTGCATTGTTTGCCACCGGTTGGGTGGATTGTTCCCGTGCAGGTGCTGGCGAGCCAAGTGGTAAGTGAAGGGCTGAAGCCCTACTGCTGTTGCTGCTGCTGCTGTGGCTAGCCCTTGAAGGCTAAGAGAATGTTTTTGCTTTTACTCATGTATGGCCGGCCTGCGCGCCGAGGTTTGTAAATCATGTTGTAAAAAGAGGAACTGTAAGGCCTTAAGGCCAAACTCTATGTATTTGGATACATTCCGTTATATATATAAAGGTGGTTTATATATTGGACATTCCTGGTTAGAGTTCAAATTATTACTTAAAGCTTCCGCTAGAATGCTCTGAGTTAGGATTCGTGGTTGGTTTGGTATTATCCTGTGACCTCACCGTCTGTTTGTGGCATATAGTGTGGGGCCCCGGCCGGACCTTCTATTATACGTCATCTAACGGATGGGGTCGTTACAGTATAATCATTCAACCATAACTTATTATACTAAAATAAGAAAGTAACTAAACTTATAAAAATGGCCATACTGATTTATAAGTTAAGGATCGACTTAACAGTAAGGTAGCTCATCATATAAGAGTGCCCATACAAACTTATATGATAAGGATCTATGCAGTACAATGTAATGATATGAATGCAATATGATGACTCACCCATGCTCACACGTACACACACTGCTATATCGACACAGATTTGTAGTTCCCACTTTTCGAGCAGATAGCTAACCTCTCAGGCATCATTCATCGTGGCCAGACGGTGATAGTGAAACGGGCTTTCCACTACTAGGCGGGCATCAACACTGCAAAGCCTAGGCCTTCGTACGCCTCAACGCTAAGAATACAACAATAGAGACTATGCATACTATGTCTCAGAGGGGTCTTGGGTAGATGTGAACCAAGAACACAACCCAAACTAGCCTACCGATGTGGTATGGAAAGGGACTCGAGAATGAGCACTGAGGACACAACCTAACCGTCCACTTGGCACGGAAGGAGCTCGGGAATGAGCACCGAGGACCAAGCCCAAACCGTCCAAAGTCTATTTGTCAACTCCCGTCGGTGTGACGACTGGCGAGCCCGTAAACATGCCACACTATCCTTAACCCAAGATTATAACACTGCGTGTCAAAAACTCACATCGCATGCAAATTCACATGGCCTTGCCATCAACCATCCAAGGGCTCTAATCGTGTCCCTTTTCATCACTACCAATGCAGTGCTCGACAATACTCAAGGGATCCATACTAAGTCCCTTATCATCATTACCAATCTAGTGAGGTCAACAACTCACGCACTTACACCCTTTCACATTTTCGTGCTCCCAAGCACTTAAGGGTTCAACATCAACACAGGTGGCAAGCCACCTTGAACAACATACCAATCCCACACTGCTACCCATAGGGAGACACACTCTGAGCAGTGGACTATACAAATTATCCCACCCAACACTTGAGATCACGATTCAACATTTTTCATGGCCATGAGATTTACCTCATTCGATTTCTTCCTTATAATCAAGCATTCATAAAAAAATGCTTATATATATTTATCACAACAATATATTAACTCTCCACGTATCCGTCAAGCATGATATCGTAAGTATAGATTACACATTCAATTATCGGGAACCACACCCTCTTTCAAAACTTGTATCATTCATCGGATTATAATTGCGCGCATCCTTACCAGATTTCACAAGTAGCCATTTGTACAACCAAATCTTATCAAGCCATTTGTTCACTAATTTCCCCAAACCATTTGTTTATTAAATTACTCCAAACCATTTGTTTATCTCGGCTACATATAACCAAGCTCATCCAAACCTCAACATCATCTTGCTACGTTTCTCCTACCTAGTCCAAACCTGATGATACACTAACACGAAAGCATCCTGCACATAAGTTGTTACCATGCAATAACTTCGACTGGACATTTCCGGAGCTATAAAGCTCCTATAAAAAAAGTAACCATCCGTTGGAAAGGTCTTTCCGAGGACTACAACTTTTGTGTTCAGCCCAAGACCTAGATCCGACCGTATCACACCCGAAAACATCCTCGAAGTCCACTGCGTGTAGAAAATAGATTTCTGCATGCATCTTAAAGCAAAACGAAAGACATCAGTTCGTCTTCTTCCATTAGCCATTTGTTCAAACCACATACAACACTTCCTCCTACCTTATTCACCCTCAAAAGACCATCCTTCTTCACAAAACCAAGTCCACCATCTTCATAACGAAGAGAGGAGAGGTTGAAGACAACTAATCCCTAGGACGAGGTCTTAACATGGTCTTTTCCTAGGAGATCTTTATCACGCACAAGTCAAACTCTTTTGAGTCGACATCTCTCGTATATCATAACTAAATATCTAGCACCAAGGGAGAGGGTTGGAAGCTCACCTTGTTTCCGACCATGGACCTTGTTATCCTCCTTGGCGACATCATTCTTCACGGAGAGGGAGAGCTCTTCCTTTAGAAAATCTGACTCCGACGACCTCCGGTGACCTCTCTACTTTCGTCAGATTCAACACAGATATTGGCTCGATAAGAAATGGAAGTGATTGCTAGGGTTTCTCATTTCTTCCATTTTATAGCAACGTATTAGGGTTAAGTCATGTTGTCACGTGTCACCCTAACATCGGACCGCCAATCATTACTTTATATAGGTCTTGTTTGAGAAGATCGGGTCCAAATGTGCCATCAGCGCTTATCCCGAAAACCCAGTGTTGGGTCCATTGCCCACATGTACCAGATTTATAGAAGCCAAACATGTCAATGATATACACATTATTGTATTTAAGGTATGTTCAAGTTCATGCATGCAGGTTAGACCTTGTAACATTGATAGGACAGGTATTCCAAGTGATGTGACAGGTGGTCACAAAATAAAGATGTGAAGAGATAGAAATCTCTCTAAGTCCATAGGCATTGAGTGAAGCCAGTTCACTCAACGCCAAATGCAAGAGAGGATGCTGGTGAAAGTCTTGATTTCAAGTACAACTAAACACCTAAAGGGGAGGGGGGTGAATAGGTCAAATTTAAAAATTCTTTACAGCTTATAAATTATCTGAACATAGCAATCACAGCACATACAACAATCATAGCACACATAGCACAACACACATTGATTTATAGTGGTTCCCTAATTTATGGGTACATTCACTTTCCCCCTTCGCCTATCCAGCAATAAGCTAGATTTGACCAAACTTCCTTCCACTTTCTCAGATCCTCAGATCTTATAACTCAGAGCCCAACTGGCTCCTATAACTCAGGCATAAGCCCTACCACTTAGATTTCCAAGATTCTACAACTCAAGTTCTTCCCAAGAACTCTACCTCAGTGTGAATCCACACTCCTATAGCTCAGGCAATCCTGCCCTACCTCAGGCTTTATAACTAAGATTATAACTCAGGCAATCCCTGCCCTACCTCAGTGTTGGATCCCTAGTTAAATTTGGGCTACGTTCAGTAAGTTAGGATATGACCCAACATGTATAGACCAGGGTCATGGTTGTGTCCTAGAGTCTAGGTCAAGTCCTTTGAGTCAACAATGCCAAGGACCAGCCTTCAACAAAGTCAGAGACTCAAGACTTAATGAATTCAAGACTTAGAAAAAGGAGTTCTACGTTTGTCGATATCCGGTTGATGAAAGTCGAGCTCAGCTAGACGAACTCAGAGACAATTCTCTGAGCTCAGCACTGCGAACTCTAGACAAAGTAATAAGTCAAACCTTAGTCGACGAACTAAGAACATCAGCTAGAAGAACTCTGTTCTCTGGTCGACTAATTCAGAATGGTGAGTTAACACTCAAAGCCAGATGACATTACACTCAATGCCAGAATGGTGAGTTAACACTCAAAGCCAGATGACATTACACTCAATGCCAGAATGGTGAGTTAACACTCAAAGCCAGAGGACATCACACTCAACGCCAAAATGATACTTCAACACTCAACATCAGAAAATATTCTAAGTCTAGACTGCAGACTCAGCTCGGCGATCTTGGACCCTAGCTGGACTAACTATGTTCTCAGGCTCAGCTCGAGGATCTTAGATTCAGTTCGACGAACTTGATGTACAGAAAAAGAAAGTTATCAAGCAGCATTCAGAGGTCGACGATCTTGGATCTCAGCTCGACGAACAGTTATTCTCAGCTCGACGAACTGGAGACTCAGGTTGACGAATCCAGCCTTGGAAATTTCCCTCTTTTGTCCCTATTATGTGACAATAATTCCTGAGTAGTTAGTGCTCTAATATTATCTGAATATTACCGTTAGACAAGAGCATTAATTATGGTTTTCATTAGAATTGTTGTCTGCCGTTTTTATAAGGGACAATTGGGGAAACAAATCAATGCCGAAAATATTCCAAGGCCGTCAGCATTAAATGCAGAAGGATTTCAAAATTCAAATAAACTTCCTCACGGGAAATATATAAAACATATATAGTTTTTCCCTTCGGATTATAGAGAAGAGATACCATACAGACAATAATCAATAGATATACAGAATTCTTGAGATTGAAGATTGATTAGTCAAGAATCAACAGCAGCTAGAAGAGAAGAAGAACAATTCTGAAGAATAAGAACAACCATCCAAATCAAGTGTCGTCTTCTCAGGAACTCTCTGAAGGACTACAATACTGCATCTGTCAAAATAGTTCCTGAAGTTCTTCTTGTCAAGATTGAAAGCTTGAAGGCCTATCACCCTGCAGCAAAGCTTCCATCATCATGAACAAGCAACATCTTAGGGGGAGCTTTTGCTACCATCAAATCCACAAGTCTTCTCAGTTGTTTGAATTGAGAAAGAGAAGACACAATCATTCTCTCACCCCCACTGTAAAAAGGGTTGTCATCTCCCTTCAAAAGTGATTCTTGGTTGCAAGTCTCCTGATTAAAAGACTTGAGGTTTGGTTGTTGAGCACCTGATGAAATGCTCATTGGTGTCAGACACCTGATCAAAACTCTGAGTGGATTCCTACCAGGGTGGTAGAAGAGTGGACGTACCCAGGTTGGGGAACCACTATAAATTCTTGTATCGTCTGGTTGCCCCTTTTTCTTTTTGTTCTTGTTGTGGCTGTGTTGCTTAGTTCGTTTTGTGTTATTAAGTTTTTCCTGTGATTTCATTTATTTCATTTGGTATTCTGTGACATAGTACCTAAGTTTAAAAGTACTTCTTATAGTTCAGAAAAAGTGTAAAATATACCCATATACTTTATTCACCCCCTCTAGAGTATATCAGATCTAACCCTAACTTTCAATTGGTATCAGAGGAGGTTCTTTTGGTTGTACAAGCTAACCCTTGAACCAAAGATCCTAAGTTAGATCTTTTTTTTACTAGATTTATACATATAACATGACACAGAATAAAGAATATGCAAGCACCAGACCTCCAGTGTGTAATTTGTCCAAGTTCACAATCTGGAAGGCAAGAATTAGGCTTTACATGAACTCCATTGATGAAGATATATTTAATTCTATCTTAACAGGACCACCAGCTCCAGTGGCTTCAAACTCAACTACATCAACTGACCCGAGTGCAGTTCCGCCCCCTGGATGGACAATGCATAGAAGAAGGCTAAGATAGTTGATGCCAAAGCCATGAATATACTGGCTCAAACTATGTCTGATGAAATATTTCAAAAGGTTGCTGAGTGTCAATCAGCCAAGGAGATTTGGGATTCCCTGAACCAAATGGTGGCTGGATTACCAGATGAGAGGAAAGGCAGAAGGTTAAATTTCATCAATCAGTATGAGAACTTCAAGAAGGATGAAGCAGAGACAGTAGAAGTAATGTACAACAGATTTAGCTCCATCATCAGTAAGGTAAGGACTCTAAACAAAGAGATCACTTTAACTGAAATGAATGACAAGATCCTAATGTGCTTTCCCAGCACATGGGACTCAAGAATCTGGCCAATCAGAGAAGCCAGAAGCATGATAGAGATTTCAACAGAATCTCTTTTAGGAAAAATTAAAGTCCTATGAGCAGTTGATCAAAGCAAGGGAAGCAGCAGCTGAAGTGAAGACTCCTACACCAACTAGGAAGGAGCACATCATAACTTTCAGAGCTACAGAAGACTCTGAAGTCATTCCAGTAAATGAAGAGTTGATGAGTCTCTTTGCCAAGAGATTCTTCAAGATGGCTAGAAAGGACTTCAGAAGGAAACCTTCCAAATATGAAGATAAGCCAAGGTATGACAAAACACCCTCTAAAGAAGTAGTGTGTTTTGGCTGCAGGAAACCTGGGCACTTCATTTCTGAGTGTCTAGAAGCTCAGAAGAAGGACAGAAGAAAGGAGAAGGACTCAAGGAAGAGTCACTACAACAAGACTTCCTCAAGCAAGCAAAAGAGGAAAGACAATGGCTTTGTTGCTGAGACATGGAGTGACAATGAAGAAGAATCTACATCCTCAAGCTCAAATGAGGATGAAGAAGAGCATAAAGCAAAGGAAGTCTACCTCATGGCTATTGAGGCAAGCAGTAGCAGATCTGACAAAGATGAATCAGATAATGAAGAATCTCTATCAACTGAAGATCAGGTAATAACTTCTTATGATTTTGAATCAGATGAATTTAAATTTGAATTTAAAAATTTATGCTTAGACTTGATAAGCTCTGAGAAGGAAATCAAACTTCTCCGAGAAAAGTTAAACACCCTAGACAACATCACTGCAGAAAATGCAAAACTAACCAATGAACTAATGTCTGCCAATAAACAAATATCTTTTATGAAAACTGAACTAAGTAAGACAAAACTATTAGAAGAATCACTTAATGGAAGAAGTCTACAATTATTAGATATCACTAGTACTATAAATGCTAGGGCCAACAATAGCAAACTAGGACTAGGTGCCTCCTCTAGTGATCAACCTTTGATTCAGAAAAATAATCTTTCCAGACCAGTAAAATTTATATCTGACAAGGGAAAGAGGAACACTGAATAGGTAAATAAAGTTAATAAGATTCTTAAATAAATTGAAACAAAAAATAAGCTCAAAAACCAGAAGAATAATAGAAATAACAATGTTCAGCAGTTATCGTCGAACTCAGATTGACGATATATGAACAGATCGTCGAACTCAGAATGACGATCTTTGAATGCAAACATTAGTAATAATCATTCTTCGATCTATGATCGACGATACTAGTATGGTTCGTCGACTAGAGATCGACGATTTTGGTGCCCAAAGAATGTATATTTTCATTCTTCGAGCAGAGATCGACGATCTCATTCAACATCGTCGAGCTCAGGTCGACGATCCAACCAGATATCATCGAACCCAGATCTTAATAACAAAACTTAAATTCTAATAACAACTTTAACCCCTTCACTCAATGGATAATTCCACCTAAGAGATACCATCCTAAAGGATACAAAGATCAACCTGAATGCTCTTACATCTCCAGTTATAGTTATGAAAATCAATAAGGACCCAAGGTTACCTAGGTCAAGAACAACTAACGGTCTTGCTTGCAGATGAAGACCTGTCCAACATACAATCAACAATGGTATCTAGTTAGTGGTTGCTCCAAGCATATGACAGGCAATAAGGACAATCTGATTGATTACAAGTCAAAGCTAGGACCAAAGGTCATCTTTGGTGACTCCAATTGTGGCCAAACAGAAGGCTATGACAAGGGTCAGAATTGGAGCAGTAACTTTCAAAAGAGTTGTATATGTAAGTGGACTGAAGCATAACCTCATCTCCATAAGCCAACTATGTGATGAAGGTTATCAGGTATCATTCAACTCTAGTTCCTGTATTATTACCTAAAAAGAAAATCAACCTGTTTTAATTGGAAGTAGACAAGGAAACATATACCTAGTAAATTTTCATTCTTTTACCTCAGACATATGCCTGCGTAATATAGTTAGTAGTCAAAATGACTTATGACATAAAAGATAAGGACATGTAAATCTTAAAAACATTGCTATGCTATCTAAAGATAACCTTGTTAGAGGTTTACCTTCTGGCCCCTACAAGAAGGAAGGCCTCTGTAGGGCTTGTTAACTAGGAAAGCAAACTAAATCTAGCTTCAAATCCATTAATAAGAGTGATTCACCTAGGATATTGTACTTACTACATATGGACCTTTTTGGCCCTGTGGCTGTACAAAGCCTAGGAGGGAAATCTTATACCTTAGTGGTTGTAGATGACTTTTCCAGGTTCACTTGGGTATTATTTCTGAGATCTCAGTCAGATACCTTCAAGGTTCTTACAGATTTTCTCAGGACCATACAGATTGAGTACAATACTCATGTTGCATTGATCAGAAGTGATCATGGTACAGAGTTTGAGTCTCTTCTTATGCATGAGTTCTGTGAGAAGGTATCAGGCACTGTTTTTCAGCTCCTAGAACTCCTCAATAAAATGGGGTAGCTGAAAGGAAAAATAGAACACTTATTGAGGCTGCATGAACATTACTTGTAGATGCTTACATGTCCCTATCCTATTTGATAGAGGCAGTGAACACAACAAACTATGTCCTGAACAGAAGTTTGATACACAAACTAAAGCATAAGACTTCCTATGAATAACTCAAAGGGAAGAAACCAATAATCAACTATTTTAAAGTTTTTGGTTGTGTATGTTATATTCATAATAATGACAAAAAGCACATTAGAAAGTTTGAAGCAAAGGCTGCAGTGGGAATTTTTCTAGAATATTCCCAAGTCAGCAAAGCTTATAGAGTATTTAATAAATCCACAATGAAAATAGAGGAATCTATGCATGTTATATTTGATGAGGCTAACATGTTTTATAAGGAGAAAGAGATTTCTACCAAAGACTCCTTGCAGGTACACAACTTGTGTGAGGAATTGGATGACTTACACTTTACCCCAAAAGTTATATCTCATCCTTCTCAACAAGTCAATGAAGAAAGTGATGAAGAAATTGTGGAAATAACTAAACTTCCTACAACAACAGAGGTTTTTCCACAAGAGGAATTCCTTCAAAATGTTATTGTTGAACCAACTCCACCGACTGATCTTGTCACACTAAGGGATCACCCCAGATCCCAAGTGATTGGAGACATAATAGCAGGTGTATAGATAAGGCATCAACTCAACCAAGACTTGATGCATGCATGTTTCCTCTCTTAAATTGAGCCTCAATCCATAAATGATGCAGAGCAAGATTCCAACTGGATCAATACAATGCAAGAAGAGCTCAATAAGTTTGAGAGATGCAGAGTTTGGGATTTGGTTCCAAGACCAAAAGACTACTCAGTCATTAGAACCAAATGGGTATTCAGAAACAAGGTTGATGCCCAAGGAGTGATTGCGAGAAACAAGGCTAGGCTTGTTTCTCAAGGATATAGACAAGAGGAAGGAATTGACTATGAGCAAACCTTTGCTCCAGTTGTCAGGCTAGAAGCTATAAAGATATTTCTGTCTTATGCTGCATTCAAAAAGTTCAAAGTTTATCAAATGGATGTGGAGAGTGCTTTCTTAAATGGGTAACTTAAAGAAGAAGTTTATGTTGAACAACCTCCAGGTTTTGTTTCTCCAACTCATCCTTCTCATGTATTTAAATTGCATAAAGCTCTCTATGGTTTAAAGAAAGCTCTAAGAGCTTGGTATGAGACCTTAGCCAGCTTTCTCTTAGAGCATGGTTTTTCAAGAGGCATAGTAGATAGGACTTTACTCACTAAAATGCATCATGATAAAATTTTGTTAGTACAAATCTATGTAGATGACATAATATTTTGGTCTACTGATCCCAAATTGTGCAAAAGATTCTCTGATCTAATGCATTCTATATTTGAGATAAGTAGTATGGGTGAGCTCTCCTACTTCCTTGATCTCCAAGTGAAGCAGCTTCCTGATGGCATCGTCACTTCTCAGGCTAAATATGCTAAAGAGCTTATCAAGAAGTTTGGGATGACTGATGCCTCAGCAAAGAAAACACCCAATGCTACAAATGCTGTAATAGACTCTTATGCACAAGGGAAATCTGTGGATCAGAAACTATATAGGGGCATTGTTGGGTCCCTACTATACCTTACAACAAGCAGACCTGATATCATATTTGCCACATGCCTTTGTGCTAGGTTCCAGGTGAACCCCAAAGAATCTCATCTAATTTTTCTAAAAAGAATTTTGAGATATATAAAAGGTTTCCCTAGTCTAGGTCTCTGGTATCCCACTGAGTCAGAGTTTCAGCTAACTGGATACTCAGATGCTGACTTTGCTGGATGCAGAGTGGACAGAAAAAGTACCTCAGGAACTTGCCAGTTCCTTGGTATGAGATTAGTGTCCTGGTTCTGCAAGAAACAATCATCTGTGTCTACATCAACTGCTGAAGCAAAATACATTGTAGCTGGCAGTTGTTGTTCCCAGATGCTGTGGATTCAGAACCAACTTCTAGATTATGGGTTCAACTTAAATAATTCAAATCTACTATGCGATAACACAAGTGCTATAACCATAACACAAAATCCAGTCCATCACAGTAGGACTAAGCATATAGACATTAGGCATCGTTTCATTAGAGAGTGTGTAGACAAAAACAAAATAAAACTTGTCTATATCTACACTGATTTATAAAGAGCTGATATTTTCACCAAACCCCTGGATGAAAGAAATCACTTGTTCTTTATAAATCAGCTTGGAATGATCAATGGAGAAGACCTAGTTGAGTTTCTGTCTGCACTCGAAGAACTCTTAAAATTTCGTCGATCGGAGGTCGATGAACTACGAAAGGTTCTTGAGATTTTCGTCGACCTGAGATTGACAAACTCTCTGTAGTAAGTGATCTTCGTCGACCTGCAATCGACGAACTTACTTCAGAAAACTTTCGTTGACCAGAGATCGACAAATTGTTTTCAACCCTTCAGACTGCGATCGACGAACTGTTTAACTCTAAATTATTTTGTCGACCTCAGAATGAAGATATTTTTATTTCTCGTGGACCGGAGCTTGTCATTTCATATTCCAGAAAACCTTATATTTAGGTTTTCTTCAACCTCCGTCCCACACTTTCGGTTCTCTTTGTAATTGATCTTCGTTTTCTCTCTTGCAGGTGCACTCATGGCGATTCCAGTAGGCGCTCTTGTGGCAATGAGGTTTGATACCGGATTCGACGTGGATTTCGACTCCTTCTAGCACTCTGATCCAATGTTCCTCTACATTCTGCAACTGCTGGAAGACCAGCAATTGAAAAATCTATTGACCATCAGAATCAAATTACCCAGTACGGAAATTAGAGAATGGGTCTATACTACGTCTACAACCGAGGACAACACAATGACCAGATCAATAGCGGGTACTACCATCTCTCTCACTCTCGCTATACTAACTGAAATCTTTGGATTAGATAATGGAGAAGAAGAATTAAAAATTGATAATAAGGAATATGATATGATGTTGAGTCTGATGGGTTACTCTGGGGATAACCCAAATAAACTACTGAAGAAAAACCTATTTGCCGAGTTCAAGTTTCTCGCAGGTATTATTGGGAAAGTCTTGCTGGGCAAGCACACTGCACACGATTATATAACCAGGCATCAATTTCTGGTTATGTGTGCAGTGGAAAACAAAAGGCAGGTGAACTGGGCGCAGATCATCTTTGATCTTATCAAGAAAAGGAATAGTAAAAAGGAAGTAAACTTTGAAAGGATCCAAGGGATCTTCATGACAGAAAAGCTGCTGAATCACTGGTCTCCCAGACCACATTCATCAATGCCAGCAAAAGGCTCACATGTGCTTTGTTTGGCAGGTGGGAGAGGACAATCACAAATCCCTCTAAGGCTTTATCCTCTGCCACCCAAGCTTCTGAAAGTACAAGGGCTGTTCCAGCCACTTCCCACCCTTCTGAAGAGATCCCATCCAACATTATTCCATCCAACATTTCTCCAGCCACTCCTCAATCTCCAGCTCTCCAACCTTCATCTCTGCCAACAACTCAACACTCCCTAGTTTCAACTCATGTTACAGTCTCTACTCCCCTACCTTCATCATCCCCAATTCCTCAATCTCCAACCCATATTTCCTCTTCTACACCTTCCCCCCAACAAGATACACTAATGCCAACACCACCTCAATCTCCTCTTCCATCCTACCTGGATAACATCCCACTATCCAACTTATTATCCCTCCCTACATTCAATCTATTTTCTTCCCCCTCAAATACTCCTTCCCCTCCAAATGAACCTTCACAAGACACTCATATGCCAGATGCTCCACCTCTCACTCCACCAGGTACTACTATCACTACCACCATCCCTATTCAGCCACACTCTGCCATAACCTATACCGCTACAATCTTAGATCCCTCATCCTACAATCCCTCCTTCAACTTCTCAAACCACTCCTCCAGACCATCATAGCAGAGGCAATTTCCCCTCTTGCTGCATCCATTTCCACTCTGTCTGCCCAAGTTTCTGCTCTCACCACTTCTCCCTCTTCATTTGGGGGCCTGACTTAAGTATCTACTGAAACCAGGCAGGGGGAGATACTTCATGAAGAAGTAGCAGCAACTGCAGTAGAAGCAGCAGTAGCACCAGCAGAACCAATAGTAGTAGCAACATCAATAACAACAGAAGTGTCAGAAGCAGGAACAGATATTATAATGTCAAATACTCAAGAGATCACTCTTCCAGAGATTCTGCCGGGAAGGATTTACTTCATTAACTCCAAAGTGAATCTAACAGCTTTACTAAGAGTATTTGGGTCATACATTTATTTCTGTCTTCCTCCCCCATTCCATTATCTAAAGCAATGGTGTGCTATACCTCTCCTGCTAGCTCAGAGGTGTTAGACACTATAAAGACAAGTTTGACAGCTCCTCCAAAAAATAAGTCTGATGATCAGAGATCTAGCCCTCCTGGGCCATCTTATATCATGGATGATAACCCTCTCCCTAATCTGGATGACTTGATAGCTCAAGACATTGCCATGGAAATTGAAGTAGCTCATGCTGAAGTTGTCCCCACTCAAGTCAATAAAGAAATCTCCAAGGATACAATAAGCCAAATTGATGCTATGTATGAAAATCCTCAGTCTGATGATGATGATGAAGATCAAAAGAGGAAGAAAATCTCTAAGAAAAGTAAGGCTCCTCCTCCGTCTGCTCCTAAGCCTGGAAATACAAATGACACTCCCTACTACATTTTACAAAACATAACCCCATACAAAGGGATGCCAGCCTGGATGTGGCTTTCAAAGAATGAACAAAAGGCCAGAAAGAAAAGCAAGCAGAAGATACTCTCCTCCCCCAGTTCATAGATACAGGAAGGATCCTCCTCCTCTTCCTCCTCCTCCTCCTATTGCTGGTGCTTCAGGAACAACTCCTCAAAGTTCAGATGCTCCCTCCAAGTCTACATCTTTCCCAAAAACTTATCAAAGGCAAGGAAGGCCATCTAGACATCAATTACATGGAAGTAGTCAGCAAAGAAGTATTGGTTATATAGAGCAGATAAAGGAGATAATCCATCAGAAGCCAGAGTTCTCTCCTCCCCAAAAACTAGCTGAACAAAGAAGGCATTCAGAATCACACAAACCCAAAAGAAAATATAGTGAAGCTGCACCTCCAAAGTCACTATACATTCAGAGTGATGAAAGCCAGAAGGAAACAAACTTTCAAGCACAGTCAACTCAATTCAGGCCTACATCTCTGCTACCCTCTCAAGATGATCAATCATCTATCTGTCAGGATGATGATCCTAATTTCAGGATGGCTAGGCTTCAAGAATTGATTGGGTTATCTCAGATAAAGAAGGCTATTGAGGTAGCTGAAGATCCATCAAAGTATACAACTATGTCATCATATAGAGAAAAAGAACTGGATAAGCTTCAAGTCAGCAAGAAGTTATTTAATCCTGTAGATTATATGGCTAGAGACCCAGAGGCTGTAGTTCCCAGAACCTCAACCCAGATAGTGATTAATGCAGCAGATCTATACATATCAAAGAAAGAAGATACCAATCCTAACAGGAAATAATTTTCACTCAGCCTGGGGATAAAAACAAAGAAGAAAAGCCAAGGGAAAAGAATTAGAAGAAGTAAAAACCTGAACTGATGTGATTATGGTATCATTTTTAGAAAATTTGGTTTTTTATAATACAAAGCTTACTGTGTATAAATATATCTGTTGCATGCATTATTTTTGTTCTGCCAGATATATGTCTTCTTGCTTTGTTATTTCAATTTTGTTTGAGTTTGTAAATTAGTGACCTCACCCAAATAGGGGGAGATTGTTGGATCCCTAGTTGGATTTGGGCTAGGTTCACTAAGTTAGGATATGACCCAACATGTATAGACTAGGGTCATGGTTGTGTCCTAGAGTTTAGGTCAAGTCCTTTGAGTCAACAATGCCAGGGACCAGCCTTCAACAAAGTCAGAGACTCAAGACTTAGTGAATTCAAGACTTAGAAAATGGAGTTCTACGTTCGTCAATCTCCGGTCGACGAAAGTCGAGCTCAGCTAGACGAACTCAGGGACAATTCTCTGAGCTCAGCACGATGAACTCTGGAAAAAGTAATAAGTCAAACCTCAGCCGACAAACTAAGAACATCAGCTAGAAGAACTCTGTTCTCTGGTCGACTAATTCAGAATGGTGAGTTAACACTCAAAGCCAGATGACATTACACTCAATGCCAGAATGGTGAGTTAACACTCAAAGCCAGATGACATTACACTCAATGCCAGAATGGTGAGTTAAAACTCAAAGCCAGAGGACATCACACTCAACGCCAAAATGATACTTCAACACTCAATATCAGAAAATAGTCTAAGTCCAGAATGCAGACTCAGCTCGATGATCTTGGACCCCAACTGGACTAACTCTGTTCTCGGGGCTCAGCTCGAGGATCTTAGATTTAGTTTGACGAACTTGATGCACAGAAAAAGAAAGTTATCAAGCAGCATTCAGAGGTCGACGATCTTGGATCTCAGCTCGACGAATAGTTATTCTCAGCTCGACGAACTGGAGACTCAGGTCGACGAATCCAGTCTTGGAAATTTCCCTCTTTTGTCCTTATTACGTGTCAATAATTCTTGAGTAATTAGTGCTCTAATATTATCTAAATATTACCGTTAGACAAGAACATTAATTATGGTCTTCATCAGAATTATTGCCTGCCATTTTTATAAGGGACAGTTGGGTAAAAAAATCAATGCCGAAAATATTCCAAGACCGTCAACATTAAATTCAGAAGGATTTCAAAATTCAAATAAACTTCCTTACGGGAAATATATAAAACATATATAGTTTTTCCCTTCGGATTACGGAGAAGAGATACCATATGACAATAATCAATAGATATACAGAATTCTTGAGATTGAAGATTGATTAGTTAAGAATCCACATCAGCTAGACATGAAGAAGAACAATTCTAAACAAGAAGAACAACCATCCAAATCAAGTGTCTTCTTCTCAAGAACTCTCTGAAGGACAACAATACTGCATCTGTCAAAATAGTTCCTGAAGTTCTTCCCGTCAAGATTGAAAGCTTGAAGGCCTATCACCCTGCAGTAAAGCTTCCATCATCCTGAACAAGCAACATCTCAGGGGAGCTTTTGCTACCATCAAATCCACAAGTCTTCTCAGTTGTTTGAATTGAGAAAGAGAAGACAATCATTCTCTCACCCCGAATATAAAAAGGGTTATCATCTCCCTTCAAAAGTGATTCTTGGTTGTAAGTCTCCTGATCAAAAGTATTGAGGTTTGGTTGTTGAGCACCTGATCAAAAGCTCATTGGTGTCAGGCACCTGATCAAAACTCTGAGTGGATTCCTACCAGGGTGGTAGAAGAGTGGACGTACCCAGGTTGGGGAACCACTATAAATTCTTGTGTCATCTGGTTGCCCCTTTTTCTTTTTGTTCTTGTCGTGACTATGTTGCTTAGTTCTTTTTATGTTATTAAGTTTTTCCTGTGATTTCATTTATTTCATTTGGTATTCTATGACATAGTACCTAAGATTAGAAGTACTTCTTATAGTTCAGAAAAAGTGTTAAATATACCGATGTACTCTATTCACCCCCCTCTAGAGTATATCAAATCTAACCCTAACTTTCAATTGGTATCGGAGGGAGGTTCTTTTGGTTGTACAAGCTAACCCTTGAACCAAAGATCCTAAGTTAGATCTTTTTTACTAGATTTATACATACAGCATGACACAGAATAAAGAATATTCAAGCACCAGACCTCCAGTTTGTAACTTGTCCTAGTTCACAATCTGGAAGGCAAGAATTAGGCTTTACATGAACTCCATTGATGAAGATATATTTAATTCTATCTTAACAGGACCACCAGCTCCAATGGCTTCAACCTCAACTACATCAACTGACCTAAGTGAAGTTCCACCCCCTGGATGGACAGATGTACAGAAGAAGGCTAATATAGCTGATGCCAAAGCCATGAATATACTGGCTCAAACTATGTCTGATGAAATATTTCAAAAGGTTGCTGAGTGTCAATCAGCCAAGGAGATTTGGGATTCCCTGAACCAAATGGTAGCTGGATCAGCAGATTAGAGGAAAGACAGAAGGTCAAATCTCATCACTCAGTATGAGAACTTCAAGAAGGAGGAAGTAGAGACAGTAGAAGTAATATACAACAGACTTAGCTCCATCATCAGTGAGCTAAGGACTCTAGACAAAGAATTCACTTTAACTGAAGTGAATGACAATATCCTAATGTGCTTTCCCTGCACATGGGACTCAAGAATCTTGCCCATCAGAGAAGCCAGATGCATGATAGAGATTTCAATAGAATCTCTTTGTTGGGTACATGGGAAAATGTGTACCTGATTTGAAGAAGCCTCACTTAGTTCAATGATATACATCAAGGTGTATTTGATGTTATTTTGAGTTCATATGTGCAGGTTAAGTATTTGCTAAAATACAGAAAAAGTTTCTAAGTCCATGTGTCGACACTTAAGGAAGTCTGTGTCGACACTTGGAAAAGCTGTGTCGACACCTGAAGCAACTGTGTCGACACACAGAATTTATTTGTCGATAACGACTGTGTCGACACTGGGAGGCAGTGCCGACACACAGAAGTATTAGTCGACATCAATTGTGTCAACACCGGGAGGCAGTGTCGACACACAGAAATATTAGTCGACATCAACTATGCCGACACCTGGAGGTAGTGTCGACACACAAATTCTGAGACTACATCAACTGTGTCGACACACAGGACTTGTGTCGACACACAACAGAGTTTCAACAATGTTGTTTGCTGTGTAGTAAAGAAGTGTCTGTATCGACACAAAGAAGCAGTGTCGACACACTCTACAGATGCAGTGTCAAGAAGCAGTGTCGACACCAAAGGAGCTATGTCGACATCACCAAAGCTTGTGTCGACACTTAATCTACTTGTGTCGGCACATAATGACATTCAGTCTTGACGCTTTGCTGACAAAGACAAAGGTTCAAGAACTGACTGGATACTTGACAGCTGTGTATTCCAACAAGTGTACTGAAGCTGTCAGACTTGTCAGAAAGTGGTTAGAAACCGGATCAGCCGGTTACCATGGATGAAGTCTATATATAGATGGATTCTGTCAAATCAAAGAGGAGAACGAAAACAACAATCGCAACAATAGGAACAACTATTGAAGTATTGATCATTGATCAAGAAAGTGCACATCACACAGAAGAAGATTTTCGTGAGAAGATCTAAGGAGAATTCAAGCAAGAATTCTGAAGAAACTTCAGAAGTTCTGAAGAGTGAGAGAGATCTTCAACTGTTGAAGTAAAGAAGGAGACATTTACAAGTCTCTTAAGAAGCAGATCTTGAACTAATCTGCTAAGAAGGATTCAGATCTATTTTTAGATTCTAAGAAGGAAGCTGGCAGCTAGTCAACTTCAAAGGAGATCAACCCTACTGAGTTCAGATTCAAGAAGCTTTGAAGAAAGCTAAGAACAGGTTGATTTCAGCCATCAGTTTTATCAAGAAGCTGATCAAGAAACCTTTTATCTCTTCTCTCTCAACAAGGGGTAAGAGTCCATCTAAACACTTATCAAATTTTGTAGGATCTTTTCATAGATCTGAGTTGTAAGCCAATATTATAAAGGCTGAGTGTAGGAGATATTGATCTCTGAGTGGTAGGGCTTTTGAGCCTGAGTGTAGGAGAAATTTTTCTCTGAGTTGTAGGACTTGTGGGAAGGCTGAGGTAGGGCTGTTCTCCTGAGCTGTAGGAGTGTGGTTACACTCTGAGTTTTAGAAACCTTATAGGGTTCTGAGTTGTAGGAACCTTTCAGGGTTCTGAGCTGTAAGATCTATGGATCTTAGAAGAAGGAAGAAGTTAGGCCGAATCTAGCACACTGCTATATAGGTGAAGAGGGAAAGTGGATGTACCCAGACCTTGGGGAACCACTATAAACCTGTGTGCAATCTGTGATGTGTGTGTGATTGTGATTTTTTTTCTGTGATTGCTGTAGAATAGTTAGATTCTATTTTAAGATCTGAAAAAAATATTCTGCCTTAAGTAAAAAAGAAAAGAACCTATTCACCCCCCTCTAGGTGTTTGGGTTATCTTGAAATTAATTCTATCAAGTGGTATCAGAGGGAGGTTACTCAAAGAAGGACTTAACAGTTTGAGTAAGATCCTTAAGGCAGATTCAAGATCAAGAAAATGGGTTCAGGAGAAAATCATAAGGAACTAGGTTCTATGAAATTACCCATATGCAGGAAAGAGATATTTGGAATATTGAAAGAAAGGGTCAGGCTTTTCATTGAGGCTTCTGATCCAAGGATCTACATTACAGTAATTGAAGGTCCTTATATTCCAATGAAGGTGTCAGTTCTAGATGCAAATCAAAGAACTCCCAAAGATTTTTCTGAGATGACTAAGTAAGAGATCATCCTGGCAACTATGGATAAAAGAGCCCAAAATATCATAGTAAGTGCCATAGATGATTCAACCTTTCAAAATTTGATTCACTGCAAGACCTCCAAGGAAATGTGGGACACTTTGATAGTCTATATGGAGGGTTCTGAAGAAGTCAGACAAGATAGAAAATCTATGCTGAACCAGGAATATGAGAGTTTTAGACAAGGAAAGTCAGATGGTATAACCGAGTGTTATAAAAAGTTAATAGAATAGTAAATGAGCTGATGTCCTATGGAAGGATCTTCAGTACATATGAACTGAATGATAAATTTCTAAGATCCTTGACAAAGGATTGGGACACTAAGATTTGTGCCATTAGGGAAGTGGCCAAACTTGGAGATATCTCTCCTCCAACTTTGTTTGGAAAATTGCTGTCATATGAGATACAACTGATGGCTAGGAAAGAGGAAGAGAAAAGTGCTAAAGGGGAGCATAAAGAAAAGTCTGTGGCCTTCAAGGTGGAAGCCACTAGGAAGAATAGGAGGATGTCTCAATCACCTCCTGAGATTTTTACTGAAATTTCTTCAGATAATTCAGACAACCAAAGTTCAGACAGCAGTGACTCAGATAAAGACTTTGCTGGCTTCACAAGGCAGTTTTAGAGATTCCTGAAGAAGAAGCAATGGAAGTCAAGGCCCTCCACATCTCAGCCTGTGGATGACTATTATCAAAAGAGGAAGTCATCAAGGAAGGACAGGAGCAGGTCTAAGCCTAGCAAATCTAAAATATCAAAGATAGTTTGCTACTGCTGTAATAGGCCTGGACATGTTGTGGCCTAGTGTCCAGACAAAATAAAGGAGTCTGCTGATAAAAGGAAGACTCAACAAAAGAGCAAGAAGGAGAAATCCTTTGTTGCTAAGAAGGAGAAGAGCTTGACAGACCAATCATCTTCAGAGTTTGAATCTGAAGTTGAGGCATACATTGGTCTATATGCAGCAGATGAAGAAGATGAGTTTATGCAATTGCTGACCTCTATCTATGAACAAGAAGACCATCAGTACATGGGACTGATGGCTGTATCAGAATAAGACAAGTGCTAGGATCAGCCTGGTCCTAGTAAGGTACAATGTTTTTCTAGTAATTCAGATTGTAGTACTGGCACAGAGTCAGCTATATCTGCATCAAGTGATGTGGATGGGTCTGAGTCTGAAGGTGATATTCATCAGCTGATAGATGAATATGGGGACTTGTTGCAGGCACTAAAGAAAAGCAAAAACCTGGTCAAAACTCAGGCTAAGGAAATTGCAGATCTTAAGATGGCTGCTTCTGACTTAGAAAAAGAGTTGGATCAAAAATTGAATGAGATTGCCAAATTGAAAACTATAACTGTTATTTAGATGGGCATAATCACATACAAAAATGATCTGATTAAAAATCTTGAAGCCAGACTTCAAAAGGAAAAAGATTTGGTGGCTAGTTATTCCAAGCCATAATCAGTTTTACCCTTAATAGATGAGTTTGTGGCTCAAAAGGGTAAGGCTGGAATAGGCTTTAAAGATAACACCAGGGCTGTCCAATTTAAGAGAAAGGGCAAAGCCTCAGTCCAGCCACTGAATTTTAATGTCCCTGTAGTTTTTAGAAAGGTACAAGTGCCTTCTAACAAGTATGACCTTGAGAATACTCATGGTCATAGTAAGACTGAAGTTCTGAATGACAAGGGTGTTTATGTAAATAAGGCAGCCCATGTCCATAAACCTCATGTTCCTAAGAAAATAGTGGGTGTAGCTGTAACAGTACTAGCATAATACAAAAGATTTGCTGTCAACCAGACTGTCAAGAATATATCTAAAAATAGATACAACAAGTATGAATGTTGGTGTTGTGGCAAGACAGGCCATTATGCCTTAGACTGCTGGCACAACAATAGTGTCATGAAGAACAACAGTCTACTTATTAGAAGAGCAGCAGGTAGATTTGGTAAGTATGAAGCTAACTTGAACCAAGGACCCAAGACTTACTTGGGTTCTAAGGGAAGGTAATTCTTTATTGCAGGTGAGTCCAAGTTACCATGCCCCTATATGGTACTTGGATAGTGGATGTTCAAGGCACATGACTGGAATAAAGGGATTGCATAAGGAGTATTTACCTATTATAAATGGGCCTAAAGTAATCTTTGGTGGTTCTGAAAAAGGAATCATCAAAGGATTTGGTAACATTTCTAGTAACCAGATTACTATCACTCAAGTGGCCTATGTGAAGGGTTTGAAACACAACCTTATAAGCATAAGTCAGCTGAGTGATTTAGGATATGACATTTCATTTATTAAGAATGGATGTCATATAAAAGATCAAGTGATCAAAAGGTCATATTGACAGGATATAGAAAAAGAAATGTGTACTGTCTTAACTTTGAGTGTGAGAACAATGTTTCTCCTGTTTGTCTTGTAGCTGATGAGAGAGCCACTCATTATGTCAAATTGCACAAGTGGCTAGCCCATCTTAACTACAAAACAATTGGCCAACTCTTTAGCAAAGAGTTAGTAAGGAATGGTCCAAAAGTTAAGTGTATAAAGGATGGGATATGCTCAGTTTGTCAAAAAAGCAAGCAGACAAAATCCTCCTTTCATAGCCTTGAAAACAAGGATTTAGTGAGGTGTTTATACCTCTTACATATGGATCTTTTTGGTCCTATGCCAGTTCATAGTCTAGGTAGGAAGGTCTACACTTTTGTGGTGGTAGATGACTATTCTAGATATTCCTAGGTGTTCTTTCTGAGACAAAAATCAGAAACCCCAAGTGTTTTATACAGCTTTGTCAAGCAAATTCAGAATGAACTTGACAGTACAGTGGCCAAAATCAGAAGTGACCATGACACTGAATTTCAATCTGAGAGTATGACAAAACTTTGTGATGAATTTGGGATTTTTCAAGAATTGTCCTCACCTAGAACACTACAGCAAAATTATATTGCTGAAAGGAAGAATAGAACATTGATGTAGGCTGGTAGAACTCTATTGAGTGACACTTCTCTCCCAGAATATTTCTGGGCTGAGGCAGTAAACATTGCTTGTCATGTGATCAATAGGGCATCTATCACCAAAAGCCACAAAAAGACTCCCTATGAGATCATGAAGGGTAGAAAACCAAACTTATCCTATTTTAGGATCTTTGGTTGCAAGTGCTATGTCCTTAACAATAGCAAGTCTTATCTAACTAAGTTTGCTGCCAAATCCCAAGATGGGATATTAGTTGGGTATAACAACAATAGTAAGGCTTATAGAGTCTACAACTTGATTACTCAAGTTATAGAAGAGTTTGTACATGTTGTCTTTGATGAAACAAGACTGATTTACAATGAGTTGCCTTGTAGCTCATAGAGTTCTACATGTATTAATGAGAAAATGGACAAGCTTACAATTACAAAAGAAACAACTGAAGAGCAGGAAGTGGAAAATGGTGGCTACTATCCAGGGGGAGTACAGGACTCTCTAGATGCAGATGTACACCAAGAGGTGCAGCATATTGAAGAGACTGGAGGTGTTCAACCAGAAGAAAGTCTACCTCCAGCTGTTAGACACTTAAAGGATCATCCAGCAAATCAGATAATTGGTGATCTAAGATATGGAGTGCAAACTAGAAGCAGGAACTTGAACACAGTGCTTTGCTCAAGCTTTCTATCTCAACTGGAGCCAAAGAAATTTGAAGAAGCTATTCTAGACCCACATTGGATTGATGCCATGCAAGAGGAGCTGAATCAGTTCAGAAGGTGCAAGGTCTGGGAGTTAGTTCCTAAACCAAAAGACCACAACATCATTGGAACAAAGTGGATCTTTAGGAACAAACTTGATGAGAATGGGATCATTGTGAATAACAAAGCAAGACTTGTTGCAAAAGGATACAAGCAGGAAGAGGGTATTGACTTTGATCAAACCTTTGCCACAATAAGCAAGACTAGAAGCAATTAGGATGTTCCTTGCCTATGCAGCATATCAAGGCTTCAAGGTATTCCAAATGGATGTAAAATCAGCATTCCTAAATGAAAATCTACAAGAAGAAGTCTATGTAGAGCAGCCCTCAGGTTTTATTGATTCTCTTAAACCTGATTATGTTTATAGACTTAGGAAAGCTTTATATGGGTTAAAGCATGCCCCAAGGGCTTGGTATAAAACCATGTCTACTTTCCTTATTGAGAACAAATTCTCAAGGGGGAAAATAGACAAAACTCTATTCCTAAGGGAGTCCAAAGGAAAGATAATCTTAGTCCAGATTTATGTAGATGACATAATATTTGGGTCTACAGAAAGAAACTTTTGCAAGAAGTTTGCAAAACTTATGCAAGGGAAGTTTGAGATGAGCAGCATGGGAGAACTTAAGTTCTTCTTGGGCCTTCAAGTAAGACAGACTGATGATGGCTTGTCCATATCCCAGTATAAGTTCACCAAGGAGTTAATTAAGAAGTATTGTATGGAATCATCCTCAACCATGAGAACTCCTATGGGAACAAGTATGCTTATATGCAAAGATGATGCAGGTAAACCTGTATAGATGAGTCTTTGTATAGAGGAATAATTGGCTCTCTTCGATATCTAACTGCTAGTAGACCAGACATTATGTATGCTACATGTGTCTGTGCTAGGTACCAATCATGCCCTAAAGAATCTCATTACACTGCAGTAAAAAGGATTTTGAGATATCTAAAGGGCACACCTAATATAGGCCTTTGGTACCCTAGGAATGGAGATTTTCTACTGACAGGCTATTCAGATGCAGACTTTGCAGGTTACAAAAAAGATAGAAAAAGCACAACAGGCACCTGTCAATTTCTAGGAGGAAGATTGGTGTCTTCGAGCAGTAAGAAACAGACTAGTATGGCAATTTCCACAGCTGAGTCTGAATATGTGGCAGCAGGAAGTTGCTGTGCATAACTGTTATGGATTAAGCACCAACTAGAAGACTATGGTATTCAGGTAAGTAGAACACCATTGTTTTGTGATTCTACTAGTGCTATTTCTATTGCTAATAATCCTGTTTCACATAGTAGGACTAAGCATATAGAAATTAGATATCATTTTCTTAGAGAACATGTAGAGAAAGAGGACATCTCACTAGAATTTGTCAAAACAGATTATCAAATTGCAGATGTATTTACTAAGCCTTTAGATGAAACTAAATTCAAAAAATTTAAAATTGAATTAGGAATGTTGAACATAGATTAGTTTAACAATTTTGGCTAAGTAAATAAGTGTCGACACATTTAGAGTAGTGATGTCGACACTTCAGTAAATCTGTGTCGACACATCCAGAGAAGTGGTGTTGACACTTCAGTAAGTGGTGTTGACACAACCAGAGTAGGGGTGTCGACACATCCAGGAATTATGTCAACACTTACAAATAGAGTGGACACAGAATTTCTGATGAACTTCTATGTTTGTCTAGTGTCGACATATCATCAATTGGTGTCGACACATAGTAGTCAACGCCGTTGTCGAGACATTAGAAGTATGTGTCGACACATTTCAACAGTGTCCACACATTTAGACAGTTTTTACCCGCCTTTTGACCTTCTTTGTTTAGAGGGGTATAAATAGGTCAAGAACATATTCTGTCGACACGCTCTCCAGATTTTCGAGACTAAACCCTTGTGTTGACAAACTCTCTTCTCTCAATCCAAGTTTTCTCACAATCCCAATGGCGCCAAAGATTGAAGATAACATTAACGAAGGATATAAGTTGGTTCGTCATGCCTTTGATGATGATGACTCAGAGATTAAAGGAGTAATTACCATAATTACTAACAGTGGTTTGGAGTTTCTGGTATCCAAACCAACCAAGATATGGAAGAAGGAGATTCTTGAGTTTTATAATACGGCTGCAATAGACTCAACAGGACTTAAGATTAAATCAACAGTTCATGGAGCAAGAGTCAAAGTGACCTTGAAAAGTTTGAGAAAAATTCTTCATCTTCCAAGAACTCAGGATGAATAAGAAGTACCAGTATCAAAAATAAGGGAGGCACTACAATGGTGTGGATTGGATCCCACCATTAAAATTAGAACAGCTATAACCAGGAAAGGGATGAATCAGCAAGGTAAATTTCTATCTGAAGTGGTTGGAAAAGTGATTCTGTGTAAGCCAGGGGGACATGATAGGATTTCAGCCTATATGTTCAACCTCATGACAAGGATAATTTTTAAACTCAACACAAATTTGTCTGTAGTACTATTTGAAAAGATTAAGGAAGGCATCAACAAGCCTAATTTGGCTTGAATAATAAGTCTATACTTGGCTGGAGCCATTCCAGAAGTCATGCACCAGATCCCTGGATCTAAAATTAATCATATGAGAAGAATAGACATCAGGATCATCTCCAGATGGGATAGGGTCCTCACCAAGTAAATACCTGATACATCAAGCCAAGAAGCTGCTGAGAGATCACCTGCACAGGACACAACTGATCAAGCACAGGTGCGGGGGGAGCTAGATAGTGTACAAGTACAGGACCTGACTGAGAATGCACAAGTGTAGGGGGAGACAGTTACTGCAAAGGTTCAAGGGGAAGAGAGAATTCACTTGGAAAGTGAAATGGATTCACAATCTATTCTTGAGAGACCTCATATCAAAAGTCCAACACTAGATGTGATCATGGAGGATACATCTGTAGTTGCTGATGCTCCTGAGAATGCTGTATCACCAGTTCACACTCAACAGGAGTTCACTCTGGAAGAATTGTTTCCTGACATTGAGGGAGCAGCAGATAAGGAGGAGCAAGTAAGGATTGGGGGGGGGAGTAGGCTAACATTGAGGGGGAGCAGCATAGTACTGAAAAGGAGATTCCTCCTAGTCCTAAGGAAAGAGTAGACATCCCCAGTTCATCTGCTTCAGAAGATGAGGAAATTAGAAATGCCAAGAAACGGAAACTAATGGTTTTTAAGAGGAGCCAGAGCTATAAGAAGGCATTTCAAACTCCTACTTCACAACCTGCCCCAGAGGCTGATTACAACTCATTAATGGTGGCTTTGCAAGTTAAATTGGATGAGCAGAGAATGACACTAGAGAAGTATGTGGATGAAAGCCATAAATCACTTCAATTTGATTTGGCTCAGGATATTAAATCCATAAGGTTTGAAATAAATCTTCATAAGAAAGAAATGACAGATTGTTTCCACAAAGGGGGCAATGCTGTAGTATTTCTGGCTGAGCAGCAAGTAACAGTCAAGGCTCAAGTGGATGACATTGCTATTAAACAAGGCTATGTCCTTGAAAATCAGATTAGAATGAATGACAATCTGACTGAATCTCACAATGAGATAGTCACTGAAGTAAAGAAAACAGTTATTGCAATGACTGAAGCAAGGGCTAAGGAGAAAGACGAATTTGATTAGAAGCTACAGGAAGCCTTAGATTCATTTAAGACAGCCATTAATACTTCTCAGAAAACAATCTCTGATCAGCTTCTTAAGTTAAAATCATTTTACTAAGATGGTGTCAATTTTCTTGATGGCCAAATAAGATTTCAAAAAGATGACTTAAGAGATCACATTGAAAGAGAAGTCATAAAGGGGGAGAGAGTGTTAGTCAATGTAGGCTCAGATCATGCCAAATGGATATCCAATAGCATCAGAGCCACTCTGGGATATCCACCCCTTTGTGATGATGACAATGTTGCTGAATCTAGTGTGCAACCTGCTTATGCTGGTGGTGATCAACCAGAAGTTGCTCAGTGATAGAGAAAATCATATTCTCCAATCTATACTCGATTAAGGCAAGTGTACCTATCGAAATATAGCATAGGATATGAAAAATATCAAGGTCGTATTAAAACTCGGGGCAGGCAAGTACTATTACTCACAACGACTCTATTATTCTACCGAACGATTAATGAGTTTTGAAAATAAAAATAAACTAAGTTAAAAAAGAGAAATAAACTATTACGAGAAAAGAGTGCGCGATCGACGATTCACTTTGAAATAAAATAACGAAATAATTTAGTTTAACAATTGTAAATCTATTAAGACCGTGACGGATCCGATATTAGGAAGTAATCTCGCTAGAGCATTAAATCCCCTAACTTATAGACATTTTGACCGAAATCTCTTTACAAGTCAAAATGGCCTAAAGTCGCATTATCGAAGTGACCCGCACTATTGGATTTGACTCCAATCCGGAGGATTTACGTCATCCTATCTCTAGGGGTGCGTTCAACTCCTTCCTTCCTTGAGTGATCTTTCATATTCACGAGCCTCTCGGCTACTCAAATACGAGATCGGAATCTACTACCGTATACTAGAAATACGGAGTCGATACGATAAAAATCAAGGAAGGATCAAAAATAGAAAAATACAAAAGCAAACATAAAAATAAAGATACGTTATTTCATCGCAAAGATCATCGCGATCGGGCACAAAAATTATTTAGCTACGCATGATTGAAAGGGAATGAGAATAAGAGAAAAGAAATTTCATTGCATTAATATAAATAAAAGAGGTACAAAATACTAATAAAAAGAGAAGATCATGTTGCACTAAAAAAAACTATTACAACAATAAAACTAGAACACTTGAACTAGCACTCTCTACCAAAACTACACTACTTTAAAACTCAAACTACTTCACTCTAAAAATTACTTAACTTAAAAAGGAGGGGGAGGGGTTCCTTTTATAGATGAAGGAGAAGGATCTAGAAGGCAAGGAAATGTAGGGGAAGTCTAAGGGTGGCCGACCACACATGTTGGAGAGGTTCATGCATTGCATTAAATGAAGGGGAGAGAATGGGCATGGATGCAATGTATAATAATAAATGGAAGGAGAGAGAGGAGGCTACATGCATGCATTGTATTATATGATAATGAAAAGAGAATATAAAATAAAGAGAGGGGGGGGGGGATGAATGATAAGTGGCCGGCCATGCTAAGGGGGAATGCATGCAATAATATATTAAATGATGGAGAGAGAGAAAGGATGAATTAATGTGGAGGAGAAAGAGGCATGCATGTGGAATTATTAATGAGGAGGGAGAGAGATGCATGCATGAGTGAAATAAAAGAAATAAAATAAAAAGGGGAAAAGAGAGTGGGGTGGCCGGCCAAAGGAGTGAGAAAAATGCATGCAATTAATTAAATGATGAGGGAAGAAAGAGGGGCTGCTCCAAATTAAATTAAAGGGGTTGCATGGGCTCGGTTTTGGGCTTGTAAAAGGGCTAGGGGGCTGCATGGGCTGCTTGGTAATGAGAGGAGGCTCGGTTTTGGCTATAGGGGCTGCTCCATGTGCTTGTATAATGGCCGAGCTTGAGTAGGGGGGCTGCTTTGGCATCTTGGGCTGCTCCAAAATGATTGTGGGCTGATTTCTTCAAGACTTGATGAACCTACAAATAAAATAAAACAAAACATACATTAGTTAAATAACATAACATGATAATATAAAACATAAAATAAAAGTGAAAATTACATTAAAACATATAAATAAAACTATGAAGTTTAATTATTATGACATAACAAAACCTTAAAATAAAATAACAAAACATTAACTAATATTAAGAAACATAATACAATATATAGTGACATAATATATAATTAAAGATTTTAATATCAAAACACAAAATGACATCAAAACAAGCATACAAAACATAAAATTATGATAAAACTTAGGGATTTAACTACTAAATTATACCAAAAATGATGACTACAAAGTAGTCATTAAACTCCCCCATGCTTAGGCTTTTGCTATTCCAGAGCAAAAAAAAGAGAAATATTTATAAGGCATTATAAAATTTTCAAACAAACTAAAAATTTATTTACATCAAAAGCTAGCCAAAATTAAAATTTAGGGATTTAAGAATCAAGTCCTAAATTATGAGATTAAAGTGTCAAGAGAGAAGAATTTAGCCAAAAATTCTCTAATAAATTAACTAGCATTCAAAATGGAGTAAAGTGCAAATAAAGTTAGATTAGGATTATAAAAACCATGACATAAGAGAAACTTAAGGAAGAAGACAACCTACTACTTATGCTCTCCACATATTTTAATTTAAAGACTAAGAAAATGATATTGGCTAAGGGGGTTTTAGGGAGGAAATTAATATGAAGAGGTCTTTGATTGGAGGTGATCATCATTTTTTTTTCACACCCCACACAATATTTTTACTTTTTGAATAATATATATGTAATACCAGAAAATGATAGACTAACATCCTATCACTTCCCCCGACATATATGAACTTTTAATTCCTCTCTTCATTTTATTTTGAGTTGCATATGTTTACCAAGGAATAATGAATTTTATCCTCTTATTCCCATGACATATGATCTAACAATAAAAGAAAAAATGATGGGGTTAAACAAAATTTTAGAAAATAAACTAAAACACTAGAGAGCAACTACTAGTAGATTGAGATTTCCTAAGAATCTAAAAGCATGAAGTCAGAATAATTAAAATCCAAAATTGTTTAGCCAAATTACTACAAAATTGAAACTATTTAAAATAAAAGAGAAAAAGTGCTAAATAAATTACTCTAAGCAAATTAAACCATAAGATGATTCTCAAAACAAAATCACTAAAAGTTAGATTTAACTAAACATGATGAAATAAAAGATTAGCAAAAAAATGCTTATAAACTAACTCAAACTAAATTTTTGAAAATAACAAAAAGCTAAGCATGAGGTTTATTATATTTTTGATTTTTTGACATTTTTTCATTTTTTTGGGTTTTTAAAATATTATCTTTTTTTGGAATTTTTTTTTGATTTTTCTAATTTTTTTGGTTTTTGATAAGGCGAAATAGAAGTAGTACTAAAGAAAGTTAATAAAAAAAACTTAATAAAACTATACTAATTTTTTTGAAATTTAAAACAAAAATTTTTTTTGAAAAGAAAACAACAAAACCCTCCCCCATGCTTAAACCTTTCATTGCCCTCAATGAAAAATAAAAATAAGAAAGAAAAAGGAAGAAGAAAGGGGAGGGGGGATACAATAAAGTAAAGAAAAAAAAGAGAATGACTTCCCCGGAGTCATAAGGCCGAATGCAGATGTTGCTCCCCCATGCTTGAGCTGGACACCGGCTCGGGCCTAAGGAAGAGAAGAAATGATGGAGCCAAACAAACCGCCGGGGGTTTTATTCCTACAAAACAAAATAAACCAAAAGAAAGAAACAAAAAGGATAAGCAAGGGGTGCCTCCCAAGAGCGCTCTCTATTTAACGTCGGCCGAGCCCGACGTTATTCGTTAGCTAAATGGATAATTAAAATTAAGGTGAAGTGGTAACTCCATAAGTATGCGCTTAGGAGAGTAAATTAGAAAAAAGAAAAATTGAAGAATCGCACCGACATGCGGTGCAATCTTCAAGAGAATGACGCCCAAAAATGAACCGACGGAGTTATAGAAGAACTCCGCCGTATGTAAAGCGGGAAAGAAGGGGTCGTCAAAAGAAGGAGAATAAAAAGAAGAAAAAATAGAAAGAGGAATAAAAGAAGTAGAAAAAGAATTTTCATCAAAGGAAATTTCACAAGGAGAAGGAGAGTCTTGTGAAATTTCGGGAGAAGAAGAAGTAGAGAGGACTAAAGAAGAATTATCTAAAAAAGAAGAAGAAAAAGTAGACTCGCTAAAAAGAGAAAAATTTGGAACAGTTGAATTTGAAAGCGTAATGGAATCACAAACGTCTTCAGAAGGAGAAATATGAGACGTCTCGTCATCCTCAACGGGTAAGAAGCACACCGGAATATCCATAGAGGCGTCTTCCAAAGGAGGAAGGAAACAATCCGGGATATCCGAATAGTTATCCTCCTCGAGAGGAAAAAGACAAGCCGGGATATCCGGTGACTCATTACATGAAGAAATAGGAGGCGACGAAGAAGAAGACGAAGAAAAAGATGCGGCCTCACGAGAAAGACAATCCATAATGGTCTTGAAATGCAAACTAATATTATCAATAGAAGTTTGCAATTCAAGATACCCATTATCGATAGAATTAAAATCAAAATTTAGAGGCGCGGCGCTTTGCGGGGCAAAATCATGCGAAAAATAATACGGGTTCCCCGCCTCCCAAGTTGGATAAAAATTGGGGTAAGGGTCAAATTGGCCATTTTGACCTTCCCCAGAAAAATTAAAATCAAATGAGGGAGGGGCTCCCGAAAGACATTCCGAATAGAAGTGGTCGGGCGACCCGCAAGAAGCGCAAAAATACGACGATTCCATAAAAAATAAACTACTACCAAAAAGAAAAAAAAACTAATTTTTTTTTGATTTGTTGTTTTTTTAGATATATATATATTTTTTAAAATAGGTTTTTTTTAATGGATTGGCTCTCGAACTTCCCGAGGACTACCCGGTGAAGGGTTCGCCCGGTACTAGGTAAAATGGTGGCGCTTAAAGCCCCTTACCCTTTTCGAGGGATTTTAGGTTGGGTAGAATTTAGATGAGGTGGGTGGATAATAATAATAATAATAATAATAATAATAATAATAATTTTTTTTTTAGTAGAAGTAATAAACTCGGTGCTTTCGTAATATTGCCAAAAATTTCCCCGGCAACGGCGCCAAAAACTTGATAGAGAAAATCGTATTCTCCAATCTATACTCGATTAAGGCAAGTGTACCTATCGAAATATAGCATAGGATATGAAAAATATCAAGGTCGTATTAAAACTCGGGGCAGGCAAGTACTAATACTCACAACGACTCTATTATTCTACCGAACGATTAATGAGTTTTGAAAATAAAAATAAACTAAGTTAAAAAAGAGAAATAAACTATTACGAGAAAAGAGTGTGCGATCGACGATTCACTTTGAAATAAAATAACGAAATAATTTAGTTTAACAATTGTAAATCTATTAAGACCGTGACGGATCCGATATTAGGAAGTAATCTCGCTAGAGCATTAAATCCCCTAACTTATAGACGTTTTGACCGAAATCTCTTTATAAGTCAAAATGGCCTAAAGTCGCATTATCGAAGTGACCCGCACTATTGGATTTGACTCCAATCCGGAGGATTTACGTCATCCTATCTCTAGGGGTGCGTTCAACTCCTTCCTTCCTTGAGTGATCTTTCATATTCACGAGCCTCTCGGCTACTCAAATAATAGATCAGAATCTACTACCGTATACTAGAAATACGGAGTCGATACGATAAAAATCAAGGAAGGATCAAAAATAGAAAAATACAAAAGCAAACATAAAAATAAAGATACGTTATTTCATCGCAAAGATCATCGCGATCGGGCACAAAAATTATTTAGCTACGCATGATTGAAAGGGAATGAGAATAAGAGAAAAGAAATTTCATTGCATTAATATAAATAAAAGAGGTACAAAATACTAATAAAAAGAGAAGATCATGTTGCACTAAAAAAAACTATTACAATAATAAAACTAGAACACTTGAACTAGCACTCTCTACCAAAACTACACTACTTTAAAACTCAAACTACTTCACTCTAAAAATTACTTAACTTAAAAAGGAGGGGGAGGGGTTCCTTTTATAGATGAAGGAGAAGGATCTAGAAGGCAAGGAAATGTAGGGGAAGTCTAAGGGTGGCCGGCCACACATGTTGGAGAGGTTCATGCATTGCATTAAATGAAGGGGAGAGAATGGGCATGGATGCAATGTATAATAATAAATGGAAGGAGAGAGAGGAGGCTACATGCATGCATTGTATTATATGATAATGAAAAGAGAATATAAAATAAAGAGAGGGGGGGATGAATGATAAGTGGCCGGCCATGCTAAGGGGAATGCATGCAATAATATATTAAATGATGGAGAGAGAGAAAGGATGAATTAATGTGGAGGAGAAAGAGGCATGCATGTGGAATTATTAATGAGGAGGGAGAGAGATGCATGCATGAGTGAAATAAAAGAAATAAAATAAAAAGGGGAAAAGAGAGTGGGGTGGCCGGCCAAAGGAGGGAGAAAAATGCATGAATTAATTAAATGATGAGGGAAGAAAGAGGGGCTGCTCCAAATTAAATTAAAGGGGTTGCATGGGCTCGGTTTTGGGCTTGCAAAAGGGCTAGGGGGCTGCATGGGCTGCTTGGTAATGAGAGGAGGCTCGGTTTTGGCTATAGGGGCTGCTCCATGTGCTTGTATAATGGCCGAGCTTGAGTAGGGGGGCTGCTTTGGCATCTTGGGCTGCTCCAAAATGATTGTGGGCTGATTTCTTCAAGACTTGATGAACCTACAAATAAAATAAAACAAAACATACATTAGTTAAATAACATAACATGATAATATAAAACATAAAATAAAAGTGAAAATTACATTAAAACATATAAATAAAACTATGAAGTTTAATTATTATGACATAACAAAACCTTAAAATAAAATAACAAAACATTAACTAATATTAAGAAACATAATACAATATATAGTGACATAATATATAATTAAAGATTTTAATATCAAAACACAAAATGACATCAAAACAAGCATACAAAACATAAAATTATGATAAAACTTAGGGATTTAACTACTAAATTATACCAAAAATGATGACTACAAAGTAGTCATCACTCAGATCATCTACCCTTCAGCAGATTTTGATATAATTCAACAACAGGTTCAGACAATGTACAGTCCTCCACAGGATGTTGAAAATGTTATTATAGAGAAATTTGAAATGCCAGAATCTGCCTTGAAAGCTCAGCAGGAAGCTCAACTTTCAAAGAAAAGATTCAGAGAACATGCTGAGTTAAAGCCTGATTTTGAGCAGTGGAGCCCCACTTCAAGAAATATAATTTTGACTGTCTGGAAAGCTGTGAAAGATCAAGTTCATGAAAGGGGCAAGTGGTATAATGAATAGGGATGGCAGAAGTATGAGGCAAGACAGGAAGCCATTGTGCAACATAGAAGAAAGGCTAAGATTGGGAAGCTACCTCCTAATGCTCAGGAGCCTAGCAAGTACTTCCCTAAGCCTTTTCATTATTTTGAAAGGCAATGGATTAAGGCTGAAGTTCAGAAGAAGGCAGAGTTGAAATGAAAGAAGCCTATTGATGATGCAGAACCTCCTGTGCAAGCTCAGATTAAGCTAGGAAAAGACATAGTCATTAGGGAGCCTGATCAGCCTTAGGATAGATTTACTAGATTTTGCAAGAACAATGTAATTTTTAGTATTAAAAAAAATCTATGTAAACAGTTGTTAAGAAACTTTTGGATAATTTAAACAAAACAATGTTTCATGTTCATTCAAGTTGCATTCTTATTCTGTGATGTGATTTGGTTATATGTTTTTTTATAAGTTACCCTGTCATATATTATTTATATACATCATCATATTTGTTTATTATAAGTGGTGTATATCATTGACTAAAGGGTTATGACTTCTCCAAATAGGGGGAGATTGTTGGGTACATGGGAAAATGTGTACCTAATTTGAAGAAGCCTCACTTAGTTCAATTATATACATCAAGGTGTATTTGATGTTATTTTGAGTTCATATGTGCAGGTTAAGTATTTGCTAAAATGCAGAAAAAGTTTCTAAGTCCATGTGTCGACACTTAAGGAAGTCTGTGTCGACACTTGGAAAAGCTGTGTCGACACCTGAAGCAACTGTGTCGACACATAGAATTTATTTGTCGACATCGACTGTGTCGACACTGGGAGGCAATGCCGACACACAAAAGTATTAGTTGACATCAACTGTGTCGACACCGGGAGAAAGTGTCGACACACAGAAGTATTAGTCGACATCAACTATGTCTACACCTGGAGGAAGTGTCGACACACAAATTCTGAGACTACATCAACTGTGTCGACACACAGGACTTGTGTCGACACACAACAGAGTTTCAACAATGTTGTTTGCTGTGTAGTAAAGAAGTGTCTGTGTCGACACAAAGAAGCAGTGTCTACACACTCTACAGATGCAGTGTCAAGAAGCAGTGCCGACACCAAAGGAGCTATGTTAACATCACCAAATCTTGTGTCGACACTTAATCTACTTGTGTCGACACATAATGATATCTAGTATCGACGCTTTGCTGACAAAGACAAAGGTTCAAGAACTGACTGGAGACTTGACAGCTGTGTATTCCAACAAGTGTACTGAAGCTGCCAGACTTGTCAAAAAGTGGTTAGAAACAGGATAAGCCGGTTACCATGGATGAAGTCTATATATAGATGGATTCTGTCAAATCAAAGAGGAGAACGAAAACAACAATAACAACACCAGGAATAACTATTGACGTATTGATCATTGATCAAGAAAGTGCACGTCACACAGAAGAAGATTTTCGTGAGAAGATCTAAGGAGAATTCAAGCAAGAATTCTGAAGAAACTTTAGAAGTTCTGAAGAGTGAGAGAGATCTTCAGCTGTTGAAGTAAAGAAGGAGACATTTAAAAGTCTCTTAAGAAGCAGATCTTGAACTAATCTGCTAAGAAGGATTCAGATCTATTTCTGGATTCTAAGAAGGAAGCTGCCAACTAGTCAACTTCAAAGGAGATCAACCCTACTGAGTTCAGATTCAAGAAGCTTTAAAGAAAGCTAAGAATAGGTTGATTTCAGCCATCAGTTTTATTAAGAAGCTGATCAAGAAACCTTTTATCCCTTCTCTCTAAACAAGGGGTAAGAGTCCATCTAAACACTTATCAAATTTTGTAGGATCTTTTCATAGATCTGAGTTGTAAGCCTATATTATAAACGCTGAGTGTAGAAGATATAGATCTCTGAGTGGTAGGGCTTTTGAGCCTGAGTGCAGGATAAATTTTTCTCTGAGTTGTAGGCCTTGTGGGAAGGCTGAGGTAGGGCTGTTAGTTTGAGCTATAGGAGTGTGGTTACACTCTGAGTTGTAGGAACCTTATAGGGTTCTGAGTTGTAGGAACCTTTCAGGGTTCTGAGCTGTAAGATCTATGGATCTGAGAAGAAGGAAGAAGTTAGGCCGAATCTAGCACACTGCTAGATAGGTGAAGGGGGAAAGTGGATGTACCCAGACCTTGGGGAACCACTATAAACCTGTGTGAAATCTATGATGTGCGTGTGATTGTGATTTCTGTGTTGTGATTGTTGTAGAATAGTTAGATTCTATTTTAAGATCTGAAAAAAATATTCTGCCTTAAGTAAAAAAAGAAAAGAACCTATTCACCCCCCCTCTAGGTGTTTGGGATATCTTGAAATTAATTCTATCACTCTTCTAGGAAAATTAAAGTCCTATGAGCAGTTGATCAAAGCAAGGGAAGCAGCAGCTGAAGTGAAGACTCAAACAATCCTGCCCTACCTCAGTCTTTATAACTAAGATTACAACTCAGGCAATCCCTGCCCTACCTCACCCTTTATAACAACAGGCTTACACCTCAGGACTTAGCCTTACCACTCAGATTCAAAATGAATCTTACACAGAATTAATCAATAAAATTGAACTACAGACAACAGAGGAAAGTCTCTGTGTCTGTCTACCTAGACTGAGCAGATTTTAGCCCTAACTTCGTCTTCACTGCAATAATATGACCCAACGATCTTGAATTGAAGCCCGACTTGTTTTGGAAGCAACTAGCAGATCAATCTTCTTCTCCTTCAGGAATGTCTCTCGATCTGGACTGAGCAGTTATCAACACTTCCTTCTTCTTCTTTGATCTAGTGAATTGATCTTCAGATTCTGGCTCGACTTGGATTGAGAAGATAACTTCAGCTAGGGCACGCCTAGGCTGATTCGTCTTCCTTAGAGAATTACTCTGAACTTGTTGTAGAAGATGATGATCATAACAGCTTACTCAAAAGCCCTGCTGATTTGATCTTGAAGTTCTTGGCTTCTGTAACAATGACTGATGAAGAAGACAACTCCGTTTCTCATTCTCTCAGAAAATTAATCAGAAAACTTAATTCAAAAAACTTAATCAGATCTAGATCACTTCTTCTATTTATAATCCCGTAAAAATAGCGAGATGATCGACACGTGTCTCAGTTTTAACGGTGGTTAAAACCTCAGCTTTATTAACTTGAGATCCACTGTAGACTGATGACGATGTTAATGTTGATTTGCATCAAATCTTAACTTTGTTGACTTGTTGACTTTGCTGAGTCATCATCCTTCTAAACTTAGCCAAAATCAACCAACATTTCTGAAATTCTGCGTTCGACGAAATCTGAACTCAGTTCGACGAAACCTGAGCTCATCTCGACAAAACAGTGAAGCTGAGATCGACGAATTCTCTCAGCTGAGTTCTTCCTTTAGGTGAAAGCTGAGTTCGATGAAATCTGAACTCCGTTTGATGAAATTTTGATAGCTGATTTCTTCTTACAAGAGAAAGTTGTGTTTGACGAAATTTGAAAGCTGAGTTCGATGGAATCTTCTCCGTACAGCTAAAAAGCTGTGTTCGACGAAATATTCTTCTTACAGCTAAAAAACTAGGTTCGACGATTCTGAACTCCATTCCATGAAATCTTAATTGCATTCAACGAAAGCTAAGCTCAGCTCGATGAATGGTAGTCTCAGCGGTTCTGAACTTAGAAATTTCTTCAGCTCTTGCTAGATGGCATTTAGTGTGTTTACCTCTCTCAACGCTATTTTCCCTTTAGCCCATTCTTCAGCTATCTGTCTGATGGCGTTGAGTGAGCTTACCTCACTCAATTATTCTAGACTTAGCCAATTTTATGGATTATTCAGAGTAAGGCTAGACTCAGAGCCATTTCACTTAGCGTTGAGTGAGTGAGCTTCACTCAATGCTACTTCACTTAGTTGAACTTTCTGTCTCCTTAAGCTTTGGCGTTGACATGCTTAGCATGACGTTCAGTGACGAAGCTTCACTCAATGCTTCTGGAATTAGTCAAAATTTTGGCTTCCACTGCTCATGCTTTGATAGGATAACCTTATCTCAACGGTTCTGGCCATATGGCATTGAGTGAGTTGAGCTCACTCAATGCTTTTGGACTTAGCCAGATTTCTGCCTTTGCAATTCTGTCACCTTTGACTGCCTGCCTTCTCTCAGCGCTATTAGCTGAATGGCGTTGAGTGAGCTTGCTTCACTCAACGCTTTTGGACTTGGGCATTTTCTGACTTTCCAGCCTATCACCTTGAGTCCACCTGTTATTGTCTCTTGAACAAGCTATCCAATCATTATGACAAAGACTAACCTGTATGCATGAACTTTAAACATACATCAATTACAACTATGTCTATCTCATTGACATGTTTGACATCATCAAATCAAGTCCATTGAGATCAATGGACCCAATAACTGGATAAGATGAAAATCGCCTAAGTCCACAAGCATTGCGTGAAGCTAGTTCACTCAATGCCAGATGCCAAACATCGCTGAGTTAGTTGTTGACAGTCAAAGCCATCCAGTCTGCAAAGCAAATCTATGGCTAAGTCCACAGGCATTGAGTGATGGCAGTTCACTCAACGACATATATCAAGAATCGTTGAGTATAGCTGAATTTGTCAAAGCCTCAGTATTGTCATGCTAAATATTCGACTAAGTCCAGTGTTGAAATTTGACATAGCGGAGAGCGGGAACAAGGCGCAGGAACACTCAACACACTTGAGCAAGTAAACCAGAAAGCAAGAAGCAATAACAAGAATCTTGTACTAAAAGAAGATCTTCTTTACAAAGCAGAGCATATATGGTGAAACAAGCTTGCCAAAAATTCTGAGGAAAGCAGAAAAAGTACAACACAAACAAGCCATGCAAACTCAAGGAGTAACTGCCGGATCTGTTGCTAACTACTATAGGAGTCCGCTCAGGTCGCCAGGTCGTGAGACCGCAACACACCGCACAGACTACCCGTTATTCCAGTGCTGAAAGGAACTCTGTCCACCAAATTGTAGACCTCCTGACTGCGAGGTCGCCTAGTCGCCAGACCGCACAGACTGCTGCCACCAACTGAGTAAGCTGCATAGAGGGAGACAACTTGTTGAACAGAAGAGAAAGTTGCAGAAGAGTAACCGCTGCTTAGTCGCATGCAACTAACAGTAACCGCTTGCGGAAGCCGCAGAGTCCGCACAGACTTAGAAACAAATCCCTGGTCCTTTATCGCTGACCGAACAACCTGCACAACAAGTAACTGATTAATCCCTTCAACCCAGGCGGATACCAAAAAGCAGTTCGCAACAACTTAAATCCGAGTAAGCTTACTATTCATTCTGTTACTGTTGATGTGACAAGGGGTCCTATTTATAGGCACGGAGAGAAGTGTGGTCACCGCCCTAGTGGATAGAGTCATTACCCAAGTCCGCGATAAGAACAGGTCAGTTCGACAAGTCTGCAAGGACAAAGCCGGATAGGTTAAACACAACCGCTTGAGACAAAGGCTAGAAGCCAGCCCGTACAGGCCGCAAACACTACACCAGCCTGCAAGATGCACAACATGCGGACACAGAAACAGTCCACACACTACACACAGACACAACACTAGCCCGCACACAAGTCCACAACAACCATGCACACCGCTTGGTCAACCAGCAAACAATGCGGACACAACGAACACACTGGACTTGTCACAGAAAATGATAAAGTCCAACCAAGAACCTGGCGCGAGCTCGGCGGATAAGGACCCAGTCCGCCAGCTCCCAAGATAGACTGCCAAACAGCTCTAGCGCAAGACCAACTTGCCGATCTGCCAGACACCAACAACAACCCGCAACATAGGCTGTCCAGACCACACCAACACCCTCGCTAGGCCGCACAACCAGTCTGCCAAGGCCGCGCGAACATCCTGAACAACCCCCACTTTCACTTCACAAAATTCAACACTCCCCCTTAAAGTGAGAAGTGGAGACCAGCCCCAATAATCCTCATAAAAGAGTGAAAGGTACCTTCGACAACGGCTTAATGAAAATGTAGGCGATATTATCCTCACTCCGAACATGCCCAACCATAAGAGATCCCTCCAAAACCTTCTCCCATATGAAATGGTGCTCAATCTTAATATGCTTGGTTCTTGCATGACAAACTGGATTATTCACCAGTTTGAGAGCACTCTCGTTGTCACCGTGGAGTAGAGTGGGGCCCAAAACTTACTCATGAACATCTTCTACTAGCCTCCTAAGCCAAACTGCTTCTCGAGCTGCTAAGGCCGAAGCCTTGTACTCCGCTTCTGTAGTAGAGACAAACACCGAGTCCTGCTTCTTTCTACACCAAGAGATACCGGCTGATCCGCACGTGAAAAGATAACTGGATATTGACTTCCGGTCATCTGAATCTCCCCCATAGTCAGCATCCGAGTATCCTTGAAGAATACACCTCATGTCTCTCCCATAAAGGAGACCCATGTCAAAAGTGAACTTCACATACTTCAGGATGTTCCTTGCCGCCATCAGATGAGGCTTCCCGGGTTCCGCCATATACCGACTTACTTGGCCAACTGCATAAGCAATGTCTTGCCTTATAATCGTTAAGTAAATAAGGCTTCCAACCAGAGCCCAGAACATAAGAGGATCAAGAAGGATCCTCCCTTCATCTCGCCGCTATTTATTCCCGGAGTCAAAAGGAGTAGAGCTACTCTTCCCCTCCCACATGCCGAATCGCTGAACAATTCACTATGCATAGCCTTTCTGGGACACAAGTATGCCGCTCTCCTTCCTCTCTATCTCGAGTCCAAGGAAGTGGTGGAGCTCACCCAAATCCTTCATCTCGAATCTTATAGCTAGCTCTGCCCTGATCCTAGCTAGCTCCTCCATGGAGTTTCTCGTGATAATCATATCGTCCACATATAACAACACCAAGACTAAGAGCTCCCCCTTCTTCTTGATAAACAAGCTTGAGTCTGAATTTGAAGCAAGATAACTACCGAACTGGAGGTATTCTGCTATCTTTCCATACCAAGCACGAGGTGCCTACTTCAAACCATAAATAGCTTTCTGGAGCTTACAAACGTAGTCCGGATGATCTTTAGAAACATATCCCAGAGGCCGATCCATGAAGATGTCCTTGTTGATTTCCCCGTAAAGAAAAGCATTCTTTATATCTAGCTGCCACATCTTCTAGCCCTGACAAGCCGCCAATGCCATTACCACCCGAACTGAAGTCATCTTCACCACGGGACTGAGCGTCTCCTCATAGTCTTCGCCGTACTGTTGTGAAAATCCTCGAGCTACAAAGCGAGCCTTGTACCGCTCGATACTTCCATCTGCCTTCTTCTTTAGCTTATACACCCACTTGCAAGTCACAGGAGTAACACCATCAACCTTGGGCACAAGATCCCAGGTCTCATTCTTTTTAAGAGCAGCCATCTCCTCATCCATGACATCTTCCCACTCCTTGACTCTAGTGGCTTCATTAAAGCTAGAAGGCTCTCGCTCATCTAGTGGGCCTGCGAAGAAACAAGAGACAATGCTCACCATGTTTCCTTCGTAATAATGAGCTAGTGGCTTGATGTTCTCCTTCGATCTCCGAAGAGTCTGCTCCTTGCTCACCACCTCCGTTACTTCTTCTGAGTCAGCTCCATTCCTGGGCACACTTAGAGCGTTGCTCCCCCTGCTTCCTGAACCAGAAGCTTCTTCCCTAGAACTTGAAGCACCTGGAGCTCCTGGTGACACATGCAGCTCCACCTAAAGATCTATAGTAGCCTCCTTCTGACCTTCATCAGAATTGCTCTCTGGTAACTCTACAGATGAGCTGTCTCCATACGAGGTCATTTCATCAAAGACAATATCTCTTGATATAACGAACTTCCTTGTCGAAGGATCCATGCACTTCCATCCCTTCTTTCGCTCATTATATCCTATAAAGACAAGCTTTCTTGCCTTTGCATCAAGCTTGCTTCTCCGAGCATCCGGAATGTGAATGTAGCAAGTTGATCCAAACACCCGAAGGTGTTCAACAATAGGCTTCTCCTTGAACATCAGCTCATGAGGAGACTTCATGTTGATCGGACTCAGAGGCATCCGATTGATGACATAAGTTGCGCGGACCATTCCTTCCGCTCAAAGGACCTGGGAATACCCTTTGCATGAAGCCAGCACTTGCAGGTTTCCCTCAAATGACGGATCTTCCTATCCTCCACTCCATTTTGTTGTGGAGTATGAGCACAAGTAAGCTCTCTCTGGATCCCATGCTTCCTGCAAAATTTAGAAAATTCGGATAATACAAACTCACCACCGTTGTCTGATCTAAACTTCTTGATTCGCAGGCCAAGCTGGTCCTCCACCAGTTCCTTAAACTCGACAAATAATTGGAAAGCAGCTGACTTCTCCTTCATGAAATACACCCAAGTGTATCTTGAGTAATCATCAATCAGCACCAGAGTGTATCTGTTGTCTCCAAGACTGGCAGTAGCAGTTGGCCCCATCAAATCACCATGGATGCACTCCAAAGGTGCCTTGCTCCTTGTCTGAGACTTGTCAAATGGAAGGCGATGAGCCTTTCCGAACTTACATCCTGCACAGATATGGCCATCTTCGTATAATGAAAACTTTGTCAAGCCTTTCATAAGGCTTCTCATCGTCATAGCTTTCAGCTTGTCAATTCCTATGTGCCCTAATCTCTCATGCCAAATAGCAGCGCTATCATTGACTCTCATCCGATCAACATAAGAGCTTGTTGATAAAACAAATAAGTCTATAACCCTTTTCCCTACATGAGCAACATCATCCTTAACTGTTGATACATTGCGGAGAAATTTCACTTTTGTTGGCCCAAACAGAACGTGATAGCCCGCGTTAACCGCATTTGTTATAGAGAAGAGGTTCTTCTTCATGCCAGGTACGTGATAGACACTCCTTAACATGAGTGGACCCTGATCACTACCCACAGACACCATACCCTCCATCTCTACTGCATAAACAGTATTATCAGCTATAATAATAGTTTCATTACCTGTGAATGCCTGTAGAGAGGAAAAATTGGACTTGTCTCCGGTGAGGTGATGACCACACCTAGAGTACACGATCCAGTCATCCTGGTAGTCGACAGAGGACAAGGCACCGACACAAGTGTCAGTCATAAATACTCCTCCCCATCTGGCTTCCTCAGAACTAGTGCAAGCTTCTTCCTTATCCGCAACATGTCCAGGTTATAGCTTGATCTTGTAGTCCCTTTTGAAGTGTCCAAGCTGGTTAAACCTATAGAACTTGAGCCACTCCTTCCAATCCTGCTTAGCAATAGCTCTTCCCTCTTGTTGATAGGAAGATGAAGGGCCATCACCAGGAACAGTTTTCTTCTTCTTCTTCTTCCATTTCTTCTTCTTCCATTTCTTCTTCTTTCCTATAAAGAGAGCTTCACTGCCTTCTTCAGAAATAGTAACACCGGCCATCTGCCTAGCCAGGATCTTCTACAAAGCCAGCATGTTCTCTAACTCCAATAAGGATGGCTGAGTAGCCCAGCAATGAACATAATTAATGAAGGCCACATACTCCTTCCGCAAGCCGCAGAGTATGTGCCTTTTTAACTTGGCTTCAGAGATAGGCTCATCAGGGTCAAGAGATGAGATCTCAGCACAGAGATTTTTCATCTTGAGGAATAGCTTGGAGATGGATAGATCTCCTTGAGTTGCTCTGGCCAACTCATTTTCCAAGAACTGTAGTCTAGCTATGTTCTTCCTGTTGAACAACCCATCAAGGGAAGTCCAGATCTCCACATCACATTGACATCCAAGAATGTGATCAAAGAGTTCCGGTGATATAGCTTGCCTGAGAGCAAACTCTGATTTCGCGTTAGTTTTTCTCCAAGATTTCACCTCATCAGTGCTAGCACCACCAGCAGCAGTAACCTTCTGCTTGTTATCAACATCGGCAACATCCCACATATCCTTACCAAGAAGATAACATCTCATACACGGCTTCCACTTCTTGAAGTTAGTCGGTGTGAGCAGCTCAATTACGAGACCACTTGGCATACCCAGTTTCCATTGCAACAAACCTAGTTACTTACTCACAGAAGCAACAAGGAAACTGAGGGGATTCACTGCTTAAGCCACTGTTCCCTCTGATTCCATGTTGAAATTTGATATAGCGGAGAGCGGGAACAAGGAGCAGGAACACTCAACACACTTGAGCAAGTAAACTAGAAAGAAAGAAGCAATAACAAGAATCTTGTATTAAAATAAGATCTTCTTTACAAAGAAGAGCATACATGGTGAGACATGCTTGCCAAAAATTCTGAGGAAAGCAGAAAAAGTACAACACAAACAAGCCACGCGGATATTAGGAGTAACCGCCTGATCTGCTGCTAACTGCTAAAGGAGTCCGCTCAGGTCGCTAAGTCGCGAGAGCACAACACACCACACGGACTACCCTTTATTCCAGTGTTGAAAGGAACTCTGTCTACCGAACTACAGACCACCTGAATGCGAGGTCGCCTAGTCGCCAGACCGCCTAGACTGCTTCCACCAACTGAGTAAGCCTCCCAGAGGAGCACAACTTATTGAATAGAAGAGAAAGTTGTAGAAGAGTAACCACTGCTTATTCGCATGCGACTAGTAGTAACCGCTTGCTGAAGCCGCAGAGTCCGTACAGACTTAGAACCAAATCCTTGGTCTTTTATCGCTAACCAAACAACCTGCACAACAAGTACCGATTAACCCCTTCAACCTGGGCGGATACCAAAAACCAGTCCGCAGCAACTTAAACGTAAGTAAGCTTACTGTTGACAGGGGTCCTATTTATAGGGGCGGAGAGAAGTGTGGTCACTGCCCTAGTAGATAGAGTCAACACCCCAGTCCGCGACAAGAACAGGTCAGTCCGCCAAGTCCATAAGGACAAGGCCGAACCGGCCAAACACAACCGCCTAACACAAAGGCTAGAAGCCAGTCCGCACAGGCCGTAAAAACTGCACCAGCCCGTAAGCTGCTGTTAAAAGTAGCGAGCAAACGACTAGAGTAGCGAACAAACGACTAGAAAACAAGCCAGAACTTTGAATAATTGAAATTTTTATTATCCAAAAAGATATCATTTACAAAGTTATGGCCTCCCTTTTATAGAATGGAGGAGAGAGGATAGAATACAAACTAACAATATGGGACTAAAGCTATACAATAGATCCGAGCGGCTAGAACAACAGACTGGAACAAGCCGCGCGGTTAGACAATATTCTAACCGCCCGGCAATACCAGAAGTAGGAGAGAGATGCGGTTGGAGACCGTTAGACCGCCCGGTTTCCAAGCCGCCGGAGATGAACCGTCAGACCGCTAGACACCACAGCAACAGTCTGGATATCAACCCGCCGGACACAAACCACCAGACCGCCCGGTCTACAACCCGCCAGGCTCAAACAGCCAGACCGCCCGGTCTCATACTTCGACACTCCCCCTTAAGCTGGGCATAGATATCAATCATGCCCAGGTTGTCACAGATATGGAAGAAGGAAGTAGAAACCGGCTTGGTGAAGATATCTGCCAACTCTTTGTCGGAGGTGACGAACGGAGTGCAAATCTGTCTCTTCAAGACCTCTTCTCGGATGAAATGGCAGTCGACCTCTATATGTTTCGTTCTCTCATGGAAGACCGGATTTTTGGATATGTATATAGCGGTCTTGTTGTCACAGAACATAGGCAGAGGATAGTCGTAGACCTCTCCTAGGTCAAGCATGAGAGCTCGCAACCATTTTAACTCACACGTGGTTGACGCCATACTCCGGTAATCGGCTTCGGCACTGGACCTTGAGACAACAGACTGCTTCTTGCTCTTTCAGCTCACAAGATTACCTCCAATAAATGTGCAAAAACCCGATGTAGATTTACGGTCACCTTTATCATCCGCATAGCTTGAGTCTGAGTAGGCTTCAACTCTCAGATGACCACGCTTCTGAAAGAGTAGCCCTTTTCCTGGTGCTGCTTTGACATACTCTAGTATCTTCAAGGCAGACTAAAGATGACATTCCCTGGGAGCTTGCATGAACTGACTGACCTTGCCTACAACATAGGCGATGTCGGGTCTGGTCACCGTGAGATAAATGAGTTTGCCCACCAGACGCCTATACCTGGTGGCATCAGATATAAGAGGTGAGTCATCTGTCCAGATTTTGTCCTCTCCAGTGGCCATGGGATACCTGGCCGGTTTGGCACCGGTCAATCCTGCCTCTTGTAGAAGATCAAGAGCATACTTCCGTTGGGAGAGAACTAACGAGTCAGGCTTCCGAGAGATTTCTATCCCCAAAAAATATTTCGGGGAGCCCATATCCTTCGTGACTAAGTGTTGACGGAGGTGTTTCTTTGTCAAGTCCACCCCAGCCTGGTCATCGCCGGTAAGAAGAATATCATCCACATACACCGCCAAAACCACAAGGCCCGATGCGGTTTTGCGAATAAACAATGAGTGATCGGCTGAACTTCTTGTAAAGCCAATGGCAGCCACAATGCCACTAAACTTGTCGAACCATGCCCGAGGGCTCTGCTTTAGGCCGTAGATGGCCTTCTTCAACTGGCATACTCGTGTCTCCCCCTGAGCAACATACCCAGGAGGTTGCTCCATATAGACATCCTCTTGAAGATCCCCATACAGAAAAGCATTCTTGACATCAAGTTGGGAAATAGCCCACTCCCTGTTGACGGCCACTGAAAGAAGAACCCGGATGGTGCTGAGGCGAGCAACCGGGGAGAAAGTATCATAGTAGTCAACTCCATAAGTCTGAGTAAAGCCTTTGGCCACCAGCCAGGCTTTGTAACGATCCACAGTGCCGTCGGGGCGAAACTTCACAACGAACACTCAGCGGCAGCCAACCACATCAGTACCTATCGGTGGAGGAACAAGGGTCCAGGTACCCCTTTCATTAAGAGTGGCGATTTCCTCATCCATGGCAGATTTCCAATGAGGAATAACAAGAGCCTCTTAGTAAGTGCGGGGAGTTGTAGTAGCCTAGATAGCCAAAGCAAAGCACCTGCGAGAGGGAGTAAGCCGATCATAGGAAACAACAGCCGTAAGCGGGTGTTGGGTACACGCCCGCACCCCTTTGCGAAGAGCAATGGGAAGATCCAGGTTGTCTTGTGCCTCAGGGACCGGAGCGTCCGTGGCGGAGAAAGATGGCCCGGGACTAGAGAGAGACAGCTGCGGAGAAGAAGGTGGGGGTATAATAGAGAGAGAAGGAGACGGAGGAGGAGATGATATAGGAGGGGAGACGTCGATCTGTGTGGAAGGATCACTGAGAGATGGTGGAGAGTAAGAGACCGCAGGAGGAAGCGGGGATGGAGAAGAAAAGTAGGACGCATTTTCGAAGAAGGTGACGTCCATGGAAACAAACTGTTTGCGCAGAACGGGGTCAAAACAACAATAGCCTTTTTGAGTGGTCGAATATCCCAAAAAGACACATTTTGTGGAATGGGGGGAAAGCTTGTCACGAGTAGCAGACGGAGCATGCACAAAGGCCGTACACCCAAAGATACAGAGAGGAAGAGGAAAGGGTTCCTTTCCCGGGTAGAGAATGGAGAAGGGGGTCTTGCCGTGGAGAACCGAAGAGGGAATGTGATTGATGAGATAGCAGGCAAGAAGAACAGCATAGCCCCAGTAGGAGCGAGGCACCTGCATCTGCGTCATTAGAGTGCGAGCAATATCAAGGAGGTGACGGTTTTTACACTTCGCCACCCCATTTTGTTGGGAGGTGTAAACACAGCTGGTCTGATGAATAAGACCATGTTGCATACAAAAAGAGGAAAACTCATGACTGAGATATTCTTTTGCATTATCAGAGCGCAGCACTTTAATAGATAAAGAAAACTGAGTTTGAATCATATAGTAAAAAGATTGCCATACAGATAATAGTTCAGAGCGATCTTTTAAAAGATACACCCAGGTACATCTAGAGAAATCATCAATAAAGGTTACAAAGTAAGAACTACTCCGACCAACGGTGAGAGTAGGAGCAGGACCCCAGACATCAGAATGAATGAGATCAAAAGTGCGGGAGGAACCACGACCTTGCTTCGGCGGGAAGGAGGAGCGATGATGTTTTCCAAGCTGACACGCATCACAGTTGAGCGGAGGACTGGTCTGAGGTAAGTGGGGAAGAAGCTGATGAAGAATCCGAGGAAGAGGATGTCCAAGGCGAAGATGCCATTGAAGCAGATCAGTAGACGTGGAAGAGAAGGCGGACAGAGCGGAAACATTGTAGAGGAAGTAGAGGCCGCCACTCTCAGTCCCAGTAGCAATCGTCTGTTGGGTCCTCGGGTCCTGAAAACAACAAGAAGTAGGAGTAAATAATATAGAGCACTGAAGTTGCTTGCATAAAGTAGTAACCGAGAGCAAATTGCAAGGGAACTTCGGGACATAGAGAGTGTCCACTAAGCGAAGCGACGGAGTGACTTGAACCATGCCCGTCCCGTGAACCGGGGAAGTGGAACCATCCGCAACAAGAACCGGGGGTAACCGATCATGCGTCTCTAGGAGAGAGAAGCAATGAGGGTTTCCGGTCATGTGATTTGTAGCACCAGAGTCAATTAGCCATTTACCTTGGGAAACGACGTGTGCACTACCTGAGGTCGTGGCCACAGAAGCAGATGGCCGAGAGGAGGCGGAGGTTGAGGAAGAAGTATCACCGGAAGGACGAAGATGAGGATGTTTCTGCCAGTAGCGGTCAACAGAGTGGCCGGTACAACCACAGTGAGAGCAGAGAAACCTTGATGGACCGCGCGTGCCAGACTGGCTGCGGCCACTATTGCCACCCCGCTGAGCCTGGTGAGCATAGGAGTCCTGTGGAGGAGGGGAGGACAACAGAGGACGTTGGAGCAGGGAAGTGACAGCGGCGATGCGAGCTACGGTGGCATCCAAGGTGGGAGAGTCTGCTTCGCCCAAGATCTGCTGGCGGATCATATCAAATGACTCAGGGAGTCGTAGAAGATAACAAACAACCAGGAGTTCCTGGAAGTGTTTGTGCTGCTCGGCCAAGTCCGCGGAGAAAGGGCGATTCTGGAGGATTTCAGCTCCAAGAGCCTGAACTTGCTGATAAGCCGCAGCAGGAGACATGGAAGGGCGAGCGAAGAGATCCGCATAGAGAGTATAAATGCGGGATGTCTGAGCCCCCTTCGAGTAGAGAGCAGTAAGGTGAAGCCACGCGGTCTTAACCGTCTCATCATGGCGTATGACAGGAAGACATTCATCAGAGAGGCTGTTAGCCAACCACGTGCGGACAAGAGCATCACTGGCATCCCAGTCATCAAATTCAGCAGAGTCTGGAGGAGGAGGGTCATCAGTGAGATGATGACGTTTGCGCTGAGAGCGAAGAAGAAAGGTGAAAGAAATGGTCCAATCCGGATAGTTGGAGCCAACAAGTTTAGAAACCGTGCCAAGGTTGCCAGAGGAAGTAGGATGTGGAGCCGGAGTGGCGATAGGAGTAGTGGTAGTAGAGGTTTCAGAAAGAGCCATAGGAGAAAACAACGAGAAGCCGCGTGGTTAAAAGACAAGCCGCGCGGATAGGAAGAAGAGGGGCTGCGGCGGTCACGATGTCAGACACCAGCGGCCAGAGAAGCCACAACCAAGCCGCAGATCCAAGCAGGGAAAGAAGTCGAACGGCTAGAAGATAGTCCGCGCGAACAGAAGGGAGGAACAAACAAGGCGAATAAGGCAGCAGGTCGCAGCGATCAAAGTAACAGGTCGCTGTGACCGACAGGCAGGACAGGGCACAAGCAGGCGGAAGAGACAAGCCGTGCGGACAGGGCGCAAGCAGGCGGAAGGGACAAACCGCGAGAATAGGTCGCGAGAATCAGCAGGAGAAGATCGAGTCCTCTGATACCATGTTAAAAGTAGGGAGCAAACGACTAGAGTAGCGAACAAACGACTAGAAAACAAGCCAGAACTTTGAATAATTGAAATTTTTATTATCCAAAAAGATATCATTTACAAAGGTATGGCCTCCCTTTTATAGAATGGAGGAGAGAGGATTGAATACAAACTAACAATATGGGACTAAAGCTATACAACAGATCCGAGCGGCTAGAACAACAGACCGGAACAAGCCGCGCGGTTAGACAATATTCTAACCGCCCGGCAATACCAGAAGCAGGAGAGAGATGCGGTTGGAGACCGTTAGACCGCCCGGTTTCCAAGCCGCCGGAGATGAACCGTCAGACCGCTAGACACCACAGCAACAGTCTGGATATCAACCCGCCGGACACAAACCGCCAGACCGCCCGGTCTACAACCCGCCAGGCTCAAACCGCCAGGCTGCCCGGTCTCATACTTCGACAGTTGTACAGTATGCAAACACAACAACAATCCGCACACTACACACGAACACAACACCAACCCGCACACAAGTCCACGGCCAACAGACACATCGCCCGGTCAACCAGCGGACAATGCGGACACATCTAACACACTAGACTTGTCACAAAAAATGATCTAGTCCAACCAAGAACCTGGCGCGAGCTCGGCGGATAAGGACCCAGTCCGCTAGCTCCCAAGCCAGACCGCCAAATCGCTCCAGCTCAAGACCAACTTGCCGATCTGCAGGACACCAACAATAGCCGTAACATAGGTCATCCAGAACGCACCAACAACTTTACCAGGCCGCACTACCAGTTCGCCCAGGCCGCGCAGACAGCCTGAACAACCCCCACTTTCACTTCACAAAATTCAACATCCAGAAGTGTCGAGTAAACACAGCTCACTCAATGCCAAAGCAGAAGGTGTCATATGATTATAGCTCTCAACGCCATGCACCAAGAAGCTTTGAGACAAGCTCAAGTTGTTGATTGGCATAGGACCAAATAAGTCTCAATCTCAGGATTTTTTCGCATTATTCAGCATGACATTACTATGTAGTTCTCTTATATATATATATATGTATATATATAGGCCCATGCCCCCTTTAAGGAACATCCACTGTCCAAGTATAAGCATTTGATGGGTACTTGGACTAACCTGCAATCACAGATCTAATTTACCTTAGGTAACCAAAAGAATTTGGGTCCTTGGTTCTTGTTAGCATAAAGTTGAATATTTCTCCCTACAGCAGCCCTGAAAGGAAAACTCACCTTAGCCCTTAATACATTAGGGTTGTGCCAACAATCTATGTCAAAGTGTCTACGTTATCACAACACTAACACTCATGAACATTATATCTCCTCCTCTGAATAGCTTTAGATGTGTGTGATTCACCAGAATTTTTCTAATCAGAGGGAAGTACAACAACCCTCTTCCTATTTATTTTAGCTAGAATCTGGTTGAAAGTAAGTCTGCTAGCAGGTTCACTTAGTTTATTTTGACTGACAACAACAGATGTCTGCTTTCCAGCTGATAGGGTGTTGATGAAATCAAAAATAGCCAAGTAAGGCTTACTTACACTCTTTCTCACAACCTTATTCTTTGATGAAATACCTTAGGTTGTGACTACTGCCTTACTCTTGGGAGTGGGTGCTGGAGCACCAAAAATAAATGACCAATTGTGGGCCATTTAGATTTCTTTATGGGGAGCATTTAGTGCACTCAACCCTGTACAACCTCGGGCTCGCAGGAGCCAAAGGCTTGAGGAAGGGAGCTAGGCGAGACGTCCCAGGGCGTTCGTCAACTCGCAGAGCGAATGGATCCTGACAAGAAGGACTTAAACGAGAGGGCCCAAGTGAGAAGGGTCTAAGCGAGAGCTATGTCATAGGGTGGGCAAGCAAGTGCCAAGGGAGGAGGAAATTGCGGGTGAGTGGCCGACACGCCATGTGAGAGGGCTCCAAAGGGGAGCTCTCTCTAGCGAGATGGTGCTCTCACCAGGCGAGAAGACCCCAGAAGGGAGTTCTCGCCAAGCACCGGTTCGGTTTAAGACCGGTTCAGGTAGGGCCGGGTCTATCTTTTAGCCCCATGGGATTTTACGCTTTTGCCCTGGGGGGTCTGCATATAACCCTTCAGAACATCGGAGTTTGGCTGTTGGCATACCCGACTAAGGGAAATCTAGTAATTTCAGGTCAACTCCATTTGGTTATTGGAAGTCCCAGTTCAGAGACCTATAAAAAGACCGGTAAGGTGCCTTAGAAGGGACGCATTCCTAACTCTCCTTCTCTTCTTCTAAGGCACCTAGCTCAGCATTGGCTAGGGAGGGGAAGAATTTCCGATTCTTCCAGGTACGAGGTGGGACATCCACACTGAAGGCCCCGGTCTAGTCTTTCGATAGCCTTGTCAAGAGGGTGGTCCAAAGAGAGTAAGTGTGAGTTTCACCTTTAGTTTTGAGCTTTAGGATGGACCGATCTTGTTGGTTCCAACATTTTTGGTGCGGTGATCGTGGAACAGCAGCTTGCACAGAAGAACTTTGTGTAACCTCATGGCGGGGGATCTTGAAGGAGATGAAGGCGGGTCCCCGAACCCGGGAGGATATGTCGGGAGGACGGAGTTCATGACATCCATTGGGTGGATCATGGATATGCTGAAGCAGATCTCGCAGAGAGGAGAATACGAGACCCCTCCACCCTAGATGCAAGGTATCGCGCCCCGCGAAGGGATCGACCCAACAAAGATAAGAGAGGACGCGCCCGGGAGGCGACGGGGAAGGAGGTAGTGGTGGAATCCAGCCGACAAGATGTGGAGGGTAGAGAACTTTTCGCCAGCCCAACGAGTGTCGTCCCTCCCTGAGGGATGATCGCGCAAGTGGAGGCGTCGAGACCCCCGACGAGAGGGTCTCCCTTCTGCGAGTTAATCCTCTCGGCACCCGTCCCTAAAGGGTTCAGCGAGCCCGAGATGACCTATTATGTGGGGAAGGACTACCCCCTCCAGCCCTTGCAGTGGTTCAAGGACGTGGTCTCCATCAGACCATTGACAGACGCATTCAAGTGCCCTCTCTTTGCCATCACTCTGAAGGACAAAGCCTGGGACTAGTTTCATCAACTCCCAGCAGGGTCGACATATGGTTTCGAAGACTTGAGCAGGAGTTTCCAATTACGCTTTTCGACCTTAAAGAAGATTAAGAAGAATCCGGAATCCATTTTTCTGATCAAGCAGAAGCAGACAAATTGTTAGCCCAGTACGTGGATCGCTTCCAGGAGGAAATCCTGGATATTCAGGAGGTGCCACAATTTGCTCTCCAGATGGCCTTCAAAGTGGGGCTGAGGGAAGGTTTCTTCAAGATGTGCCTGACCAGGAAGGCTCCGTTGTCATTCGAAGGGTTGATGGAGAAGGCAGCAAAAGAGATAGCAATGGAGACAACAAACCCGACGTTTGCTAAGAAGTTGGCAAGGATGACGGAGGTGGAGTTGAGGGAACCAGGAGGAGCGAGATAGCAGGAAGGAAAGAGGAGGGAAGAGCCAAGAGGTCAGGTTCATCAAGAGTTGGGTTGGAGGCTGCCAGGAGGCCCCATTCAAGGGCAGGGAAGAGGTTTCCCCCATGGGGAAGGAACTACTACCAGGGAGGACTAAGGAGATTCCATCAGCTGGGGTGGGGACATGGTCCTAGACCGCTCCCACCCTCGCCTTAGAAAGCTATGGCCATCAGTCGGGGAAGAGGAAGAGGAAGAGAGCGAGGAAGAGCAGGAGCAGGAGCAGGAGCAGGGAGAAGGAGGAACCCCCAAGAGAGGAGGCAGGATGGGGAGGTAGCCTTACCGTATTGTGACTTCCACGAGGAGGAAGGCCACGCGACGGATACCTGCCCAGAGTTTCTGGAATTGAATGGGAGAATAAGGGCAGGTGAGCATCAACTACCAGTACGGATTGTAAGGGTGACTGAAACTGGAGAAGAGGATCGATGCGTGGATCAATCGGACGTGGGAGATCGAGGAAGGATCAGGGTGATCCATGGGGGGGGGGATAGGGATTGAGACTTCCCGCAAGGCCAGCCTTCATACCATGTACTGTCAGAGCGTTGCCTCGACGTCGCAAGCCCCGCCTAGAATGAGAAGATCACTTTTTTCAGGAAGGACCTGCCGGATCACGAAGATCCCTTCTGTGATGCGTTGGTGATTCAGACTGCCATTGAGAACTTCATGGTGTCAAGGATCTTGGTAGATAATGGGAGCTCCGTGAATGTCATCTTCAAAAAGGCATTCAATGAGATGAGAGTTGAAGCCAGGAGGGTATTGGCAGTGGACGGATCGTTATTTGGGTTCTCAGGAGAATGGAAGGAGGTTGAGGGAGGAGTAGGGATCCAGGTAACTTTGGGGGGCTGTCCAGGAATTGCCGCTTTGTGATAGTGGACGCCCCCCGCAGTTACAACGCAATCTTTGGGCGCCCTTTGATCAATGCCTTCAGATGCGTTCTGTCTTCTTTCCATTAGTACTTGAAGCTCAACTCACGGGGGACTCAGATCAGAGTGTGGGGAGATCCGAAGGTAGCCAGAGAGTGCTATGTGATGGCAGTAAACACCATTTCACGGAAGGGTGACGTGGAAGAGCTTGATAAGAGGATGGAGCAAAGGGAGCAGGAGGGGAGAGAGGTGGCAGAAGTGGAGAGAGGCATTGCGGTGGAGCCAGAAATGGCGGGAGAGCAGGAGGATGGAGGTGAGGAGTAGGAGGGGAGAGAGGTGGCAGAAGTGAAGAGAGGTATTGCGGTGGAGCCAGAAATGGCGGGAGAGCAGGAGGATGGAGGTGAGGAGCAGGAGGAGATAGAGGTGGCAGAAGTGGAGAGAGGCATTGCGGTGGAGCCAGAAATGGCGGGAGAGCAGGAGGATGGAGGTAAGGTGAAAGTCCACCTTGTGCCAACTACCTTCACCTATGGGGGGGGGGGAATAGGTGTATTGAAGCTTTTTGCGGAATTAAAACTATACCTGCACAAATAAATAAAACAACACAGCACAGAAAGACACAGACAATTTATAGTGGTTCCCCGATTTGGGTACGTCCACTCTCCCCCTTCGACCTATCTCCCAACAAGGGACGACTCGGTCACTTTACCAACAGGATTGAAAACCAATCCTCACACTAAGGAAGTAACTCTTCCACACGAAGGAGTCACCACTCCTCCACCACGGGTTGCACCCAACCCTTACACAGAGGAACCAACGTTCCTTTACAACAAAAAGAAAAACTTGAATGTATAAAATACAAACTACTTTTGGAGCCCTTGGTGTCCCTCTTCGTTCGACGTTGCGTTCTTGAATAAGTCGAAGAGCCCACGACCTAAGTGCTCTCTTAGAGAGAATCTCCCCGAAACCAGCGGCGATAAGAAGTGCGGCGGTGTAGCTGTCAGGATCGGCGGCGGCAACGAAGTGCGGCGGCTGAGCTTTGGAGATCCAACCTTCATAGCAAAGCTAGCAAGGTCTACCAACGGTCTTACTAGGATCGATCGTCTCGATCGATTCGGAAAGGGAAGGTATTCCCGATCAACAAATCAAGAGACAAAGGATCTCTAGGTAGACACGTGAGACGCGTTGCTTGGCTGAGCTTCTGTCGCCGGGAGATCGAGAAGAAACCACGATCAGCACCGGCGACAACTTGCACGAGCGGCGATGGCGGCGGACGGCGATCTACGATCTGTTAGGTCAAGTCGGCGGCCGGCCTTTTTCGTTTTGGTTCACTGCTCATTACGTTCAAAATAGGAGTGTATTTATACAGTAGAATACTCCTTTATGACCGTTGTGGGCCCCACCAGAAGAAGCCCTAAATCCAGTTTAAAATGGCGCCTGAATATTTGGTCCGGTCCAGCGAGCAGAAGAAATTTGCCTAAGGCAAATTCGGCGAGAATCATTGGTGATTCTCGACGAATCGGCGAGAATCAATTATGATTCTCGCCGAATTCTACTTGGTAGAAATCTGGCTGAAGATCTTGCCATCTGGAGAGAATCGGTGAGAATCATAATTCATTCTCGACGAATCGGCGAGAATGCAAAGTCATTCTCAATGATTCAGCGAGAATCAACTAGTGATTCTCGACGATTCTGCCTTAAGCAGAAATCAAGACGGCGTTGAGACAGCCGGCAGCAATCGACAAGAATCAGCGAGTGTTTCTCGACAATTTCTACTTAGACGATTTTCGTCTTTCTTCCCTTGAGTTGCTTTGACCCATCCTTGCTCCTTGTCTGCTCTTGATCTTTATCAGCCCTGTACTTGAAAGTAAGTACACTCCAATAGAGAGAGTACACGTAGGCCAACACACTGATCTGCTCAACGAGGGATTACGTTGCGCAAACCCGTGTATATTGACCCACTGCACCCTGACATTGGTGTGTACTTAGCGTGGAATAACTGCAAGCACAACTTGAAATATATCATCAAATACATTGTGGATTCATCTTAGCTAGACAGGAGGCTTCCTCAAATCCAGGTAATTATGGATACAATATCCAACAATCTCCCCCTATTTGAAGAAGCCAAAATCCTACTAGCTAAGATGAATTTCACCAATCCAGATAATACATACAGCAAATCAAGAGAAGAACAATAAATGCAAACAGAACAATACTAGAGTCAATCATGAAATCACATATATATAGAGAGATATCCACAATAATTGTTCATATGATAAAATGATAAGAACGATAAACAAAAAGGAATACATCAGCAAAAATACTAGGTCTCTTTCTCCTTAGCTATTTCATCGTTTAGTTGCTGCGACAAGTGTTTCCTGCTTTGTCTTTTGAAGTATTACCTTGGCTTGGGGTAGTATCTAGGAGGAGGAGCTTTATTTGCCACAGTGTTGGACCTGAAGAAAATGTTCCGTTTAGCTTCAAAGGTCTTGTGCAGCTCCCACTCGTACTGATTATAAACATCGTTCCGATTTATCTCCCCCCTCTGTTGCAGTGTAAATGTGTCCAGAATGATACTCCTTGATACCAGACTCCACCTTTCGTTCCTCACTTCATCCTCCTTCAATCTGATTTTCTTTTCAGCTTGCGTTTCCTTGGATGTCCCTTCTTGAATTTTTCTCTTACCTCTAGCTTTTGCTAGGGCTTCTTGGTCAAACCAGGCACTGCGCTCAGCTCTTGCAGTAGCCCTAGCAGCCTTCTTAGATTCAGCCTCACTCAGTGGAACTTCTTCAACCCTTTCTTCTTACTCATCAGCAGCAGCAGTCTCTTTCGGAGGGGCAACCAGAACGTGAATGCTTGAGGCCTATTGAACTAACCAGTGGGCTGTTTCAAAAACATACCTATTCGATTGATCGAAGTTGTCAAATATTATCTGTTAGATTGATCGAAGTTTAGTTGTCAATTAGTATCTGTTAGATTTAAAAACATACCTATTAGTCTGATCGAAGTTGTCGAGTATTACTTGTTGAAGCCCTGCCATCTTAGCTTTATAATCTTCCTCCCCCTTTTTGGCTTCCACAGCAATTGAGTTTGCGTAAGCGTGCAGGGACTCATCAATGTGTTATACTGTCTTTGAAAATTCATTCAGCAGGGTCTTTTGATTCGCGTTCAGAGTCACCATGTTGGCATCAAATTTTTGGATGCTATTAGCCACAACATGTGCATTCTGATTAACCACTGCCAGGTCATCTGTGTTCTTTTTAAGTCCTTGCATAAGAAGAGAGACAGCTGTGCCGGCTGCTGTGTACTTTTCCTCAAACTTCGTTTCCATTACATCCAGCTTGTGATTAATTTCAACTACGTTCTTTAGCATAAGATCATAAGATTCCTTAATTCTTTTTAGCACTTTGTCTTGTGCTTTCTCAAAAGTAACTTTGAGTTCATCAAGAATTCCTTGAACAATGTTCACAGTATGATTAGCTAGATTAGCTTGCAGTAGATGACCCTGAGGCATACCTTGGCCTTCTCCTTCCGCAGATTCACTAGATGAGCTAGAGACATGCAGAGTCTCCATAGGTGAAATGTTGGCATCCTCTGTATGTTTCTCAGGAATACACACCAGCCTTTGCTGAGAGGACTCCCCCTCCACAGTTGCACTGGTTTTCTCAGAAACTACCTCTGGAGCTTATTTTTCAGATGGAACTACAGTGTCATCCTGAGGCCCCATTACTTCCTGCCTCACATTTCCTTTTTCCTCATCCTCATCATCCATGTTCTCATTCTCAACTACAGCATCGTCCACATCCTGTTCATCATCCTCTAGATCAGCACCTCCATCTCCCATATTATTATTGTCCAGGGCCGCATCATCTTTCTCCATATCCTCACTTTCTTCTTCCAGGTTCTTAACTGCATCCCTTGCTATCAGAGAGATGTCAGATCTAACATCAGCAGGAGCGGGTAGAGACTCCCCCTCAGTTCCTGCAGTCAGCATATCAGGAACTTCACCGGGTACAACTACGGAGTCTGCTGGAGTCCTATTGTCCTCATTCCCATGGGACTCAGCTAGGGAATCATCTCGTTCTTCACCTACGGCAGCGTGACCGATCCTTCTCTCCCATCTATCAAAGACACTGGAGTCCATTTTCTTCAGATAGATGAGGGGAACTCCTTTACTCATATCAAACTTGTCTCCATCCAGTTGGTTAAGATAAAGACTAATAATCCGTCTGAAACTGGGGGTTCGCAGAGTATCCTTTATTCTCTCAAACAGCATGGCCCCCCAGTTGAATCTCTTCCGACAGACGATGACCACTAGGATCTTGAACATCTCACCCGAGATATGATCGTGGGAGCCTGGTTTACAGATCAAGACTTTCCCGACGATGTCTGACAGGAGCTTCCCTTCCTTGTTCATTTCCTTCCTCTTGATAGATTTGATTCCTCTTGATAGTCCACAGAACAGAAGGGTCCTGGCTCGATCCTGTTCTTCCAGATAATCCTCTTGATCAGAGCTGGAGAGCTGCAAGTATTGTGTCAGTTTCCCTGCAGACATTTTTATCCTTGCACCGGCAATCTTACACTTGATTACAGTATCTTCACGCCGAAGTTTTGCAGTTGCAAAGAATTCCATCACCTCCTTATCCAGTATTTTTCATGGGTACTCTAGGATGAATGTGAGTCCAGCCTCTTCAACCATAAGAATGATGTTCCTGAACTCATCTGAGGCATGAGAAAAGCCGGTTCGAACCAGTTCGCATCCAGTGACCAGGCCGGCGGTGGTTCTTGGAGCCATTTTAAACCTAAGGAGGAAATACCTAAGTCTAAGCCTTGTCAGTAACTCTAGTAGGAAGCTACACTATCAACAAGCCATTACAAGGAGGAAGAAGACGTTACCCTAATGCCGAGGATTTGGCGGGACGAAGGTGACGGAATCGACGAGATTGATGGGAATCGACCGGATTGCCTGAATCTCTTGCGTCCTTGGGACTATGTCGACGGGGAACCCTGGATGCGCTCGGGAAGGAGTCGTCGGAAGTCAATCGATGAGAACCCTAGACTTGGTCGACGAAACTCTGGAACTCAATCGTCTGGACACGGAGTCAGGATTCTTGCTGTTACAGGAAGTCGACGGGATGAGAGAAAGAGGCGGATAAACGGGATATGAAGGGTCGGCGGAATAGGCGTGATATGTACTATTCGGAGCCGGGCGGTTTCGACGGGATTTTGACTGGGTTTTCTAAAAGTTTTCTAACCGTGGAATTCGACTGAATTTTCTAAACAACTTTAAGTGGCATATTAATTTTGTTATACCCTAGTCAATAACCGAGGTATGCAAATTTGCCTTCAAGTTATTTCTTGATCGAGATGTACACAATATTCTGATTTCAATTGTAATCTTTTGTAACACCCATTGACGTACCTTCCTTAATTTTAAATTGGCTGACTTATGCCTATTTAGATCCCTTTTCACATCTATAAATGTGTGACTATAAAGAATTCTTCAGATAGTACTTTAAGGTCATTTTACAGATTCATTCTGTCCTCAGGTGTGAAAACATATATGTCTATATAGACACATAACCACTTACCTTTTAGAGAAGGAATTCACAAATTTGTGTGGATGTATAAGTATATATATATATATGTAAATATCAATATAATATGACTCAAATCTTGAAACTGAACGCAAGTACCTGGGATCATAAGATTTATCATTCAGATCTTCAGTTTAAGACACACCAGGTGTTCAATTTGAGTATGTCATTGTAGATAGCACTGCTCTTATTCCAAGTACTTATTCCAAGTCATTCTTGGAACATCTCCTGTCTAGTTCCCATCATGTTTACAGGAACCTAGACTGCCCTGCAAAAGAGAATTACCTTGCCTAAGGAACCCAATATGTATTGGGTCCTAGGTTCTTGTAAGTGTAAAATCTCGAATGCCTTCCCACAAGAATCCTGTCAGGTAGGCTAACTCTGCTCAGAGGAAGTGGATATGCTCTTACCCTTGGCACAGAGGGATTGTGCCAACAATCTACGGCAAAGTGACCCACTTTGCCACAGCACCAACATTCGTGAATGTTGTATCGCCGTTTTAGACCTTATCTGTTGACTGAGGTAGTTATGAGCTTAGGTCTAAAAGGGATAGAGCCGGTTCTGCTCACAAAATTGACTTTTCCACCGTGACACGTGGGAGGGTGGACAGAATGCATGTGGTGAGTGTCATGAGGCCTGGGAGGTGGTGCCTTCCTTTCAGTCAGCACACTTCCAGAGGCCCCATGGGTACTTACCACATATTTCCTGACCCCCCTTTCCTGTGTCCTAGGGTGGAAAGTACTGCAGTGAGAGCTGGTTCCTGCATATTCATGATGAGTTGGGGCTGAGGCTGAGAATACAAAGGGTTCAGAATGAGCCTTGGGTATTCTCTCATGGGTAGCCATGACAGCTCTGGCACTGTGGGTATTTCCACCCGAGGGCTGATCATTCTTGTAGTGACCAACATTATTTCTGTGGTCATACCTGAAGGCATGATGAGTGCCCTTCCTACTCGGGGTGGGGGGTCTGAACACAGTTTCCCCATTTCTCCATGAATTAATAATTCGGGAGATCCACCCATTTCTTCTTTTCTCTTGATAACATCTATCGTGGAAAAGTTAGAAACTATTCTCTTCTCGATCTCTAGACGACTTTCTAGATCCGAGATCTTTGAGTCCTTTACCTTGATGGATTCCAATTGGATATTCATCAAGGTCTTCAGCTGAGCAATCTCCTTAGCTTGCTCCTCAATAAGTAAGTTGCTCTTTTGAAGAGCACACTGAAGGGATTCAAGATTTTCAATCTTCTGATTGAAGCTATCCATATCCCTTGCATCACTAGAGGGACAATCCTCTGAACTATTCCTGTCTTCAGGAACTGCAAGAGGAGAGGGGCATGATGAAGAAGTTACCTGCTCCTGGCTTTGCTGTTCAGGGTTACCGTCAAGATCGGCAGAGACTGTTGAGTCATCTTCATCAGAACTGCTTTCCTCAACTTCTTCTTCAGTCTCTGACAAGGACACAAGTGCCCTGATACTGACAGATTGATCATGCCCTTCATCTTCAGAAATGAGGACCCCCACATAGGCTTCATCCTCTTGCTGACCACTGATCCCTTCTTTCTCTGATCCCTCCATGAGGTTAGAGATGGTTTGCCACATGGACTTGGCCATCCCACACTTGTCCAATTTAGAGCGATCTGGTCCAGACCAGACATCAGTGATGATCTGACGAATCACCTTATCCAGGTTGAACAGTGAGAGCTCTGTCTCTGACATCTCTTTGGGACACTTGGGGATTTGGAGATCTTTCCCGGAGCCGGAAGCCTTCATGGGAATGAAGGGACCCTCTTCCAGAATGAGTGATGCTCGAGGTTCGATGGCCTCCAGATGAAATAGTACTCTCATCTTCCATACAGGATAGTACTCCTTTGTACATGAGGGGAGTCTTAGAGGAGGGATATCATAATCCAACTCCATGCTTGAGTCTGATCTTCTTGTTGACACAAGAGGCAGGAACTTACTCGAGGTGTTAACCCATTTGAAGAGTAACCTCCCTCTGATACCACTTGAAAGTCTACCTTGTGCCAACTACCTTCACCTATGGGGGGGGGAATAGGTGTATTGCAGCTTTTTGCGAAATTTAAACTATACCTGCACAAATAAATAATACAACACAGCACAGAAAGACACAGGCAATTTATAGTGGTTCCCCTATTTGGGTACGTCCACTCCCCCCTTCGACCTATCTCCCAACAAGGGACGACTCGGTCACTTCACCAACAGGATTGAAAACCCATCCTCACACTAAGGAAGTAACTCTTCCACACGAAGGAGTCACCACTCCTCCACCACGGGTTGCACCCAACCCTTACACAGAGGAACCAACGTTCCTTTACAACAAAAAGAAAAACTAGAATGTATAAAATACAAACTACTTTTGGAGCCCTTGGTGTCCCTCTTCGTTCGACGTTGCGTTCTTGAATAAGTCGAAGAGTCCATGACCTAAGTGCTCTCTTAGAGAGAATCTCCCCGAAACCAGCGGCGGCAAGAAGTGCGGCGGCGTAGCTGTCAGGATCGGCGGTGGCAACAAAGTGCGGCGGCTGAGCTTTGGAGATCCAACCTTCGTAGCAAAGCTAGCAAGGTCTACCAACGGTCTTGCTAGGATCGATCGTCTCGATCGATTCGGAAAGGGAAGGTATTCCCGATCAACAAATCAAGAGACAAAGGATCTCTAGGTAGACACGTGAGACGCGTTGCTTGGCTGAGCTTCTGTCGTCGGGAGATCGAGAAGAAACCACGATCAGCACCGGCGACAACTTGCACGAGCGGCGATGGCGGTGGACGGCGATCTACGATCCGTTAGGTCAAGTCGGTGACCGGCCTTTTTCGTTTTGGTTCACTGCTCATTACGTTCAAAATAGGAGTGTATTTATATAGTAGAATACTCCTTTATAACCGTTGTGGGCCCCACCAGAAGAAGCCCTAAATTTGGTTTAAAACAACGCCTGAATATTTGGTCCGGTCCAGCGAGCAGAAGAAATTCGCTTAAGGCAAATTCGGCGAGAATCATTGGTGATTCTTAATGATTCTCGACGAATCGGCGAGAATCACCTATGATTCTCACCGAATTCTACTTGGCAGAAATATGGCTGAAGATCTTGCCATCCGGAGAGAATCAGCGAGAATCATAATTCATTCTCGACGAATCGACGAGAATGCAAAGTCATTCTCAACGATTCGGCGAGAATCAACTAGTGATTCTCGACGATTCTGCCTTAAGCAGAAATCAAGATGGCGTTGAGACAGCCAGCAGCAATCAAAAAGAATCAGCGAGTGATTCTCGACGATTCGGCGAGAATCACTAGTGATTCTTGTCGAATCAGCGAGAATCACTTAGTGATTCTCGATGATTTCTACTTAGACGATTTTCGTCTTTCTTCCCGTGAGTTGCTTTGACCCATCCTTGCTCCTCATCTGCTCTTGATCTTTCTCAGCCCTGTACTTGAAAGTAAGTACACTCCAATAGAGAGAGTACACGTAGGCCAACACACTGATCTGCTCAACGAGGGATTACGTTGCGCAGACCCGTGTATATTGACCCACTGCACCCTGACATTGGTGTGTACTTAGCGTGGAATAACTGCAAGCACAACTTGAAATATATCATCAAATACATTGTGGATTCATCTTAGCTAGACAAGGGGCTTCCTCAAATCCAGGTAATTGTGGATACAATTCCCAACATTAGGAGATGGAGGAGAGAGAGGTGGCATAAGTGGAGAGAGGCATTACGGTGGAGCCAGAAATGGTGGGAGAGCAGGAGGATGGAGGTGAGGAGCAGGAGGAGAGAGAGGTGGCATAAGTGGAGAGAGGCATTGCGATGGAGCCATAAATGGCAAAAGAGCAGGAGGATGGAGGTGAGGAGCAGGAGAAGAGAGAGGTGGTAGAAGTGGATAGAGGCATTGCAGTGGAGCCATAAATGGCGGGAGAGCAGGAGGACTGAGGAGAGGAGACCCCGAGAAGACCCACTGACCATGCTCTCATCAAGCTGGCAGGGTTGTAGGCCCACTCGGTGGTTGGAGTAGGTTGAGGAGAGGAGACCCCGAGAAGACCCGCTGACCAGGCTCTCATCAAGCTGACAGGGCAGTAGGCTAACTCGGTGGTTGGAGTCGGTTGAGTAGAGGAGACCTCGAGAGGACCTGCTGACCAGGCTCTCATCAAGCTGGCAGGGCTGTAGGCTCACTCAGTGGTTGGATTCGGTTGAGGAGAGGAGACCCCGAGAAGACCCGCTGATGAGACTCTCATCAAGATGGTAGTGTTGTAGGCTCACTCAGTGGTTGGAGTTAGTTGAGGAGAGGAGTCCCCGAGAACACCCGCTAACAAGGCTCTCATCAAGCTGACAGGGCTGTAGGCTCACTCAGTGGTTGGAGTCGGTTGAGGAGAGGAGACCCCGAGAAGACCCGCTGACCAGGCTCTCATCAAGCTGGTAGGGTTGTAGGCTCACTCGGTGGTTAGAGTTGGTTGAAGAGAGGAGACCCCGAGAAGACCCGCTGACCAGGCTCTCATCAAGCTGGCAGGGTTGTAGGCTCACTCAGTGGTTGGAGTTGGTAGAGGAGAGGAGACCCTGAGAAGACCCGCTGACCAGGCTATCATTAAGTTGGCAGGGCTGTAGGCTCACTTGGTGGTTGGAGTTGGTTGAGGAGAGGAGACCCCGAGAAGACCCGCTCACCAGGCTCCCATCAAGCTGGCAGGGCTGTAGGCTCACTCGGTGGTTGGAGTTGGTTGAGGATAGGAGACCCTGAGAAGACCCGCTTACTAGGCTCTCATCAAGCTGGCAGGGCTGTAGGCTTACTCGGTGGTTGGAGTCGGTTGAGGAGAGAAGACCCCGAGAAGACCCGCTTATTAAGGTCTCATCAAGCTGGCAGGGTTGTAGGCTCACTCGGTGGTTGGAATCGGTTGAGGAGAGGAGACCCCAAGAAGACCTGCTGACTAGGCTCTCATCAAGCTAGCAGGGCTGTAGGCTCACTCAGTGGTTGGAGTTAGTTGAGGAGAGGAGACCCCGAGAAGACCCGCTGACCAGGATCTATTCAAGCTGGCAGGGCTGTAGGCTCACTCGAGGGTTAGAGTCAGTTGAGGAGAGGAGACCCTGAGAAGACCCACTGACCAGGCTCTCATCAATCTTGCAGAGCTATAGGCTCACTCGGTGGTTGGAGTTGGTTGAGGAGAGGCGACCCCGAGAAGACCTGCTGACCAGGCTCTTATCAAGCTGGTAGGGCTGTAGGCTCACTCGGTTGTTGGAGTTGGTTGAGGAGAGGAGACCCTGAGAAGACCCGCTGACTAGGCTCCCATCAAGCTGGCAGGGCTGTAGGCTCACTCGGTGGTTTGAGTCGGTTGAGTAGAGGAGACCCCGAGAAGACCCGCTGACCAGGCTCTACCCAAACTGGTAGGATTGTAGGCTCACTTGGTGGTTGGAGTTGGTTGAGGAAAGGAGACCCCGAGAAGTCCCGCTGACCAGGCTCTCATCAAGCTAGCAGGGTTGTAGGCTCACTCGATGGTTGGAGTTGGTTGAAGAGAGGAGACCCCGAGAAGACCCGCTGACCAGGCTCTCATCAAGCTGGCAGGGATGTAGGCTCACTCGGTGGTTGAAGTTTGTTAAGGAGAGGAGACACCGAGAAGACCCGCTGACCAGGCTCTCATCAAGCTGGCAGGGATGTAGGGTCACTCAGTGGTTGGAGTTGGTTGAGGAGAGGAGACCCCAAGAAGACCCGCTGACCAGGCTCTCATCAAGATGGCAGGGATATAGGATCACTCGGTGGTTGGAGTCAGTTGAGGAGAGGAGATCCTGAGAAGACCCGCTGACCAGGCTCTCATCAAGATGGCAGGGCTGTAGGCTCACTCGGTGGTTGGAGTCAGTTGAGGAGAGGAGACCCTGAGAAGACCCGCTGACCACGCTCTCATCAAGCTGGCAGGGCTATAGGCTCGCTCGGTGGTTAGAGTCAGTTGAGGAGAGGAGACCCCGAGAAGACCCGCTGACCAAGCTCTCATCAAGCTGGCAGGGCTGTAGGCTCACTCGATGGTTAGAGTCAGTTGTGGAGAGGAGACCCCGAGAAGACCCGCTGACAAGGCTCTCATCAAGCTGGCAGGGTTGTAGGCTCACTCGGTGGTTGTAGTCGGTTGAGGAGAGCAGACCCCGAGAAGACCCGCTGACTAGGCTCTCATCAAGCTGGCAGGGCTGTAGGCTCACTCGGTGGTTGGAGTCTGTTGAGGAGAGGAGACCCCAAAAAGACCCGCTGACTAGGCTCTCATCAAGTTGGCAGGGCTGTAGGCTCACTTGATGGTTGGAGTTGGTTGAGGAGAGGAGACCCCGAGAAGACCCGCTGAATAGGCTCTCATCAAGCTGGCAGGGTTGTAGGCTCACTCGGTGATTGGGGATGGTCTCGGAGGGGACCCTGGAGGAACACGTTGACCGGGTCTGCCTAGCTCGCGAGGTATTGAGTAGGTTGAGTAGCAATACAAATGATGAAATGTCTTAAAGGAAAAATCACTGTTGGTCGGCACAATGAGGGAGACCCCATTCATGATGTATAGAAAAGTTTCCTGCCTAAGGAAAAAGAGGGGGGAAATTGATCCCTCGATACCACCCGTGCCAGAAGGTATTTGGGAGCGAGGCGAGAAGAGGGAAAAGTCGGTCCCACGCGCGAGAGCCACCGGGGCTCGACGACTCGCGCTCTGTGCAAGGTTTATACTCCCGCCAGGAGGTGAGACGAGGGGTGACCCCGTCCCGCAAATATGAGTAGATCTTCAGATCACCTCGCAAATAGCCCAAATGAAAAGGAACCTACCTGGGAGCGGCGCATTACAAAAAGAGAAGTGTGTATTACATATCAAAGCCATTAGATATGGTCCAGTACAAAATCAGGTCAATTACAAAAAGAGAGGAACATTAGAATAACAAAAAATATCATGTTCTGGAAGCTTGCTATTCCTTCTCGCTGGAAGGCGAGCCTTCTTCCTCGTCGTAGACTTCCGGTAGGAGGTCGTGGGCGGTGACGTCCTCGCCATCATCCTTGACGACGCCCATCTCGCGCATCATCTTCAGGATCAGCTCGACGGTTCTGATGTTCGCGTCTCGACAATACTCCTCGACCTCCTCATGGGCGTAATGAGAAGGGGGAGGTGGGGGAATCACCGAGCGAGAGGTCGAAGGAGCGGCATCCTTGAGTTGGACGATCTGGGCCCTTAGCTCCTTCACCTCTGCCTCCAGCTCCGCTACGCGTGAGTGTAACCTCTCCGCCGTCTCGGCATCCTGCAGAAAGCCTTTGTTAAATTGGTGTCAGGTACATAGAAAACGAGCTAAGGGAGAACTCACCACTCCACCGCGAGCCTTGGCAAGAAGGTTCTCGACCACCTCTAGTCTCTTCACGAGATCTCTCGACTTCTCACGCTCGCCGGCAAGGTTGGCCTCAGATTCTTTCCAGTTTTGGTTATTGTAGATTAGGCAGCGTGAGAGCCTGTGCGAAAGATCCAAGGTGCGCAGTTGGGAGTGCGCCGCCCTCAGCACCAGGCCTCGTGAGGAGGTCTCGTCAAGGGGATCCAGGCCGTGACATCTATAGAGACCAAAGCCCAGGGAGAAGGCGTATCCTATAGGCTGGTCCTGCTCCCTCCAAGTGTGGAGGAGGGTTGAGACTGAGACTCAGTGCGACCCCTTGTCCCAGATCAGTGTTGGGGCGTTGCCGGCATCAGGTAAAATGGGGCCCATGTTGAAGTTGAAGAGGGCAGACGGTGCGGGGTAGCGAGAAGGAGCCCCCTCGCGAGAGGGAGACCTGGATGGTTGTTGAGAAGAGCTGGAGTGTTGCGCGAGCGGTGCCGTCTCTTCAGATAACGAGATGGCCTGGCGAGGAGAAACCTGAGGAGGGGACTAGGGGGACTGGGACCCTCGGGAAATGGGGCTAATGGACCCCGACACCACCACCGTCTCCTCGGGAGCTTTCTTCATGTCAGGTGGGAGAGAGACCACCTTCTTCACCTTCATTTTCATCTTCTTCGAGGGGCTGAGGCAAGACAGCGGAATCCTCGGCCGGCCTCTTCTTAAGGGAGGGCGTCAGCGATTCTTTAGCCGCCTTGGCCGCCATGTTGGCGAGAGTGTCGCCCTTGGACGGCTTGATGTTGCTTTTATAAGGGGGGTGAACTGGCACGTTCCTCTCTCCTGATAAAGGTGAGATGGAGTGTTAAAGGAAGAAATCAGCGAGAGGGAAATACTAAAGGCAAGACCAAAAAGGAAGGTCGAGCATACCTTCACCAGGAAGTACGGGGAGGAGTGAGCCAAGACCGCACCTCAAGTACTGGACCTCAAAATTCTTTCCGACAAGGTACTCGCAGAGGAACATGTCCGTGCCGCCGACTTGGGGGGTTGCATAGAAGACTTTGTCTGGCGAGACAGGCGCGAGCGGGATGCCACCCAGGTTGCCGCGGATGAAGATGAACTGCGTGAGCAAATTATGGTTCTTGTTGGGCGTCTCGCAGACTTTGAGACCTAGCCCTATGAAGTAGGACACCCCTTCCTGATTGGCGTGGTAGATGAACAGCTTGCGGAAGACAGTTAGGCTGAACTCTATTCGCTCTCGCCGCATGTAGCTCGCAAAGGCGACCAGGACGGAGATGGCGTTACGGTTCAGCTGGGCTGGCATGGCGCCGAAGTACTTCAAAACCTGCTTCACCTCCGGCCAGAGGGGTAGTCACAAACCTGCCTCGAAGTGCGAGACGGGGAAGGCAAGCTCTCCGGGGTAGAACGTGTTTATTCTCTCACCGACTTTGGGGTGGCGCGATTCGAAGCCTTCCGGGAGGAATTCGTGAGTGAAGGCGTTGTACTCGTCCACAGAGATACGCACGAGTGGAAAATCATGATCCGCGAATCGCTTCCCGCAGCGACTGCGTCCCTCACCTTCTTCAGCTTTTTCCTTCCCCATAATCATGCGAAACGGCCGGAATTGGAGGCAGAGGAGGCTGGCGAGGTGACCCGAGGGTGAGGAGGCGAGATGGAAGACGAGTGGTCGGTACGCGAGAGGGACGAAGAAGAATGAGGGGCTGAAGCGCAGCAATTTGTGAAAGCATGGGTCTGACCCCGGTGAAGGGGATATTTATAGAAATCATAAGGTTTGGTAAAAAAGTGTACAGACGGAGAAATTATGCATGGGGAGGGGAAGAGTCGGTCGGCCTTTTCTCTCTCCAGGCCTCGATTTGCGCAGTCCTAGGTGGGCCCTCATCACAGCCAAGCGGCGGGAATAAATTAAAATTAAAAAAATCAGTAGATCATGAAAGATTAGCATAAATGCAGAATTTAAATACTATTATAGAAAATCAAACAAGTACGGAGAAGTAGACAATTATTAGATTAATAAAGTTCATCCCGCACGAGGCGGGCGGCAAGTTCACAGGGCGCATAGTTTGCGCGAGACAGAGGCATAAATAATTTATTACAAGCCATAAATGAAGGGAAGAGATGCGAGACGAGACGAGAACTCGTCAATTCTTGTGCCACCTCCAGCGCCCTCCGTCACGGGATCTCGTACAGGGAGGGAGGTTAGGGAGGTAGAAAGCGCGAGCCGCGTCAACACCGCGGCGAGCGAGACGGAGTTGTTGGTCGACCTCGCTCAGGATCTCCTGGGGGTCGGTCTCGCCTACTTCAATATCGACATCGATCTCCGAAGACAGGTGGGTGCACTCCACCTCCAGGCAATCGATTCGAAGGTCCGCAGCTTGCTTCCCCTTTTCCAGCTCTTGGATGATGCACGCGTGCTTCCGTAACATCTCCGCTACCCTACGCTTCATTTCCAACGGATCCATGGGATCGCCTAGGTAGTCTTCAATTTCGTCTATGGGAGGAGGGGGAGAGACGACCATCTGTCTGGAGTAATCTTCAACAGGCAAGTCCTTGGCCAGCGAGTCCACCACCAGCGAGTCCTCGGCATGCGAGTTGCGCCTACCTGCGTAGAAAATTGTGAAGGTGAAATGGAGAAATGGTAGTGAAGAAAGGTCCGAAAGGAAAAGTTTCTTACCAAAACGGCGAGAGGAACCCGCGGTATTTGGAGGATCATCCCTCCTCGTCGCGGGAGTAGATGGAGGAGTAGAGGGTTGTGGTGAGACGGACTTGTGGCGGTGTTCGGAGATATTGATTTGTATGGTTTCCGGACGATGAGAAGGCGCAGGGACCTTCTAAATACGGGCAACAAGTAAGAAGACAAGCGAGATGGAGATTAAGGCATGACGATGTTGATGGATTTACCTCATTTTCTCTAGGATTGGCCGGGATAGGAGGGATACGCCTCCCCGGGAAGGTGCGAGAAGGCTCCCCTACCGAGAGGGGAGGATCAGCGGCTTTTGCCTTCTTGGGAGGGGAAGTGGATGACGGTAAGGAAGGAGGGGCGCAGACCGGGATCTTGTTCAGAGCCATCGTGGTCGCCTTGTTACTCTGGCGCACCGCCGCGATGCGGTCACGAAAACTTTGGCTGAGAGACATAGTGACAGATTCTAGAAGAGGATAGAGCGAAGGAAACGACCCCCTATAGGGAGATGAGTCTTATATTTATAGATTGGGCAAGGGGCCCACCAAAAGATTCCCTAATAAATTCACTTTAATGACACGAGCCTCAGTTGGACTATCTTTCTGAGTTTGTAACAACCTCGAAAAGAGCGGGGATTGTGTACAACCTCGGGCTCGCAGGAGCCAAACGCTTGAGGAAGGAAGCTAGGAGAGACGGCCCAGGGCGGTCGTCAACTCGCAGAGCAAATGGATCCTGACAAGAAGGACTTAGGTGAGAGGGCCCAGGCGAGAAGGGTCTAAGCGAGAGCTGCGCCATGGGATGGGCGAGCAAGTGCAAAGGGAGGAGGCACTCGCGGGTGAGTGGCCGACTCGCCTTACGAGAGGGCACCAGAGGGAAGCTCTCGCTAGCGAGACGGTGCTCTCGCCAGGCGAGAGGACCCAAGAAGGGAGTTCTCGTTAAGCACCAGTTCGGTTTAAGACCTATTCAGGTAGGGCCGGGTCTATCTTTTAGCCCCATGGGATTTTACGCTTTTGCCCTGGGGGTCTGCATGTAACCCTTCAGAACAACGGAGTTTGGCTGTTGGCAGACCCGACAAAGGTTATTCTAATAATTTTAGGTCAGCTCCATTTGGTTATTGGCAGTCCCAGTTCAGAGGCCTATAAATAGACCGGTAAGGTGCCTTACAAGGGACGCATTCCTAACTCTCCTTCTCTTCTTCTAAGGCACCTAGCTCAGCATTGGCTAGGGAGGGGAAGAATTTCCGATTCTTCCGGGTATGAGGTGGGACCTCCGCGCTGAAGACACCGGTTTAATCTTTCGAGAGCCTTGTGATGACTAGTTTTAGTCATCGTTTTTGGGGTAATTTAGTAGCCTAATTACCTTAGTTTATTTATAATTTATGCTTGTTATTTCATGTTTTAATATCTTTCTATAATATATTAAAATTACTAGTTTTATTATAGTTTTATTATAGTTTTATCGCAATTTTATTTTATGTTATTATATAAAAATATATAGTTTTATTATATTATTATACTTGCTATGTATTATGTTTCATGTTTGTCTAATTTTAAGTTATAAATGTTTTATGTGTTATGTTTGTTAAGTTTAAATAATTAATGTTATGTTATATTATGATTTATTTTTATGTATTTTCATTCATGTTATGTTATAATCATTAACTAATGTTTATTTTGTTTTAATGTAGGTGCAGCCCATGCATGATGAAGCCCACTTTAAGAGCAGCCCTCCTCCATTGCAAGCAGCCCGACCTCCTCCAAAGCATGCTACCCGAGCCCAAGTCCATATGGAGCAGCCCCCTTCATTGCCAAGCAGCCCACAAGCTCTCCTAAGCCCTCTACCCGAGCCCATTGAAGCCCAACATTTCTCCCACATGATGTGGCCGGCCACTATCTATTTCCCCTTCATATTTTATATTTTTTCATGCATGCATTTAGCTATTTCCTCCCCTCTTTCCCCTCATTAATTCCATACATGCACCTCTCCATTATGCATGGCCGGCCCCTACATTCACCCCCCTTCTCCATCTCTCTCTAATGCTCATTTAATTCCATCCATCCCCTCTTTTATTTATTTTATTTCTTTTTTTTTATTTCCCAAACTACATGCATGCACTTCTCCATTATCTCTCTCCCTCATTAAATATAATGCATGAACCTTCTCTCCCTTGCATGGCCGGCCACCCTTGGTCTCCCCTATTCTAGATGCTTCCTTTAAAAGGACCCCTTCCCCTCTTATTTTATGGGAGGTAGTTTTTGTGTTAAGTAGTTTATGTTGCAAGTAGTTTTAGTTGAGAGTAGTAATATTAGAGTGTTAGTTCAAGTGTGCTTCTTTCCTTGTTGTAATTTTTCCTTTAGTAGATTACTTTTGTCTTAGTATTATTATTGTGTACCTCTTTATTATGCAATGAAATTTCTTTTCTCTTATTCTCATCTCCTTTTCAATTATGCTTAGCTAGTTATTTTTGTGCCCGATCACGAGGATCTTTGCAATGAAATAGCATATCTTTATTTTTATGTTTGCTTTTGTATTTTTCTATTTTTGATCCTTCTTTGATCTATTTCGTGTCGACTCCGTATTCCGGTATGCGGTAGTAGGCATTTGATCTCATTTCATAGAAGTCGAGAGACTCATTGATTTGAAAGATCACTCAAGGAAGGAAGGAGTTGAACGCACCCCTAGAGATAGGATGGCGTAAATCCTCCGGATTGGAGTCAAATCCAATAGTGCGGGTCACCTTGATAATGCGACTTTAGGCCTTTTTGACTTGAAAGAGATTTCGGTCGAAACGTCTATAAGTTAGGGGATTTAATGCTCTAGCGAGATTACTTCCTAATATCGGATCCGTCACGGTCTTAATAGATTTACAAATGCTAAACTAAATTATTTCGTTATTTTATTTCAAAGTGAATCGTCGATCGAGCGCTCTTTTCTCGTAATAGTTTATTTTCTCTTTTTAACTTAGTTTATTTTCATTTTCAAACTCATTAATCGTTCGGTAGAATAATAGAGTTGTTGTGAGTAATAGTACTTGCCTGCCCCGAGTTTTTATACGACCTTGATATTTTTCATATCCTATGCTATATTTCGATAGGTACACTTGCCTTAATCGAGTATAGATTGGAGAATACGATTTCTCCACCAAGTTTTTGGCGCCGTTGCCGGGGATTCTTTTTGGCAATATTATGAAAGCCTCGAATTTATTACTTCTACTAAAAAAAACAAAAAAAATTATTATTATTATTATTATTATTATATAATCAACCCACATCATCTAAATTCTACCCAACCTAAAATCTCTCGAAAAGGGTAAGGGGCTTTAAGCGCCACCATTTTACCTAGTACCGGGCGAACCCTTCACCGGGTAGTCCTCGGGAAGTTCGAGAGCCAATCCATTAAAAAAACCTATTTTAAAAAATATATATATATATCTCAAAAAAAAACAAATAAAAAAAATTAGTTTTTCTTTTTCTTTTTGGTAGCAGTTTATTTTTTTTATGGAATCGTCGTATTTTTGCGCTTCTTGCGGGTCGCCCGACCACTTCTATTCGGAATCTTTCGGGAGCCCCTCCCTCTTTTGATTTCAATTTTTCTGGAGCGGGTCAAAGTGGCCAATTTGACCCTTACTCCGATTTTTATCCTACTTGGGAGGTGGGGAACCCGTCTTATTTTTCGCATGATTTTACCCCGCAAAGCGCCGCGCCTCTAAATTTTTATTTTAATTCTATCGATAATGGGTATCTTGAATTGCAAACTTCTATTGATAATATTAGTTCGCATTTCAAGACCATGATGGATTATCTTTCTCGCGAGGCCGCTTCTTTTTCTTCGTCTTCTTCTCCGTCTCCTCCAATTTCTTCATGTAAAGAGTCACCGGATTTCCCGGCTTGTCTTGTTCCTCTCGAGGAGGATAACTATTCGCATATCCCGGATTGTTTCCTTCCTCCTTTGGAAGACGCCTCTATGGATATTCCGGTGTGCTTCTTACCCGTTGAGGATGACGAGACATCTCCTATTTCTCCATCTGAAGACGTTGGTGATTCCATTTCACTTCAATTTTTAACTGTTCCAAATTTTTCTAGTTTTAGCGAGTCTTTTTCTTCTTCTTCTTTTATTTTAGATAATTCTTCTTTAGTCCTCTCTACTCCTTCTTCTCCCGAAATTTCACAAGAATCTCCTTCTCCTTGTGAAATTTCCTTTGATGAAAATTCTTTTTTTACTACTTTTATTCCTCTTTCTATTTTTTCTTCTTTTTATTCTCCTTCTTTTGACGACCCCTTCTTTCCCGTTTTACATACGGCGGAGTTCTCCGTCCGTTCTTTTTTGGGCGTCATTCTCTTGAAGATTGCACCGCATGTCGGTGCGATTCTTCAATTTTTCTTTTTTCTAATTTACTCTCCTAAGCGCATACTTAGGGAGTTACCACTTCACCTCAGTTTTTATTTTCCATTTAGCTAACAAATAACGTCGGGCTCAGCCGACGTTAAACAGAGAGCGCTCTTGGGAGGCACCCCTTGCTTATCCTTTTTCTTTTTCTTTTTCTTTTTTGTTTTATTTTGCAGGAATAAAACCCCCGGCAGTTCGTTTGGCTCCATCATTTCATCTCTTCCTTAGGCCCGACCCGGTGTCCAGCTTAAGCATGGGGGAGCGACATCTGCATTCGGCCTTACGACTCCGGGGAAGTCGTTTTCTTTTTTTTCTTTACTTTATTGTATCCCCCCTCCCCTTTCTTCTTCCTTTTTTCTTTCTTGTTTTTATTTTTCATTGAGGGCAATGAAAGGTTTAAGCATGGGGGAGGGTTTTGTTGTTTTCTTTTTTCTTTCTTTTCAAAAAAAAAAGAAAACAAATGTTTAGTATAGTTTTTTTTAAAGTTTTTTTTAATACTGCTTCTTTTAGCCTTATCAAAAATCCAAAAAAATTAGAAAAATCAAAAAATTCCAAAAAAGATAATATTTCAAAACCCAAAAAAATGAAAAATGTCAAGAAATCAAAAAAATATAATAAACCTCATGCTTAGATTTTTGTTATTTTCAGAAATTTAGTTTGAGTTAGTTTATAAGCATTTTTTATTTGTTAATCTTTTTTTCATCATATTTAGTTAAATTTAACTTTTAGTGATTTTGTTTAAGAATCATCTTATGGTTTAATTTGCTTAGAGTAATTTATTTAGCACTTTTTCTCTTTTATTTTAAATAGTTTCAATTTTGTAGTAATTTTGCTAAAACAATTTTGGATTCCAATTATTATTACTTCATGCTTTTAGATTCTTAGGAAATCTCAATCTACTAGTAGTTGCTCTCTAGTGTTTTAGTTTATTTTCTAAAATTTTGTTTTAACCCATCATTTTTTCTTTTATTGTTAGATCATATGTCATGGGAATAAGAGGATAAAATTCATTATTCCTTGGTAAACATATGCAACTCAAAATAAAATGAAGAGAGGAATTAAAAGTTCATATATGTCGGGGGAAGTGATAGGATGTTAGTCTATCATTTCCTGGTATTACATATATATTATTTTAAAAAAAATATATTGTGTGGGGTGTGAAAAGAAAAAAAAATTTATGATGATCACCTCCAATCAAAGACCTCTTCATGTTAATTTCCTCCCCAAACCCCTTAGCCAATATCATTGTCTTAGTTTTTAAATTAAAATATGTGGAGAGCATAAGTAGTAGGTTGTCTTCTTCCTTAAGTTTCTTTTAAGTTAAGGTTTTTTTATAATTCCAATCTAACTTTGTTTGCACTTTACTCCATTTTGAATGCTAGTTAATTTATTAGAGAATTTTTGGCTAAATTCTTTTCTCTTTTCACTTTAATTTCATAATTTAGGACTTGATTCATAAATCCCTAAATTTTAATTTTGGCTAGATCTTGATGTAAATAAATTTTTAGTTGAATTGCAAATTTTATAATGTCTTATAAATATTTCTCTTTCTTTTGCTCTGGAATAGCAAAAGCCTAAGCATGGGGGAGTTTGATGACTAGTTTTAGTCATCGTTTTTTGGGTAATTTAGTAGCCTAATTACCTTAGGTTATTTATAATTTATGCTTGTTATTTCATGTTTTAATATCTTTCTATAATATATTAAAATTACTAGTTTTATTATAGTTTTATTATAGTTTTATCACAATTTTATTTTATGTTATTATATAAAAATATATAGTTTTATTATATTATTATACTTGCTATGTATTATGTTTCATGTTTGTCTAATTTTAAGTTATAAATGTTTTATGTGTTATGTTTGTTAAGTTTAAATAATTAATGTTATGTTAATGTTATGTTATATTATGATTTATTTTTATGTATTTTCATTCATGTTATGTTATAATCATTAACTAATGTTTATTTTGTTTTAATGTAGGTGCAACCCATGCATGATGAAGCCCACTTTAAGAGCAGCCCTCCTCCATTGCAAGCAGCCCGGCCTCCTCCAAAGCATGCTACCCGAGCCCAAGTCCATATGGAGCAGCCCCCTTCATTACCAAGCAGCCCACAAGCTCTCCTAAGCCCTCTACCCGAGCCCATTGAAGCCCAACATTTCTCCCACATGATGTGGCCGGCCACTATCTATTTCCCCTTCATATTTTATATTTTTTCATGCATGCATTTAGCTATTTCCTCCCCTCTTTCCCCTCATTAATTCCATACATGCACCTCTCCATTATGCATGGCCGGCCCCTACATTCACCCCCCTTCTCCATCTCTCTCTCTCATGCTCATTTAATTCCATCCATCCCCTCTTTTATTTATTTTATTTCTTTTTTTTTATTTCCCAAACTACATGCATGCACTTCTCCATTATCTGTCTCCCTCATTAAATATAATGCATGAACCTTCTCTCCCTTGCATGGCCGACCACCCTTGGTCTCCCCTATTCTAGATGCTTCCTTTAAAAGGACCCCTTCCCCTCTTGTTTTATGGGAGGTAGTTTTTGTGTTAAGTAGTTTATGTTGCAAGTAGTTTTAGTTGAGAGTAGTAATATTAGAGTGTTAGTTCAAGTGTGCTTCTTTCCTTGTTGTAATTTTTCCTTTAGTAGATTACTTTTGTCTTAGTATTATTATTGTGTACCTCTTTATTATGCAATGAAATTTCTTTTCTCTTATTCTCATCTCCTTTTCAATTATGCTTAGCTAGTTATTTTTGTGCCCGATCACGAGGATCTTTGCAATGAAATAGCATATCTTTATTTTTATGTTTGCTTTTGTATTTTTTTTATTTTTGATCCTTCTTTGATCTATTTCATGTCGACTCCGTATTCCGGTATGAGGTAGTAGGCATTTGATCTCATTTCATAGAAGTCGAGAGACTCATTGATTTGAAAGATCACTCAAGGAAGGAAGGAGTTGAACGCACCCCTAGAGATAGGATGGCGTAAATCCTCCGGATTGGAGTCAAATCCAATAGTGCGGGTCACCTCGATAATGCGACTTTAGGCCTTTTTGACTTGAAAGAGATTTCGGTCGAAACGTCTATAAGTTAGGGGATTTAATGCTCTAGCGAGATTACTTCCTAATATCAGATCCGTCATGGTCTTAATAGATTTACAAATGCTAAACTAAATTATTTCGTTATTTTATTTCAAAGTGAATCGTCGATCGAGCGCTCTTTTCTCGTAATAGTTTATTTTCTCTTTTTAACTTAGTTTATTTTCATTTTCAAAACTCATTAATCTTTCGGTAGAATAATAGAGTCGTTGTGAGTAATAGTACTTGCCTGCCCCGAGTTTTTATACGACCTTGATATTTTTCATATCCTATGCTATATTTCGATAGGTACACTTGCCTTAATCGAGTATAGATTGGAGAATACGATTTCTCCACCACCTTGTCAAGAGGGAGGTCCAAAGAGAGTAAGTGTGAGTTGCACCTTTAGTTCCGATCTTTAGGAGGGACCGACCTTGTTGATTCCAACAAATCCCTTTCCCTTTCTTCTTCCATTATAAGTTGAATTAATGCTCTTACAAGAAGAATTTTCAATCTTTCAGTGACCATACATGCTGTTATGGTCATACCTGTTAACAATACAACAAATTGTACTTATAGTAAGAACATAAATCGTCACAATAAGTATAAAAAATCGTTACAAAAACTTTTTGGGAACGAAAAAAATTTTATGTAACGGTCGTTCTCTAAAGCTCGACGCTAAAATTCTTGTAACGAATGTATGCGTGTCGTTACAAATAAATTAATTGTAGCAAACGATACTTTCTCACTCAAAAAAATTCTTCCTCACAATAAATTAGTTATAATAGTACAAAATTTAAAAATAAAATAGTTCAAAATTAAAGTTTTTAATTAATTTTGTATCGCCGGTCGGCCCGGCGGCCGACCCGCCCGCCCGCCCGCGAGCCTGCCAACCCAGCTGATTTCATAGCTGAATGTGCAATATAAACCCGAAATTCAAGTTTTAACTAGCGGTGTGGGACTAAAAGGAGGCGGGTTTTTAAAATTCCCATTAATATGCTGCTCCTGGGAATCGAACCTGCATCAATGAGTTTAAATCCAAAGCCTTACTCCACTAAGCCAACTTGACTTTGAAGGAAATTAGGGAAACATATTATATGCATAATATGTCTAGTTATATTTATTAGTAAATAATATTAAATATTTTAATTAAAAAGATAATATTTATCTTTATTAATATAACACTCTATTACTCTTAGTCATTTTTATTAACTTATATACATTATTATTATATTTAATTTAATTTTAATTTTAATTAATAAATTTTAATTTTAATTTATTAGCTTATATACTCTATTTCATGGCACTGTTCACCGGCAAAATAATTTTTTTTTTATTTTTTTTCAATTTAATTTTCTAATATTTTCAATTTAAATTTTTAATTAATTAAAATTTCAATTTAAATTTTTAATGTAAATAAACTTTAAATATTTTTTCAATTCAATTAATTTTAATTTTTCAATGTAATATTAATTTTAATTTTAATTAATTAGTTTTAATTTTAATTTATTAGCTTATATACTCTATTTTTTATTGCTTTTCAATTTAATTTTTTAATATTTTCAATTTAAATTTGTAATAAATAATTTTTCAATTTAATTTTTTAATGTAAATAAACTTTAATTATTTTTCAATTCAATAAATTTTAATTTTAATTTTTCAATTTAAGTTAAATAATTAATTTTAATTTTAATTTATTAGCTTATATACTCTGTTTCACGGCATTGTTTACCCGCAAAATGTTTTATTTTTTTAATATTTTTTCAATTTAATTTTTTAATATTTTCAATTTAAATTTGTAATTAATTAATTTTTCAATTTAATATTTTAATGTAAATAAACTTTAATTATTTTTCAATTTAATAAATTTTAATTTTAATTTTTCAATAAATTTTGTAATCTAATGTAATTAATTTTAATGTAAATAAACTTTAATTATTTTTCAATTCAATTGTTAATTAATTTTTCAGTTTAAATAAACTTTAATTTGAATCGCCATACAAAATTAATTGAAAACTTTGATAATAAGTAGTACAAAATTTTAATTATGATATATTTATTGTAACAAAATTTTAATAATAAAATATTTCTAATAGTAAGGAAATCTCTTTGTCACAAAACACTTTCATGATGTGGTTACTGTTAATACATATTGTGATGAAAATTTACTATTTGTAACGTAACATTAGTGCTGTTGCAAATACTTACAATTATAGTAACAAATTATTTTTTATTGTAACAAAATATAAAATATTCGTTACAAAAAAATACTTTTTGATAACTACAGAAAATATTCATTACTAAATATAACTATTACTAACAAACTGTGTTTTAGTTATATTTCAGTCATTATGAAAGGTGCAGTTTGTTGTAGTATATGTTTGAAGAACTCAAGACCTAGCAAATCTTCAGTCTTCTTCAGCAAGTTCAGAAACTAGTTTCTGAGGTTCTTCCAACAGAGGTTGTTACTTACAGAAGATCATTCTCTTGCGGCTGAGAAAATTTTTAGGGCTGAGAGAACTCAGCTCAGGAAGCAGAGACAGAGAAATATCTCTGTATCAAATTTACACAAACAAACCCCCTTTCATTTTTATAGGATCCTTTTGGATCTGAGTTGTAGTGCCTTTGTGCCTGAGATAGGGCAACTTTGCCTGAGTGTAAGATCTAGTTTTGAATCTGAGTTGTAGGGACTTTGAGTCTGAGGTAGGATCCTTTTGGATCTGAGCTATAGGGCCATTATGCCTGAGGTAGGGCCATTTGCCTGAGCTGTAGGAGAGTCATACTCTCTGAGTGTAGTACCTTTGTGTCTGAGTGTAGGATCCAGATTTGGATCTGAGGTAGGGCCTTGTTCCTGAGCAGTAGGAGAGTCATTATCTTTGAGGTAGGGCTATCCACCATAGCCTGAGCTGTAGGACTTGAGTTCAAGTCTGAGGTAGGTGATCATTTGATCACTGAGTTATAGGAGCATATTTGTTCTGAGGTAGAGCTTTGTGCCTGAGTTGTAAGTCTTGGAGGAGACTGAGAGATCCCTAGGGATATGTGGTGTAAGTTCTAAGGAGCTAAGTTTTTGGAGAAGTGCCTTGTCTAACAAGAAGTTAGAAATGTGGCAGGAGAGTGGATGTACCCATAATCTTGGGAACCACTATAAATTCTGTATGTGTTCTTTGTGGTTTGTTTTGAAAGCATCTAACTACTGAATAAGTACACACTAAGTTAAAAGATAATAATAAAAGACTAGAAAACCTATTCACCCCCCTCTAGGTGTTTAGATATCTTGAAACTAAAGACTTTCAAGTGGTATCAGAGGGAGGTTGCTCAATAAGGACCTAACAGTCAGAGCAGATCCCAAAGGATAGCTGAAACAAGTTCTATACTTATGAGTTCTCGAGAGAACCATAAGGACCTAGGTCGTATGAAACTCCCCATCTGCAGGAAGGAGAGTTTTGGAATCTGGAAAGAGAAGGTTAGTCTATTTATGGAAGACTATGACCCAAGGATCTTTGTGATAGGCAGAGAGGGACTTTTCATCCCTATGAAGGTCTTAGTTCTGGATGCCAATGTCTAGACACCTATGACAAATTCATAGATGACAAAGGATGAAGTCATCTTGGCTATATTGGACAAAAGGGCACATAACATTATTGTTAGTGTCATAGATGATTCAACCTTTCAGAATATGGTCCACTTTCAGACCTCCAAAGAAATATAGGACACTCTTGTGGTCTATATGGAGGGTACTGAAGAGGTGAGAGATGACATGAAGTCCATGCTCAACCAGGAGTATGAGGCTTTTAGGCACTGAAAGAGAACATAGCTGAGGACCTATGGGAGGGTCTTCAGTCATTATGAGATTAATGACAAGTTCCTAAGATCTCTTACTAGAGACTGGGATACTAAGATATGTGCCATAAGAGAAGTGTCCAAGCTAGGTTATACTCCTCCCCATACATTGTTTGGAAAGCTGCTCTCTTATGAGATGCAGTTAGTTGTCAGGAAAGAGGAGGAGGCCACCAGCAAATCCCTGGCCAAGGAAAAGACCTTGTGGCCATCAGAGCAGACTGCACTAGAAAGGGTAAGGAGAAGATTCCCTCTCCTCTAAGGAGGACAACTGAGTCAGATAGATCATAATCAGATACATCAGACTGTAACATGTCTGATGAGGACTTTTGTTGGGTATTGTATCCACAATGTACCTGATTTGAAGAAGCCCCTGTACAAGCTAAGATGAATTCACAATGTATTTGACAATCTTCTGTTAAGTTGTGCTTGCAGCTATTCCATTCTAAGTACACACCAATGTCAGGGTGCAGTGGGTCAATATACACGGGTTTGTGCAATGTAATCCCTCGTTGAGTAGATCAGTGTGTTGGCTCACGTGTGCTCTCTCTATTGGAGTGTACTTATTCTCAAGTACAAGGCTGAGATAGATCAAGAGCAGAAGAGGAGCAAAGATGGGTCAAAGACCAAGTTCATGGGAAGGAAGAGGAAAATCGTCTAAGTAAAAATCGACGGGAATCACTAAGTGATTCTAGCCGATTCGAGAATCAACCATTGATTCCCGCCGATTTTATCTGTCTGACTGTCCTCCTTCAAGAATTATGCTAAGGCAGAATCGACGGGAATCACCAACTGATTCTCGCCGATTCGTCGAGAATGACCTTGCATTCTCGCCGATTCCCTCCGGATGATAAGTGTTTCAACTGGAATTCTGCCAAGGCAAATTTGACGGGAATAATGAGTGATTCCCGCCGACTTCGACGGGAATCACCAATGATTCTCGCCGAATTTGCCTTAGGCAAATTTTCTCTGTTCGCTGAACCGTATCAAGAAGCTATGCGCTCTTTTGACCGGAACTAGGGCTTCTTTTTATGGGCCCCACAACGGTCATTTAGGGTTGTTCTACAGTATATATACATGCTTATTTTGAACATCAACAGGAGCGATTCACGGAAAATAAAAAGAAGCCGTGCGTGACTTAGCCGATCGCGGAACTCCACCGCTTGCCGTCGCCGCTCGCAAAGGAAGTCACCGCTGCAGATCTCAGATCATCTTGATCTCCCGACGACAGAACCGAGGCTAGTCTAGCGTCTCACGCTTTTCTCTCGAGATCTCTTGTATCTCGATTTGTTGAACGAGGATAGCTCTTCATTTCGAATCGATTGAGACGACTGATCCGATTGAGATCGTTGGTAGACCTTGCTTGCTTCGTCAAGAATTTTGAATCTATAAAGCATCGCCGCTGCATTCACTTGCTGCCGCCAATCTTGGGAAGATCCTCTCCAAGAGAGTGATCCGGTCGTGGACTCTTCGTCTTCATCAAGAACGCTTAAACGAACGAAGAGGGACATCGGGTTCTCCACATGTGTAGTTTGTATCTCTTGTACATTATATTTTTGTTTTGTTGTAAAGGAATAGTGATTCCTAGTTGTAAGGGTTGGGTGCAACCCGTGGTGGAGGAGTAGTGACTCCTTTGGTTAGAAGGGTGCCTTCCGTAGTGTGAGGATTGGATTTCAATCCGTTCGGTGAAGTGACCGAGTCGTCCCTTGGTGGGAGATAGGTCGAAGGGGGAGAGTGGACGTACCCAAATCGAGGAACCACTATAATTGCTTGTGTGCTTTTCTGTGCTGTGTTTGTTTAATTGTGCAGGTTATTTAAATTCCGCAAAAGACTGCAATTCACCTATTCCCCCCATAGGTGGAATTAGTTGACACTAAAGACTTTCAAGTGGTATCAGAGGGAGGTTACTCGTCAATAAGGTTAACACCTTGAGTAAGATCCCGTGTCTAGTGTCAAGAAGAAAACAAGACTCAAGCATAGAGTTGTACACTGATGTCTCTCCCCTGAGACTGCCCGCATGCACAAGAGATTATTATCCCATCTGGAAAATGAGGGTTCAATTTCATCTGGAAGAGATTGACCATCATGCATTATTCATTGTGGAAGAGGGTCCCTTCATTCCCATGAAAGCTTTTGACTCTAGAGAAGATCACCAAATCCCTAAGAGTACCGCAGAGATGTCTGAAACCGAGCTTTCACTATTCAACTTGGACAAGCTGGTACGACAGATCATCTCTGATATTTGGTCAGGGTCTTCTCTTACAAGATTGTACAAGTGCAAGACTGCAAAGTCCATGTGGGAAATAATCTCTGACCTCATGGAAGGAAAAAAGGCTGTCGGGACTGAATGCCAGTAAGAGGATGAGGCTTATGTAGGGGTCCTCGTCTCTGATGATGAATGTCAAGAACAAATTCTCAATATCAGGGCTCCAGTATCTCTATCAGAGACTGAAGAAGAGATTAAGGAATACTGTTGTGATGAAGCTGAAACCTCAGTCTTAGCTGACAACAACTCCAACCCTGATCAGCACAATAAGGATCAGGTATCTTCCTCTTCCTTCTCTCTTCCTCTTGTATCTCCTGAAGACAGGAGAAGTTCAGAGTTTTGTCCCTCTTTTGATGCTAGGGAAATAGACAGTTCCAATCAAAAGATTGAAACTCTTGATTCCCTTCGTAGTGCCCTTCAGAAGAGCAACTTGCTTGTGGAGAAACAAGCTATGTAGATTGCTCAGTTAAGGACCATGATGGATCTCCAATTGGAATCCATCAAGGTGAAGGACTCAAAGATCTCGAATCTAGAGTTTTCTCTAGAGACCGAGAAGAGAATAGTATCTAACTTTTCCAAGGTAGATGCTATTAAGAGAAAGGGAGAAGCCGGGTGGATCTCGTGAATCATAAATTCGTGGAGAAATGGGGAAACTGTGTTCAGACCCCCCACACCGGGTAGGAAGGGCACACATTATGCTTTCAGGTATGACCATAAGAACAACTATGGTCACTGCAAGAGTAATCAGCCCTCATGTGGAAATACCCACAGTGCAAGAGCTGTTATAGCTACCCATGAGAGAATACACAAGGCTCATCATGTACCTTTTGTATTCACGGCCTCAGCCCCAACTCATCATGAAAGTGCAGGAACCAGCTCTCACAGTAACTCTCACCACCCTAGGACATAGGGAAAGGGGGTTGGGAAACATGTAGCAAGTACCCATGGGGCCCCCAGAGGTGTGCTGGCTGAAAAGAAGGCACCATCTCCCAGGCCTCATGATACTCACCACATGTTCTCCATCCACCCTCCCTCGTGTCTTGGTGGGAGGGGCAAATCTGTGAGCAGAACCTGCTCTACCCCTGTCATACCTAAGATCATGACTAACTCAGTCAGTATATTTGGTCAGAAAAGGAGATACAACATTCATGAGTGTTGGTGCTGTGGAAAAGTGGGTCACTTTGCCATAGATTGTTGGCACAATCCTTTTATGCCAAGGGCAAGGGTATGTCCACTTCCTTTGGCTAGAGATAGCCTTCCTGACAGAAATCCTGTAGGAAGGCATTCAGTAGTTTATGCTAACAGGAACCTAGGACCCAATGCATATTGGGTTCCTAAGGTAAGGTAATTCGTTTTTGCAGGATAGTCTAGGTTCCTGTGAACATGATGGGACCTAGACAAGAGATGTTCCAGGAACAGTATGGAACAAGTATATTGGATAAGAGATAATGCTAACTACAATGGACTACTTCAACTGGATACTTGTTGTACTTCAAATAGAGGATCCGAATGATCAACTTAATGATCCCAGGTACGCGCATTCAGTTTCGAAAATTGAATCGCATTACATATATGTTTATATATATATATATATATATATATATATCTAAACAAATATGTAGATTCTCTCTCTAAAATAAATATACATAGATATATATATACCCACCTGATGGTAGGACACGAGAGCTAATAACTGTAAGATTCTTAGCTTGGAATCTGATGAATGGTTTATATATCATCGATAATGTGTGACAATGGGTGTCAATCGGTCCGATAAAACTCAAGGGACGTGTGCCAGTAGTTGTAACGAAAACTGTACATTTTTGACTCACCAAGAAATACCCAGTGCATATTTCTAGGGTTAACATCCCTTCGACTCGACTTAGCTATTCTGACCAGGAAATAAAGGGCAAAGTTTCAACATTCAAATCGAAAACTCAAAGTTTCGAAATAAAAAGGGCAAAGTTTTGAAAGGTTCGAAATTCAAAACGATCAGCAGAAACCGGCTATTCACAACGGAAAAATCAGCTACCCCAGCTTTCGGAGGAGATAAATAGTGTAAACCACAAAAATCCCGACCCTTCGCATTCTGGACGCTGCGAAAATCTCGTCGACTCTGCGGAAACCTCGCCGAATCCCGCCGGTCGTGCGGAAACTCCTCCCGTGCTTCTGTCGCTCGGTGTTATCATCGACTTCCCCTTGACCCCCGATGACTCCAGCTCCGTCGATTGTAGTCCGCCGCTGTCCTCTCTCCGTCGGATCGGTGCTCCCGTGCTCCTGTCTCCCTTCTCCGGCATCTACTTGACACGAAAGTTCCTGCCGATTCTGCATTCCCTCTCTCGTCGTCTCCCTCTCACGTCGCCTTAAGTCCCGACGCAAGCCGACTAGGGACTCTCTCCGCTCTGCGTAAGGGTAACGACCGATACTCCTTGTATCTCACGCTTGTTTGTAACTTATCTAGTTCCTAATCTAGAGATTGAGATAGAGTTAAGTCCCTTGGATGTCACTTGTTTAGGTTTACAATGGCTCCTCGAACCACATTCAGGCTCCTCACTGGGAGTGAGTTGGTTAGGACTGGCTTCGCCCATGCCTCCGATGAATTCAGGAACATAATCTTGATGCTTGAGCAAGCAGGGCTCTCCTTTATCCTTGAGGACCCGTGCAAAATTCTGGATAAAGAAGTTCTCGAATTCTATGCAACCGCCAAGCTACGTCACGAGGACACCTTGATAAAAAGTAAGATTGCTGGACTAAGGATCAAGATGTCTGCAGCAAAATTGTCACGTCATCTACAGCTCAACAGCTTTGAACAAGAGGACCACCTGGATGAGAATTATCGTGCACGGACAGTTCTGTTCTGTGGATTAGCACGAGGGATAAAGGCCATCAAACTAAAGGACATGAATGAGGAAGGAAAGCTCCTCTCCAATATTATTGGGAAGGTCCTAATCTGCAAAACGGGCTCCCATGATCATATTTCAGGGGATATGTTCAAAATCCTGATGGCTGTGGTGTGTAGAAAAAGATACAATTGGGGGGCCATGTTGTTTGAAAAGATTAAAGATACCCTACAAACTCCCAACTTTGGGAGAATCATCAGCCTGTACCTCAATCAGATGGACGGAGACAGGTTTGATATGAGTATGGGAGTTCCTCTTCACTACTTAAAGAAGATGGACTACAACGTTTTTGATAGATGGGAGAGGAGAATTGGCCTAGGAGGTGCAGCTAAAGCACAGGGTGATGAAGATGACAGAGCTCCGGAGTACAGAAATCCTTTGGATGAACCCAATGAAGTTCCTGATCTGCTGCATGCAGGAACTGTGGGGGAGTCTTTCACCATTCCTTCTAATGCCCTCAGGAAGGATGTCTCAGTTTCAGGTCAAGCAGACGCCGTTGCTAATATTACCCTGATCGCGAAGGATGTTGTGGATACCCTCTCTACCGATCAGGCTGACAAGGAGGAAGTGGAGGATGACATGGAGGATGATGTTGTTGATGAGGATGATATGGAGAATGCGACCACTAATGATGTGAAGAATGACCAAGCTGGAAATGGGATGGACATGAGGGAAATTGATGTTGACTTCCCCTTTGAGGAACAGGTTCAATTAAAAGTTCCTGATGAATTTGGCGCAATAATGGAGGGGGAGACCTCCCGGCAGGGGATGATAAGTACATATGGAAAAACAACAGAGGTTGCCCCTATCCCCCCTTAAGAGATTGTGAATCTATCTAGCTCCACCAGTATATCTGCAGATGAAAATCCTGACTTCCAGAGTCCTATCCCCCCTGAGCATGACCAGGCCATTCATCAGGTTCATCCGCTAGGACCTAGCCTGGCGAATCACACCGTAAATATCATTCAAGGTATAGTGGATGAACTGAAGGCCTCTTTTGAACGATCTCACAATAAAGTGTTGAAACGAATTAAGCAATCTGAGAATCTGATGCTTAAAAATGTTGTGGAGATAAATCATAAGCTGGACATGATGGAACAAAAGTTCGAAGCTAAGTATGCAGAGGCCGGCACTATCGTAAATCTTCTAATGTAAGGGCTTAAGAAAAATACAGCTGATCTGGCAGTAGTAAACCAAAATGCACATGTTGTGGCCAACAACATCAAATTGTTCGATGGCAACATGGTGACACTCAACGAAAATCAGACATCCATACTGAACGAGTTCACTAAGACTGTTAAGTACATAGATGAGTCACTGCATACCTATGCAAACTCCATTGCCCTAGAAGCCAAAAAGGGGGAGAATGAATACACAGCTAAGATGGCAGGGCTAGAACAAATCATGATCGACAACTTCATGCAGTCAAATAAGTATGTTTTTGAAAGCTGTCACTGGCTAGTTCAGCAAGCATCTGGTATACAAATTCCAGTTCCTCCTACTGATGAGGTATCTTCTGCTGCTGCTGATGAGCTTGCAAGTGCTGAGGAGATTCCCTTGAGCGAAGCTGATGCTAGAAAGGCTGCTAGGTCCACTGCCAGAGCTGCTCACATGGCTATGTTTGATCAAGAGGCCATTGCAAAAGGGAAACGAAAACTTCAAGAAGGAACTTCCAAAGAGACTCCAGCTGAAACGAAAGTAAGATTGAAGGAAAGTTAAGTAAAGAATGAATGATGGAGCCCTATATCGAGGAGCATCATATTGGACACATTCATATTACAACAGTGAGGAGAACTTGATCGAAATAAAGTGTATAGTCAGTTTGAGTGGGAGATGCACAGAGAGTATGAAGCTAAAAGAAGCATATTTTTCAGGACTAACACTGTGGAACATAAAGCTCCTCCCCCCAGATACTAGCCGAAGCAAAAGGAGTACTTTGAGAGACAAAGCAAGAAGTTCCTGGCTAAATAACTTAAGGATGATCAGGCTAAGGAGAAATAGGCTTGGGATATAGACATATCATTTTCTATATGCGTGTGTATCTTTTCATGTATTTAAATGAACAATCTTTGGATATATATATATATATATCTATTGTTGGAGTTACCATGGTGATCTAGAAATGGTCAAAAATGTAATCTCACTGCAAACGCGATATGAGTCTGCAGGGTCGCACATAAGAGCATGTGGAGAAATAGGAATATTGATATTGTTGGTAAAGGTTACCAATCACCATACAGAATGGGGTCAGGCAAATGTTGCCAGAGAGATTCGTCGAGAATGGTTCGACGAGGGTCGTCGAGTATGACTCGACGACTAAGGCCAATTCGTCGAGAGTCGACGAGAGTCATCGAGTATGACTCGATGACTAAGGCAAAATCGTCGAGAGTCGTCGAGTATCACTCGACGACTAAGGCAAAATCATCGAGAGTCGTCGAGTATGACTCGCCGACTAAGGCATAATCGTCGAGAATCGAAATGTTCGATTCTCGCTAATTCTCGCCGATTCTCGCCGACTGATTCTCGCCGGCTAATTCTCGCCGAATCTGGAGGTGATTCTCGCCGACTGATTCTCGCTGAATCTGGAGGTGATTCTCGCCGACTGATTCTCGCCGAACCTCGAGGTGATTCTCGCCGAACGGTCCAGATACCCTAGCTTGGGTGGTCTGCGGATAACGGTGTTCTTTGGACTATTTATGCCTTTGGTATAAATAAGGGACTTAGGGTTTTGGAAAGATGGGAATCGGGTTTTTCCTGTAGCCGGATCGAAGCTAACGGAAGAGTTCCGCCGATCTCCCGATCCGCCGAATCCCGAACCCCGCCGGACGGAATCGTTCCGCCGCCGCCTGTTCGCTCCGCCGACGACCTCATCTCCGGCGACCGTCGCCGGTCTTGCTTTCTCTGGCACGGACCTAGCAGTCCGTGGGAAGTGCAAAGGTGCGGTTGGTCTTCCTCCCGACCTTTCGTGCGATGAAGCTCGGGGTTCTCCCGCTCGTATGGATTTCTATAGTGACGTGGATGTTATTCCACGTAGAACTCGCCACCGACGAGGACACGAAGCTTGGAGCATCTCCGTTGAGTTGTGACTCAACACCGCTAAGGTAATTTTTGTCTAGTTATTTGTTAACTTCTTGATTCAATTTTCATGGCCCGATCCCATCTCTTTTGGGTTGTTGTTGATGTTTTATTCCTTCCGCTGCGTGCACAAGCGTTGTGCCATCCTCATAGAGAATCCCAACAGTGGTATCAGAGGGAGGTTTCGGCCATGATTGTTGTATTGGAAGTTAGGTTATTCCAGTACGTGTAAACCTAGGGATTTAGAAGTGTTCTAAATGTCTAGATTTATTCCTGGTACATAAATTGTTGATGGTTTTTCCAAGGGATATTGGTGGGCTCATAACCCACAGGTTAGGGGCTCTGCCCCTTGGAACCCCGCCAGGAACGTCTGGAATTTCGTGGTAATTTCTAATTGTTAGAAATTGTTGTCTCCTTAGCAGTAACCGTCCCTCGAGTGGTTAATGAACCAGTGTATTGTTTCGTATTTTGAATCCAACAATGAGAGACGAGCTTGTCTACTGCTTTAAGTTGAGTTGTCTTTGCTTTTGTCCAATGCATGTAAATATGAAGATTTGGAAATGTCAGGATGCTCAGATTTAGCCCTTCCCTCTATCAAATGTTGATAGTGCTAGGTTGTGCACATAAGGGATGCATGTGGCTTTTATAAATATGTTTTTCTGTGGATGTGCACAATGATCAAATGTTGATCATGGTTAATTGTTAACTTATAATCAAAAATCCCTTCATTAAATATTAAGTGTTCGGATGCCTTCCGATGGATGACACTCTTCCTACCACGATCGATGAAGTGTGAGCTTGCCAAAGCAAGGTGCATTAATCTATCTTGGTAAGGGTGCGAGCGGATAATTGTGATATCCCACTGTCAACATCGGGCGAGGCTTAACTAGGTGACCTCAAAGGTTGAGTGCCTAGAGTCATAGGGTTGGCATGCACCATATGATGGATGCGAATACGAAGTTATTCACCAACCATACAAGAATTGCATGAAGATGCAATTGGCAAGCGTTGCCTACCTAAATAACCGCATTGTGAGAGGAAAGCCAAAGCTGACTCATTGTGTTGGTGAAATACGAATCTTGTCCACTAAGAGAGTAGCTCGCATGAACTCTCTGAATTGATAGTGAGGGCTATTATTTCGAATAAAATAGTGGGAGTTTTAATTGAAGTCCAAATTAAAATAAATTGTATTTGAAATTTTGGTACTGATATTATTCTGCATGAATTCTTGTAGAATTCCATGGCAAGTGGTTCACACTCCACTCTGTCTCTGAGAGCCATCCTTGAGAAGGATAAGCTCAGTGGGACTAACTATATGGACTGGTACAGGAACCTGAGAATTGTTCTCAGGCAAGAGCGAAAGCTCTATGTCTTGGAAGAAGAAGCCCCCGAGGTGCCGACCGGGAATTCTTACCGTGCTGATAAAGATACTTATAAGAAGTATACTGATGACGCTTTAGACGTCGAATGCCTTATGCTTTCCACCATGAACTCTAAGCTTCAAAGGCAACATGAGAACATGGGGTGCAAGGAGATTGACGAGCATCTCAAGAAAATGTTTCAAGGGCAAGCTCGTCAAGAGAGATTTGACGTCACAAAAGCGTTGTTTCAGTGAAAGATGGGAGTTCAAGACTCAGTAGGGACTCACGTACTCAAGATGATTTGGTATATAGAGAACCTTGAAAGACTGGGTTTTCCTCTGGGTCAAGAGTTGGCCACAGATCTGATCCTGCAATCATTGCCGGACAATTATGAGCAGTTTGTCTTGAACTACAACATGAATGAAATAGACAAGACACTGCCCGAGGTCCTAGGCATGTTAAGAACTACCGAGATCAATATGAAGAAGGCCAAGCCTACCAGCCCCATACTGATGGTGCATAAGGGCAAGGGTAAGGCCAAGGGCTCTAATAAGACGAAGGTGGGACCTAAGTCACATCTCGAGCCCAAGTCTTCTGCATTGATGAAAAAGAAGAGCACGGTGAAGGAAGGGAAATGCCACCACTGTGGCAAGGCTAGTCATTGGAGGAGGAACTGTCCTTCTTACATTGAGGGTCTGCAGAAAATGAAGGGAGGTATGACTTCCGCTTCAAATATTTACGTTATAGAGATAAAACTTTCTGCTCCTTCATCTTGGGTATTGGATACCGGATGTGGTTCACATATTTGTACAAATGTGCAGGAACTGGGAAGGAGAAGATTGCTGAGTAAAGGGGAGGTGGACCTGCGTGTCGGCAATGGAGCAAGAGTTGCTGCTGTAACCGTAGGGGTTTACCGTCTTTCTTTGCCCAGTGGGCTTGTAATAGAACTAGATAACTGTTATTTTATTCTGGCCATAACTAGAAACATTATATCCATTTCATGCTTGGACATGATTTGATTTTCTTTCATAATTAAGAACAACTGTTGTTCTATATTTAAGAATGATGTTTGTTATGCTGTAGCCCAATTGTTTAATGGTCTTTATGTTTTGAACTTGGACCATCAGATCTATAATGTAGAAAATAATAAAAGACTAAGAACAAATGACTCAAACCCTACATATCTCTGGCATTGTCATTTGGGCCATATAAATGAGAAGCGCATATCCAAGCTCCATAAAGATGGGCTTTTGGACTCATTTTATTATGAATCATTTGAGCGATGCGAATCTTGTTTGTTAGGCAAGATGACTAAAGCCCCTTTCACTTGTTATACAGAGAGGGCTGAGGATCTCTTGGGTGTTGTACATAGTGATATATGCGGACCCATGAGCTCCATGGCTAGAGGTGGGTATTTCTACTTCATTACATTTACTGATGATTTCAGTAGATACGAATATGTGTATCTTATGAAGTGCAAATCCGAGACCTTTGAAAAGTTCAAAGAGTTCAAGAATGAAGTAGAAAAATAGTTGGGTAAAAGGGTTAAAGCACTCCGATCTGATCGAGGTGGCGAATACCTGAGTCATGAGTTCCGTGATCATCTGAAAGAGTGTGGTATTGTATCACAGCTCACTCCACCTAGAACACCACAGCATAATGGTGTGTATGAGAGGAGAAATCGTACTTTGTGAGACATGGTACGTTCGACGATGAGTCATGCAGACTTGCATGTTTCCTTTTGGGGTTTTGCTTTAGAGACTGTTGCAATGACACTGAATCGCGCTCCAACGAAAAACAGTTCTGAAGACACCATATGAGATATGGACTAGGAAGCGTCCTAGTATGTCATTCATTAAAATTTGGGGCTGTGAGGCATACGTGCGACGTCAAATGCCTGACAAGCTGGAACCCAAATCGGATAAATGTTATTTTGTGGGATATCCTAAGGAAACGAAAGGGTATTACTTTTACCTACCGTCCGAGGGCAAATTGTTTGTCGCAAGGACTGGCGTTTTCTTGGAGAAAGAGTTCTTATCAAGAAAGACTGAAAAGGTAGAACTTGAAGAAGTTCAAGAACCACAAATAGTGAATGAACCAGAATTAGATTCTGAGAAAGGACTACAAGATGTTGTAGCTAGAGAACTTGCTCAAGAAACATAAGTCCTACGTAGATCTGGTAGACCGAGGTTTGAGCCTGAGAGATATGGATTTCTCATGTCTCAAATAGGTAATGTGTTGCTTATGGATCATTATGATGAACCAGCAACCTACCAAGAGGCTATAAATTGACCGGACTCCGACAAATGGCTTGAGGCTATAAAATCCGAAATGGACTCCATGTATGCAAACCAAGTTTGGAACTTGGTGGAACCACCTGAAGGGGTACGACCCATAGGGTGCAAGTTGGTCTTCAAGAAGAAGACCGACATGGATGGGAATGTACAGACATTCAAAGGGCGACTGGTGGTTAGGGTTTCAAGCAAATTCATGGTATTGACTATGATGAGACCTTTTCCCCTGTTGCCATGGTAAAGTCCATAAGGATATTGCTTTCTATTACTGCGTATTATGACTACGAGATCTGGCAGATGGATGTCAAAACGGCTTTCCTTAATGGAAATCTCCTTGAGGAAGTGTACATGACACAACCCGAGGGTTTTGTATCCCCAAATGAAGCCACTAAAGTATGCAAGCTGAATAGGTCCATCTATGGACTGAAGCAGGCCTCTCAAAGTTGAAATCTTCGTTTTGATGAGAAAATCAAAGAGTTTGGTTTCATCAAGAATTAAGATGAGCCTTGTATTTACAAGCGAATCAGTGGGAGCATTATAGTCTTCCTGATATTGTATGTAGATGACATAGCATTGATTGGGAATGACATTCCTACCCTGAAAGTTGTTAAGAACAACCTAGGGAATTGCTTTTTTATGAAGGACTTGGGTGAAGCGACTTACATACTCTGTATTAAGATCTATAGAGATAGATCGAAGAAGTTGCTGGGTTTGACCCAGAGTACATACATTGAGAAGGTGTTGAAGCGGTTCAACATGCTTGAGTCCAAGAAATGATTTTTACCCATGTCTCATGGTGTGAATCTCTCTAAGGACTAGTGTCCAAAATCTTGTGAAGATAAGGACCGCATGAAGTTGATTCCATATGCTTCGGCAATTTGATCAATCATGTATGCAATGTTATGTACTCGACCCGATGTCTCTTTTGCTTTGAGCATGACAAGCAGGTATCAGTCAGACCCCAGTGAGTGTCACTTGATTGCAGTCAAGAATATCCTGAAGTACTTGAGAAGGACAAAGGATGTGTTCTTGGTGTATGGTGGAGAGGAAGAGCTCATTATAAATGGTTACACGGATGCTAGCTTCCAAACTGATAGGGACGACTAAAAGTCTCAGTCAGGTTTTGTGTTTTGCCTTAATGGAGGAGCTGTGAGCTGGAAGAGTTCTAAGCAAGAGACAGTTGCTGATTCTACAATAGAGGCCGAGTATATCGCTGCAGCTAACGCAGCGAAGGAGGCTGTATGGATTAGGAAATTCATCGGCGAGCTTGATGTAGTTCCTAGCATTGTTGGTCCCGTAGTTCTCTACTGTGATAACAATGGTGCAATTGCATAATCTAAGGAACCTAGATCCCATCAACGCTCCAAGCACATACTTCAGCGGTTCCATCTTATTCGTGAGATTGTCGAACGAGGAGATGTGAACATTTACAGAGTGCCGACTGAGGAGAATATTGCGGATCCACTGAAAAAGCCTCTCGCGCAGAGAAAGCATGATGGTCATACTAGATCAATGGGTATACGATACCTAAATGATCAACTCTAGTGAGAGCCTTGTGGGTTGCATGTAAACATATATTCTGTTGGCTGTTTATTGTTTATTCATATGATGAATTGTGTACCAATGTTTTTATTTTACAATTAATGGCAAGTTCTTTTATTATGGTTTCTCTATGCGATAGTTAAATGTTAACATAATAAATACCCTTAGAATGTTTGCTTCCATAGGACATCAAGTACGAGACTTAAATGTGAGAGCCTATGATTTATTTGAAGCTTCATTCTTAAAAGGTCCCTGGTCATTGTATCATCATAGAAACTAAGGGTGATGATGATACATTAAGACTAGCACGTGTGTTGACTGATGACCAGTTCTCATAGGTCATGATATTGTGATATCAAGTCATCACGTGGGTACTTGTTAATGAACAAGTTGTACTGGACAGACCCAACCTGAGACTACTTTGTGCATTGTTATCTAATCGTGTCATGAGTAGGTCTCAATTGACAATGGTGTTGTGGTCCTTTGACCTGAAGTCACAGCATTCATCAAGTGAGGAAGAGCGTGCTTTGATGCCATCTAAAGTCTTCCTTGAGAAAGGTTGATGATAAGGGTGGTTGTTGGGCACGTTACGAATCATTTGGGTGTTTTTGTGTGAGCAGATATGGGATTTGTCCTCCTATATGACAGGAGTTGCATCCATGGGCCCCTTGATGGAACTGGACTGAGAAATGCATGGCCATGCTTGGTTGAGTCAATATGTGATATTGGACTCACCATTCTCTAGAAGTCCGTTCTAGATCAAGAAACTTGGATTGAGCTATTATGAGGGTGACACGGTCCATGCCTCTAGATCTTTCCGGATATAAGGGACAAAGACAACGCTGGGACATTGTTCATAAAGGCTTATGAGTTATGAACTCTTATTGCTTGGGGAGCAATGATGCATTGCTAGATGCCGCTCATTGTTTGTGAGGTTTTTGGTTTGATACTTTCAAGATCAAGTGGGAGACTGTTGGAGTTACCATGGTTATCTAGAAGCGGTCAAACATGTAATCTCACTGCCAACGCGATATGAGCTACAGGGTCGCACATAAGAGCATGTGGAGAAATTGGAATATTGATTGTGTTGGTAAAGGTTACAAATCACCATACAGAATGGGGTCAGACAAATGTTTCCAGAGAGATTCGTCTAGAATGGTTCGACGAGGGTCGTCGAGTATGACTCGGCGACTAAGGCCAATTCATCGAGAGTCGACGAGAGTCGTCGAATATGACTCGACGACTAAGGAAAAATCGTCGAGAGTCGTCGAGTATGACTCGACGACTAAGGCAAAATCGTCGAGAGTCGTCGAGTATGACTCGCCGACTAAGGCATAATCGTCGAGAATCGAACTGTTCGATTCTCGCTGATTCTTGCCGAATCTCACCGATTCTCGCCGACTGATTCTCACCGACTGATTCTCGCTGAATCTGGAGGTGATTCTCGCCGACTGATTCTCACCGAATCTGGAGCTGATTCTCACCGACTGATTCTCGCCGAACCTGGAGGTGATTCTCGCCGAACGGTCTAGATACCCTAGCTTGGGTGGTCTGCGGATAGCGGTGTTCTTTGGACTGTTTATGCCTTTGGTATAAATAGGGAACTTAGGGTTTTGGGAAGATTGGAATCGGGTTTTTCCTGTAGCCGGATCGAAGCTGACGGAAGAGTTTCGTCGATCTCCCGATCCGCCGAATCCCGAACCCCGCCGTACGGAATCGTTCCGCCGCCGCCTGTTCGCTCCGCCGACAACCTCATCTCCGGCGACCGTCGCCGGTCTTGCTTTCTCTGGCGCGGACCTTGTAGTCCGTGTGAAGTGAAAAGGTGTGGTTGGTCTTCCTCCCGACCCTTCGTGCGACGAAGCTCGGGGTTCTCCCGCTCGTGTGGATTTCTACAAAGACGTGGACGTTATTCCACATAGAACTCGCCACCGACGAGGACACGAAGCTTGGAGCATCTCCGTTGAGTTTTGACTCAACGACGCTAAGGTAATTTTTGTCTAGTTATTTGTTAACTTCTTGATTCAATTTTCATGGCCCGATCCCATCTCTTTTGGGTTGTTCTTGATGTTTTATTCCTTCCGCTGCGTGCACAAGCGTTGTGCCATCCTCATAGAGAAACCCAACATATATATATATATATATATATATATATGATCACATGCTGATTCATCTATTGTTCTGAACGCGTGAAATTTTATTATTCTATGTCTTGTCTCACGTATTTTGTTATGTATTTTCTTCTAGTTTGTGTAATTCATCTTAGCTAGTAGGATTTTGGCTTCTTAAAATAGGGGGAGATTGTTGGGTATTGTATCCACAATGTACCTGATTTGAAGAAGATCCTATACAAGCTAAGATGAATTCACAATTTATTTGACAATCTTCTGTTAAGTTGTGCTTGCAGCTATTCCATGCTAAGTACACACCAATGTCAGGGTGCAGTGGGTCAATATACACGGGTCTGCGCAACGTAATCCCTCGTTGAGTAGATCAGTGTGTTGGCTCAAGCGTGCACTCTCTATTGGAGTGTACTTATTCTCAAGTATAGGGCTGAGATAGATTAAGAGCAGAAAAGGAGCAAAGATGGGTCAAAGATCAAGTTCATGGGAAGGAAGTGGAAAATCGTCTAAGGCAAAATCGACGGGAATCACTAAGTGATTCTCGCCGATTCGATGGGAATAACTAGTGATTCTCGCCGAATCGTCGAGAATCAGCCAGTGATTCCCGCCGATTTCATCTGGCTGACTGTCCTCCTTCAAGAATTATGCTAAGGCAGAATCGACGGGAATCACCAACTGATTCTCGCTGATTCGTCGAGAATGACCTTGCATTCTCATCGATTCCCTCTGGATGACAAGTGTTTCAACTGGAATTCTGCCAAGGCAAATTTGACGAGAATCATGAGTGATTCCCGCCGACTTCGACGGGAATCACCAATGATTCTCGCCGAATTTTCCTTAGGCAAATTTGCTCTGTTCGCTGAACCGTTTCAAGAAGCTGTGCGCTATTTTGACTGGAACTAGGGCTTCTTTTTATGGGCCCCACAACAGTCATTTAAGGTTGTTCTACAGTATATATACATGCTTATTTCGAACATCAACAGGAGAGATTCACGGAAAATCAAAAGCAGCCGTGCGTGACCTTGCCGATCGCGGAACTCCACCGCTCGTCGTCGCCGCTCGCAAAGGTAGTTGCCGCTGCAGATCTCAGATCATCTTTGATCTCCCGACGACAGAACCTAGGCTAGTCTAGCGTCTCACGCTTTTCTCTCGAGATTTCTTGTATCTCGATTTGTTGAATGAGGATAACTCTTCATTCCGAATCGATTGAGACGACTGATCCGATTGAGATCGTTGGTAGACCTTACTTTCTTCATCAAGAAGTTTTGATCTAAAAAGCATCGCCATCGCATTCACTTGCCTCCGCCGATCTTGGGAAGATCCTCTCCAAGAGAGTGATCCGGTCGTGGACTCTTCGTCTTCATCAAGAACGCTTCAACAAACGAAGAGGGATATCAGGTTCTCCACACGTGTAGTTTGTATCTCTTGTACATTCTATTTTTGTTTTGTTGTAAAGGAATAGTGATTCCTAGTTGTAAGGGTTGGGTGCAACCTGTGGTGGAGGAGTAGTGACTCCTTCGGTTGGAAGGGTGCCTTCCGTAGTGTGAGGATTGGATTTCAATCCTTTTGGTGAAGTGACCGAGTCGTCCCTTGGTGGGAGATAGGTCGAAGGGGGAGAGTGGACGTACCCAAATCGGGGAACCACTATAATTGCTTGTGTGCTTTTCTGTGCTTTGTTTGTTTAATTGTGCAGGTTATTTAAATTCCGCAAAAGACTGCAATTCACCTATTCCCCCCCCCCATAGGTGGAATTAGTTGACACTAAAGACTTTCAACTTTGCTGCCTTCTCCAGGCATTTTCAGAAGCTTATGAAGAAGAAACAGTGGAAGAGCAGACCTTCCACCCTTTCTCATCATAGGAAGAATCACTCCAAGGCTGACAGGTATGATTCAAAACCTAGTAAACATATTTCATCTAAAGTTGTTTGCTACTATTATAGCAAACCTTGGCATGTTATAACCGACTTCCCAGTCAAGAGAAAGGAGGCTGGTGAGAAGAAATAGCACAAACACAATAGTGAAGATGATTCTGAATCAGAAGGAGATGTCAATCAATTAATTGACATGTATGGAGAACTTCTGGATGCCTTTAAGAAATGCAAGAAGTTGTCTAAAAAATAAGCTGCGGAGATTGCCTCTATGCATCTAGCTGCTTCCCAGCATTTTGAGACATCATCTTTGCTGGATCAGAATGGCAGGGAAATTAGCCAAGTTAAGGTCATGAATCTTATCCAGATAGGCTCTATCAAGTACAAGAATAGTCTTATTAGGGACCTTAAATAGAAGATCCAGAGGGAGAAGAGAATTGTGGCGAGTTTCTCTAAGCCCAATACAGTGTTGCCCTTAATAGACTCCTCCTCTCAGAAGGGTAAGAAGGGGTTGGAGTTTAAGGGAAACACTAGAGTTTCCCCTTCCAAAGGGAAGGGCAATACTCCTGTTCAGCCTCTCGCTTCCAATCCTTCCATTCCTTCTAGGAAAGTCCAGTTATCTTCAAATAAGTATGACCAAGGGAGCATCTATGATCACTAGGTGTATGCTAGATCCACTAGTGTGAACAAGGAGGTTCATAGCTATGGTGAAAGGTATAGTAGGGGAGTGAGTGCCTTTAAGGCTACCCATGAAGAAATTAAAATGGCCCATCATGGACCAATTGTATTTGGGTCTCCATCCCCCACACTGAAGAATGCAGCTGTGGCCAAGTTTCAGAACCATTTAGTAAAGACTCAGACCAAGGGTCATGTTGGAACATCCTATTACTGATTTGGGTAAGGATCACTATGTCCATAGGATTGTGTCTTGACCTCATTGTATAGATTTAAAGGTCAACTAGAATAGGTCTAAGGCTTAGAACTTAGGTTTGAAAGATGCCCCCAAGACCTCCTAGTACAGATTACAAGTACAGAAGACAAAGGCAATTATCGTCGAGCTCAGATCGACGAGGCGTCGAACTTAGTTCGACTATATCTAAGCTCAGGTCGATGAGTCATCGAACTCGGTTCGACGATCTCCGAGCTCAGATCGACGATTTCTGTCTCAAGTCAAATTCCAGTCTCTGAGCTCAGGTCGACGATAGTCGAGCTCAGATCGACGATTTTCTTGAGAAATTGACGATTTCAGGATTTCAAATCAGTTTGTTATGGAATTCAAATTTCTTCAATCTCCAGCATTTAATGCAAAAGATTTTGTAGTCATTTCAATCAATCTGGAGCAAGTTTCAAGGAGACTAAAAGAGAATGCTTCTTAGGACTTTCCTCCAGAGATAATTATCAATTAAGGAAAGTCATTTATGACTGGCTAATGACTATCTAGAAGATTGGATTTCAATATATCATTTCAGAACAATATAAAGACAGATAACCAACAACTAAGAACAACATCTAAGAGACAGACACACACAAGAACTACAGGATTAAAGTGTTAGAGTTCTAACAGAACACAAGGAATAGAACAGAGAAGGAGATCAACACACAGAGAAGAATTCCTTCTATTCTTTCAGACCTCCTCTCTGATTCAAGCTTTCCAGGCTTCATCAATCAAGACTCCAGACACAACATATTTCAGCCTTTGCTGAAATCATCATTTGCTGGAGATCTCATCTTACTGAAGGCCTATCACCCTGTGCAAAGCTTCTTCTCCTGACCTACTGCTAATCTCAGGGGGAGCTTTGACATCATAAATCCACTAGTCTTCTCTTTGACTGTTGACAGAGAAGAACACCTTCAACTCTTTTCATTTTCTTTTACTGTAAAAGGGTTATACAGAACTCCCTTCAAAAGTTTTGTGTTTGGTTTTTGAGACCTTGTCAAAACTCAGTGGTGGCAAGACACCTTATCAAAAAATCTGGTTTGGTTTTTGAGCACCTTATCAGAAGCTCATTGGTGCCCAGGACACCTGATCAACTCATCGTGCAGTTGATTCCTACCTAGGGTGGTAGAAGAGTGGATGTACCCAGGTTGATTGGGGAACCACTATAGCTCCTTGTGTATTATGGTTGCCTGTGTTTTATTTACTGTGTGCTGTGAATTAGTTTCTTGCTTTACTTTATTTTGTTTATTATGAGCACAATACACTATAAATAAATTAAGTCTTCCACTGCCAATTAGTTTTTAATTTGCAAAATTATTTTAAAATTACTATATTCACCCCCCCTAGAGTAAAGGTAGATCTTACCCTCACTTTCAATTGTATCAGAGGTTGGTTGGTTATTTTTACAGGCTAACACCTGAACCAAAAGATCTCTGCTAAGATCAACCTTTAATAGAGGGTTGTTATTTCTATTATAATTATTTTAATATAAATCCATGGCACAGAACAAAGATTATGCAAGCACCAGACCTCCAGTGTGCAATCTTTGTAAGTTTGCACTTTGGAAGGCAAGGATTAAATTATACATGAATTCTATTGATGAGGATATCTTTAATTCTGTTTTGACAGTGTGCCCAAGACCTCCAGAAACCACAAGTATAAGTGCTGTTCCACCCCCTTCAGGAACAGATGCAGACATCAAGAAGTGGAAAGTTGCTGATGCAAAGGCAATGAATATATTGGCTCAGACAATGTATGATGATATATTTCAGAAAGTAGCTGAATGCAACTCATCAAAGGAAATCTGGGACAAGCTATCTGAGCTTGTGTCAGGATCTGCTGATAAGAGAAAGGAAAGAAGATCTCATCTCATAACTCAGTATGAGAACTTCAAGAAGGGAGAAACAGAGTCAGTAGCTGACATGTATAACAGACTCAGTCTGATTGTCAGTGAATTAAAAACTTTGGACAAGGAGATCTCACTGACTGAACTCAATGATAAGATCCTAATGTGCTTCCCCAGCACTTGAGACTCAAGGATCTGGCCAATCAAGGATGCCAGAAGCTTGGATGAGATCACCACTAAAGCTCTATTGGGCAAGCTCAAGTCTTATGAGTTGCTCATCAAAAATAGAGAGGAAGAGCAAAAGACAGCTTCTCCAACAACAAGGAAGGAGAAGACAATTGCTTTTAAAGCTATAGAAGAACAGCCTGAAGACAAGGTCACAGGCAATAAAGAGCTAATGAGCCTACTAGCCAAAAGATTCTACAAAATGGCAAGAAAATACTTCAGTTAAAGGTCATCTAGAGGCCATGAAAAGACAAGGTATGAAAAATCCAGTAATAAAGAGATTATCTGTTTTGGATGCAGTAAACCAGGCCACATTGTGCCTTACTGTCCAGAGAACCAAAATAAGGACAAGAAAGATAAGAGAGAAAGGAAAAGAGACAAAGACTCCAGGAGAAACAACTATGACAAATCCTCCTCTAGCAAGAACAAGCATACCAGGAAAGGATTTGTAGCTGAGACCTGGAGTGAGACTGAAGAAGAATCAGATACTTCATCAAGCTCAAGTGATGATGAAGATGATGCCCAAGAGAAGGACTTCTGCATGATGGCTATCAATGCCTCTCAACACAATTCAGATGCAGAACAAGAGTCAGGATCTGAATCTGAACCTGAAACTAAAGAAGATCAGGTAATAGACTCTTTTGATTTTGATTCAGAGGACTTTAAATTTGAATTTAAGGCACTATGTTTAGACCTACTCAAGTCTGAGAAAGAGATTATCTCTCTCAGAAATCAACTGTCTGAACACAGCACTTTAAAATCAGATAACCTCAAACTCACTAAGGAGTTAGAATGTTGTAGGGAGCAGATAGCTTCACTGAAAAGTGAACTATCTGAGGCAAAGAAGTTTGAATAATCCCTTAATGGGAGAAGCATCAGACTGATGGACATCACAAGCACAGTGAATTCAAGACTTAACAGTACACTGGTCTTGGGTGCTTCATCCAGCCAACCTATAGTATTAATAACCCCAATCAAATTTATCTCAGATAAAGGAAAGGGAGTTATAGAGGTAGCTAGGAAGAATTCTGATATTCCTAAGAAAAATAAGGTTCAACGGAAAACGTCGAACAGAGCTCGACGATCTCCGAACGGAGCTCAGCGATCTCAAGCTGAATCGTCAAACTCAGGTCGACGATCTCTTAACTTTGAACTCAGGCAAAGTCAATCTTCGAACGGAGCTTGACGATCTGACCCAAGATCGTCAAACTCTTCTCAGAGATCGTCGAACAGAGCTCAGAGCTTTGAACAATTTTTTAAGGGTAAGTCAAACTTTAATCCTAGAGGTCCTACATCCCAAGGCTTCAACCCTTATGCTGAATGGATAATACCTCCTAGGAGATATCATCCTGAACGCTATAAGAGTCAACTAGGGATGTCTTTTATTTCAGATTTTAAAGGTTATCAACCTAGACCCAAGGTAAACTGGGTCAAAAACAAATAAATTGTTGTATGTGCAGGTGAAGACCTATCCAACAATAAACCAGCAATGGTATCTGGATAGTGGGTGCTCAAAGCACATGATAGGAAGCAAGGATAATCTAACATCCTTCAAAGCCAAGCTTGGACCCAAGGTCATATTTGGAGACTCAAACTTTGGACAAGCCAAGGGATATGGTGCAGTCCAGATAGGGTCAGTCACATTCAAGAAGGTGGCCTATGTGTAAGGACTGAAGCACAACTTAATCAGCATCAGTCAATTATGTGATGAAGGCTACCAGGTGACTTTCAACAAATCTTCATGAAAAGTCAAATCAGAGGGTAACACAACTGTGTTGACAGGTAAAAGGAAAGGTAGCATCTATCTTGTAGATCTCCAATCAACAAAGGTAGATATTTGTTTGTTCAATTCTGTTAGTAAACCAAATGAACTATGACATAAGAGATTAGGACATGTAAACCTTAGAACTATTGATAGGCTATCCAAGGACAACCTTGTTAGAGGACTACCTTCTGGCCCCTACAAGAAGGAAGGACTTTGCAGGGCTTGTCAATTAGGCAAGCAAACTAAAAATAGCTTTAAGTCACTTAATAAGAGTGATTCACCTAGGATTTTGTATATGTTACACCTGGATCTTTTTGGACCCATTACAGTACAAAGCCTAGGAGGTAAATCTTACACTTTAGTAGTTATTCATGACTTCTCTAGATTCACATGGGTGTTCTTTCTGAGGAAGAAGTCTGATAACTTTAATTGTTTGACAGAGTTTCTCAAATTCATACAGATTGAGTTCAATACTCACATTGCCCTGATCAGAAGTGATCATGGGACAGAGTTTGATTCTCTTCTTATGCAAGAGTTCTGTCAGAGTGAAGGGATAAGACACACTTTCTTAGCTCCTAGAACTCCTTAACAAAATGGGGTTGCTGAAAGAAAAAATAGAACCCTTATTGAATCTGCTACTACATTATTGATAGATGCTCACCTTCCTCTATCCTTTTGGGCAGAGACAGTGAACACTTCAAACTATATGTTGAATAGAAGTTTGATACATAAGCTGAAGGGCAAGACACCCTATGAATTACTCAAAAGGAAGACACCTAAAGTAGACTATTTCAGAATTTTTGGTTGTATTTGTTACATACATAATAATGACAAGAAATATATAGCAAAATTTCAAGCCAAAGCTGATGGAGTGTTTCTGGGATACTCTATGATCAGTAAGGCCTATAGGGTATATAACAAATCATCTCTTAAAATTGAAGAATCTATACATGTGTCCATTGATGAAACTAACATGTCATACAAGGAGAGGAACACCTCTACCATAGAACCTTTGTAGGTACATTCTCTTTCAGAGAATTTGAACAGGTTAAACATCATTGAAGAGGATACAACACCTTCACCTATCCAACAAAAAGGTGAAAGCAGTGAAGATGAAGAAGACATTCAACATCCTGGTGATAATAACATTGAAGAGCCAGTTGTTGTTCCATAAGAGGAAACAACAACACAGGTTGGTGAACAATTAACACCCCCTGTTGATTTAGTAACATCAAGAGATCATCCAATCTCCCAAGTGATTAGAGACATCTCAGCTGGTGTGCAAACTAGAAATCAGGTCAACTAAAACCTGATGCACACCTGCTTTCTATCTCAAATTGAGCCTCAATCCATACAAGATGCAGAACAAGATCCACACTGGATCATTGCAATACAAGAGGAGTTACATCAATTTGAAAGAAACAAAGTTTGGGAGCTAGTGCCAAGGCCAAAGGATCATTCCATTATTGGAACAAAATGGGTATTCAGGAACAAATTAGATGATCAAGGCATTATTGTAAGGAACAAGGCAAGGCTAGTTGCACAAGGATACTCTCAAGAAGAAGGAATAGATTATGACCAGACCTTTGCACCAGTTGCAAGGTTAGAGGCCATTAGAATATTCTTAGCCTATGCAGCTCACAAGAGATTCAAAGTTTATCAAATGGATGTGAAGAGTGCTTTTCTAAATGGAGATATCAAGGAAGTAGTCTATGTCAGACAATCCCCAGGTTTTATCTCTCCTACTCATCCTGATTATGTTTTTAAATTGCATAAGGCATTATATGGTCTCAAGCAAGCTCCTAGAGCATGGTATGAGACCTTAGCATGCTTTCTCTTAAAAATGATTTTATAAGGGGTAGAGTAGACCAAACTCTTTTCATTAGAACCCATAAGTCCAGTATCGTACTAGTACAAATTTATGTAGATGACATTATCTTTGGATCTACTGATTCAAATTTGTGCAAAAGGTTCTCTAACCTAATGCATTCAAAATTTGAAATGAGTAGCATGGGTGAGCTTTCCTTCTTTTTAGGATTGCAAGTCAAACAACATGCTAATGGAATATTCATTTCTCAAACCAAGTATGCAAAAGAGTTGGTTAAGAAATTTGGTATGTCTGAAGCATCCTCTATGAAAACACCTATGCCTACTAATGTTGTATTAGATGCTGATGAATATGGGAAACCTGTTGATCAGACAACATATAGAGCAATGATTGGCTCTTTATTATATCTTACAGCTAATAGACCTGACATAATGTTTGCTACTTGCATCTGTGCTAGATTCCAAGTAAGCCCTAGAGAGTCAAATCTACCATTAGTAAAAAGGATTCTTAGGTATGTGAAAAGTTGTCAAAATCTAGGTCTCTGGTATCCAAAAGATTCAGGATTTGAATTAACTGGATTTTCAGATGCTGATTATGCTGGATGTAGAGTAGACAGGAAAAGCACTAGTGGAACTTGTTAGTTTCTTGGTGACAGACTTGTCTCCTGGTTTTGTAAGAAACAAACATCTGTGTCCACATCAACTGCTGAAGCTGAATACATGACAGCAGGTAGTTGTTGGTCACAGATATTGTGGATTCAAAATCAGCTCCTAGACTATGGTTACAACTTAGATAAGTCTAAAAACTTTTGTGATAACACCAGTGCTATTTCTATAGCCCAAAATCCAGTCCTCCATAGTAGGACAAAACATATAGAGATTAGACATCACTTCTTAAGAGATAATGTTGAAAAGAATTAAATTGAACTTCAATATATCCCAACTGATTTGCAAATGGGAGATATTTTCACCTAAACCCTTGGATGAAAAGAAACACACATTCTTCCTGAATCAGTTAGAAATGTTAGATGGAGGAAGTCTAAATTAAGATCCAAGATTTTAAAACTTTAAAAATTGACCAAGACTAGGAAAAAATTTCAATTTCTCTTGTGTCTATAGGTTCTTTCTGAACTCTGAACTGCGCTTGACGTTTTTCCCAAAGATCGTCGAACGGAGATCGACGTTCTCATGAAATCGTCGAACGGAGCTCAGCATTTTCCAGATAGTGCTAGGCTATCTCTTTCTGGTCAGAGATCGTCGAACGGAGCTCGACGCTCTCTAATATCGTCGAACGGAGATCGACGATGTTGAAGACCTTTCAGTTTCCTTTAGAAGCCAAGATCGTCGAACTAAGTTCAACGATCTTTCCTTTTCTGCGTCGAACCCTGATATAAAAATCATTTTTCGGTCGTCATTCTCTTTTGCGCATTCATACTTTCTGCAGAGATTTCCTTCCCTCCAAACCCTTCTACACTTGGTCTCGTTTGTTTGTTTTTGCAGGAAAAACATGGCCGTTTCAGTTTCTGTCTTAGCCGCGATGAAGTTTGATATCGGATTTGACATCGATATGGACTCGTTTGATGGCAGTGATCAAATTTTCAAGGACATTCTAGAACTTTTTAAGGAACAACAGTTGGTCACAATCATGACTACAAGGATTAAGCTGGTTGTAGATGAAATCAAGGAATGGGTATACACAGCCCATAATCTGGATCAAAATACAGTTGTCAGGACTATTTTAGGAACCCAGGTATCCCTCACTCCTGCACTTCTGACAGAAGTTTTTCAATTGAGTACTGGACATGATACTGTTGAGTTGTATGAAGAAGAATTTTCTGTTATGTCAGATAGAATGGGACATAATGCAGCAAACCCTAACAAATTACTTAAGAAAAATCTTTCAGTAGAATACATATTTTTGGCTGATGTAGTGGGCAAAGTTATTTTAGCAAAACATTCTGCCCATGATACTATTTCTAGATATCAGTTCTGTTTAATGGCTGCTATTGTAGAAAAGAAACACCTTAACTGGGGAGAGATCTTCTTTGACTTGATTAAGAAGAAAATTAACAAGAATTTTGTTAACTTTTGGAGAATAGTAGGCTTGTTTTTAAACAACATATGCCCCCAACTGCTAGTGTCAAATGACATGCACATAAATGCTTCCAAGAGACTCTCATGTGCACTCTTTGGAAAATGGGATAGGCAGATTGCCAAATGCAGCAGGGGTCCTGCAGCTAACTCTATTTCAGGCACAAGGACTGTTATAGTCACTTCCCCTCAGGCAACTGTCCCACTAGAAGATTTGCATGCTTCCTCCTCCTAATCTCCACCATCTCCACCTCTAGTTTCCTCAATCATCCCTACATACCTTATCATAGTTTACTCAACCATTTCATCATCCCCCATCTCAATTTCATCTCCAACAATCTCTTCACCACCTCCAGCCACTCTTCAAGAACAATTTCATCCTCTACATTTTTATCCCCCTCTTGATCTTGACTCATCCATCCATTTTCCATCATTCAACCTCTTAGATGACTCCTATATGGATGATTCTCATTCATCTCCTCAAGAGCTTCCATCCTCTTCCACCTCCTACCAATAACTACTGCAAGACATTCTATCTCAGCCATCATTCACCCCATCCATAACCTCATTCACACCATCCATCACCATCCCAATTACATCCATCTCCACCATCCCTATATCTGAATCATCCATACCTCTTCCATCAACATCAACTCTCCACATTTCTGCAGCTCCACCAACTATATCAACTTCTGCAACTTTCTTATCTACCTCTACTCAAGCCTCCCTTGAGCAAGTAGATGTTCCTGCTCTTGCAGATAAGCTATATGAGATTTTAGCTCCCAGGCTAACACTCTTGCTGGATACCTCCTTGGCTCCTCTACTAAAATCCATCCAGGATTTATCTGCAAGGCTTTCTTCTTCCCATTTTCCTCAGGCAATCCCTTCTTTGGGGTGCCTTGATCCAGTCTATACTGAATCCAGGCAGATGGAGATGCCCAATGAAGTAGTCATGCTACCTGCTGAAGATTTAGACTTCATGCAAAGTTCAAAATAAGTGCCAGATCTTCCAGCTCCAACTCCAGTTCCATCTTTCAGTACAGTTGACTTCAGGTCACTGCTTTCAGATTTTGATGCTCTATATAGCAAGTATCTTCCAACACAAGATGCTGAAGATCTTACTAAGGCCATTGTGCCTGTTTCTCACTGTGATTGCAGCTTGATATTATCATATATCAATTCAATCAAGGCTGTGGAAATTACTGCTGCTATTATTTGTAATGATACTACTGATAATGATATGATAATCACAGAGGCTAGTGTTTTAGAGTCTGATGATATTGATTCAGAGCCTGCTGTTATTGCTTCAGATGCTGATGTTGTTGTTTTTGTTATTGCTGCTGCTGCTGTTATTGTTTCTTCTTCTGCTCCTACTGTCAGTATTCCTTCTCCTGCTACTGTTTCTATTCCTGCTCCTGCTACTGTTTCTGCTCCTGCTCCTACTGCTCCTTCTTAAAGCTACACAGGAATACATAAAGAGGATTGATAATCTGTATGACAATCCCCAGAGTTCTGACAGTGATGGATATAAGACTGATTCTGATGATTCCTCTGCAACTATTACAAGGAAGAGGAAAGCTAGAAGTAAAGCTATGAGGAAAGTTCTTGCAGAGAAAGCCACTTCTGATAATGACATTCCTTACTATATATTGCATGATTGTCCAATAACACCCTGGATGCAATACTCTAGAAATCAGCTGAAGGCAATGAAAAAGAAAAAGAGATGCAAGGAAAGATCTCTTCCATTTCTTCCTCCTCCTCCTCCTTATCCTAGTGCAGGATCCAGTACTTATTCAACCTCAATTATCTCTACTCAAAGATCTGCCCAGTCTCATGCTCAAGCAAGAGGTTCTCAGTCAAGAAGCTACAGCTCCAAGGGAAATCAATCCAGAGGAAGTCAACAAAGAGGTAATCAGAGAGATCAGCAAGTATATTCCAGAGGATAATCCAGATACAGACCATATGAAAGGAAAAGACCAGCTGCTTCAAGTGATACTTTTACTGGTCCATTCCCTTATAAGCTCAAAGAAAGTATTCCCTCAAAACACTACTAGAAAACAAACTTTTGGCCAGGGCAAATTGCCCTGGAAAAAAGTCCAAAACCATGGCTAAAAAGCTTTAGCCACGGTCTAGCCACAGGAAAATGTCGTGGCTAAAGTCGGCGTGGCTAAAAATTTCAAGCCACGGATTGGTCGTAGCAAATAGTATTAGCCATGAAAAAAACTGCAGTGGCAAATAAGCCAACTATTAGCCACGGTATGAAACCCTGGCTAAAAGTGAACTCATCATTTTTTAAAACTATTTGCCACGGTTACAAGCCGTGGCAAATACTAATTTATGTTTTTTTAAAAAAAACATTGAAAATACTGTAATGTGATGATCAAATCATCAAGAAACCTATTTTCTTCCAACTTCTTCCCCATGGAACTCAGTAGCACGCTTAAGTGTTTAATCTTGAGGTAAAATCATCAAGAAACAGCTAAATCTTGTGAAAAAGTAAAATAAACACAACTCACGAGAATGTTACTACACTAGAATGGGGAAGTCTAAGCACACAAAAAGTACTCCTAATAAAATGCAAGTATCTAAAGTGTGCAAAGAATGTAGTACTTAAATGGTCAGATGCCACGTTACAAACAAAATCAAGTTGATAATATAGTATAAAACAAAAGAACACTCCTGATAAAAGAATGTTGCAATTCATACTGTACGATCTTTTCCTTCATCTTTATGACCATCTTGTGAAAAGAAATGCCAATATCAAATTCCCCACAAATGCTCCTATATAAAACCCCATAGGTACATAAAAAGCAAATTCGGGATCAATAACTTGATTAGATTCTGTAGTCACCATGATAGAAAGAGTATGCAGATCTCTATGAATGAGAGCTTGAGATCTCTCACGGAACCTAAAATGTGAAAACATGCTTATAGTATCTACAAAATTGTATAGAACTAAAAAAACATAAAGATGCTTGAAGAGATTTAGAAATAAATTAGGAAAGGTTTTACAAATGGTCATACATGGATTTCAGGCCAGCAACCTCAAGCTTCAAGATATCATCTTCACGAACTATCTCAGCATCATGATCAAGGTAAGGAGAATTCCAACGATTATATTGAGAAACCTTGTAGGGATCTGAAAATACAACTTGTTCAGTGAGTCTACATAGTTCGACATTCCTACAATAGTTTGCAGCTGCATACAAGAAAAATTAAGGGTAGTGGTTAAATATGAGTAAGCGCCTTAGTGTAACATTAAACTATATCTCATATTGGACTACTTGTTTGGATTGACTGTCCAGTTCTATTGTAATAGGAGTCAAGTTAAGTTTTTCATTTTGGACAACTTGTTTGGATTTACTGTTTAATTATATGGTGGATGAAACTGCATCCAAATCTATCCATATTAGCAGCTATAGCACGACATCCCACATAAACACATAATTATGGAGTTTGAGACAAAATAACTTCTTGTGAACCTCTACATGATCTCATTGAATCTGCAATTTCAGCAACTGCATCAAGACGTGCAACTATGGAGTTTCTATCATATAATGGATGAGCAACCTATAAACCAAATAAGTAATCAAAATGTGGAAAAAAATCAAATTAACAAAGGCAGTTAAAGAAAAGAAAATGTTAATACAGCTAGTATCTATATAAAGCGTGCGACAACTTATGTGCTTTAAGTCTATATGCAGCTCAGAATTGAAGTTAGTTAAATTATGACATTGCAATATGATAATATATTTGTCATTCATATAGCTTTTAATTTGCTACTTCATGAGTGAACAAAAACCACTTATGTTTGTTTTCAATATGAAAATACACATGATTTGCACCTTATATCCACAAATGCAAGGTTGCAATTCCGGATCAGTCAAGTCCATTTCCTCCATGCAAATGGGACAAATCCCATCCTGTTGGCCACTCATTCTGCTACTATAAAAATAGGAGCTTCAATAATGGCAATCAGACAATATTTCTCTCTGCATTGCATGAAAAAAAACTATGGAGAAAATATTAAAAAATGTTCTAGATATACAAAAATAGTTTGTAAATCAGAGGAATAAATAGGTTTAAATTTCAAACCTGAACCAAGTCTCGGTGTTGAAAGGATCGCAACATCCCCTTCCTTAAAGTTCCACTTGCACTCATGAACCGGAAGAATTATGACATCATACCATCCTAAATTTGAAATCATTAAAATAAAATCAATGACAAATGCATATACACATTTAGAAGCAATCTAAATGACTAGCTGGAAAATTATTAATCATGGACATTATAACTCCAAAAAGCTCAAATAAAAAATGAATGGCAATAATAATGCATTATCAACACTTCATCTATCATGAAAATGTATATGTGGAGAATAGTGCTGGTCTTCTACAAACAATTAGGAGAATTAAGTGAAAATTATGTATAGTGCAAAACCTACATTGGAAATACCCAATTACCAGCTTCAAATAGCATGGAAAAGAATGGGCAATCAAATCTTCAGAAAGAAATTTAATTACCAGGTGAGGGGTAAAGAAAATAAAACTGAAGCAGCAATTGAAGTGGTAGTAGTATTGTTCGTTGGAAGAATACATACTTTCAGTTCTATCATTTACACCGTCTTTCATGAACTACTCAAGGATATAGCCATGTGCTCCGTGCAGCTCTACTCCATCAAAGCCTGACAAGTCGTGGCAATATTGAAATTAGTGAAATTAGAATTCATGCATTAATAGACAAGGAACAAGCTTTGCCTCGCATATGCATCATCTAATAATTCAATATAGACAAGAAGCTGAAAACTACCTACAATATTATTAGTATTATTATACACAGACTTATGATAATTGGAAGATTTTGGTATTATGTTGGTACCCTAGTTTGATTTGAGTTTAGTCTTCTCCTTTTGTCCCTTGACCCAAGAAATATCTATGGTCAATGGTTAGTGGTCTAGCTGTAGAGTCCCCGCTTTTCCAGATAAAGAATTTGGTTAAGTAGTTTTTCGTTCGACTATAGTCAAACGCCGCTCGACCATCGTCGAACAAGTTGAGCTCATCGTCGATCTCTGGATGACGACAGCTTGTGTGTTTGAGAAGCCAGAAATAGTCGAACGATTGCTCGACTACTCTGCTTCTGGACCGATCGTCGAACGGCCGTTCGGCCATCGGTTCCAGTATCTTTTTAATAGATCGACTATCTTCGGTCTAATATAAAGCCGATAGTCAACCTAGGTTAAAAGATCTTTTGTTTTATCGTCGACGGAGCGTGACTTTTCGCATTCTGTCTTCCCGCTTGCGATTTTCTGCCGCTTCGTCTCCCTCGTCATCTTCCGTCTTCTCCAGCTCCTTCAATGGCGATTTCTCCAGCAGTGCTAGCTGTTGTAAAGTTCGATGCAGGTTTCAGCGTCGATTTTGACGCATTCAGTTGCTGTGAAGCAGGGATTGTGGAAATTCTTCAGTTATGCCGAGATCAAGGTCTAGAAAGATTAATGTCTACAAGGATAAAGTTAAATGTTCCCGAGATTAAGGAATGGGCTTTCACTTCGTCCTCCTCTAACGATTCGATGACTGGCACTATTGGCGGAGAAGAGGTAACTTTAACTCCAGCCGTCTTGACTGATGTATTTGGCTTGATAAATGGTGAAGAAGATTATGAGTAAGATGCTCAAGAGTTTGGAAGAATGCTTACTGAGCTGGGACATGCGGAGGGCATTCCCACGAAGCTGCTCAAGGTCAATTTCCCATTTAAGATTAAATTTCTTGCTGAGATAGTTAGAAAAGTGCTCCTTGGGAAGCACTCTGCTCATGACAACATTACAAGGCAACAATTTGCACTGATGTGTGCAATTGTTAATCAGAAAAGGATTGATTGGGCAGGAGTAATGTTCGATCTGATAAGAAAAAAAAACAGTAAGAAAGAGGTTACCCTAGGCAGGGTTATTGGAATTTTTCTGAAAGAGAAGTATCCCTAGCTGCTGATTTCAACTGCTACAACAATTAATGCGAGTAAGAAGATGGATCCGAATCTGTTCTCCAAGTGGAAGAGGACGTTTGTGAAGCCCGCTCTCACAGGGGTTGCTCCAGCGACATCAGAGAGCACTAGGACTGATTCAGTCGCTCTTCACCCTCAAGAAGCTGGCTCAGCTCATCTTTCCCTTCCCCCATCTTCTTCTGCTATGCAGTCTGCTTCAGTTGCAGTTCCATCAACTTCAGCTGAAGTACGACTTTCTCCTTCTCCTGTTCGAGAAACAACCACGGTTGTTATTCCCTCTCCTCCTACATCTCCTATTCCTTCTCATCTGGCTAGGATATCTGCTCCTAGTTTTGATTTGATAGGATCTGAGAGGTCTCCAACACCTCATCAGTCCCCTATTCGTTCTCCACATCATTCTCCATCTCCTGTTCGTTCTCCAGATCAACAGGAATACATTCCTCCTGCTGATCTTCCATCATCTGTAGTTCCCCCCACATTCCTTTGAAGTCACCCCAGCATTCATATCCAGCATTTTGGAGTTGATTACCCCTTCAATCAAAATCATGATTGAAGAGGCAATTGCTCCACTTGCCTCCTCTATTGCTACCTTGACTGCTACCATCCAATCCCTCTCTAAATCTGCTGAGCCCTCTTCTTCCAGGGGCCTGGTTTCAGTTTCCACTGAAATCAGGCAGGGGGAGATGTTCTATGAAGATGTCTCAGAGCTTCCAGCCTCAGAGCTTCCAGCCTCCTCCCTTCCAACAGATCTTCCAGCAGTGACAGATGTAGTAATGACAGTTCAAGAAGAGACTGCTCCAGCTCAAGATGAATCAGTTTCAGTGTTATCTGACAAAGAAATATCTGATGCAGTTATGTTATCTAAATTTGCTGTAAAAGTTTGTTTATAAGATCTCACCACTCCCTTGGTTGCCCGTTTCCTAGAAGGCATTATTACATCCTATCTAGATGAATCCTGGGAGTTGGTAAAGTATGAAGGTAATTCACTCATCCGTTTTATTGACGAGTCAATTGATTTGCTAGCTTGTGAATACCTAGAAGGAATGCTTTTAGCTTATTTAGCAGATTTGTGTTCATGAATCTACAGATTATATTAAAGAAGATATAGCTGCTCAGGTTATAGTAGTTGTTTCAGAAGCTGCTCCAGATGTTCCTGATGTTCAAGTAGATCCAGAACTGGATTCCTTTTTAGATGATATAGAAGATGTGTCTGAAAATCAAGATGAAATCAAAGAGAAAGCAAGAGATGCTTGGAATCAAAGAGTACAATCTTTGTTAGAAGAAAAAGAAAAGGATTTACAAGTTGAAAAATCAACTGTTTGGGATGATTCCCCAGGACTTGACCTGGATTCCCTTCTGGCTCAGGATGCCATAGAAGAAGAAAAGGAGAAAGTTGCTTTAAAGGAAAAGGCTATTTCTGAAGCCTATGACCCATATGACAATCCTCCATCATCTCACTCTGAAGATGAAGAGGATTCAGATTCATCTGAGAATTCAAAGAAAAAGAAAACTGCACAGAAGAAAAGAAAAGCTGTTGCTCCTCCTCCTCTCAATCGTGATAATGACACTCCATATTATATTCTGAAAGGAATTGACCCCAAGTCAAAAGAGTTTCAACATTGGATGTGGTTCTCCAAGAACCAGCAAAAAGAGAGAAAGAGATCTAAGAAATATGATAGTCCTACCCTCAGATGGAATCCCAGAGGTCCTCCTCCTCCACCTCCCAGTGCAGGAGCCTCTGGCAACCTTTCTGCTAATCCTTCTGCTCCGTCAGCAAAATCTGCTCCTTCTCAGTCTTCTTCAAGGAAAAGCTCTCAAGGTTTTCAAGGTAAATAATATTCTGGCTATCAAAGAACTGATACAGTGAGAGAACAAGTGAAGGAGGTTGTGTATCAAAGACCAACTTTTTCCCCTCCTCCTTCTCCAAAGAAAAGGGTTTCATCTCCAATGCCAGTGCATTCTGAAAAAGTTGTTTCAAAAGTTAATCAAGATAAAGAACCAGATGATACTCCTTCTGAGACTGTTTATGAAAGTCCTGAGCTTGATCCTAACTTTAGGATGGCTCGTTTTCTCGAATTGGTTGGTGCAGCTCAAATCAGGAAAGCAAAATCTGAAGGAAAGGACACTACTGGATTAACCATAATGTCTACATTCAGAAAGAAGGAGTTCGAAAAGTTCCAGGTTAGTCCTGAAGTTTTTGATCCTTCTAAATATATGGAAAAGCACCCAGAAGCAGTTGTTCCAAGGGCTGCAGAATTAAAGATTATTGGCATGCAAGACTTGAAGATGTCTAAGAAAGAGGCCATTGATCCTTTGCAGAAAGTTTCTTTTGTCCCTAGCTCTTCTGTGCCTAAACCAGATTCTGTAGACTCTTAATTTTGTTTGACTGCTGTTATTTATCTGTTTGATAATTGCCTGTTAATTGTTTATCTATTTCCTGTATTAATTTTATTGCTCTATAGCTAGTTCTATGTTTTAGTTTTTGAGAGACTTAACTCAAATAGGGGGAGATTGTTGGTACCCTAGTTTGATTTGAGTTTAGTCTTCTCCTTTTGTCCCTTGACCCAAGAAATATCTATGGTCAATGGTTAGTGGTCTAGCTGTAGAGTCCCCGCTTTTCCAGATAAAGAATTTGGTTAAGTAGTTTTTCGTTCGACTATAGTCGAACGCCGCTCGACTATCGTCGACTAACTGTTCGACGATCGTCTATCAGTTGTTCGACTTTCAGTCTGCGAGGATAGTTCGACTATCAGTTGATAGTTCGACTATCTGTGTGCTTTGATAGTTCGACTATCTGCTTGGATAGTTCAACTATCTGATAGCTCGACTATCTGTTTGATAGGTCGACTATCTGCGTTGTTTGATAGCTCGACTATCTGTTGATAGATCGACTATCTGCTTTCTTCTGATAGTTCGACTATCTGTTGATAGGTCGACTATCTGTTTCTATTCTGATAGTTCGACTATCTGTTGATAGGTCGACTATCGGTTTTGCTTTGATAGTTCAACTATCTGTTGATAGGTCGACTATCTGATAGCTCGACTATCTTCTGATAGATCGACTATCTGGTGTGATGGTTCAACTATCTCCTTTGATAGTTCGACTATCTGGATCGTTCGACTATCTGCCCGATAGGTCGACGATCTCCGTGCGTCGGTCGACGATCTCCGAAGGTCGTTCGACGTTTTCTGTCTGCCTTTTTTATTTTGTATTTATTATATTTAATTAATTAATACATTATCTGGCATGTGTTATTTCAGTTGTTTTATGATAATATTTCCAGGCAATATCTGCTCCATCCCTTCTGCCTGAGTAAAATCTTTTCAGATAAAGTTGTTTGTCTTATTAGCTGACATTGTATTTTACTTTATCTGCTGTCAGTCCTTTATAGCCGTTAGACTGAAAAGTCTTTCTTCTGCTATAAAGAGTTTGTTTCTGATGTGACTTTATTTAATACTTTATTATCAGATTGCTTCCTACAGCTTCATCGAAAGAGGTTTATTCCTTTTATAGAATGTTTTTGCTGCAGAGATTGTTTGCCTTTTTGATATTTGCAGCCCAGGTCTCAAGTTTCAGAAGAAGACAAACAATTCAAATTGAAGAGAGCCGTTGCTTGTTGCTGCTATAAAAGGAATCCTTTGGAGAAGGATTTCAGCTAGCTAACCAGTTATTCATTTAAGCATTCAAGCTTTCATCAAGACCAAGTTTTCTGCTCTCAGCAATTTCCATTCATCTGAGAAGTGTTAAGCTCTTCTGTTCTTCTTCAACCTGAGTTCTCCTATTCCAGGAAGTTTAGACTCAGAGTTCTTTTGAAGAAGAAGAAGAAGAAGACAGCTGCTTGAAGATTTCTAATTTTATTATTTATTATCTTCTTGTAGTTTTTCCTTCAGATCTTTCTGAAGAGTTTTCTGCACTGAAGCAAGACTTCACCTGGACATTTTTGAGCCAGGGGGAGCCTTGATTCTTTAGAGCTTTCTAGCTCAGTGCAAGTCTTTGTGCTTCTCTAATCTATTGTAAAATAGAGAAGACATCTTAACCTTCTTTCCCCCTCCTGTACAGGGTTATTACTCCCTTCAAAAGTATCCCTTGGTGGCAGGGCACCTGATCAAAAACCTGTGTTCGGTTTTTAGACACCTGATCAAAAGTCTAAAGGGTTTCTGGATCTACCTGAAGCAGATCCTGTTGGTGGCAGGGCACCTGATCAAAAACCTGTAGTGGATTCCTACCTTGTTGGTAGAAGAGTGGACGTACCCAAGTTGTTTGGGGAACCACTATAAATTCCTTGTGTCGTCTGGATTGCCTTGTTTAATTCCTGCATTGTGGCTGTGATTAGATATAACTAGGTTTGCTAGTTGCTGATTAGGATTTCCAAGCCTTAACTGTAATTACAGTTAGCTTGAGTTTGTGCACAACACTTGTGTTAGGCTTTAGGGTTATTTCTATATCTATAATCTTTTCATTCCGCATTTCACTCCAAGGGAGTTGGGTAGACCATTAAGTTTTGTCTAGTGCAAAATTTGATAACTCTATTCACCCCCCCTCTAGAGTAGTATCTATCCCTTCACTTACAAGAGAAATAGACATGATAATTTACCGGCTTCGATGGCATTTCTCGCAGCAAGACTGAAATCATTGACAATATGAGGGATCTCATCGATCCCAAGCTGACGAGGAGTGGAGTACTGTGAAACCGAGCCATCGTGCTGAGGTTGCGGGTTGTCTTGTTTCTCACTACAAGAGATTGGAGCCTGTCCATTTGGAAGATAACCTACATGAACAAAGAAAAATATTGTATGTAACTGACTGCTTAAGCTTTCTACCAATATTATTCAGTAAAGATTGAAGATGCATAGTATACCATAGTTAGAGACCCTTCCAACATGCAAAATTTGGCAAATGAAGACGGCACCCTTGTCATGGACGACATTGACTATCGGTTTCCAAGCCTCCACCTTATCTTTGGTCCACACTTCAGGAGTATCTGGGTATCTAAACAACACAACACCCCCAAAAATAAGAGGAACATAATGATTGAACACATAATCATTACAATATTTACATTTTGTATGAAAGATTATATAATATATAAGCTTTAATTCCACACCCTTGAGCTGTATCAGAAATTACTGTGGCTTCTGCTATTACAAGGCGTCCTCTTGTAGCTCTCTGAGAGTAGAATAGGACTGCGTGAGGTTGCAGAACATTTCCATAGGACCTGCACCTTATTTGAGGCGGCACCACCACCCTGAAGAAATATATATACTTATAATTAATATGGTTAAACTAGCTGTCTATTTCATTACAATTTATACTGTATAAAACTAGCAGCAGCCTTCATGAAAGCGGCAAGATCATATTCTGCAAATTAACCTGTGTGATAAATTGAACTTGCACATCTTGTATGGGGTGAGCAGAGGGATTTTTTTAGCCGAGACAGAGCCCATTGTTTTCTCTTTTTTGGATTTGGAAAATAAGCTTTACTTGATCTGTAAGAAGCTAATAATATTTCCTTGTATGAGAGGCTCGAATAGAGGAAGTGTGCTATTCTCAGAACTGGTTCTGATTTACATGCACAGTGGTTCTCAAATTAAAGAGGATGAGCCATGAAATCTCAAAAATCCACAACTGAGATAAGATGATAGGTCCCCCCTGTGATGCATAAAGCTTCTTTTGCTGCATCATGTTCACAATCTTCTCAGTGAACCGCTGCATCTCTACCTGTAAACAACAATCGGTAAACAAGAAGCAGATCACCTGATAAGAAGATGATGAATAAAATGCAGAACCTTGAAGGGTTGGTTATCAGTCCTGAACTTTATCCCGGGAATACAGTGCAACCAAAGTGGAGCATGTGAGGGTGATTTAGGGTTTAGAGTTACCTGATGCTGGGTGATCTTTGATGTTTTGGAGGTGAAGCCCTATACGTGATCCTGGAAGGCTTCGGCTTAGGCGAGATCGCGAGCAGGTGAGGCCGTTCGGTGGTTGCACGATATTGACCGAGGAGGATGCGTGGAGTAGCTAGCGGGAGAGGCGGCGTGCGGCTGTGGCGTGAAGAGAAGTCTAGGGTGTCGGGGAGGCAGGGAGAGGAAGGGCTTGCAGCGTGAGGGGTAGATGAGGTTGGAGAAAGTAGGAAGCAGGCTGCGCTGAGCTTTTCCGGAGGCTGCGACGATGTTATGCGCGGAGAAGAAGGAGATGGCGGGGGAGAAGGCTGGGGGAAGGAGAGAGACCTAGCTATTAGATTTTTGAGAACTAAAAGAAAATGTAATGGTGGATTATCATTTTTTAAAAGAGGATATTTTTTAAAAGTGGGTATTTTTTGCCACGGTTTTTTGCTTTTCATGCCTAATATAATGGTATTAGCCATGTTTTTTTATAGCTGTGGCTAAAACCTAAATATTAGCCACAATTTTGCGATCATTTCTAATACTGGTGTATTAGCCACGATTTTTGAACCCTGGCAAAAAAATGTGTAGCTAATACTCATTTTTCTAGTAGTGAAAGCTCCTCCTTCTGACACTATTAACAGATATGAACCTCCTGTACCTTATGAAGATCCAAAGAACAACCCAGTCTCTTGGACAGCTAGGATGAGAGAGCTAGCTGCTTTAGATCAGATAAGGAAAGCCAGAGAATAAGGAAAAGACACTTCCAATATTTCAACATTGTCTGAACAGAGAAAGAAAGAGCTTGAAAGATATTCTTCTAGAAAATTCTTTGATCCAGAAAGATACATGGAATTGCACCCAAAGGCAGTTGTCCCTAGAGCCAAATCTCAAACTACCCTTGGTGCTGCTGATGACAGAAGATCTAAGAGAGAAGCTGAAAACCCCAACAGGGAAATCCTTTTCAAAAAGGAAAAGGACTAATAGTGTAAGAATGAACTATATATATCTCTCTCTGAACAATCTGTGTGATTATTCATATGCTTTTTAATTCCTAAATCATGTAAATAGTAATCCTAACCCAAATAGGGTGAGATTGTTGGAACATCCTATTACTGATTTGGGTAAGGATCACTATATCCATAGGATTGTGTCTTGACCTCATTGTATAGATTTAAAGGTAAACTAGAATAGGTCTAAGGCTTAGAACTTAGGTTTGAAAGCCGCCCCCAAGACCTCCTAGTACAGATTACAAGTGCAGAAGACAAAGGCAATAATCGTCGAGCTCAGATAGACGAGGCGTCGAACTCAGTTTGACTATCTCTGAGCTCAGGTCGACGAGTCGTCGAACTCGGTTCGACGATCTCCGAGCTCAGATCGACAATTTCTGTCTCAAGTCAAATTCCATTCTCTGAGCTTAGGTCGACGATAGTCGAGCTCAGATTGACGATTTTCTTGATAAATCGACTATTTCAGGATTTCAAATCAGTTTTTTATGGAATTCAAATTTCTTCAATCTCCAGCATTTAATGCAAAAGATTTTGTAGCCGTTTCAATTAATCTAGAGCAAGTTTTAAGGAGACTAAAAGAGAATGCTTCTTAGGACTTTCCTCCAGAGAAAGTTATCAATTAAGGAAAGTCATTTATGACTGGCTAACGACTATCTAGAAGATTAGATTTCAATATATCATTTCAGAACAATATAGAGAAGGAGAACCAACAACTAGGAACAACATCTAAGAGACAGACAAACACAAGAACTACAGGATTATACTGTTAGAGTTCTTACAGAACACAAGGAATAGAACAGAGAAGTAGATCAACACACAGAGAAGAATTCCTTCTATTCTTTCATACCTCCTCTCTAATTCAAGCTTTCCAGGCTTCATCAATCAAGACTCCAGACACAACATATTTCAGCCTTTGCTGAAATCATCATTTGCTGGAGATCTCATCTTACTGAAGGCCTATCACCCTGTGCAAAGCTTCTTCTCCTGACCTACTGCTAATCTCAGAGGGAGCTTTGACATCATCAATCCACTAGTCTTCTCTTTGACTGTTGACAGAGAAGAACACCTTCAACTTTTTTCATTTTCTTTTGCTGTAAAAGGGTTATACAGAACTCCCTTCAAAAGTTTTGTGTTTGGTTTCTGAGACCTTGTCAAAACTCAATGGTGGCAAGACACCTTATCAAAAAATCTGGTTTGGTTTTTGAGCACCTTATCAAAAGCTCATTGGTGCCCAGGACACCTGATCAACTCATCCTGCGGTAGGGAATTTGGGAGAGGAGGCTTGTAACTAATAAATGTCATTAAACTCCATTAATGGCCATTAACACCACCCCTTCGGTTTCAACCAAATTAAGGGGATGAACCAAATTAATGGCTGGCCACCTCCAGAAACTCTTCCTCTCCCACAGAGGAATAAAAGCCCTATAAAAGTGGGAGTTATGGAGCCTCCATGACCATGATGGCCATTAATCTCAAGCTTTTCTCTCTCCTCCAAACCACCAATTCAAGAAGCTCAATCCGATGAATTTTTTTATATTCTTCGAACTCCGCTCGATGAATCTTCTCTATTTATCGATCTTCGTTCGATGAATATGCCCGTTCGACGAAGGCTGAACCTTGTTCAGCAACTCTCTCTGTTCGTCGACCTCCGTTCGACGAACTCTGATCCTAGTTCAGCAACTTGCTCTGTTCGTCGAACTCAATTCAACGAACTCTGAACCCAATTTAGCACTTGCTCCATTCATCGAACTCGGTTCGACGAGCTCTGAACCCAGTTCAACACTTGCTGCGTTCGTCGAACGCTGAACCTAGTTTAGCAAACTTGCTCCATTCGTCGAACTCCATTCGACGAATAAGCTCCTAATTCTAAAGAGGCTCAATTCGATGGACTCTGTTCGACGAATATGCTCCGTTCAATGAATAATTTACTGAGTTCGACAAATTCGACTGGTTCTATGATTTCTAAATATTTGGTAACTGAGACTTACTATTTGCAGCTCAAGGCGGTTCACACCCTAATTCCCATGGTCCCCCAAACCCTTTAGTGCTTCCCAAGATTTTGTCATGACCTAGTCATGAAAAAATAATCCAAGAGGTATAGAACTCTGAGGGATGTTACAAATCCCAATACATAAAAATAAAAAATTTATCCTCGAAATTCAAGTTAGGCCTATGGGGTTTCAAGTATGAGAAATAAAATGTAGCATCCCGAGAGGTTAACGGGAATACCTGACGTGAAAAGTCTCGGGTACCTTTGCTGCATCAAGTCACGAGGCTCCCACGTGTGCTCCTCTTGTCCATGATTCCTACACAAGAACTTGACCAGCGGAAACTTCTTGTGTCGCAAGAACCACATCCCAGTATCCTCTATCCGGATCAGCTCCAAGTGTACCGATCGATCAGAAGCTATAGGCCCATCTATAGTCATAATCTGCTGCTCTGACCGAAATAGAGCTCTCCTGAGGGAGGAGACGTGGAAGACGTCGTGCAAACCCACTAGCTCTGGCAGCAGCTCTAGTCTGTACGCCAAGGGATCGATCCGCTCAAGCATCCTGTAAGGCCCCATGTATCTCGGACTGAGCTTCTTCCAACCACGCACCCGCGAGACTCTATGCATCGGTCGAATCTTCAAAAATACCATGTCTCCTACCTGACGATGCCGAGCATCGCAATATGGGCCTGCCTGCTCTGGGCCTCAACATCCTGTCTTGAATCAACCGCACCTGAGCATCTGTATCCTCGACGAACTCCGATCCAAGTGCCTTCGGATCCTCATCCTGGATCCAAGACAAAGGAGTCCTGCATCTCTGCCCGTATGAAGCCTTATAAGGGGCCATGCCAATGCTGTACTGGTGGTGGCTGTTGGTTTACGAGAACTCGTTCAATGGTAACTGCCTCTCCCACGGCTCTCTTCGGTCCAGTATGCAAAGACACAAAAAATCCTCTAGTGTTTAATTAATACGCTCTATCTGTCCATTAATCTGGGGGTGGAAGGCAGTACTAAATGTCAACCGGGTCCCCAAATAAGCTTTGACCGACCTCCATTCCTTAGATGTAAATTATCCATCACGATCGGACACTATCATCCTCGGTACTCCTGATCGGTAGAAATTTGGCCACCTTCGTCAATCAATTGACGATCACCCATATCGAGTCGTTCCTCCTATGTGTCCGAGGAAGACCATGTATGAAATACATGGTGATATCGTCGAACTTCAACTCAGGCATCGAAAGTGGATACAACAATCCGGCTAGACTCTTACACTCTTCCTTCACGAACTGACATGCCTCGCAATGGGTCATGAAGTATGTGAGCTCCCTCTTCATACCCAACGAGTACATCATCCTCTTCAGGTCGGCCATCATCTTGGTGATGCCTGGGTGCACCGAGTACTTGCTGTAGTGAGCCTCAGTCATAATGTCCTCTCGAATCTTGCCCCCAGCCGGTATGTACAGCAATCCTCTAAAGCATATCAACCCATCTCTCTCTGTATACTCCCCGGCCGTGCCTGCCTATAAGGTCCTGAATACTGGCTCCAGCTTGTCATCCCTTCTTTGCTCAGCCATGATACGATCTCGAATATCATCGGTAGTGCTCATCGCGACCAGATAATCCTCATAGAGCTCTGAGTCATCCGAGGACACCAAGGTAATCTGCATATCCTCCATCATCCGTATCAACTCCATAGACATCAACTTGGGCTCTGCTCCTGAAGTGGTAGCCCTCCGGCTTAGTGCGCCCGCCACCACATTTGCCCTCCCCGAGTGATAGTGTATCATGTACTCATAATCTGATAGAAACTACACCCTTCTTCTCTAGCGGATGTTCAACTCCTTTTGCGTATCGACATATTTTAGATTCTTGTGATCCGAAAATATTTTGCAGTGCACCCCATAAAGGTAATGCCGCTAAATCTTCAGAGCAAACACCACTACTCCCATCTCCAAGTCATGCACAGGGTAGTTCTGCTCGTGCTTCTTTAGCTGGCAGGAGGCGTATGATATCATATGTCCATGCTGCATCAGTACAATGCCCATCCCCTGAATCGACGCATCATTGTACACCTAGAAGCCCTCCTTCACAGATGGGAGAGCGAGGATAGGGGCCGACGTAAGCCGACCCTTCAAATCCTGGAAGACCGCCTCACACCACGGTGTCCAAACAAACAAAGTGTCCTTCTTTGTCAAGGAAGTGAGTGGAAGGTCTATCTAAGAGAATCCATGCACAAACTTCCAGGAGTACACGGCCAATCCCAGAAAACTTCGTACATCCGTCTCCGTCTTCAACTGAGGCGAGTATCACACTGCCTGAATCTTTGCGGGATCCACCGCCAATCCTACTCCACTGATAATGTGGCCTAAAAAAGCTATCTCTGTCAGCCAAAACTGGTATTTGCTAAACTTGGCATACAACTGATGCTCCCTGATCTTATCCAGGGTCAAGGCCAGATGCTGTGCGTGCTCCTCCTTCGTCCTTGAATAAATAAGGATGTCATCTATGAATACACTGACAAAACTATCGAGGTATGGCTCGAACACCCGGTTCATCAAGCTCATGAATGTCGATGGCGCATTCGTGTGCCCAAAGGGCATCACGATAAACTCGTATATGCCATATATGCTTCTAAACGACATCTTTGGGGTGTCTTCTTCAAGAATATATAACTGATTGTATCCCGACCTCAGATCCAACTTCGAGAACCAATGTGCTCCCTCTAGTTGATCAAATAACTCATCGATACTCAGCAGTGGATATGTGTTCCATACTGTCAACCGGTTTAGTGCACGTTAGTCGATGCAAAACCTTAGGGTCCCATCCTTCTGCTTTACAAACAAGACCAGAGCTCTCCAAGACGAGGAACTTGGCCTAACGAATCCAGCCACCACCAGTTCCTTCAACTGACTCCTGAAATCCACCAGCTACTTTGGAGCCATCCGATAAGGAGCCCTAGGCACCAGCTTAGCTCCAGGTACAAACTGAATCTGGAAATCCTTCTCTCGATGTGGCGACAATCCTAGTAGTTTTTCTGGGAACACATCCACAAAGTCCTGCACCATCGATATATCGGCAACCACCGTATTGACCTAAAACATCTCGAAGGACACCTGATAGACCTCATCTCCCCACATGTGGGCCTTGACGACCTGAATATAAGATAACCTCCTACGGGAGACAGGAGTAATACCTTCGAAGGTCGCGAAGGTGCTGTCGTAACTCAGTACAACCTTCTTTGCCAGTTAATCTATTTGAGCATGGTTCCAAGTAAGCCATGTCATGCCTAGAACCAGGTCAAAGTCCGACATCCTCAAGACCGTAGCCGGGCCCTCGAGTGTCAGACCATCAATAGTCACCCTTAGAAGGCACTTAGTAGTAGCTAAGACCTCTGTCCCGTTGGGGAGACACACCCTCCTGACGACTCCCGGATAATGTATGACTCCCTCCAGTCCCTTTACGAACTCCTCAAAGACGAATTGTGCGACTCCCATGTATCCACCAAGGTGTGTGCAGGTTTGCCGCACACCATGACTACTCCTGTTTATTTAGATATGGTTAGGTAACTGAACCTATGGTTTTCTTTCCTAGTATGCTACTGTTGTTTGTTGTTTCAAATATTCCAAAAGTGAATAACAATCATAAAATTAACAACATACCTGCAATCACCCTGCCCGGTACCTAAGGTGGAGCCAAGTCTAGAGCATACACCTGCTCCCTCTCTTGCCTCCAATCTTTGCCCTAGAATCCACGTCCTCTTCCATGGCCTCGGCCTGCAAACTGCTGAGCGGGCGAGGCAGCCTGTGGTGCCGGTAGAGGTGCCCCTCTCATGGGGTAGTTTCTTCGAATGTGTCCTACCTGATGAAAGTTGTAGCACTCGGGTGGGGGGAGTGCCACACCCTCGGGCCTCTGTATCTCCCGCATCTGAAGAGGTTGAGGGGCCAATATCACCAGCTCCTTGGGCTCCCGTCTCACCTCTTAGCGGGGTTGGTCCTCTGCCCTTCTCTCATCAGTAAAGCGGCACCTCCACTGATCATTCCTTCCTCCCCGACCCTGATCCTCAGTTGGCCTCTTTCGGCCTCGATTCGTGTGCCAATCAGCCTCCATCCTCTTTGTCATCTCTAGAATCAGAGGAATAGGCCCGTTAGATACAAACAGAAGATCCTGTCTCAGGTCCTCTCGAAGTCCCTTATAGAACCTCTTGGTATGCCCGCTTCGTCCAGCTGATAGGAGTCCGCAAACCGGGTTAAGTGATTGAACTCCCGGTGGTACTCCACAACCATCCTGTTGCCCTGTCTCAGCTGCAGGAACCTGTCTTCCAGCTCGTATCTTGCCAACTGTGGGATGAAGTTCTCCAACAGTGCGGCCCTGAACTCCTCCCAAGTAACGTCAGCAACCTCCCGATCTGCAAATGTCATAACCAGAAGTGCCTTCCACCATCTCTTGGCATGAGACTCCAAGCAGGAGACCACTAAAGGTACCCTCTCCTCCCACAGACACCGTATAACGGTCAAAATCTCGAACATGATATCCAGCCACTCTTCCGTCCTTACAGTCATCTTCGACCTAATGTAAGATGGGGGAGAGAGTCCTCGGAAGATGCTCAACCAATTGGCCCCTGGGTTTGGCTACGGAGCCAGAGCCTGCTTGGCCCTGAAGACCTCCAGAATGGCCGTCAGAGTCTTCCCCATCTCTGACTGTAGAAATAGAGTGGGAGCTGGGAGAGGTGGTGCAACATTCAAAGTTTGCTGAGCTCTGCCCTGCGGTGTAGGATGTGCCGTGTGCTGCATAACAAAGGCCAATTGTAAGACATTTGACCTGAACCTAGTTAAAAGCGGACAATTACATGTGATCCCCCATATGGGCACACCATAGCTTCTGCTGCTTAGTTTTCCCCAAACTAAACTCATGCGGGGGTGACCCAGGGTTAGTGGACTTCTATTCTTCCGATCGAGGTTTGCCTCTGATACCAGTTTGTAAGACCCTATTTTTTTATTTAAAACCACCGGGGCCTTATGCCCAGAACAACCGCTTTGCAGTGACACCAACACACTCGGGAAGGTCGTCAATACAAAATGTCGATCCTGCCGTCCAGAAAGATCGCAGAAGAGTATAAAAAATATAAGAGTAATGAAAAACTCAGATATTAGTCCACAACAATCACATATATAAATAATTCTCCATGAAGGGAGAGTCCACAGAAATGATAATGCAAATTACTAAAGAGGTCTCATGCCCGATAAATCAAAATCCTCACTACAAATCACTCGATCGCTGAAGAAAATCTATAATATCTACTAATGATAGGGACTCACTGTCCCTGCTGCCCGAACTCCAGTACTATACTGTCCCGTCTCCAAGTACACTGACCTCTGGGGCTGCATCTCCTGGTTCGGATCCACGATCCCCTAAAATGATTTGGTCAATGACCGTTAGTCTAAAAGACTAAGTCCTATCATCCCCCACCCCTCCCCCATAGCTCCTAGGGACCGAGCGGGGAGAAGAAAAGGGAAGGTAATGAAGGTAGAGAGTAATAAAGGTAAGCAGGTGGCGGCAGAACTAGTCTATCATGAGTTCATAAATAGAGCAAGTATATGTAAGCAGTAGTAGGTAAGCAGCATAAGTATACACAAGAATAGGTTAGCAAGTAAAGTAGGAGAAGGTAAACTAAGTAAGTAACCATGACCTATAGGAATTCCCATACAAACCTATAGACCAAGACATCGTTTTGCAAGGCCTATTGTATAAAGTGTCCCATATAGATTTATACAATAGGTGTCAAGGGTTATATGCAATTATGATGCTATGCCATGCAAGTATGCTATGATGTGAACATGCAAGTGCAACACACATACTCGACTCTGTGCACACAGACCTTTAGTTCCCACTTTTTGGAGCCTAACCTCCCAGGATAACTCTGTAGTGGAAAAAAGAAGCGGTGGGTTGGGCCTCGCCCACCACTAAACTGGTATCAACACTACCAGTCAGACCTATTGTATGCCTCGATGCTGGTGCACTAAGCGGAGCTCCTGTGTACTCTTACAGGCTGCACACCAGACTTTATTTTGCCAAGTGCTAAACCACTCTCTCCGAGCCAACGTATTGGGGTCAGTGTGACGACTCTCCAATATCGGAGATCCACCACCTTTTATCTTATGCACATGCAATATTACTATATTTTTCCCACCAAGCCAAAGCTCCCCGGACTATCCTGTCTATCACAATTATTTACCGAGCCAAAGCTCCCCGGAATAATCTGTCCCTCACAATTATCTACCGAGCCAAAACTCCCTGGACTAACCCGTCTATCATAATTATCTACCGAGCCATCGACTCGCCAGACTAACCTATCCGTCACTAAAACCACCGAGCCTATTTCTCATGAGACCCAACCTAACTCCCATAACACCAAGGAGTGTGAGTGTAAGTGTAATCCTAGTTATACTAGTTACTCTTAAACATTGATTATTCTTACAGTTTAGGTTAGCCCAGGACTTCCCCAGGTATTCCCGTTGAAGGACTCTCAAAGGGCACTAGGAACTATGATGGTAGATGAATTCCATCGTTCACATTCGCAAGGCACTAACTATTATTGGTTATTACCCAATTTCCGATCCCTTTTAATATTATACTGGATCTACCCTAGTGTATTTTGACTCTCTTTCTCTCCACAGGAAAGACGACCTTTCATCGATCCCGAGCACCACCTAACACTAGCCAACCCAACATTCCTCTCATCATGACTCTTAATGAAGCTCACTTTTTCATCTTACCAAATCAGCATACATTACTCCCCACTTCCTATGACCTTCCCCCATGCCACCGCAAATTCTGCAGTTTTACTAAATGCAGACCAACTTAAACTATATGATGTGCATGACATGAGGTACTCCAAATTTTCATCCAAAGGCCCTAATATAATTATTGTGGGTCTATCATGACACATTTAGCCTAAATCCATAGACATGTAATTTTTCTAATTAATTTAGCATTTATTATATTTTCTCATAAGTTAGGCCATGGGTAATTTTGAACATCAAGTACTAGATTTCCTTATGTTATGGCCATCCAAAAATTAGGAACAGTATATGAAAGCAAAATATTAGTGAATTCCAAATATTACAGACTTTTATAAATGTAATAACCTCTATATAATTAATTCAAGGTAATCCAAATAATTAGAGTTAATGACATAAATTATAGTCCAAAAATTATTTAAAAATAACCAGAGCCTTTTAATGATCATAAAACACTACTTACTAAGTTTCATGCAATTCATAGGTCAGTGATCCATGTATAAAAATACTTCAAATGATTCCATTAATGTGCACTTTGTGAATCAACATTCTTATAAACTCATCAAATAACATGCAATAATTTTTTCTAGGCTTTATTATGCCCTAAAAGATTCTCTGGTCAAGTAACACAATTTTATAATAGGGTATACTATTTACTATCTATTTATCAAAATATGGTGCACTAGTTTACATTACACATGAAGTACTAAGAGAAAATGCCCAAATGATCCAAATAATTTACTGAAGATCATTCTCTTACTGCTGAGAAGATAGTTAGGGCTGAGATAACTCAACTCAAGAAGCAAATACAGAGAACTATCTCTGCGTCAAATCAACACAAACAAAACCCCTTTCATATTTATAAGATCCTTTTGGATTTGATTTGTAGGGCCTTTGTGCCTTAGATAGGGCAAATTTTCCTAAGTGCAGGATCTAGTTTTAGATCTGAGTTGTAGGACCTTTGGGTCTGAGGTAGGATACTTTTGGATCTAAGCTGTAGGGCCTTTGTGCTTGAGGTAGGGCAGTTTTCCTGAGCTGTAGGAGAGTCATACTCTTTGAGTGTAGGACCTTTGGGTCTAAGTGTAGGATCCAGATTTGGATCTGAGGTATTGCCTTATGCCTGAGCTGTAAGAGAGTCATTCTCTCTTAGATAGGGCTATCCTCCATAGCCTAAGATGTAGGACTTGAGTTCAAGTCTGAGGTAAGTGATCATTTGATCATTGAGTTGTAGGAGCATGTTTGCTCTGAGGTAGGGCTTTGTGCCTGATTTATAAGTTTTGGAGGAGACTGAGAGATCCTGAGGGATCTGTGGTGTATGATTTAAGGAGCTTAGTTTTTGGAGAAGTGTATTGTCTAACAAGAAGTTAGAAAGGTGGGAGGAGATTGTATGTACCAATAATCTGGGGAACCACTATAAATTCTGTTTGGATTCTTTATGGTTTGTCTTGAAAGCATCAAACTACTAACTAACTACACACTAAGATAAAATATAATAATAAAAGACTAAAAAACCTAGTCACCCCCCTCTAGGTGTTTAACTACCTTGAAACTAATGAATTTCACCGATTCAGCCCGTATGTATGAATCAGCAACACGGCATGCCAAAAATATGTTAAGTCAAATTCTTCGCATGCATCGAGTGTCACTCGATGTTTATTCGAGTGGCATCGAGTGGTATTGAGATCACTTGACACTTTTTGATGAATCCTTCTGGCCAAAATATTGTAAGTCCAAGCATTGTATGCATCGAGATCACTTGACGCTTCATCGAATGGCGTCGAGATCACTTAACGCTTTTCGACGAATCCTTCTGGCCAAAATATTCTAAGTCTAAGTATTGTAAGCATCGAGATATCATAACGCTTTGTCGAATGGCATCGAGATCACTCAATAATTTTCGACGAATCCTTCTGTCCAAAATATTATATGGGTTGAATGCGTCGAGAGCACTCGGTGTTTCGTTGAATGGCATCGAGATCACTCAACACTTTTCGACGAATCCTTCTGGACAAAATTTTCTAAGTCCAACCGATGTATGCGTCGAGATCAATCAACAATACTCAACGATACTCGGCATTTTCCCCTTAGCCGAAATAATTCTAAGTCAATATCCCTTCATGCGTCGAGTACCACTCGACTCCAACCTACTAGTCAATGCACTCGACGCCTGTTACCAGTGCACCCCGAGCCTGAGTAAGTTCTCTTGACTGAAAATGCATGCGAGGGGTCTAGCACGAATTGGGACATTACAAATCCTATAAAAATAATAAAAGATTTCGTCCCCGAAATCAGGCAAAGTCTATGGGGAAGGTAAAGCATGAAAAATATAAGTATGCTTTTAACGGTACCTTGTGGAAATAACTCCGGGTAGTGCTTCAACATCAAGTCCACCATCTCCCAAGTATATTCCTCTTTCCCATGATTAGACCAGAAGACCTTCACCAAAGGAACACTCCTCCGACGCAAGTTCCTTGTCTCGGTGTCCACTATCTGCACTGGCTCTAGTCGAACAGACCTATCAGTTGCCATTGTTCCATTTGTAGCAGGGACAAGCTGATCATGCCATAAGAGTGCTTTCCGAAGTGATGACACATGGAAGACGTCGTGCAAATTTTTCAGCTCTGGTAGTAACTCCAGCCAATAGGCCAGAGGGCCAATCCTGTCCAATATAGTATAAGGCCTAACGTATCTCGGGCTGAGCTTCTTCCTACCACGCACTCGTGACACTCCATGCATTGGCCGGATCTTCAAGAACACCTTGTCACCCACTCAAAACTCCACTATCCTATGTTTTATGTTATAATACTTTGTCTGTTGACTCTGAGGCTCGAGCATGTGATCTCATATAATGTAACCATAACATTAGTGTAATCTATATACTCGATTCCCAAAATCTTTGGGTCTTCATTCTGCACCCATGATAAAGGTGTTCTATACCTCCTTCCATAAAGCACTTCGTGAGGTGCCATCCCGATGCTAGCTTGATGACTATTATTGCATTAAAATTTCACCAGTGGTAAGAGTCTTTCCCACGGCTCCCCTCTATCAAATACACACAACCTCAACAGATCTTCCATAGTTCTGATGGTCCTCTCAGACTGACAGTCAATCTGAGAATGAAAGGTCGTGCTAAAGGTAAGGCGAGAACCCAAATACGCTTGAACCGCCTTCCATTCCTTGGAGGTAAAATGACCATCACGGTCGGAGTCTCTCATCTTAGGAACTCCATGGTATCGTACAAACTATTCCACAAAGAGACGTACCAATACATACGCATGCGTCTCCTTCCTCATTGGGATAAACCTGGCAACCTTAGTCAAGCGATCCACTATCACCCAAACCGAGTCATTCCCTGATCGTGACTGGGGAAGGCTGCGAACAAAATCCATTGAGATATCTTCAAATTTCCACTCTAAAATGGGCAATGATTGTAACAATCCTCTATGGCTCTTGCACTCCACCTTCACCTTCTAACCTGCCTCATAGTGTGTAACATAATACTTAACAACACTCTTCATTCCTGGCCAGAACATGGTCTTTCGTAAGTCTCTATACATCTTGGAAATTCCAAGATGTACCGAATACTTGGAGCAATGTGCCTCTCTCAAGATATCTTCCTGGATTTCACTGCCCGAGGGAATGTAAAGTCTGCCATGGAAATGAATGAGGCCTTACTTCAGAAATGTCAAAAACGAACAAAAACCAATCGGAAGTGGTATAACAGAAATTTTATTATCTGAAAAAGGTATCTATTACAAAGGTATGACCTCCCTTTTATAGAATGGAGGAGAGAAGAGAGAATACAAATAAGAGATGTGGGACTACAAAATTACAGGACTCAGCGGTCTATACAGAAACTACCCGCACATGCCGCACGGTTAGACGGAAGGGCTAACCGCTCGGCTACAACCAGAGAGGAAGGAGTGATCGCCATAGGAGACCGCTAGACCGCCCGGTCTCAAAGTCGCTAGAGACAAACCACTAGACCGCTCGGACTCCGGACAGCAATAACACAACAACTAAACCGCTGAAGGGAAACTGCCAGACTGCGCGGTCTCCAATCCACCAAGACAGACCGCCAGACCTCCCAGTCACCAACTTCAACACTCGCCCTCAAACTGGAGCACATATATCGATCATTCCCAGCTTGTCGCAAATATGAAGAAATGAGGCGGATACTGTCTTGGTGAAGATTTCAGCCAACTCTTTATCAGAAGTGATGAAGGGAGTGTAAATTTGTTCCTTCAAAATCTCTTCACGAATGAAATGACAGTCAACCTCAATGTGCTTGGTTCTTTCATGAAAGACCGGATTTTTGAAGATGTATATGGCTGTCTTGTTATCACAAAATATAGGTAAAGGATGTTTGTAGACCTCTCCTAAATCCATCATGAGCGCCCGTAACCACTTTAACTCATAAGTGGTCCATGCCATATTAAGATACTCTGCTTCTGCACTATACCTAGAAACAACAGACTGCTTCTTGCTCATCTAGCTCACCAGATTTCCCCCAACAAAGGTGCAAAAACCCGAGGTTGACGTGTGATCCCCTTTGTCATCAGCGTAACTCACATCTGAGTATGCTTCAACCCTCAGATGATCATTCTTCTGAAAGAGTAATCCTTTCCAAGGTGTGTCTTTGACATACTCCAAGATCTGCAAGGTGGACTGTAGATGACACTCCCTAGGCGCTTGCATGAATTGACTCACCTTGCCCACAACATAGGAAATCTCGGGCCAGGTCACTGTGAGATATATGAGCTTACCAACCAAATCCCTGTATCACGTAATATCTAAAAGAGGAGGCGAATCATCTGTCTAGGTTTTGTCTTCTCAAGTTGTCATAAGGCATCGGGCAGGTTTTTCTCCAGTTAATCCTGCCTCTTTTAATAAATCAAGAGCATACTTACGTTGGGTGAGGACTAAGGAGTTGGGCTTCCGAGAGATTTCAATACCCAAAAAGTACTTCGGAGAGCCCATATCTTTCGTGATCAGATGTTGACGAAGATTCCGCTTTGTCAAGGCAACCCCTTCCTATTCATCTCTAGTGAGAAGAATATCATCGACGTACACAGCAAGAACCACTAGTCCCGAGGAGATTTTGCGAATGAATAACGAGTGATTGGCATAGCTTTGCGTAAAACCAATGGCCTCCACGATGCCGCTGAACTTGTCAAACCAAGCTCGAGGGATCTGCTTGAGGCCATAGATAGCCTTCTTCAGCCGATATACCCGTGTCTCCCCCTGAGCAACATACCCAGGAGGTTGCTCCATATAGATGGCCTCCTTAGGATCACCATAAAGGAAGGCATTCTTGACATCCAGCTGAGGAATCAACCAATCTCTATTGACGACCACAGAGAGTAGGACCCGGATAGTGCTGAGACGAGACACGGGAGAGAAGGTGTCAAAGTAATCAACCCCATAGGTCTGAGTAAAGCCCTTAGCAACAAGGCGGGCCTTATAATGATCCACGGTGCCGTTCGGGCCAAATTTGACCAAAAAAGACCCAGCGACAGCCAACAACATCAGTACCGAAGGGAGAAGGAACAAGAGTCTAGGTACCCTGCTCAGTTAGGGTTACTATTTCCTCATCCATGGACATCTTCCAATGAGGAATAGCAAGGGTCTCCTAGTAGGAATGAGGTGTGGCAGTGGCAGAGATAGCCAGAGCAAAGGCCTTGCGAGAAGAGGTAAGGCGATCATATAAAACAACAGCAACAAGGGGGTGTAGAGTACACGTCCATAACCTTTGCGAAGAGCAAAAGGAAGATCCAAGTCGGTGGGTCCCTCGACATCTGGAGCATTCGTTGCAGAGAGAGCTTGCCCAGGAGTAGAGAGCGACGACAGAGATGAGGGAGACGGTGGCGGAGAAGAGGTAGAGAGAGGCGGAGGGAGAGGAGTGGACGGAGACGGAGTAGCGGTTGAGATCTCAGTACGAGACGAGGGAACAAAGAGAACAGTAGGAGTATCAGAAGCTTAGGGGAGAGGAGAGGATTCATCCGAGAAGTAGGAGGCATTCTCGAAGTAGGTGACGTCAACAGAGACAAACTGCTTATGAAGAATGGGGTAAAAACAACAATAGCCTTTCTAAGTGGGGGAGTACCCCAGAAAGACACATTTGGTGGAGCGAGGGGAGAGCTTATCTCGGGTGGCAGATTGGGCATGCACAAAGGCAGTGCACCCAAAGATTCGGAGAGGGAGATGGATAGGCTCCTTGCCCGGATACAGAATGGAGAATGGGGTTTTTTCGTGGAGAACCGTGGAGGTAATGTGATTGATGAGGTAACAGGCAAGGAGAACAGTATAGCCCCAATAGGAGCGAGGAACATGCATTTGGGTCATTAAGGTACGAGCAACATCAAGAAGATGACGGTTTTTGCGTTCTGCCACCCCATTTTGCTAGGAGGTATAAATGCAGCTAGTCTGATGAATAATGTCATGTTGCACACAGAAAGATGTAAACGCATGACTCAGATATTCTTTAGCATTATCTGAGCGAAATGTTTTAATACAAGCACCAAACTGAGTTTTAATTAATTGATAAAAGGAGATCCATACATCCAAAAGTTTAGAGCGAACTTGTAAGAGATACACCCAAGTACATCTAGAAAAATCATCAATAAAAGTTACAAAATAAGAACTACCCCGACCAATGGTGAGGGTAGGAGCAGGGCCCCAGACATCGGAGTGGACTGGATCAAACGGACGGGTATGGCCCCGACCTTGCTTCAGCGGGAAGGAGGAACGGTGATGCTTGCCAAGCTGACAAGCGTCGCAGATGATAGGAGTACTGGAAGGAGGGAGGTGGGGCAGAAGCTGATGTAGAAGTCATAGAGGAGGATGACCGAGACAGAGATGCCACTGGAGAAGATCTGTAGAAGAAGAGGAGAAGACGAACAAGGAGAAAACGTTTTCGAGGAAGTAGAGGACGCCACTCTCAGTCCCAGTAGTAATTGTCCGTTGGGAGCTCGGATCCTGAAAAGAACAAGAAGTTGAGTAAACGTCACAGAGCACTGAAGCTGCTTGCATAAAGAGGTAACCAACAATAAATTGCACGGAAATTTTGCCACATAAAGTGTGTCCGCTAGGCGAAGATATGAAGTAATATGAACCACTCCCGACCCATGAACCAGGGAGGGAGAACCGTCTGCAACGAGGACAGGAGGCAACTGATCATGCTGTTTGAGGAGAGAGAAGCACTGAGGATTGGCCGTCATGTGATTAGTCGCACCATAGTCGATTAGCAATTTACCTTGAGTCACCACGTGGGAACTACTTGATGATGTGACCACGAAGGCAGACAGCTTGGAAGAGGAAGCAGAAGAGTCACCTGAGAGGCAAAGATGGGGATGCTTCGTCCAGCAACATTCCATAATATGGCCGGTGCGGCCACAGTGAGAGCAGAGGTAGCGGGAAGGAGCATGTCCGCCAGACTGGTGACTGCGGCTACTAGAGCCACTCCGTTGAGTTTGGTGAGCATAGTTGTCCGGTGGAAAAGGAGCAGGCAGAAGCGGGCGCTGAAGGAGGGAGGCGACAGCAGCGATGCGGGCAGCGGTGGCATCTAAGTTAGGAGATTCTGCCTCACCCAGAATGATCATGTCATAAGTATCAGGAAGTTGGAGCAGATAACACACAACGAGAAGCGCCTGGAAATGCTTGTGTTGTTGAGCCAAATACGCAGAAAAGGGGGATTCTGAAGAATCTCAGCCCCAAGAGCCTGAACCTGTTGGTAGGTAGCTGTAGGAGACAATGTAGGTCAGGCAAAGAGTTCCGCATACAACATATAGATGCGGGACGTCTGAGCCCCCTATGAGTACAGAGCGGTAAGATGAAGTCAAGCGGCCTTGACCGTCTCATCATGACGGATGATAGGGAGGAATTCATCGGAGTGGCTGTTAGCGAGCCAAGTACGTACAAGTGCGTCACTCCCATCCCAGTCATCAAAGAGAGGTGAAGTGGCGGGAGGAGGGTCATCAACGAGATAGTGGCTTTTGCGTTGCGATAGAAGGAGAAAGATGAAGGAGACACTCCAATCCGGGTAGTTGGAGCCGATAAGTTTCGAAACGGTACAAAGGTTCCCGGAAGGAGTAGAAGGAAGAGACGGTGCCGGATTGACGACAGGAGTGGTGGCAGTAGAAGCATCAGAAAGGACCATAGGAGAAAACAACAGGAAGCCGCGCAGTTAGGAAACAAACCGTGTGGTTAGGAAACAAGCCGTGCGAACTGGGAGAAATCGCAACGGTTAGGAGAAAGAGATCTGTGGCGGACACGATGATAGACACCAGCGACAAGAAAAGCCACAACCAAGCCGCAGAACCAAGAAGAGGGAAAGAAGTCGAGCGGCTAGAAAGCAGCCCGTGCGAACAGAAGAAAGAGAAGACCGCGCGATTAGAGAAAATACCGCGAGAAGACAAACAAGGCGAACAAGGCAAACAAACCGCAGAAACAGGTCACAACGACTAAAGAAGAGGTTGTGGCGACTAAGCATAGGTCGCAGCGAGAGGAAGAGGGCGTGCACAGAAAGGGCAACGACAAGGAGAGAAAGAAGCTGCGCGAATAGGGCGCAAGCCGACATAAGAAACAAGATGGGAGGCCAGGCCGCGAGAAGAAGACGCAAGCCGCGTGGACAGGTCGCGCAGTCAGAGAAGGCACACAGAATCAGGAGGAGTAGATCGAGTCCTCTAATACAATGTCAGAAATGAACAAAAACAAACCGGAAGTGGTATAACAGAAATTTTATTATCTGAAAAAGGTATCTATTGCAAAGGTATGGCCTCCTTTTTATAGAATGGAGGAGAGAAGAGAGAATACAAATAAGAGATGTGGGACTAAAAAATTACAGGACTCAGCGGTCAATATAGAAACAACCCGCACAAGCTGCGCGGTTAGATGGAAGGGCTAACCGCTCGACTACCACAAGAGAGGAAGGAGTGATCACCATGGGAGACCGTTAGACCGCTCGGTCTCCAAGTCCCTAGAGACAAACCGCTAGACTGCTCGGACTCCGGACAGCAACAACACAGCAACCAAACCACTGAAGGGAAACCGCCAGACCATGCGGTCTCCAATCCGCCAAGACAGACCGCCAGACCGCCTAGTCACCAAATTCAACAAGAGTATACTCTTCAGTAGATCCATCCTTAAATGCTTTAATTATAAGGGCCAGAGCAGCATCTTTCACTTGATCTGCCCAAATACGATTTCGAATGTCACAAATTATACTTATGCCAGTTAGATATTCAGTATACATCTCAGGATGGTCCTTACACACCAACGTGATCTCCATCTTCTCGAGTACTCGAGTCAATTCCATGCTCATCATCAGAGACTCAGGGCTCGACTCAGTTACTTTTATGCTCAAGGCATCTGCCACGAAGTTTGCTTTCCCGGGGTGGTAGTTCAATGTAAACTCATAATCACACAAAAATTCTAGCCACCACCGCTGCCTCAAATTCAACTCCTTCTGAGTATGAACATACTTTAAATTTTTATGGTCCGAAAAGATCTCGTAGTAGACGCCATATAAATAATGTCTCCAAACCTTCAAGGAGAACACCACTTCCCCCAACTCCAAATTATGTACTGGATAATTTATCTCGTACTTCTTCAACTGCCTTAAAGCGTAAGCAATCACATGCCCTTGCTACATTAACAATGCTCCCATCCCTTGATAGGACGCATCCGTGTAAACTTGAAATCCTTCTTTCCCCGATGGAAGAGCTAGGATCGGTGCAGAAGTAAGTCGATCCATTAGTTCTTGAAATGCAGCCTCACACTGGGGTGTCCACTCATATGGAACACCTTTCTTTGTTAGGGCAGTAAGAGGAATGGAGATCTTTGAAAATCCCTTCAAAAACTTACGATAATATCCGACAAGCCCAAGAAAGCTTCGTACATCAGCCACTGATTTCAAGGGAGACCATTCCTTTATGGTACGTACCTTGGCCGGGTCTACCGCTAATCCTACGCTGCTAATAACATGGCCTAAGAAGGAAACTTCTCAGAGACAAAACTCACACTTGCTGAACTTAGCAAACAACGAGTGCTCTTTTAACTTCTTCAAAACTAAGGCCAAGTGTTCAGCATGCTTCTCTTCCATCTTCGAGAAGAGCAAAATATCATCGATGAAGATGATGACAAATACATCTAAATACAGCTCAAACACCCTGCTTATCAAACTCATGAATGTCGAAGGGCATTCGTGATTCCAAATGACATCACCGTGAACTCATATAAGCGGTATCTTGAGCTAAACGCTATCTTATGAATGTATTCCTCTTGTACTCTCAACTGATAGTACCCCAAGTGCAGATCCAATTTGGAAAACCCATGCGCTCCCACCAACTGATTGAATAACTTATCGATCCGGGGTAAAGGATAGGTGTTCCGCACCGTCAGTCAGTTGAGCTCCCGATAATCTATGCATAACTGTAGTGTTCCATCCTTCTTCTTGAAAAATAAGACAGGGGTTCCCTAAGGCGATGAATTGAGACGAACAAACCCTGATTCTACTAACTCCTGCAGTTGAACTCTAAACTCAGTGAGTTCCTTTGGGGCCATTCAGTAAGGGATCTGAGAGATAGTCTTGGCACCCGGTACTAGTTTAATTTGGAAGTCCACCTCTCTATGCGTGGGTAAGCCTGGTAGCTTCTCGGGAAACACTTCAGGAAAATCCCGCACTACCCGCACATCTTCCATGCTCTTAGCCATCTCTTTCACCTCGAAACATATCATATATACCTCATCCACTTTCATATGAGCCTTAATGGCCTGAATGGAAGACAACAATGTATGGGGGTGCAAATTTGATACCTTGGAAAATGATCTCTGAGTCTCCATTCTATTAATTTGCTTTGCCATGCAATCAATCCTGGCATAGTGCCAGTCAAACCATGTCATCCTCAGAATAAGATTGAATTCTGGCATTAATAACACCATCGCAGGGGTTTCAAAAATCTTTCCTCAAATATCTACTTCTAAGTTGCACTTGGCGAACGACATCATCTTGGAGCCATCCGGGAGGCGTACTCTCCGAGTGACACCGGTGAAATATTGCACGACCCCTAAATCTTTTATGAAGTTTTCCAAGACAAACAAATGCGTGGCACTGGTATCAAATAAGGTGTGGGCTGGTTTCCCACTAACGGTCATACAGCCTAAGTATCAATTATAAAGACTCAAATTAGATTCCTAGGGCATCTTAGGCAAATTAAGGATGAATGCTTATAATGTATTAATTCTACAATCATGTCCCGAGGATTCCGCTCCTGCGCCATATCTAGCACAAACATTTGCTCCCGAGCAGTTCCAAGATTTCTTCCTCATAGTCCTCATCCTCGACCACGACTTTTTCCTCGTCCTCACGGAGCTGCCGGTGGAAAAATAGGTGGAGCATCTCCACCTAGTTGCGGGCAGTGACGTCGGATGTGGCCCGAACGATTACACTAGTAGAAAACTCGCTCATACTGCTCGCTAGGCTGCTGATACATTTGTTGAAGTGGAGGTAGTGCTGGCTGTAGGGCCGGGCATTCCATCCTAAAATTTTGGTGGAAACGACCACCACCTCTTTGGTATCCTATTCCACCTCTATTATTTTGACTCTTCCTATAGCTGGGGCCTGCTTCCCTCACACCCTTGGTGGGTCTCTTACTACTTCCCAAGTGATCCGCCTCCAACCTTTTCGCCATATAAATTATCTTCGCCAATCACGCGTCTGTTATAAACAAAAGTTCTTGCCTTAGGGGATCTCGCAAGCCTTTGTAAAACCATTTTGCATACCGCGGTTGTCCAACTAGTAGGATTCAGCAAATTTAGCGAGGTACTGAAACTCCCTTTGGTATTCTGTCACGAACCTGGATCCTTGCTTCAACTACAGGAACCTTTCTTCAAGCCTGTCTCGAGCAGTAAAGGGGATGAAATACTCCAAGAAGGCTTCAGAAAATTCATTCAAATTGATCTCAGTGTATACTCAGCCTTGGAAAGTGGAACCCATGAGGGACTTCCACCACCTCTTCGCGTGCATTTCCAAGATAGATACGGCTAAGGTCACAGCAATACTGGCTAGACATCTGATTCTAGCCATTAACTCTTGCACCGTGTCGAGCCATTCTTCAATTCAGACATCCTACTCTATCCCATGAAAAGCAGGCGGGGAGAGGGCTCGAAAGGTGCTAAATAAGTTAGAGCCCGGGGCTTGCTGCTACATCGGGGCCTGCTGGGATCTAAACAAGTCTAAGATTGCTGTTAGAGTTTTTCACAGTTCTGACTGTTGAAACTAAGTAGAGATGGAATGGGCGGGAGTTCCTGCTACTAGCTCTACACATGTCGGGATCTACACGTAAACATACGAGCCTAAGGCCAGGTTGGCTAATCGTAGGATAACGACTGGACATACTTAGTGTGAATTACACATGGACACACCACTGCTTCTGCTATGTCAGTTTGTCCGCAAACTGACCAATCGAGTGGGGGTGGAACCATTTCTCAATGACTTATTTAGTTCAGGATTATTGCAAGCTGATACCATTTGTAAGACCCCCCTCGCAATACATAAGATACGGCTAAGAGGAGTCTTATGCCCAGAACAGCCGCCTTACGGTAATGCCGACACATGGGTCGACCAATACTACAAGACGACTATCTTGCCGACTAAAACCAATATCATCCATGTCAATCCAACATGAAGAATATAAAACAGATGTCAAAATCCATACAAGTATATAATCCAAACAAAGTACAACAGAAACAAGAAGAAATAATGACTTTTATAATATCAGAGTACACAAATTGCCTAAAGGGCTATGAAATGAGTCTCTCAAAACTCATATCTGTAACTGATGGCAACGATGGTAATGTTGTATCAGACCCTATCACCCTGGCCTGGCTGCCCTCCTGCACAACCTGCAACAGCTACTCTATCTGCTTCGTTTCCTCCTAAAATGGAAGACATAGTGATGTGGTTAAAACTCGTGGCTTATTTATTTGTTTAGGTGATATATTTAGTTTGGATGGAGCGGCACGCAGATTTTATTTGATATAAAAGTTGAAACTGAGTTTTAATGAAAGGAGGCAAGTGCCCCTATCGCGTGTAGTACAGGATATTCCAGTGGAGAATATCGGGGTCGTATTACTCTCGGGGACGGGTTGATTATTTTTACTCTTCCTTGGAGGGACTATTATTTTATCGTATATAACTTGTCGGGTTATATATTAGCAGAAAATAAAAGCAGAAAAAGTTGATGATGAAATAGCGCATCGACACCGAATCGATAAGAACTAAAATAACTTTTAATAGCTAGAGATCCGAAATTTCAAATTAATTAAAGGGCAACTTGGTCGTGGAGGTTCCACAAACATGAGCTCACCTAGCTATTGGGATATCGCTCACCTGAACATTAAGACAATTCGACCAAACTCTCGCCCGACAATGGATTCCTTTAAATGCCCGCATTACGCTAAGAACCCCGCTATTGGGTGGGGAAAAAAATTTGGGAGAATGACGCTTCTCCTCTCTCAAGGTTATGCACGCAATTCTCTTTACCCAAGGGTGATCGGTCCATACGCACGGCCTCTCAGCTAGCTAGCGTATGGACAACGAAAATAGAGCACACACATCGATATGTGGTCCTACGCGTCGTAGACACGGGACAAACCTTGAGTTCTTTAATTAACGAGAAAAAGAAGACCTTAAATTATTTAAAAATATTTTATTTGTCCCAATGCTCTTCAATACTGAGGGCTAAGAGCAATTTGTCACTCATCGGAATGGGGACGGCTTAATAAAATAAATTGCATAGTTGAAAGTGTGAGTACTACTCAAACGAGTAAGCGGGAAATTAAAGCAGAAAATTGCGAGTCATACTCAAACGAGTAGGCGAGAAATGAAAGCAGTAAAGAAAGCAGTAAATGCAAGTCCTACTCAAACGAGTAGGCGGGAAATGAAAGCGATAAAATGACAAGTCCTACTCAAACAATTAGGCAGGAAATTACAAGTCCTACTCAAACGAGTAGGCGGGAAATGAAAAGTTGAAAATGCTATCTCATACACGCAGGCACTCTACTTGAAGGAAAAAGCAATGAAAATCTAACTCATACACTCACACACACAAGCAAATAAACAAAAAAACAAAGTGATCGAAAAATTAAAATAACTATATTTCTACCGTTAGAATACGCTAGAAATGCATAAAAAGATGAAATAAAAATTAAAGAAGCCATACCGTTTTTAAATAAAAGCAAAATCAAAGTGTTCGAAAAATCAAAATAACAACTAATTCATTCTTATAACTCTATAAAAATGCTTAAAAAGTGGAAGAAAGAGTAAAAGAAAAAATGTTTTATAAAAATAAAAAGACAAATTAAAAAAAAAACACAACCACTTTTAGAACCATTTTTATAAATCTATAAGAATGTAAAAGCTATTAAAGCGCATAAAAGCTAAAAAGGGGGGAGTAAAATAAAGAAAATAAACATAAAAATAACAAGTTATTCTCATACACACACACACACCCATTTTAAAAAAGAACAAAAACAAAGATAAAATAAAAAAGATTGCTTAAGGAGGGGAACTCAGATGCATTCTAATTACACATAAGGAGAGAAAATATACTAATTTTATTAAGCTAAAAAGACGGATTACAAAAAGCTAAAACAAAAGCTAAAGAGAGGGGAAGAAAATCTCCTTACATAGCTTGGAAATACACCCAGACAACACCTACCCTAAGCAAAATGGTTCAAAAAGGGGAACATTTGATCTTACAGAAAAGATCTATTTATAAGCAAAAAATTACAGGAGGTGGCACTCTAGTGTGCAGAGCAAGCTAAAATTCGGATGACTGGCTTGGTTTTAGAAGTAGCGGGAGCAGGCTTTATCTGGTGAAGGCATTGAGTGGTTGCTGGAAGCAAATCATCGAGTGGAGGAGTCTGGCAGAATTTCGTCGAGCGGAGATGTCAGGCAGGAATTTCGTCGAGCGGAGCTCGATGAAAGTCGAGCGCAGCTAGCAAATTATCGTCGAGCGGAGCTCGACGAACGTCGAGCAGAGAAGCGTTGGCAATGTTTCAGCAGGCTGAGATCGACAAACATCGATCTGGCATTTGATTGAAAAGTCGATCGGGTTGAGCTCGACGAAGGTCGAGCTGAGATCGATGAACGTCGAGCGTTGACTTACTGGAGGCATTGAGTGTTGATCGTTGAGTCAGTTGGTGAAGCGTCGAGTTGAGATTGTCTTCAAATCGTCGAGCTGGTTCTGGATTCAATTTGTTGAGCTGGTTCTGGATTCAAATTGTCGAGCTCTGGTGCTGGATTCAAATTGTTGAGCTCTGCTAGACGATCATCGAGCGCTGGGCATAGAATTAACTTCGTCGAGCGTAGGTTGACGAAACGTCGAGCGCAGCTCGACGAATGGCGGATATTTTTGTGAAGGAAGAAGATATTTGCTATAATCAAAGTAACACGCCCAGGTCACGGGCATGATCGAGAAGTACACGGGCATGACCGAGAAGTACACGGGCGTACGTTGATATTTTGACTTTTTCTATAAAATTTCAGAACACAAAAAAGGCTAAGTTAGACAAGTATACAAAAAAGAAACATTTTTTTGAAGAACACTAACTAAAAATAACGAAAATAAACTAAAACATATAAATAAACTACTTAAAAATATTAATATTTATAACTCATCAAATACCCCATGCTTAAGCTTTTGCTATTCCAGAGCAAAAGTTGGAGGTATACTTAGAAGGAAATAAAGAAATCCTAAATTTAGCTACCACTTGAATTAATTAAAAGTGAGATCTAAATAAACATCTGGGGTATCAAATTTAAGTCCTTAATTATGACAAAAATTTAAATAGAGGAAGAGTTTCAGCTAAAAACTTCTCGATGTAATCAAATAGAAAGAAAAAATTGTATTTCGACTTAGTGGGATCTTGGGTAGATGTGCACCAAGAACACATCCCAAACTGACCTACCGGTGTGGCACGAAAAGGGCCTCGGGGATAAGCACCGAGGACACAACCAAATCGTCCACTTGGCATGAAAGGAGCCACGAGAATGAGCACCAAGGACCAAGCCCAACCGTCAAAAGTATATTCCTATAGCACAAAAATATGATGACTGACGAGCTCGTAGACCTGCAACACTATCCTTAACCTAGGATTACGACACCGCGTGTCAACTCACACCACATGCAAATTCACATGGCCTTGCCATCAACCATCCAAGGGCTCCAACTGAGTCCCTTTTCATCACTACCAATCTAGTGCTCGACAGCACTCAAGGGCTCCACACTGAGTCCCTTATCATAATTACCTATCCAGTGCAGTCAACTACTCACGCACTTACACCTTTTCACATTTCCATGCTCCCAAGCACTCAAGGGTTCAACATCCACATATGTGGCAAGCCACCTTGAACACATACTAATCCCACACTGCTACCCATAGGGAGACACACTATAAGCAGTGGACTATACAAATTATTCCATCCAACATTTGAGATCACGATTCAACATTTTTCATGGCAATGAGATTTACCTCATCTGATTCCTTCCTTATAATCAAGCATTCACAAACAATTATGCTTTCATATATTTATCACAACAATATATTAACTCTCCATGTATCCATCAAGCATGATATCGTAAGTATAGATTACACATTCAATTATCAGGAACCACACCCTCTTTCAAAACTTGTATCATTCAACGGATTACAATCGTGCGCATCCTTACCGGATTTCAAAAGTAGTCATTGGTATAACCAAATCTTATAGAGCCATTTGTGCACTAATTTCCCCAAACCATTTGTTTTTTAAATTCCTCCAAATCATTTGTTTATCTCGACTATATATAACTAGACTCATCCAAACCTCAACATCATCTTGCAACATTTCTCCTACCTAGTCCAAACCTAATTATACACTAACCCGAAAGAATCCTGCACATAAGTTGTTACCAAGAAGCAACTTCGACTGGACATTCCCGGAGCTACAAAGCTCCTATGAAAACATGTAACCATCCGTTGGAAAGGTATTTTTGAGGACTACAACTTTAGTGTTCAGCCCAAGATCTAGATCCGGTCGTATCACACCCGAAAATAGCCTCGAATTCCGCTACATGCAGAAAAAATATTTCTGCACACATCTTAAAGCAAAACGAACGACATCGGTTCATCTTCTTATATTATCCATTTGTTCAAACCACATACAAAACTTCCCCCTCCCTTATTCACCCTCAAAAGACCATCCCTCTTCACGAAACCAAGTCCACCATCTTCACAACGAAGATAGGAGAGGTTGAAGATAACTAATCCCTAGGACGAGGTCTTAACATGGTATTTTCCTAGGAGATCTTCATCACACACAAGTAAAACTCTTTTGAGTCGACATCTCTCCTATATCATAACTAAATATCTAGCACCAAGGGAGATGGTAGGAAGCTCACCTCATTTACGACCATAAACCTTGTTATCCTCCTTGGCGACATCGTTCTTCACGGAGAGGGAGAGCTCTTCCTCAAGAAAATCCGACTCCAGAAACCTCCGGTGACCTCTCTACTTCCATCGGATTCAGCATAGAGACTGAATCGGAAAGAAATGGAAGTGACGGATAAGGTTTCTCATTTCTTCCTTTTTATAACAATGTATTAGGGTTAAGTAATGCTGTCACGTGTCACCCTAACATTGGACCGCCCTTCATTACTTTAAATAGGTATTGTTTGAGAAGAACAGATCCAAATGAGCCATTAGCGCTTATCCCGAAAACCTGATTCAGCCCGTACGCATGAAGCACCAACACGACCTGCCAAAAATATGCTAAGTCAAATTTGTCGTATGCATCGAGTGTCACTCGATACTTCTTCGAGTGGCGTCGAGATCACTCGGCACTTTTCGACAAATTCCGCTGGCCGAAATCATTCCAAGTCCAAGCATCGTATTCTTCGAGATTACTCGACACTTCGTGGAATGGCATCGAGATCACTCAACACTTTTCGATGAATCCTTCTGGCAAAAATATTCTAAGTCCAAGCGCTGTATGCGTCGAGATCACTCGACGCTTCGTCGAATGGTGTCGAGATCACTCAATGCTTTTTGACGAATCCTTCTGGCCAAAATATTCTAAGTGCAAGCGATGTATACATTAAGATCACTCTACACTTCATCGAATGACGTCGAGATCACTCAACCCTTTTTGATGAATTTTTTTGGCCAAAATATTCTAAGTCCAAGCGATGTATACGTCGAGATCACTCGACGATACTCGATGATACTCGACGATACTCGACGATTTCCCATTAGCCAAAATTATTCAAAGTCAAACTCCCTTCATGTGTCGAGTACCACTCGACTCCAACCTACTAATCAATGCACTCGACACCTGTTACAAGTACACCACGAGCTCGAGTCAGTTCTCTTGACTCAAAATGCATGCGAGAGGTCTAGCACGAATTGGGACATTATAGAATATCAAGGGTACTGTATGTGTTCTTGATGAACTTCAGATGTCTGATCGCACCATGGATAAGTTCTGCACACTCAATAAGTGTACCATGGATTATTTTAACGCCCAGAGTTATGCTTTTTAGAGATTGTAGACTGTGGGTAACAGTGTCATGACAATGATCTCTACGTTGGTGTCCTCCCCAAATGAGACATTGAATTAGATGCATCTTAGAAGTGTCAAGTCAACTGGGGAGCCACGTAGATGATGTGATTCGTATGCAGAACCATGCGGTGGTAATGATCTAGCTGTCAATATCAATGCTTCTCAGCCCAGTCCCATCCCAGTTTTGCATCGTCCACCCTTCCCTCATCGGTTGAAAAATTTAAGGAAAGAAAAGGAGTATCAGAAATTTCAAGACTTGATGAATGGTGTCCACATTAATATCCCTCTCATGGACACCCTTACTAAAATTCCGAACTATGCCAAATATTTGAAAGGCCTGTCGGTTCAGACTCGATGGGTGGAAAACTCTAGTGCTATCTCTACCGTGGGTGACTGTGTAAATTTTTCTGTGGAGCATTGGCCCAAGAAATTTAAGGACCCCGATAGTTTCACCATTCCTTCCACCACCGAGCACTCTGGCAGCTACCAAATTTTATACGACTCTGGCGCTTCTATTAATTTGATGCCTCTCTCATTTTTTCGGTAGTAGGGGTCTAGTGATCGGAAACCCATGAACATCACCTTGCACTTGGTGGAGCGTTCAGTTACGAGGCCCGTTTGTTTTGTTGAAGATCTTGATGTATGTGTTAATAATTTGGTGTTTCCTGCGAACTTTGTGGGCATGAATATAGATTCTAATCGGGTAGTCCCACTCATTCTGGAGAGGTTGTTTCTTACCACAGCACGTGACCTTATTGATGCCGAGAATGGGGTGCTGACGCTTTGTTTATGTGGTGTTGCGACGACTTTTGATATGTATAAGGTGATGAGATGAGGCGCATGTGCTGATGTGGAAGTCTCAGATCTCTTGGAGGGCAAATCTGGCCCATTGCCTGTACTCCCGTGGGCTGGTGGTGACCCAATGATTCATGTGGATTTTGATAGCGAAACTTTGGCGGCAATAGAACATCCACCAGAATAAGAATTAGAGTGTACGTCCGCATATTATTTTTTGAACCCACTGCCCGTGGCACTCAACCCTCTACCAGACAACTTAAAATACTGGTTTTTAGGAGAGAATCAACTTACCCCATCATCATCTCTGCTTCGCTTCCTCCTTAGCACGAACAGTGACTGAGCGATCTTTTGCGGATTCATAGGGGAGCATTTGGGTGGATAATTTCTGATCAAGAAAGGAATTAGTCCCACTGTGTGTATGCACAAGATTTTGTTAGATCAGAGCTTTAAAACAACAACATAACCTCAGTGATGTCTCATTCCGAAATTACAAGAGATTATTAAGAATGAGGTGATTAAGTTACTTGATGTCGGGATCATTTACCCGATAAGTGATAGTAAATGGGTGAGCCCAATTAAGCTGGTCTCGAAAAAAGGAGGAATCACTTTCGTGGAAAAGCATAATGAACTGATACCAACCCGTGCTATTACAGGTTAGAGAGTGTGTATTGATTACAAGAAACTCAATGAGGCAACACTCAAGGATCACTTCCCTCTTCCATTCATTGATCAGATGCTTGAAATGTTACCAGGTGAGGATTACTATTGTTTCTTGGATGGTTATTCTGGATATAATCAGATCCTCATCGACCCAGAAGATCAGGAAAAACTACCTTCACTTGCCCGTCTGGTACTTTTGCCTTCAAGAGAATGCCTTTCAGATTATGCAACGTATAACACCGACATTCGTCTTGTAGAATATAACAGAAGGTTCGGGTGTGGACCCACACCATATTACAAGGGCAGTCAGTAGAGTTGCGCATTGAAACCAAAATATTTACAGACCCTAACTTAGAGTTACATTATAGCGAAAGTTTTTAAGTTATTAAGAAACCAACACCAGGAATGTCCTCTAACCAACTTTGGAATGATATAAATATACACAAAGACTTTGGCCTTAAAGCCTTACAATATTTTCAATGTTTACAGTACCAAGGAGGTTTACATACTTCAGCACGCAGGCTGACCACACATGAAAATAAGTAAATACTTCATTTGACCTTCAAGGGTCAGTATAACACAAATGGGCTTCAACCCACTACATCCTGCTCGACTCTCCAGCACCTGCAAAGGCACAATCCACCAAGACGTAGCAATAAAGCAATGGTCAGCTTTAGCTAACCAATTTATAATGACCCCACCACTCACTCAGGATGGTGGCCCTCCTTCCTTGCATGCAAGTAGAATGATAATATGTATCTATATCTCAACCACCACAGACATTGGAACGCATTACCACACATTCTGTGCACTCAGGGCACATTATCGGTGTACTGGACTTTCCCAGTCCCACCAGCATCCACAGTCCCAGACTTGATGCTTCAATAGTAAGCAATTACCATCAAGGTCATCTTGCCTGACGGACTCTCCCGAGATCACGTAGCATGGGGCAGGTTTAGATCAACTTTAACCATGCTCACATCATCAAGATCACTTAGCACGAAGCGGTATTAGCTTTACCATAACTCTTTACCACCATATCAAGATCACACAACATGATGCGAGACGACATCAAGATCACACAGCATGACGTGAGACAACGTTAAGATCACACAACATAACACATACCAAAGGGCATTATAGGACCTCAGCATAATATGCTACACAGCTAGTCACCAAGACACAAGCTTCGTAGTCACAAATAGCTCATTGGGAGCTACAGCCAGTAGTAGCACTACCGTCGGGCGATATCTGACAGAACAACAATCCTTCCCCAAATCTTGGGATTTTCTTGGAGCACGTCTCCAGTAGTCTTTGTAGTAAGCTACACACACCAAAAATCCATAAATCTATACATTTACCTATGGAGTCTTATCCAACATACAAATCAATCATCACTAATCTAGACCAACCTGTCATGATGGGCTTCACATAATATGCCTATTCCATACTTAGATTCCAGATTCTATATGCAAGTTTACTACCGAGGAAATCACTGATCAACCCATTAGAAACTTCTCGTCCTTCATTAATTGGTGAGGATTTCCATGCACATGCCAAATAAGGACTTCACTTATCCAAGAAGGAAGATCGTTACCCTTGTTAATCACATTGGAGGCATGAATTTACAAGAGATCCGAATGGAAGCATTCGCAGCACCTTCCACTCCGTAGATCCAACCTTGGCCTGTGAATCCGACCACAAGAACTCCTTCCAAGCTCTTCAAGGGGACTGAACTAGCCTTCTCCTTCATCTCCTTTCCTTCCTCTTCTTCTTTCTCAAGGTCCAAGAGAAAGTCAGAGAGAGAGAGAGAGAGTGAAAGAGAAATGAGAATAGTTTTCTTATCTCTAACCCTTAACATCCACGACCAAACCTCAGCCATCTGATCTCCAGGCCAAAAGAAATGGATGGCCATGATTTAACTGACCATTCTTTTAAAATTCACTTATGCCACACAGTAGAAAGATATCGCCTGGCAGTGGTTTAGGTGGTGACCGGCTGGCCTAGTCTGCGCCACTTTACGCTTAACAACTACCTCAATCTTATCCGACAAGTGGTATGATATATCTAGCGGTATCCCTATTGCCTAGCGGTAACATCCCGATGCGAAACTCGACGCCACTGGCTGTTCACGATGCCCGATACCGCCAACGGTACCTAGCTATCGTCAGGTAGTAGCTTCTAGTAACCAGAAAATTTATTGTTTTCAAACATGTGAAACCTGGGGTGTTACAAATCTCCCCCTTTAAGAAATTTTGTCCTGAAATTATACTTAATAGAAAATAACAAAGAAGTGAAAAATATACAAAATATACCTCAACAAAAAAGCTGAGGGAACTCCTCGACAATGGTTTGCTCGTGCTCCCATGAAAGTTCCTTACAACCATAGTTGTCTCAACGGACCTTAACTAATAGTCACTCCCGAATCAACATATCATTGAAGTTGCATCTTCAATGTCTTTACGCTTATACAGCTTCGATTCACTTGTTTTTACCCAAGAAAACAAAGTATGGCAGTTCATATTGTATAAGGCCTCGAAGGGAGCCATCTTAATACTCGCTTGGTAGCTACTATTATTGGCGAACTCGATCATAAAGAGATGGTCCTCCCACCTCTTCCTGAAATTATAGGTGAAATAGGAGTTCAGTTGCTATACTCCTAAGAGTTTTCTTTAGGGGGTGGGGTGGGGGTGGGTGGGGGTGGGGTGGGGTAGGTGAATAGAGATTAAAATTATTTTCAAATACTCTTATTAATTCACCGAATTTGCAATCATATAAACCATAAACCAGAATCCGATGCAATTAATTTATAATCATAGCACATAAACATAGATTAAAGTAAACAAAATCACAGAAGACACAAGGCTTATAGTGGATCCCAAAGAACAAAGCACTTGCTTCTAAAAATTTTGAAATAGGCTAGATTTAGTTTTCTGCCTTTCATAATCTTATAGGGAATCTTCTCGAAGTACTTGTTGATAGAGGATCTATTTAGGACCTGACAAGCAGTGTTCACTGCCTCAGCCCAGAAGTATTCTGGGAGAGAAGTTTCATTAAGCAGAGTCCTTCCAGCCTCTTTGAGAGTTATATTTTTCCTCTTAGTAATTCCATTTTACTAGGGTGTTCTAGGAGAAGAAGACTCCTGAAAGATCACTTGATCTTTGCAGAACTCTTTCATGCTTTAAGATTGAAACTCTGTGCCATAGTCACTTTTGATTTTGACCATAGTATAGCCCTTTTCATTCTGAATATGCTTGACAAAAGTCACAAAGCTATCAAAGGTTTCAGATTTTTTCTTAAGAAAGAACAACCAAGCAAATATGGAAAAGTCATCAAATATCATAAGGGTATAGACTTTCCTACCTAGACTCTTAATTGGCATATGACCAAATAAGTCCATATGTAGGAGTTAGAGACACCTTTTAGAATCTTTGGATCCAATGATTTTAAAGGAGGACTTTATCTGTTTTCCTTTTTGCTATGCAGTGCAAATGCCCTCTCTAGTGCATTTCAAATTGGGTCCATTTCTGACCTACTCTCCATTGGAGAGCTTGTTGATGGCCTTGTAGTTTTAGTTAGAAAGACTCTTGTACCATTATACACACTAAGAGTCATTCTCATTTTATACTAGGCACACATGATAATCTGAATCTATACATAGGAAATTTAAACAATAAATGTTTCCACTCCTAGTGCCTGATAGAATGATCTCATGGTTACTTGACCTTTTTATTAGGCACTTATCCTTGTGGAAGACAATAACATAGCAAGTATCATAGAGTTTACTTATGCTAATTAGATTGTATTGTAATCCTTCCACATAAGCTAGTTTTTTGATGGAGACTATGTCATTGATGATCATACCATAAAATTTATTAACTCCTCTGTCTGAAGTACCAAATATGACTTTGGGTCCATTCCTTACTGGAGCATAGTCTTTTAGATGGCTCCTTGTTCTAGTCATATGCCTGGAACATCCACTGTCCACAAGTGCCTATAATAGAGCCAATTGTATCATAATTGGGCCTACTCGGTTGACACTGAAGCTTCCTTTTCTAAGCTTATCATGGAGGCACCAAGAGTGGTTGTATCTCCCATTGACCGGGAGGCAAACACATCTATAGATTTTGTCGCCAAATTTGTGTGTGATAATGTGCTTGACTAAGAAAAAGGTATGCCTCATTCTCAGGATTTTTTTGAGTTATTCAGCATGACATTGCTATGTAGTTCTCTTATATATATATATATATATATATATATATATATATATATGCCCATACCCCCCATCAAGGAACATTCACTGTCCAAGTACCATATAAGAATTTGATGGGTACTTGGACTTACCTGCAATCACAGATTTAATTTACCTTAGGCACCCAAAAGGATTTGGGTCCTTGGTTCTTGTTAGCATAAAGTTGAATATTTCTCCCTACAGTAGTCATGAAAGGAAGACTCACCTTAGCCCTTGACACATTAGGGTTGTGCCAACAATCTATGGCAATGTGTCTACGTTGTCACATCACTAAAACTCATGAATATTATATCTCCTCCTCTGAATAGATTTAGATGTGTGTGATTCATCAGACTTTTTATGTTCAGAGGGAAGTGCAGCAACCCTCTTCCTATTTCTTTCAACTAGAATCTGGTTGAAAGTAAGTCTGCTAGCAGGTTCACTTGGTTTATTCTGACTGACAGCAACAAATTTCTGCTTTCCAGCTGATATGGTGTTGATGGAATTAGAAATAGCCAAGTGAGGCTTACTTACACTCTTTCTCACAACCTTATTCTTTGATGAAAGACCTTAGGTGGTGACTACTGCCTTACTCTTGGGAGTGGGTGCTTGAGCACCAAAAAAAAATTTCCAATAGTGGGCCATTCAGATTTCTTCATGGGGAACATTCAGTGCACTCAACCCCATGCCCTTTCTTCTTCCATTATAAGTTGAATTAATGCTCTTACAAGAAGAATTTCCATACTTTCATTGACCATACATGCTTTTATGGTCATACCTATTAGCTAAAAGGGAGAACTACCTTTTGAAAGGTGATTTGAGGCACAATTGGAGTCTTGCCTTTCCCTTTGTAATGGGAAGCTCTAGCATTCCACCTGAACACCAATCCCCTCTTATTATTTTGGGAGGTGAATGAGTCAATTAATGTCAACACTATTTTTGGCTTGGAAAACTTAGCCAGTAGCATCCTCTCTTTGAGGAGCTACTCTTCAAGATCCTTAATGATCTTTCTTTCCTAGCTTATGGTGCTTATTTGGATTAGTCATTGACTTTAGCTGACTAATTTCACTGCTCTTTTGAGCTAGCAGTGAAGCTGACTCAGATTGCATTAATTTAGTTTGTTGTAAAGAGACAATCTCTTCAGCCTTTCTTTTGACTAGCTTTTTTCTCTTCTTTAGAGCCTCTAGGATAGCACCATATTGGTCAATCCATTGATTGACATACTCATCACATTCTGATCCATGCTCCTCATTGGATTAGGTGGATGCCTTAGAATCTGTGCCGTCTCATAAACAAAAGGAGAGTTGGGAAGACTGTGTACTCCATTAGGATTAGATTTTTCCTAAGTTTCTTCAGTCATGGCCATGAGGCTGATATCTTCCTCATCTTTAAGGTCACTGTAAACTGAGGACAGTGGTGCCCTTATGCCCATTATGGCAGATCAATCCCCTCTTCTATAGAGATAAGTCCAATATAGGCCTCTTCTTCTTCTTCTGATTCTGAAGACTAAGAATCCCTATCTGACAATAAAGACTTCTTCTTAGCCAAAAAGCTCTTTTCTACCTTCTTGTCCTTATGATGCTTTTTATCATCTGATTTTCTGATTTCTTTCCTCTTGACAGGACAATGACATGCCCTGACCTATTACAACAGTAGCAAAACATATTAGTCTTAAAGAATTTATTCTATTTAGAATCATACCTGTCCCCAAAAGGGTCTTTTCTGGAATTTTCCAGGTTAGCTTGTGGCTTTCTAGAGCTACAGCTGGGTAAGCCCTTGTTCTTCCACTACCTCCTCCTGCTCAGCATCTTCTTGATTTGCTTGGAGAACAAGGTAAGTTCTCCATCTGATAGCTCATCCCCTGAAGTGCTGGAACCTGAGCTTTCTGACTCAACATCCCTTTTTGAAGGAGAAGGAATCTTATCCCTGCTTTTTCTTAAGGCTTCAGCTTTGAAGGCCACTGTCTTCTCTATTTTGAGGGACTTGACAGCTTCTTCCTCCGCTTTCCTGGAATTCAGCTGAAGCTCATGTGACATCAGCTTGCCAAATACATTCCGGGGAAATGTGTTGGCCAAGTTTCCCAATTCCCTGATAGCACAGATCTTGATATCCCATTATTTATTAAGAGATCTCAAGAACATGTCATTCAGCTTATAATTGGTGAACTGTTTGCCATAGGTGATCACATTGATCATAATCTTGAAGAATTTTTCATAGCAGTCAACTATAGAATCCTTCTTGTCTTGCATAAAGGATTCATACTGCTGATTGAGAAATTTTTTATCTTCTCTCACTTCCACTATTCCTTCCAAGTAGACTAGTGTGTCGCACATTTCCTTGGCTATTTTGCTGTGGACAGAATATGAAATGTTAAATCATATATGGCACTGACAATTATGTTATGTGCCATTTTATCCATGGTGGAAAGAACCACCTAATCCTTAGTCATTTTTGAATATCTCTTAGGTGTCTAGATGTTGGCATCAATAGTAAAGACCTTCGTGGGAATGAATGGTCCCTCTTGTACTGTAATGTAAATTCTAGGGTCTGAGGCTTACAAAAATAGCCTCACCCTTTCTTTCCAGATTCCAATATTTTCCTTCTTACAGATAAGAAGTTTCATAAAACCTAACTTCTTATGGTTCTCACCGGAATCCATGAAGATATGCTTTTATTACCCTTGGAGGTCTAGTTTAGACTGGTAAGTCCTTTTTAAACAACCTTCCTCTGATATCACTTGAAGTATTTTCTAAGGGTAGTTAAATACCTAGAGGGGGGGGGGGGGGTGGGGGTGAATAGGTTTGTTTTAAATCTTTTGTATGTTTTCTAATCAGAGCTAGATATGTGTTGAAGTTAGATGTTAGCTTCCAAGATCAAACCTAACACATAAGATTTATAGTTTTTCCCCTATCTAGGGTACATCCACTTTCACCCTTCACATATCTAGAAGTGTGCTAGATTCGACTAACTCCTCCTTTATACTCAGTTCATAGATCTTACACCTCAGATGTAATGCCCCAGATTTTACCAGGTATAATTCCCTGATAGCTACCACTTGACGGTAGTACTAGCGCCGGCAGTAGCAAAGCTAATTTTATTAGCATGACTCTCAATGAGCTACAACCCGGTGGTAGGCATACCGCGTGGAGTTAGCCATACCGCATGATGGTAGAGACCTTTTGTCATAAGAGTCATAATGAAATGATACTTCACATGCCGCTTGACGGTAGTGTGGTACCGCGCGGCGGTAGTGCGATAGTTACAGCGTGGCCACATTTCGGCATGTGATTGGAGAATTTGAATGGTGGTCTCTTAGGAGAAGCCACAGATTGGGGTTATTATGCGGCGGTATCTTGTTACCGCCTGATGATAGCGTTCTGTAAAGAGAATTGTTTTGAATCACGACCGTTCGTCACGATCCGACGGTGGGCTGTGGTTTCTGCTGGTTTAAGTCCGTGGTATATGAGTTATTTCTCATTCTAAACCTAGGCTTTTTCTTTCTAAGAGTTAGAGAGAAGGGAGACTAAGGAAGAGGAAGAATAAGGAGAATCTTGCCTCTATCGGAGCTTTGGAGCCCCAAATCACGAGCCGAGTCCAGAACTACAAAGAACGGACTGGTGCGATTCTTTCCATTCATTTGGATTTTGATCTATGGATCCAAAAAAACATCAAGGGTAACGATCTTCCTGTTTGGACATATGAAGTCCTTTGTTTTGGCATGTGAGGGTAGACATTATAAGAGTACGTGGAAATAATTCTCCTGATGGGTTGACCAGTTGTATCCCCATTACCTTTGCATTTAGAATCCGAAATCAAAGTACAAAATAGGCATGCTCCGTGAATCCTATCTGGATAGGTTGGTCTATATTGGTGATGGTTATCTTGTTGATTTTCATGCCGAAGAAGTCTCCATGGTTAAACGAGTACTTTCAGAGTCGTAGGGTATACAGGTCGCTGCAAAGAGAGTATTGGAGATTGCCTCCAAGAAAATACCCAAGTTATAGGGAAGAATGTGTATTCTGTCCCCTACCGCGCGGTGGTAGCGCTACCGCCGGCAGTAATTCTCAGTGAGTTTTGTGAGGCATGTCTCGTGGAGACTTGGGGGCTGTATGTTTAGCTGAGAGCTTGAGTGCTCCTCTATTGTGGCCATGTGAGCCATCTTTGGAACATAACATGGTTATGTATTGTTGTGAATGGGAAAGGGGAGGTTGTCCCCCGTCGAGGTTTATTGCGCCCGACGGTTTGAGCAATAGGAAAGAGCTGAATTATACCAAGCCCTATATCGTTCGACTTGGTGTGAGTCATTGAGGTGAATCTTGGAGATCGTCTTTGACTTTGTCATATCCATAGGAGGGAGTCTTAGGCTTCCGGCTGGAAAGACTATTAATGCTCAAAAGAATGTTAGCCATCACTGAGTACAGTGGTGGGACCCTAGTTATGTCTGATACACCGATAATATTCCCTAAGTGTACGGGATCTGTGGTCGGCTGTGTCAACGTCTATGGTGAATGGTGCTTAAAATGCACATTTTATTGTCATTATATGTACATGATGTTTACCTGTAGGGAAGGAGCATTGCCGCCCTGAGTGAGGGGAGAGGTTATTATAATTTTGTCATCTAATGCTGACCGTTGCCTTGTTTTCCATATCTTTGTGGATTATATCTATGTAGGTGTTGGGGAGCCAAGCAAAAAGTAGCGGGCTGAAGCCCTTTATGTTAAGTTGGCCCTCGAAGGTTAAGCGAAGCTTCTTGTCTACTTTCATGTGTTGTCGGCATGCGTGCCGATGTATGCAAAACATTTTAATTTTTTTGGAAAAATTTGTAAGGCCTTAAGGCCAGACTATTTGTGTATTTTGGTAATCATTCCTTCTTTTGCTTAGTGGACATTCCTGTTGTTGGGTTCTTATTACTTTTAATACTTCCGCTAGAATGCACTTTGAGTTAGGATGCATGTTTGGTTTGGTTTCAATACGTAACTCCGCTAACTATCTGTGGAATATGGCATGGGGCCCCAACCGAACCTTCTATTATATTCTACGTGACGGATGAGGGTGTTACATCAGATCCTTCACGATCTTACTACTTAGAGTGAAGACCACTCGTACAGCTCTGACTATTTCTAGTCCTACCTTAAATCCACTCCAGGACCCTACAGCTCAGAGTTAACAAACTCTTTCCACTCAGAGATCCAGCTGATCTCCTACCTCAGATCTGCTCAAGATTGTACCTCAGTTCAACCCCAGATTCTACAGCTCAGAGTAAACCCACTCCTATAACTCAGGCTTTATAATTTAGGCTTATAACTCAGATCACCAGAGAGATCTTACTGATTTGAATAAGAGTTTTGATGAAATGACTCCAGAGAAAATATCCCTAAGTACTCTTCCTTGAATGTATTACAAATAGTTCTTCTTCTTCACAATAATAAGAAAATAAATCTTCAGTGTTGAATCAGCTTGTGCTGTGTAAAACTTATGCTGAGCTCTGCTTATTCATCAAGCTTGAGAAAATGTATTGTTCTGTATTGCAGGCTTGAAGATGAAAAGAAAAGGGCTTGAGCTCTGCTAGCTGACTTTTGCAAAACTAAAGGTTTTGAGAGATGACAAAAGTTCTTTCTAAACATTTTTTTTAAAATTTATTGTAAAGGATGATCTCCTTCCGTATATAAACCCCCTTCATTGCAACAACTCTATCTCCCTTTCTGGAAAGCGGTATGGTCGAATTTAATGACAGATTCATTTTAGGATATCACTGCCAGAACAGTATGGCGAGCTTTGTCCTTTAGCACGAGATTTGCATCGATTGGAATTTAAGGATGATGTCAGCAGTCATGTCTCAATGTTGGTGGACTTAGAAAATTTCTTCCAGATTGTCTGCATAGTCCTTGAGTGCTGCCTTGTGACTCAATGAATTGAAGCGTTGAGTGTTGTATTATATATCAATGCATTTGTACTTTAACGGTAATATTCAGAAGCATTGAGTGATAGGCCTTCACTCAATACTAAAACACTTAGCTGAATTCAGACAATCTTCAGAGGAGTTGAGTGAGCCTTCTTCACTCAACGCTTTTGTACTTTGACAACTTATCTAAGAAGGCGTTGAGTGAGCATCCATCACTCAATACATTTGTACTTAGTAGTATTTTCCTGATAGACAACATTGAGTGAATATCCTTCACTCAATGCATTTGAACTTTGTAGCAATATTGATGAAGGCATTGAGTGAACGTTCATCACTAAATGCTTTTGGGCTTACAAAGATTTTCAAATGAATCTGCATTGAGTGAACTTCCATCGCTCAACACTTATGGACATAGACAAATTTTCTTGCATCTTTACTATAGCTTTGAGTGACAGGTTATCAGTCGACGCATTTTGGCATCGAGCATTGAGTGATGTGCACTCACTTAATGCTTTTGTACTTAGGAAATTTTTAGCCTCTCCTAAGTCATTTGACTTCTGTGCAGTCAAACTTCAAACACATGTTTCCTATCTAATCACTAAATAATAGACATCCTGAATATATGAACTTAGGCAAATAACAAATACATGTTTTTGTATATTATTGACTTGTGTTCCTTCTTCAAATTGGGGACATTATTATCAATGGACCGAATAGGTATATTTGAATCAATTTTGATAGGACCACCAATGGCATACAGGAAGGATGCAGAGGGAAATATAACTGCATAACCTATACCAAGAAGTGAATGGATAGATATGAAAAAGAGAATAAAAGATTGAGATGCAAAAGCTATGAACATACTAGTCTCAACTATGTCTAATGATGTGTTTCAAAAAGTTGCAGATTGTCAGTCAGCAAAAGAAATATGGGAATAGCTTTCAAGAAGTATTGATGGAAGTGCAAATGAGAGAAAAGTTAAAAGATCACTCTAAATCTCTCAATATGAAAATTTCTAAAAGAAAGTTGATGAGTTAGTAGCTGAAATGTATGATAGGTTTAGTATGATCATAAATAAGATGAAAGGGTTAGATAAAGATATATCTCTTACTGGGATAAATGATAAGTTACTCATATGTTTCCCAAGTACATGGGATTCGAGGATATGGGCAATTAGAGATGCAAGGTGTCATAGAGAAATTACAACAGATGCATTACTAGGAAAACTGAAGTCATATGAACAACTTCTAAGTAGTAGAGCTGCACGACCCCTCCCCCTTACCAGGCAGTTACTCGGGTCTTATGCCCAGAACCATCGTCTTATAGTGATACTAACATATGGGTTAGCCACCACCGCATGACGTCGATCCTGTCGGCTAATACGATCATTTTAATCTTTAGGCCAATGCGAGAAAAGAAGTAATAATACAACATACAGGTCCAAAGAATCACAGAATCATCATCATATAATGAAATATATAATCCACAAAGAGTACGAAAAAGAGAGTAAGGGCTTATGCCTGGTACATTTTAAAATGAAATAAAACTCTCCCTCATAACAACTCCAAGCGGAAGCTAAAACTAAACACTCATCATCACCTGATGCTGAAGTCCTGCTGGTCGTGCCACCTCGTCCTGCTGGTCGTGTTGGTGCCCCAACTCCTCGAGCTCCTATAGTCACAAACAACTGATAGTCATAAAGAATAAGCCATTTTGCCCTTGCCTCACCCCAAGACTCCTAGGCACCGTGTAGGAGGATGAAAGTGGAGGACAACAAAGGCAGTATCATAATAGAAGGTGACAAGAAAACTATTTTATCATGTATAAAATCTATATTATTCTTATCATTATGCTAGCAGTTATGTATGAAAATTAAAAGTTAAAGATCAGTAAATAGTAGAACTAGTAACAAAAGTCATAGTAGAGTAAGTAAGTACAACAAAGTTAAGTAAACAACTACTACTATGCTCTCATTACAAGAGTACATTAACTTATATGAATACCCATACTAACTTATAAGTTACGATTTCAGGAATTGCAACTTATCATATAAAATCGCTCATACTAATTTATATGATAAGGATATGCAGTATGAATGGCCTATAGTATGTATGTATGTTATGATATGTTATGCATGTTATGATTCATACAAGTGCAACTCACTCACACGATTATGATCATAGACCTTTAGTTCCCCCATTATTGGAGTTAGCTAAACTCTCTGGTACCACCATTGTGGCTACGACAATAGTGGAGTGGGCACCTCCACTCCTAGGCGGGTATACACACTATCGGCCTAGACCTTTTGTATGCGTTTGTATACATCTTAGGTGCACTCTAGAGACTATGTATACTAATTGCTGGATATCCCACTAGTCTTTATGGCTGAGTGTGCATTTTCGGGGATCGTCCTCCAAACTGCAGTATAATATAACCTACTGGCCCCTCAAACCCTCACTCCTCGCCAGAGTTAACGTACTTCCATTGGTGTGATGACTGGTATAGTACCGATGACCCGCCACTAATTTGTTTCTATGTACATGCAAGTTGTCTCAACCCGAGCCTCCAGCTCGCGAGACTAACCCGTCCTGATATAAAACTCTCGGGCCTCCAGCTTGCATGACAAGCCCGTCCTAATATAAAACTCCTGAGCCTCTAGCTCGCAGGACCAACCCATCCTGTATCACTCCAACCCTATACAGGTGAGGTTGCTACATTGTTCCTTCAACCTATTATATTGTTTTTTTTATAATTTTTAGTTATACATAGTGACTTAGGGTTAATCATGGACTTCCCGAGGTCTACTCTATGAAGGGCTCACAAAGGTACTAGGGAATACGATGGGCTAAAGACCAAATTCCCCTTTCCAGGATAATTACTTTTATTAGTGTCTAACTATTATTAATACCTCACTCTCGTTGTTACTCTTGAGTAAACCTAATGTCATACCGTACTTATAGGTGAGTGACGATTGTTCATTGGACTCCGATCTAGCTACTCTTTAAAGCGACCATGCACACTAGCACTTGATATTATGTATTTACATAACCTAGGGTCCTAACCAGGGTCCAATGCCTCCCAAACATGTCTTCAAATCGATTAGAGTCCACTATCCGGAATGTCATACCCAAACCATCCTTATGCATCTGTTACATAGACGATACAAACTTGTAAACCCTTGAGTGAGGTTCAAACCTACTTGTAATTCCTCATGAACCAAAAACACTTCTAATGATGCACCATGACCTTATTCATGACTTTAAGTGGTTGGGTAACATTCTTAATGTTGTTTGGAAGATCTAAACACTATATCTCAATTTTACTAAATGCAACCCAAGGGTCTATCCATGGTCCATATGAGGTGACTTCCAATTCCCTTGGCCAAAGAGCTCCAATTTTTTATCATACGTTCATCAAGTGGTAAACAGTGAAAAATTAGAAAATCACAATTTTCCTAATTATTTTGGCCATAATTAAAATTATTTAATATTGTCACCTAAGTCACATTGAACATGAACCACCAAAACCAGAGGTCCACTAGGTCTAAATGATTTATCTGGTATTCATCTTGATATAAAGGGTAAGTGTACTGAATTTCATAATTTTCCAGATTGTTTTTACCCATATTTTCTATTTATGAATAGTTGGGTACATTGAAAAATGTGTACCTGATTTGAAGAAGCCCAACTTAGCTCAATGATATACATCAAGGTGTATTTGATGTTGTTTTGAGTTGACATGTGCAGGTGAAGAAGTATTAAAGAATACAGAAAAATATTCTAAGTCCACATGTCGACACCTGAAGAAATTGTGTCGACACTTCAGAATATTTGTGTCGACACTTCAGAATATTTGTGTCGACACTTCAGAATATCAGTGTCGACACAGAGAAAGATGGTCGACCACATTTATGTCGACACTGGGAAGCAGTGTCGACACATAAAGAAAATCGTCGACCTCAGCACTGGGAAGCAGTGTCGACACAGAAGAAGATAGTCGACTAGTCAAAGATAGTCGACACAGAAGAAGATAGTCGACTAGTGAAAGATAGTCGATACAGAAGAAGATAGTCGACTAGTGAAAGATAGTCGACAGAGAAGAAGATAGTCGACTAGTGAAAGATAGTCGACACAGAAGAAGATAGTCGACTAGTGAAAGATAGTCGACACAGAAGAAGATAGTCGACTAGTGAAAGATAGTCGACACAGAAGAAGATAGTCGACCAGAGAAAGTGTGTCGACTCACAAAAGAGGATAGTCGACCTCAACTGTGTTGACACTGGGTGGATGTGTCGACACCAGAAGATTGAGTCGACACATATTGGCAGAAGTCGACTATGCTTGTGTCGACACCTGAAGGCTGAGTCGACACATGCTGAGTTCTGAATCTACAACAACTGTGTCGACACACAGGACTTGTGTCAACACACAGGACTTGTGTCGACACACTGCAGAGTCTAGACCAAGTTATTTTCTGAAGAAGCTGTGTCGACTTAAAGGCAACTTAGTCGACATCATCAAAGACTGTGTCGACACCAAAGTCACTTGTGTCGACACAGATAGACAGATTGGTCTCGACACTTTCTAACAGACTGTCTCGACATTTTGCTGTCCAAGGCTAAGGTACAGGAACTGTTTGAAGACTTGACAGCTGTGGGTTGCCACCGTTTAACTGAAGCTGTCAGACCTGTCAGAAATCAGTTAGAAACCGGATCAGCCGGTTACCATGAAGAAAGTCTATAAATAGACATATTCAGAAGGAATTAAAAAAAATCAATTAAGAAAGATAACTGAAGAAGATCTAAGAAGAAGAAACAGAAGGATTACAATCCTGTTGTAGCTTCAATTCAAGAAAATGCTAAGCTCTAAAGAAGATCTTCATCAGTAGATCTAAGAAGAAGAAGAAGAAGAAGTCTGAAGTATCAAAAAAGGTGTTGGATAGAGAGGGATCCAATCATCTTGAAGAAGAAGAAGGAAGCCATCAGTGGTTTCTCAAGAAGCTGTTTGGAAATCAACTCAGCTAAGTTCAGATTCAAGAAGCTTTGAAGAAAGCTCAGATTCAGTTGATTTCATCAGCTGATCAAGAAGTGTCTTGTCCTCTTCTCTCTCAACAAAGGCAAGACATTAAAATATCTTTTCTAAATTTCTGTAGGATCTGTTTATACAGATCTGAGTTGTAAGCCTGTGTTATAAAGGCTGAGTGTAGGAGAGGTGATCTCTGAGTGGTAGGGCTATTTGCCTGAGTGTAGGAGAAGGTTATTCTCTGAGTGGTAGGCCTTGAGGCAAGGCTGAGGTAGGGCTGTTGAGCCTGAGTTGTAGGAACCTATCCTGGTTCTGAGCTGTAGGATCTGAGGATCTGAGTATAGTGGAAGTTTGGCCGAATCTAGCATATTGCTAGATAGGTGAAGGGGGAAAGTGGATGTACCCAGACCTTGGGGAACCACTATAAAACATTGTGCAATCTGTGATGCTTAGTTGTCTGTGAATGTTGTGCTAGATGTTTTAAATTGTAATTGAATTCTGCCTAGATTTATAGACAAGAAATTAGAACCTATTCACCCCCCCCCTCTAGGTGTTTAGGTTGTCTTGAAAGTAAAACTATCAAGTGGTATCAGAGGGAGGTTCCTCAAAAAGGACTTAATAGTCTGAGGTAGATCTGATAGGCAGAATCAAGATTCAAAAAGATGGGTTCTGGTGAGAATCATAAGGAGCTAGGGTCTATGAAATTACCCATATGCAAGAAAGAAATTTTTGGAATTTGGAAAGAAAGAGTCAGATTGTTTATGGAGGCATCTGATCCAAGGATTTACATCACAGTATAGGAAGGCCCCTTCATACCAATGAAGGTATCAGTTCTTGATGCAAATATCCAAACTCCAAAGAGTTATTCAGAGATGACCAAGGATGAAATCATCTTGGCAACCATGGATAAAAGAGCTCAGAACATTATTGTTAGTGCCATAGATGATTCCACATTTCAGAATCTGATTCACTGCAAGACCTCCAAAGAGATGTGGGACACATTGATTGTCTACATGGAGGGATCTGAAGAAGTAAGGCAGGACAGGAAGTCTATGCTCAATCAGGAGTATGAAAGTTTTAGACAAGGAAAATCTGATAGCATAACTGAGTGCTACAAGAAATTCTATAGAATTGTGAATGAGCTTATGTCCTATGGAAGAGTCTTCAGTACTTATGAACTGAATGACAAATTCTTGACATCCTTAACAAAGGATTGGGACACAAAGATCTGTGCCATAAGAGAAGTGGCTAAATTGGCAGAGATATCTCCTCCCACCTTGTTTGGAAAGTTGCTATCCTATGAAATGCAACTTATGGTGAGGAAGGAGGAGGAAAAGAATTCAAGAGGAGAGCATAGAGAAAAGACTGTGGCATTCAATGCAGAAGCCACTAGAAAGAATAGGAGGAAATCACCATCTCCTCCTAAGGAAGTTGCAGAAGATAGTTCTGAAAATTCAGATAAGGGCTCAGAAAGCTGTGATTCAGATGCAGACTTTGCTGCATTCACAAGGCAATTCCAGAGGTTCTTGAAAAAGAAGCAATGGAAGTCTAGGCCTTCCACATCACAGCAAGTTGATGACTATTATCAGAAGAAAAGGTCATCAAGGAAAGAGAAGAGCAGATCAAAGCCCAGCAAAGCCACTACTTCAAAGATTGTCTGCTATTGTTGCAATAGGCCTGGACATGTAGTGGCTGACTGTCCTGATAAGAGAAAGGAATCTTCAGACAAAAAGAAGACTTATCAGAAAGGCAAGAAGGAGAAATCCTTTGTTGCAAAGAAAGATAAGAGTCTAACAGACCAGTCAACTTCAGAGTCAGAATCTGAAGCTGAAGCATATATTGGACTATATGCTGCATCTGAAGAAGAGGAGTTTCTGTAGTTGCTAGACTCCATCAATGAACAAAAGGATCATCAGTGTATGGGGCTGATGGCAGGATCAGAAGAGGACATATGCCAGAATCAGTCTGGTCATAATAAGGTACAATGCCCTTCTATTACATCTGTTTGTTGTACAAGTGAAGAATCAGCTACATCTGCATCAACAGATGTAGATGCATCTGAATCTGAAGGAGATGTCTATCAATTGATAGACAAGTATGGGGACCTGTTGCAGGCCCTTAAGAAAAGTATGAACCTGGTTAAATCTCAGGCTCAGGAAATTGCTGAACTAAGGGTTGCTACAACTGAGTTAGAAAAAGTTATTGATCAAAAATTAAATGAAATTGCCAAGCTGAAGAATATAACTATTATTCAGATGGGCATAATTAATTATACTAATGATCAAGTAAAGAGTCTGGAGGCCAGACTTAGAATTGAAAGGGATTTAGTGGCTAGTTACTCTAAGCCAAAATCTGTCTTACCCTTGATAGATGAATTTGTCACTCAAAAGGGTAAGGCTGGATTAGGATTCAAAGGTAACTTCAGGGCTGGCAGATTCAAGAGGAAAGGCAAAGCTCCTGCTCAGCCACTAAACCTTTCAGTCCCCATAAAGTTTAGTAAGGTGAAAGTGCCTTCTAACAAATATGATCATGAAGATATTCAAGGTCATATTAAGACTAATGTTCTGAAGAACAAGGGTGTAAATGCAAGCAGGCCTACCTATGGTCATAAACCCAATGGTTTTAAGAAATCAGTAGGTGAAGTTGCTGAAGCACTAGCAATGAACAGAAATTCTTCTGACAAGGATGTATCTAGATCTAGATACAATAAGTTTGAATGTTGGTGCTGTGGCAAGAGTGGCCATTTTGCACTAGACTGCTGGTATAACCCAAGTGTTATAAAGAACAATAGTCTACCTGTTAGAAGAGGTTATGGTAGCTTTATTAATGCTAACCTGAACCAAGGACCCAAGACTTACTTGGGTTCTAAGGGTAAGTAATTCTGTGTTGCAGGTGAATCCAAGTAACCATGCCCCTATATGGTACTTGGATAGTGGTTGTTCCAGGCACATGACTGGAATAAAGGGGCTGCTGAAGGAGTATTCATCTGTCAAAGATGGACCTAAAGTGATCTTTGGTGGATCTGAAAAAGGAGTCATCAAAGGGTTTGGTAACATTTCTTCTAACCTAATTACTATCACTCAAGTGGCTTATGTAAAAGGTTTGAAACATAATCTAATAAGCATAAGCCAGCTAAGTGATTTAGGATATGACATTTCATTTGTTAAAGATGGATGTCATATCAAGAGGTCAAGTGATCAAAAGATCATATTGACTGGGTATAGGAAGAGAAATGTATATTGTCTTAATTTTGAAGGTGAGAATAAGGCTTCTCCCATCTGTCTTGTAGCTGATGACAATGCTTCTCATTGTGTTAAGTGGCACAAGAGATTGGCTCATCTAAACTACAAGATAATTGGCCAACTCTTTAGCAAAGAGTTAGTGAGGAATGGACCTCAAGTTAAGTGTATAAAGTAAGGGATATGCTCAGCTTGTCAAAAGGGCAAGCAGACAAAATTCTCCTTTCAAAGCCTTGAAATCAAGGATTCTGTGAGGTGCTTATACCTCTTGCATATGGATCTTTTTGGTCCTATGCCAGTTCACAGTCTAGGTAGGAAAGTCTACACTTTTGTGGTTGTAGATGACTATTCAAGATTTACATGGGTGTTCTTTCTGAGACAAAAATCTGAAACCCCAAGTATATTACTTAATTTTGTAAAGCAAATTCAGAATGAACTGAATAGTACAGTGGTCAAAATCAGAAGTGACCATTGTACTGAGTTTCAATCTGAAAGCATAACAAACTTGTGTAAAGACTTTGGGATTTTCCAAGAGTTCTCCTCACCTAGAACACCTCAGCAAAATGGAATTACTGAAAGAAAGAATAGAACATTAATTGAAGCTGGTAGAACTCTATTGAGTGACACCTCTCTCCCAGAATATTTTTGGGCTGAGGCAGTTAACACTGCTTGTCATATAATCAATAGGGCTACTATCACCAAAAGCCACAAAATGACTCCCTATGAGATTGTGAAAGGCAGAAAACCAAATCTATCTTACTTTAGGATCTTTGGTTGCAAGTGTTATATACTTAACAATGGCAAGTCATATTTGACTAAGTTTGCTGCCAAATCCCAGGATGGGATATTTGTTGGGTACAACACAAATAGTAAGGCCTATAGAGTCTTCAACTTGACTACTCAAGTTGTTGAAGAATCTGTGCATGTTGTGTTTGATGAAACAAGATTAATCAACTGTGAGTTGTCTTGTAGATCAAATGACTCAACAGGTATAAGCAAAAGTATGGACAAGCTTTCCATTACTGAAGTATCAAAGGAAGATGGAGCATTGCAAAATGAAGGCTTCAGTCCAGGGGGAGAACAAGACACTATAGAAGCTGATGAAAATCAAGAGAATCAGTTAAATGAAGGAGCTGGAGATGTTCATCCAGAAGGAAATCTTCCTCCAGCTACAAGACATTTAAGAGATCATCCAGCTGATCAGATAATAGGTGATCCAAGACAGGGGGTGCAAACTAGAAGCAGAAATCAAAACACAGTTCTACATTCAAGTTTCCTGTCACAATTGGAGCCTAAGAAGTTTGAAGAAGCTATCCAAGACCAGCACTGGATTGATGCTATGCAAGAGGAGCTGAATCAATTCAGAAGGTGCAATGTCTGGGAGCTTGTTCCTAAACCAAGAGGCCACAACATAATTGGCACAAAATGGATCTATAGGAACAAGCTAGATGAAAGTGGAATAATAGTAAAGAATAAAGCAAGATTGGTTGCAAAAGAATACAGGCAGGAAGAAGGGATTGACTTTGATCAAACCTTTGCTCCAGTAGCAAGGCTGGAGGCAATCAGAATATTCCTTGCCTATGCAGCCTATCAAGACTTCAAAGTATACCAGATGGATGTGAAGTCAGCATTTCTGAATGGTGATCTTAAAGAAGAAGTATATGTAGAGCAACCATCAGGTTTTGTAGATCCTCTTAAACCTGATTTTGTTTATAAGCTTAGGAAAGCTCTGTATGGGTTAAAGCAAGCCCCAAGGGCCTGGTATAAAACCCTGTCTACTTTCCTTATTGAGAATAAATTCTCAAGAGGAAAAATTGACAAAACTCTATTCCTTAGGGAATCCAAAGGCAAGATCATCTTAGTACAGATCTATGTTGATGACATAATCTTTGGATCTACTGAAAACAACCTTTGTAAAAAGTTTGCCAAACTTATGCAAGGGAAGTTTGAGATGAGCAGTATGGGGGAACTGAAATTCTTCTTGGGACTCCAAGTAAGACAGACTGATGATGGCTTGTCCATATCACAGTCTAAGTTCACCAAAGAATTGATTAAGAAATATGGTATGGAGTCATCCTCCACCATGAGAACTCCTATGGGAACAAGTATGCCTATATGCAAAGATGATGCAGGTAAACCTGTTGATGAGACTTTGTATAGAGGGATAGTTGGCTCACTACTATATCTCACTGCTAGTAGACCAGATATTATGTATGCTACATGTGTCTGTGCTAGGTACCAAGCCTGCCCTAAAGAATCTCATTATACTGCAGTTAAAAGGATTCTGAGATATCTTAAGGGCACACCTAATCTAGGTCTTTGGTACCCTAGGAATAGAGATTTTCAACTAACAGGCTATTCAGATGCAGATTTTGCAGGATGTAGAGAGGATAGGAAGAGTACTACAGGTACTTATCAATTCCTGGGAGGAAGACTAATATCATGGAGTAGTAAGAAGCAGACTAGTGTGGCAATTTCCACAGCTGAGTCAGAGTATGTTGCTGCTGGAAGCTGCTGTGCACAGCTATTATGGATGCAGCATCAACTAAAGGATTATGGTATTCAAGTAAGTAGAACACCTCTTTTGTGTGATTCTAAGAGTGCAATTTCTATTGCTAATAATCCTGTTTCTCATAGTCGAACTAAGTATATAGAAATAAAATACCATTTTCTTAGAGAACATGTAGAAAAAGAAGACATCTCATTGGAATTTGTGAAAACAGATTATCAAATAGCAGATGTGTTTACTAAGCCCCTAGATGAGACAAAATTCAATAAATTCAAAATTGAATTTGGTATGTTAACCATTGATTAGTGTAATCACAAAATCATTAACAATAAAGTTGAAGTGGTAACAAGACATTCAAGTGATATTAAGACACATTGAAGTAGTATAAAGTACTTTGTTGTACTTATAAGTTGTGATGAACAAACAGAAATTTGCTAAGTAAGATGGTGTCGACACATTCAGTAATTATGTGTCGACTCAGGGTAGTAATGTCGACAAGTCAGAGATATTGTGTCGACACAGAAAATATGTGTCGACACTTAAGAATCGTATTGTCGACTTATCCAGGAATGTAGTGTCGACTTCACCAGGATAGTGGTGTCGACACTTACAGATTTTGTGTCGACACTTATACTAAGAGTCGACACAGAATTTCTGATGCTCTACTATATATCTCTGGTGTCGACATAACCGCAAATTGGTGTCGACACATAGTAGACGAACTTGTAGTCGAGACAATAGAAGCTTGTGTCGACACAATCCATCTGTGTCGACACTTATAGTCTATTTTTGCCGACTTTTGATCTTCTTTAAACAGAAGGTATAAATAGGTCAAAAACTCATTCTGTCGACACGCTTACAAGGTTTTCGAAACCCTGTGTCGACATTCCCTCTCTCTCTCTCTCTTTCTCTCATCTTTCAAGCTTTCTCGACTGATCAATGGCGCCAAAGATTGAAGATAATGTGAATGAAGGATATGAGTTGGTGCGCCAGGCCTTTGCTGCTGCCCCTCCAGATGTTCTTGGGGTTATCTCTCTCCTCTCCGACTCAGGTTTAGAATTTCTAGTTTCCGAACCATCAAAGATATGGAAGAAGGAGGTGCATGAGTTCTTTACCTCTGCATTTGTAACCTCTGAAAGTCATGAGATAAAATCCACAGTTCATGGGTCACCTGTGGAGATTACATCAAGTAAGATAAGAACAATTCTGCAATTACCTACAATTGAGAATGAAGAGGATGTCCCTGCTTCTAAATCTAGGGAGGCTCTTCAATGGTGTGGATTGGAATCCACCATGAAAATTGGAGCTGCGTTCAATCGAAAAGGAATGAATCAACAGGGCAAGTTTCTGTCAGAAGTGGTAGGAAAAGTTATTCTGTGCAAGTCAGGTGGACATGATAGGATTTCTGCCTATATGTTCAGCCTAATGACCAGGATTGTGTTTACAATTCCAACGGATTGGTCATCTGTAATCTATGAAAAGATTAAGGAAGGGATCAAGAAGCCAAATCTGGCTAGGATAATGAGTATATACCTAAGTAAGGAGATTCCTGAGGTTATGCAACAACAACCTGGAACTAAAATTAATCACATGAGAAGGATGGACATGAGATTGTTCTCCAGATGGGATAGGGTGCTGACCAAAGAGGTGCCTGATGTGGAAAGGCAAGATTCACCTGAGAAATCCCCAGTTCATGCTACCAGTACTGGGCATCCACAAGAAGAGCAAGTAAGACTAGAGGTTGAAGATCAGCCTGCATCTACACAAGTTCAGGATGCCACAATACCTGCAGTTCAAGAAGAAGAAGTAAGTATACCAGCTCAGCAAGTTTATTCTCCTACACAAACTGTATCTACTCATGACCAGGTACAGGTGCAGGGGGAGCTGGTATATTTTCCTACAAAAGAGATTTCTAATATTTCTATTTCTGCACAGGTCCAGGGGGAGCAAGTGCAAGAAGATGCTCAAATTGATCAATCTCCAAATTTGAATACTGCAAATGATCAAGCCCAGAAGGAATATACTCTGGAGGAGTTATTTCCAAATGATGAAATAATTACTGATAGTCTGGAAGTGGAGCAAGAAATTGAGGGGGAGCCAGTGCATGTTGAGACTGTACAACATGGCACTGAAGCAGCTGTTTCTCCTCCTCCCAAAGAAAGAGTTCAAATTGATAGTACTTCTGATTCAGAGACTGAAGAAGCCAGGGTGTCTAAAAAGAGAAAACTTATGGTCTTCCAGAGAAGGAGCAAGAGCTATAAGCAGGCTCTACAGTCTACAGCACATTACACTCCTTCTGACTTTGATTATAACAAGTTCTTGGTAGATTTACAAGTGAAATTGGATGAACACAGAGTGGCTATAGAAAAATATGTTGATGAGAACAACAAGTCCCTGCAATTTGACTTAGCTCAAGATATAAAATCAATTAGGTTTGAGGTCAATATGCATAAGAAGGAAATGACAGATTGCTTCCATAAGGGAGGTAATGCTGTGGTATATCTGGCAAAACAACAGCAGACTATCATCCCTAAGGTGGATGATATTGCTTTAAAGCAAAGCTATGTCTTGGAAAATCAGTTAAGAATGAATGATAATTTAACTGAATCTCATCATGAGATCATAGAGGAATTGAAGAAGATTGTTCCAGGCCTGCCTGCAGATAGAGCAAAAGAAATGGAAGAATTTGATAAGAACTTTCAAGCTGCTATTGCTTCTGTTAAGACTGCAATCACTACCTCTCAAAAGGAAATATCTGACAAGCTTCTAAAGTTAAAACCATTTTTTAAAGAGGGTGTGAATTATTTGGATGGCCAAATCAGATTTCAAAAGGAAGATCTCAGAGATCATGTTTCTAGAGAAGCCATAAAGGGGGAGAGGATGCTAGTTCATGCAGGCTCAGAGCACACCAAATGGGTGACCAATAGTATTCGAGCCACATTAGGATATCCCCCATTGTGTGATGATGCTATGGTGGCTGAGTCAGGAATACAAACAAGTCTACTTGAAGGCAATCAACCTGAGGTTGCCCAAGTCATTTACCCCCCTCTAGATTATGATATGATTGATCAGCAGGTTCAAGGGATGTATAGTCCTCCAAAGGAGGTTACTAATATTGTTATTGGGAAGGTTGATAAACCTGAGGCTACTTTGAAAGACCAGCAAGATGCTCTTCTATCTAAGAAAAGGTTTAGAGAGCAGGCTGAACTTAAGCCAGACTTTGAGCAGTGGAGTCCTACTTCCAGAAATATAATACTCACTGCATGGAAGGCTGTCAAAGACCAAGTGCAGGAAAGAGGCAAGTGGTACAATGAGATGGAATGGCAGAAGTATGAAGCCAGGCAAGAGGCCATTGTATAGTTTAGAAGAAAAGCCAAGCTGGGTAGGCTGCCTACAGATGCTCAGGAGCCAAGCAAGTACTTCCCAAAGCCCTTTCATTATTTTGAAAGGCAAAGGCTCAAGGAAGAAGCAAAGAAGAAGGCTGATCTAAAAGGCAAGAAGCCAGCTAAAGATTCTGAAGCTCCTGTGAAGGCTCAAGTTCTATCTGGTAAAGGGATTGTCATTAAAGAGCCCGATCAGTCTTAATTTTTAGTTCTTTCAAAGTATTTTGTAATGTTTTGATTAAATCATTAAATGTAAATCTCTGTATTCAAACATTATCAAGTTATAAACAAAATGTTGGTTGGTATCATATAATGTTCATTCTGTGATGGATTGTTTTTATGTTTTGTTTATATTAAGTATTCCTGTTATGTCATATATCATCAGATTATACTTTTTGTAAATGGTGTATATCATTGGCTATAAGGGTTATGACTTCTCCAAATAGGGGGAGATTGTTGGGTACATTGAAAAATGTGTACCTGATTTGAAGAAGCCCAACTTAGCTCAATGATATACATCAAGGTGAATTTGATGTTGTTTTGAGTTGACATGTGCAGGTGAAGAAGTATTAAAGAATGCAGATAAATATTCTAAGTCCACATGTCGACACCTGAAGAAATTGTGTCGACACTTCAGAATATTTGTGTCGACACTTCAGAATATTTGTGTCGACACTTCAGAATATCAGTGTCGACACAGAGAAAGATGGTCGACCACATTTATGTCGACACTGGGAAGCAGTGTCGACACATAAAGAAAATCGTCGACCTCAGCACTGGGAAGCAGTGTCGACACAGAAGAAGATAGTCGACTAGTGAAAGATAGTCGACACAGAAGAAGATAGTCGACTAGTGAAAGATAGTCGATACAGAAGAAGATAGTCGACTAGTGAAAGATAGTCGACACAGAAGAAGATAGTCGACTAGTGAAAGATAGTCGACACAGAAGAAGATAGTCGACTAGTGAAAGATAGTCGACACAGAAGAAGATAGTCGACTAGTGAAAGATAGTCGACACAGAAGAAGATAGTCGACCAGAGAAAGTGTGTCGACTCACAAAAGAGGATAGTCGACCTCAACTGTGTTGACACTGGGTGGATGTGTCGACACTGTTGAAGTGTGACCGGGCGGTCTGTCTTGGCGAGTTGGAGACCGCGCGGTCTGGCGGTCTCCCTCAGCGGTTTGGTTGCTGTGCTGTTGCTGTCTGGTGGTAGCCGTGCGGTTAGCCCTTCTGTCTAACCGCGCGGCCTGTGCGGTCTCCCCTGGCGGTCTCTCTCTCTCTCTGGTGGTAGCCGTGCGGTTAGCCCTTCTGTCTAACCGCGCGGCCTGTGCGGTTTGATCTGTATAGTCCGCTTAGTCCTGTAAATTTTTAGTCCCACATCTCTTATTTGTATTCTCTCTCCTCTCCTCCATTCTATATAAGGGAGGGCAAACCTTTGTAATAGATACCTTTTTCTGATAATAAAGTTTCAGTTATACTACTTCCGGTTTGTTTCTGTTCGTTTCTCACATGGTATCAGAGGGACTCGACCTTCTCCTCCTGTTCTCGCGGCTTGCGTCCTGTCCGCACGGCTTGCCCCTTCCTCTCGCGGCCTGTTTCCCGCGGCTTGTTTCTTCCGCCTGTTTGCTTGCGCCCTGTTCGCGCGGCCTGTTTCTGTTGCTTGCTTCTTTCTTGCGACCTGTTCTAGTCGCCGCTTCCTCCCTCTCTTCTCTTCTGTTCGCGCGGTCTGTCTGCTAGCCGCCCGACTTCTCTCCCTCTGTTTGCTTCTGCGGCTTGGTCGTGGTTTTTTCTGGCCGCTGGTGTCTGACATCGTGACCACTGCAGAACTTCTTCTTCCTATCCGCGCGGATAGTTTCCTAACCGCGTGGCTTCCTGTTGTTTGCGCAGCAGATCTCTTTCTTCTTACCGCTGTGTTTTCTCTCTGTTCGCGCAAGTTCTTCCTTGTTTAGGCGGCCTTTTTTGCCCTTCTTTCTTTGCCGCTCTCTCTCTTGTCCCCGCGACCTCTCTCTAAGTCGTGCGGCTTGTTCTCCTCTGTGCGGCTCTTCCTTTAGCCGCTCCTGCTTGTTAGTCGCTGCGCCCTCCTGCTGAGTCGCGCGGCTTGTGCTTTCCTAACCGCGCGGCTTGTTTAGGCGGCCTAAGGCGAGTTCTTTTGTTCCTCCCTTCATGGCTTCCATATACTCCTCAGAGCCGTTCGCCTCGGTGGTCACGTCTTCTGGTAGTGCCCACGTTGTTACTCAAGGAAAATGGTTGATCGACACCGGTGCTACTAATCATATGACCGGCAATCCCCAGTGTTTTTCTCTCCTAGAAACACATGGTCGGTTTCCCCCTGTTACTCTCGCTGACGGCTCTTCATCATCGGTTCATGGGACGGGGATAGTTCATGTCACTCCGTCTCTTCGCTTGGAGGATACTCTCTACGTGCCCAAGTTCCCGTGCAACTTATTATCTGTTACCTCTCTATGCAAGCAATTACAATGTTCTGTTACTTTTACTTCTACTACTTGCTCTTTTCAGGATCCGGACTCCCAACGGACGATTGCTACTGGGACTGAGAGTGGCGGCCTATACTTTCTGGACAACATTTCCGCTTTCTCCACCTTCTCCTCCACCTCCACAGATCTTCTCCAATGGCATCTCCGCCTTGGTCATGCTCCTCCTCATCTTCTTCGTCAACTTCTGCCCACCTTCCTCCACAAAGTCCACCGCTCAACTGTGAAGCTTGTCAGCTTGGCAAGCATCACCGCTCCTCCTTCCCTCCAAAGCACATTCGTGGATCCACCCGTCCGTTCGATCTCATCCACTCCGATATTTGGGGTCCTTCTCCTACCCTTACCGTTGGTCGGGGTAGTTCATATTTTGTCACATTCATTGATGATTTCTCTCGTTGTACGTGGGTGTATCTGTTAAAAGATCGCTCCGAATTATTCTCTGTATGGACGTCATTCTATCTCATGATCAAAACTCAGTTTGATGTTTCCATTAAAGTTCTTCGCTCTGATAATGCCAAAGAATATATCAGTCATGACCTTTCTGCCTTCTGCATGCAAAATGGGATTATTCATCAAACGAGTTGTGTCTATACTTCACAACAAAATGGTGTGGCAGAACGCAAAAACCGTCACCTTCTTGATGTCGCTCGCTCCTTGATGACTCAGATGCATGTTCCTCGCTCCTATTGGGGCTATGCTGTTCTCCTTGCCTGTTACCTCATCAATCGCATTCCCTCCACCGTTCTCCACGGAAAAACCCCTTTCTCCATTTTGTATCCGGGCAAAGAGCCGTTTCATCTCCCTCTCCAAATATTTGGATGCACTGCCTTTGTGCATGCCCCTTCTGCCACTCGTGATAAGCTATCTCCTCGCTCCACCAAATGTATCTTTCTGGGGTACTCCACTACTCAGAAAGGTTATTGTTGCTTTGATCCCATCCTTCGTAAGCAGTTCGTTTCTGCTGACGTCACCTTCTTCGAGAATACCTCCTACTTCTCGGATGACTCCCCTCCTCTTCTCCCAGCCTCTGATTCTCCTGCTGTTCCCTTTATTTCCTCGACTCCCACTACGATATTCACCCCTACTCCGCCCTCGTCCACTCCTCTTGTTCCACCTCTCTCTCCCTCTTCTCCACCTCCATCTCCCGCATCTCCGCCGCCGTCGCTCTCTACTCCCGGGCCAGCTCTCTCTGCCACGGATGCTCCGGATGCCGAGGAACCTGCTGACCTGGATCTTCCTATAGCTCTTCGCAAAGGGGTGCGGACGTGTACCCAACACCCTCTTACTGCTGTTGTTTCATATGATCATCTTACCCCTTCTCGCAGGGCCTTTGCTCTAGCTATCTCCGCCACTGCCACGCCCCGCTCCTACCAGGAGGCCCTTGCTATTCCTCACTGGAAGATGGCCATGGATGAGGAAATGGCCACCCTAACAGAGCGGGGTACCTGGACTCTTGTTCCTCCTCCCTTCAGCACTGATGTTGTTGGCTGTCGCTGGGTCTTTGTGGTGAAATTTGCCCCGGATGGCACGGTGGACCGTTATAAAGCTCGCCTTGTTGCTAAGGGCTTTACTCAGACCTATGGGGTTGATTACTTTGACACCTTCTCTCCCGTGGCTCGTCTCAGCACTATACGGGTTCTTCTCTCTGTGGCGGTCAATAAGGATTGGCCGATTTCCCAGCTGGATGTCAAGAATGCCTTCCTTTATGGTGATCTTCAGGAGGCCGTCTACATGGAGCAACCTCCTGGGTATGTTGCTCAGGGGGAGACACGAGTATGCCGGCTGAAGAAGGCAATTTATGGCCTCAAGCAGAGCCCTCGAGCTTGGTTTGACAAGTTCAGCGGCATCGTGGCGGCCGTTGGTTTTGTGCGCAGCTCTGCTGATCACTCTCTATTTGTTCGCAAAACCTCCTCGGGACTGGTGGTTCTTGCAGTTTATGTTGATGACATTCTTCTCACTGGCGATGATCAGGAAGGGGTAGCCTTGACAAAGCGGCACCTTCGTCAACATCTAGTCACAAAAGACATGGGCTCTCCGAAGTATTTTTTGGGGATCGAAATCTCTCGGAAGCCCAACTCCTTAGTCCTCTCTCAGCGTAAGTATGCCCTTGATCTTTTAAAAGAAGCAGGATTGACTGGGGCTAAACCTGCCCGGTGTCCCATGGCTGTTGGAGAAGACAAAACCTGGACAGATGATTCGCCTCTTCTTTCAGATACTACGCGGTACAGGCGACTTGTTGGTAAGCTCATATACCTCACCGTGACCAGGCCCGATATTTCCTATGCTGTGGGCAAGGTGAGTCAATTCATGCAAGCACCCAGGGAGTGCCATCTACAGTCCGCCTTGCGGATCTTGGAGTACGTCAAAGCAGCCCCTGGGAAAGGATTGCTCTTTCAGAAGAATGGTCATCTGAGGGTTGAAGCATACTCAGATGCGAGTTACGCTGATGACAAAGGGGATCGCAAGTCCACCTCCGGTTTCTGCACTTTTGTTGGGGGAAATCTGGTAAGCTGGAAGAGCAAGAAGCAGTCTGTTGTCTCCAGGTCCAGTGCTGAAGCAGAGTATCGGAGTATGGCATCGACCACTTGTGAGTTAAAGTGGCTTCGGGCTCTCATGCTGGATTTAGGAGAGGTCTACAACCATCCTCTACCTATGTTCTGTGACAATAAGGCTGCTATATACATCTCCAAAAATCCAGTCTTTCATGAAAGAACCAAGCACATTGAGGTCGATTGTCATTTCATTCGTGAAGAGATTTTAAAGGAACAAATTTGCACTCCATTTGTTACTTCTGAGAAAGAGCTGGCTGACATCTTCACCAAGCCAGTATCCGCCTCGTTCCTGCATATTTGTGACAAGCTGGGCATGATCGATATATATGCTCCAGCTTGAGGGGGAGTGTTGAAGTGTGACCGGGCGGTCTGTCTTGGCGAGTTGGAGACCGCGCGGTCTGGCGGTCTCCCTCAGCGGTTTGGTTGCTGTGCTGTTGCTGTCTGGTGGTAGCCGTGCGGTTAGCCCTTCTGTCTAACCGCGCGGCCTGTGCGGTCTCCCCTGGCGGTCTCTCTCTCTCTCTGGTGGTAGCCGTGCGGTTAGCCCTTCTGTCTAACCGCGCGGCCTGTGCGGTTTGATCTGTATAGTCCGCTTAGTCCTGTAAATTTTTAGTCCCACATCTCTTATTTGTATTCTCTCTCCTCTCCTCCATTCTATATAAGGGAGGGCAAACCTTTGTAATAGATACCTTTTTCTGATAATAAAGTTTCAGTTATACTACTTCCGGTTTGTTTCTGTTCGTTTCTCACAGACACCAGAAGATTGAGTCGACACATATTGGCAGAAGTCGACTATGCTTGTGTCGACACCTGAAGGCTTAGTCGACACATGCTGAGTTCTGAATCTACAACAACTGTGTCGACACACAGGACTTGTGTCGACACACTGCAGAGTCTAGAACAAGTTATTTTCTGAAGAAGCTGTGTCGACTTAAAGGCAACTTAGTCGACATCATCAAAGACTGTGTCGACACCAAAGTCACTTGTGTCGACACAGATAGACAGATTGGTCTCGACACTTTCTAACAGACTGTCTCGACATTTTGCTGTCCAAGGCTAAGGTACAGGAACTGTTTGAAGACTTGACAGCTGTGGGTTGCCACCGTTTAACTGAAGCTGTCAGACCTGTCAGAAATCAGTTAGAAACCGGATCAGCCGGTTACCATGAAGAAAGTCTATAAATAGACATATTCAGAAGGAATTTAAAAAAAAATCAATAAGAAAGATAACTGAAGAAGATCTAAGAAGAAGAAATAGAAGGATTACAATCCTGTTGTAGCTTCAATTCAAGAAAGTGCTAAGCTCTAAAGAAGATCTTCATCAGTAGATCTAAGAAGAAGAAGAAGAAGTCTGAAGTATCAGAAAAGGTGTTGGATAGAGAGGGATCCAGTCATCTTGAAGAAGAAGAAGGAAGCCATCAGTGGTTTCTCAAGAAGCTGTTTGGAAATCAACTCAGCTAAGTTCAGATTCAAGAAGCTTTGAAGAAAGCTCAGATTCAGTTGATTTCATCAGCTGATCAAGAAGTGTCTTGTCCTCTTCTCTCTCAACAAAGGTAAGACATTAAAATATCTTTTCTAAATTTCTATAGGATCTGTTTATACAGATCTGAGTTGTAAGCCTGTGTTATAAAGGCTGAGTGTAGGAGAGGTGATCTCTGAGTGGTAGGGCTATTTGCCTGAGTATAGGAGAAGGTTATTCTCTGAGTGGTAGGCCTTGAGGCAAGGCTGAGGTAGGGCTGTTGAGCCTGAGTTGTAGGAACCTATCCTGGTTCTGAGCTATAGGATCTGAGGATCTGAGTATAGTGGAAGTTTGGTCGAATCTAGCATATTGCTAGATAGGTGAAGGGGGAAAGTGGATGTACCCAGACCTTGGGGAACCACTATAAAGCATTGTGCAATCTGTGATGCTTAGTTGTCTGTGAATGCTGTGCTAGATGTTTTAAATTGTAATTGAATTCTGCCTAGATTTATAGACAATAAATTAGAACCTATTCACCCCCCCCCTCTAGGTGTTTAGGTTGTCTTGAAAGTAAAACTATCATGAATAATAATACAATATTACCTCTTCCCAAATGAAGTGCCAAAACTAAATGTGTGTTTTGTTGTATGATATGTATATACTCCTTACCTCTACAGGATTACTTTTAGGAGAAGGACACCCCGTAGAAAATCTCTTCGACATTGGCGCGACACACTCCTTTGTCTCTCAAGATTTTATCACACTCATGGAGAAAGTTGTCCGCTCGTCCGGATTGTCAATACGGATTTGTCTACCGGATGGATCCGATATGATGTCTATGGAGAAATGCTTATTTTAGGATATGTTAAGGGATGTAGAATTTAAGATTTACGCGACAATCCTGGCAATAACCAGATTCGACCTCATACTAGGAATGGATTGGCTAGTCGAGCATAAGGGCCAAATAATCTATTAGACCCGAGAGGTCAATCTTCAGAACCTAGGCGGATAGGTCATTACGGTGGAAGGTATACCCTCCATCTATCGCATCATTCTGACCTCTGCTCAGACAATAAGGTCAGTCTGACAAAAGAACGAAGTATTTCTTATCTACTTCGAAATGTAGAATAAAGTTAAAGTGCTTGCCAAAGTTCCGGTGGTGCGAGGTTTTCCGGATGTTTTCCCCGAGTCCTTCCTAGGTTTGCCCCCACAACGAGAGGTCGAATTTCAGATCGAGCTTATGTCCGGAGCTTGACCAGTATTCCGAGCATCCTATTGGATGGCCCCTATGAAATTGGATGAGTTGAAGATTCAACTATATGAACTAATAGATGCTGGAATTGTCCACCCAAGTTCCTCTCCATGGGGAGCCCATGTACTGTACATAAAGAAGATGGATGGGGCATTGCGCTTGTATATAGATTACAGGGAACTAAACAAGCTTACTATACAGAATACATATCCACTTCCAAGGATTGACGAGTTGTTCGATCAATTGCAAGGTGCATCCGTATTCTCCAAGATGGACCTAAGATCAGACTACTACCAGCTTCAGATTCGGGAGGAGGATACCCCCCAAAACTTCCTTTAGCTCCCGCTAGGTCTATACGATTTAATGGTAATGCCTTTTAGACTCACTAACGCCCCTCTGCCTTTATGGCTCTGATGAATAAGGTATTCGACCCTTCCTAAATCACTTCGTGATTGTCTTTATCGACGACATTTTGATCTACTCGAAGACCAGGGCAGACCATTCAAGACACCTGCAGATTGTGTTAACTAAAATTCGAGAACACTCTCTCTTCGCCAAGTTTAGCAAGTGTGAATTCTGGTTAGAGGTAGTCGGATTTTTGGGCAATACTATCAACAAAATAGAGTAGCAGTAGATTAGACCAAGATCCAGGCGGTTCAGAATTGGGCGCCACTCAAGACGACAATAGACCTTCGAAGCTTCCTCGATCTTACCGATTACTACAGGAAGTTTGTGGAATTTTTTTTCACAAGATTGCATTACCCCTCACTGAAAGATAATCCTATGGGTATATAATCACCCAGAGGGTGGGGGGAATAAATGTCTTTTAAAATTTTTTGTCACTTAGATTAACTATTCCACATATATTATGTTCAACCGTGAATATACTTGAGAAATAAGCTTCACAATAACTCTTAGCACAATTAAACCACAGAACACAGGACATGCAATTCACAGTATATAGAGAATTTATAGTGGTTTCCCTATCTTGGGTACATCCACTTTCCCCCTTCTTCCTTATTAGCAATGCGCTAGATAAGGTTATATCTCCTCCTCTTCAACTCAGATCACAAGATCTTATAGGCTTAGTTTTAGTTAAGAAACCTACACTCAGACCAACTGGTCCTACCTCAGAGATTCACCCAATCTACTACCTCAGGTCTCTCAAGAACCCCTCCTCAGTCTTTATAATACAAGCTTACACCTCGGTGATCCCACTCAAATCACCTACCTTAGGTCCTTCAAGAACCCTAACTCAGCCTTTATAAATTAGGCTTATAACTTAGAGATTAACTCTCCTACCCACTCAGATCTCACAGAGATCTTATAAAAATTAAGAGGCAAATATAATTAGAAAACAAATCTGTAATCTAACTTATCTGAATGAATTCAGATTCTTCAATTCAGCTGCGCTTAATTAAATCTTGATGAATAATCTGGCTGAAGAGATACTTCTCTGGATCTGCAATATTCTTGATGATCAGCTTGATTTACTTGAAGAATTTGTAGAATAGATCCACTTGAATCTTCTGATCACTTTATGAAAGGATCTGAAGATCTCTTGAAGACTATTGTCTTCCTTCTTCTCCTTGGAGTTGTCGTCCTCCCCTGACTTGGAACAAAATAGAATGAGAGAATTTTTCTTATTTTCAGATCACTGCTTTCTGTGAAGACAACCCCTCTATTTATAGACTTTGTGGAATGCTGGTTTCTGATTGATGACATCAGCATGTGACATCATACTTCAAATTCTTCTTTAAAAGGTTTCTGTTGAGATATCACGTTATTGTAACTGATGTGACATTTTTGACTTGTCTTGATACTTCTGTGTTAACTCTGCAAATCATCAGAAACATAAGTGTCGAGATGTCCAAAGTATCTCGACACTATATTAATTAAGTGTTCTTAGAAGGTGTCGAGACATCTTAGCAGTCTCGACACAATTTTACTTAGAAGAATTTTTAGGCTGAACTTTGAAGTTTCGAGACTGTTGACTCATCTCGACACAACTATTATCTGTATCGACATCTTTAAATCTGCACTGTGTCGAGACTGTTGAATTGTCTCGACACAACTGTCTACCGGGTGTCGACACTTTAATACTTGCTTTAATTTTCACTATGTCGAGACAGTTGAATTGTCTCGACACTCCAGTCTGCCGATGTCGACACTTGTATACTTGCTTTAATTCTTCAATGTATCGAGATAGTTGAATTGTCTCGACACTCCAGTCTTCTGGTGTTGACACTTGTTTAAGACTACACTTTAGTCTTCTTTGTGTCGAGACAGTTGTATTGCCTTGACACTATTATCTTAAGTTTTAATGTGTCGAGATATTTGACTTGTCTTGACACTGCTGACTTGGATCTTCGATGTGTTGAGTTAGCTGACTTGTCTCGACACAACCGACTTAGTCTTCAAAGTTTCGAGTTAACAGACTTGTATCAACACTGCTTCTGCAAAGGTGTCGACACAGTTGAAGTGTGTCGACATTTTTGTACTTAGCTATTTTTTCAGCACTGCAAGTTGCTAGATGCTAACTGTGCTGACTTCACCCCATGCTTTTGCACTTAGACAATTTTCTTCACTTTTTAGTCAGCTTCTTTGTGTCCACCTGTTAATATAACTTGGACCACCTGTCCAATCAATATGAAATAGACAATCTGCATGCATGAACTAAAATATACATCAAATACAAAATTGTGTATATCATTGAGTTGAAAGGGCTGCTTCAAATCAAGTACATTATTTCCAATGTACCCAACATTCGCAGCTCTTACGAGAAAATATGTTGCGTTTTGATGTATGCCAGAATGTGAGACTGCGTTCGTTTAATTAAAGAAGCTAATAATGCCTGCCCCAATCCTTACGATCCCCTTAAGAGTCGAAGGGTTCCAGATTTATACGGATGCATCCATGAAGTGATTAGGAGCTTTTCTGATGCAGCATGCCAAGGTAGTAGTATATGTGTCGCGCCAGCTATAGCTGCACGAGTAGAATTACGCAGCTTATGATTTAAAGTTGGGCGATGTCATCTTCATAATCAAAATTTGGAGACATTACTTGTATGGAGTAAGATATGAGATCATCTCCGACCATAAGAGTCTCAAATACATCTTTACTCAGAAAGAGTTGAACCTCTGACAACGCCGATGGTTGGAATTTCTATGTCACTATGATTTCACTCTCCAGTACCACCTCGGGAAAGCTAATAAAGTTGCTGACGCATTGAGCCGCTAGCCCTCGACAGTCGGGTGCTGGATGGAGCAGATTTTAAGGGAATTGTTTCAAACTTTGTTAGACTTGGAGATTACTCTTATTGCTCGTAGAGATCCATAAGAGTAATAGGCCCAGCTGTACTGAATGGAGATACAGTGCGATATTCGAGATCGAATATGAGAGGTCCAAAAGGTCGATCCGGAAGTAGTCTCGATCATCAAGTCCCTACAAGATGGAGCACAAGAAGAGTTCAACGCGTACTATGGAATCTTGCATAAGACCATTTACTGTCCCGATCATCAAGTCCCTACAAGATGGAGCACAAGAAGAGTTCAACGCGTACTATGGAATCTTGCACCAATCAAGGTATTTTATTCACCCTGGTGTGGTTAAGATGTATATTTATCTGCATAAGACCATTTACTGTCCCGGGATGAAAAGAGACGTCGCCAAATTTGTGGCCCAGTGCTAGACATGTTAAAAGGTTAAAACTGAATGACGCAACCCAGGAGGTCTATTGTAGCCCCTGCCAATACTCGAGTGGAAATTTGAGGGTATTTCCATGGATTTGGTCTACAACTTACCTCAATCCCGTGTTGTAAACGACTCTATATGGGTTGTCGTGGATCGGCATACCAAGGTAGCGTGGTTCATCCTGAATCGACAGGGTGATGGAGTTGACATTCTTTCCAGATTATTCATAGAATATCTGGTTCGGTTCCACAAAGTGTCGAGGTCCATTGTATCAGACTGAGATGGATACTTCACATCCAAGGAGTGGAGGTGGGTGCATGCATACTTGGGGACCATGTTGGCCTTTAGAACCGCCTTCCACCCACAAATAGATGGACAGACAGAAAGGAAAAATAGGATAATTGAGGATCTACGCCAACTTTGCATAGTAGAGCACAACGAGCCATAGGAACAACTGCTGCCTTTAGTTGAGTTTTCTTATAATAATAGCTATCAGGCTAGCATTAAGATGACACCATAAGAGGCATTGTATTTAAGGCATTGCTTAACTCCGTTGACTTGGGCTCAAGATGAGGACCCGGAAGCCTTAGGAGTGGCCTATATTGATGATACTACGGCAGCGTTACTACTAATCCAGGAGCGAATGCGGGAAGCACAGAGTCGACAAGATAAATATTATGATGCCCGGCACCGATTGATGAATTTTAGCATGGGAGAAATGGTATTTTTGAAAATTAATCCCAAGCATGGTGTCTCCCGGTTGAGGAAGCAAAAGAAACAAGATCCCCTCTATTTGGGCCCCTATCAGGTGATAGAGCATGTTGGCCCTGTTGCCAATTGATTAGCCCTGCCCCAGACTTGGGAAATCTCTATGGGGTATTCAATGTCTCATCCTTGAGGTGAGTCCTCCGGCGACCAGAATAACATCTCCCTATATCGTTAGTACTGATACAGTCAGATAGATCCATCCATCTTGAACAGTTAAAATAGTAGATTATAAAGTGAAGAATCTACGCAACATGACCATTCCGATGGTCATGATATTGTGGTCGAATTACTGACGAAACGAGCATACATGGGAACCTGAAGCACTTATCCGAGAAAAACACTCAGAGCTCTTTCCCCAAGTATGTTTCTTTTTCCCCATACTTTAAGTAAATTTTTGGGGATGAAAATCATTTTATTTTTATTAGATTGTAACATCCTGACTTTTATAGGGCACCGAAACCCTGATAGGCCCAATAAAAGTGACCCGAACCTCTACCTGTGATCCATACCAAGGTAGAAGGTAACCCTAGATAAGAATATAGAGCTATAAAACTTCAATTTGAGTTCTGTTAGTTCCTATGGCCTCATATAATCAATACAAGTGCGTTAAAACTCGTTCTGTTGAATTCCGAGGTCATATGGTTGATATGGCCATTCCTCGTAGAATGTCGCGAAAACGAGATTTTTTGAATATCGAGCTAGAGAACTCCGATCCGAGTTCTGCCAATTCCTATGCCCTCGTATAATCAATACAAATGCATTAGAAATCTTTGCCTCACAATTCAAAGTTTAGTGACAAATATGAGCATTTTGATCGTTTTAGGGTGCTGCGACGCGTAGATTTTGAATATTTAGCAAACGAACTCCAATTTGACTCTAGTTAGTGGCATTGGATTCGTATGGTCAATGCAAAGTAAATGGAGTTCGACCCAGTCAATTTTGAGGATGAGTGGTCAAACCTAGCATTATAATGCACCGAAGAGTGTGCGCACACAAATTTTGACATGACACCCCAACTTTGACTTGGACCTATTTTAACTTTGAACAGCATGGGGCACCCACCCCATGGTGGACTTGATCAAACCTCCTAAAAAACACTATTTTGAATGGCTAAAACATCTCTACCACTCCCCAACTTGAAGCTAACTCACTATGCTTTACATAGGCCCTAAAACCAGCCATATGTGGGCCCTAAATATTTAGCCAAGAATCTTGGATAATGGGCCTTAGGGCAAGCCCAAGAGGGAGCTCACTCTCTTTCCCTTTTCTCTTCCCTTCCAAACCAAACTCCAAGCCTCCTATGGGGGGCATTTAGCCACAACTCCTCCACAAAATAAGACCAGCAATAATTCTAACCCTTATTGGGTTAAGATAATCCCTAAAGCAAAGAATGTAACCAATGCAAAGCTTGAACCTCCCCAACCTTTCCCCAAGCCAAGCTCCAACCAATGAGAGGCTGCCACTCTAATTGTAACTTACCAATGGAAGGTAGGCATATGCAAAATACTGCTGGGAGAAAACCATAGAAGGTTTGGATAACCTCACCCCTCAGTTTGCTTAACCGAGAGGGAGAAGGGAAGGAGGGGCCTAGCCCCTCCTATAAATAAGACTCTTTGGAACCAGAGCATTGCACTCCTATCCCCAAGCTCAAATGAACACAACTATCATTGTTGGAGCTCTGCTTCACCAGAAAAAGCTCAGCCGAGCTCCACCGCCACCGACACCACCTCTCATGGCAACTTCACCAAAAGCCCTCGAAGGCTAGAAACAAGGTGGAAACCTTCCCCTCCCCTTACTCCCTATTTTTTGGACACTTTGAATGCGAGCTCTGGTGGACGTAGCACCACCTCCGTCAAGCCATCTTCTCCGATCAATAAAAAATAGCTCTGGTGATGGCCGGCGGTGCTAGCCGCTGTACCATCGCTAGAGGGAGCGCCCGCAATCAGAGAGTTGGTCGGGGGAAAAGCCATGGTCGGTCGGCGGCCGGCTGGTGGTAGGGAAGACCCGCATGGGCATGTTCTGGTACAAGCAGTGGGGGGGACGTATAAAATTTATTATTTTTTAAATTTTATGAATATTTTAATAATATAACTAAAATAAGTATTTTATTTTCTGGAGGGTACAATGGGTATTTGGTGAAAAAGTTTTGAACATAACAATTTCTCCCCTTAACGAGGGCAACATTTAAAAAATTTTTGGGATTGATTTGGTATTTTTAAAAGTCTAAATAAGAATTATTTGGCCAATTTAGAATCCCAAAAGTACTCAGGAAATTTTGAAAAAATTACTAGGCTCTTTTTAGGCTCTCTTAAAGGTTGTATTAAAATTTAGGAACCTTGGGGTAAAATTTTAAGATTTTCCAATTTCTTGGAGCTTAGGGTTGCGCTCAGAAATTTATACTCTTTAATTCTTTGAAAATGAAAATTGAAGCGTGCGACCACTTTATAAATTGAATATTAAATTCAATTGATTAATCAACGAGAGTTATCGAGGCAAGATATTCAGCTCTGAGTGTTTTAAGCTTTTTGCAAAACCATCGAGTGCCTCATTTTTAAAATAACTCTCGGGAATTTTTGGTGGACTCGGAAGATGAAAGTTCGAGCTTCGAGTAAAATAATTCACAACCTCATTTCGGACGAAGAATTTCCCTCATGTGTTGGAAACAATTTTCGAGGTTGGAATTTGTGGAAGAATGTGCTTTCTAACGAGTTTCTCGAATTCAATCTGATGTGATAAAATGAGTTACTATTTATTCTCGGATGAATAATACATGTGTAACTCATAATAAGCCGCCTGATCCGATTAAGCCGTGATTGAAAGACGTAACTGAATTATTATCAGATCTTAATAATGATTGAAACTCAAAGAATCCTCCTAAAAACTGAGATAAAACTGAACTTGTGTCCTGAGAATGGAGATAGAATTGAAATTGCCTTCTGAGAATGGAGAAAGAACTTAATTTGCCTCCTGAGAATGGAGATGGAACTGAAGTCTCTTGAATGGAGTGTTTGGACTACTAACCATTTTCTTTATGATTTATTCTACTCTCGTACTGGTCCAGTTCCTTAATTTATTTCAGTTCAGTATTTTATTTTCAGTACTCAAGTCTCGTACTGGTCCTGCTTATCTACTTTCAGTTCAATTCATTTCTTTTTAGTACTATTTTAGTCTCATACTAGTCCAATTTCTTTCGGTACTTACTTTCAGTTCCATACTACTCCAGTTTCCAACTTGTCCATTTTATTATAGAATTTCAATTCTGCAGCTTATACTATCAGTATCCTTTATTACTGCACTTTTGTTTCTGTAATTTACTATTTTAAGCACAGGTCCTGCTCTAATGAGCAATTATCTGATAGGTTGAGCCTTAGTTGGGGATAACTGTAACGCCCTCGATTTTTATGCGATTATTTAATTGTCATTTGGCGTTACGTCGACGCATTTTCTTGGCTTTTGTCATCTGTGGAGTGTGGTCTTAACTCCTTAGAACTGAGTGACCTATTTTGTAGCCAATTGGCAAGATCTCCCTAGCAAGCCGAGTCATTTTGGGTGACCCGGTGTGGCCTCTCGGGGGATGCATGTGTTTTGGCTTCAGGTGGGTATAACTATAGTTCTGTTCGTCAAAATTTAATTTTGATTTCGTTGTTGCGTTCGTAGCATGGGTATTTAGCTACGGTGCGAGTTTAGTCGAATTCCGAGGTAGTTCGGTTTTCGCGTCATTTTGGGTGTGCTAATAATAAATGTAAATAAGTAATATTTTAAGCTATTTAAATGATTTCTGCGGTCAAAAGCTTTGAAAATGAACCGGCGGCTTAGAAGGCGGTTAAGGATGATTAGGCTTGATTAGATTTAATTAAAAGCCTTAAGCCAAATTAGTGGATCCATTCTTCTTCTTCCCGAAAACATCGCCTGCTCCTGTTCGCGAAAAACAGAGGAAAACTGCCGGACCTGCTACCCCTTCGGACGGCGATTCTGGGTGCATTTGTGGACGGATTTCGATTTCGAAAGCGGATTTGGATTTCTATCGCTCAGATCTTCGTTTCTACGGTAAGAGATTTGATTTTCGTAGGGTTTTTAGGAGATTTGGATTTTCGGTTTTTGCTCCTTCCGCCATTTAAACTCGGGATGTGCTGGCTAGGTTTTGCTGCTGCTGGTGCCGAGGGAGAGGAAGGGCTCGAGTGAAGCTTCGCTGAAAAACCGAGGCAAGTGGTTCTTGCACTTGCTGTTTTTATCTTTCCCCTTTTAACTACCCGGTTAGCCCTAGGATAGAAGCCAAGTTTTTCTCTTTTTGCTTTGCTAAAACTCTGTGCTTCAGTTTCCCTTTATGAACCTCCCCTCCTTGTGCTGTTTTTGCTCAACCCGCTGGTTTTTTCCACCATCAAGACTCCAGATTTTTATTTTTGGTTTGGTGCTATTGCGGGTGGAGCCGAGAGAGAGAGGGAGATTTCTGTGGTAGTGCTCTGGTTAGAACCAGTCTTGGTAGGCTCTCGGGATTTGGCGTTGAGTGTGGTGCACACACTCAAAGCCAAAAGCCGCCCAGGTTTGGCATTGAGTTTGGTGCACACACTCAAAGCCATAGTTTGGTCTGTTTCTTTTTTGGCTAAGTACTAGGGCGTTGAGTGAGGTGGACTCACTTAACGCCGCAGCCCCTGCTAGCGGCTAAGTACTTTGGCGTTGACTGAGTCGACCTCACTCAACGCCATGTCCGTTTTGAGGAGCTTCTCTTCAAGATCCCTAATGATCTTTCTTTCCTAGCTTATGGTGCTTATTTGGATTAGTCATTGACTTTAGCTGACTAATTTCACTGCTCTTTTGAGCTAGCAGTGAAGCTGACTCAGATTGCATTAATTTAGTTGGTTGTAAAGAGACAATCTCTTCAGCCTTTCTTTTGACTAGCTTTTTTCTCTTCTTTAGAGCCTCTAGGATAGCACCATATTGGTCAATCCATTGATTGACATACTCATCACATTCTGATCCATGCTCCTCATTGGATTAGGTGGATGCCTTAGAATCTATGCCGTCTCATAAACAAAAGGAGAGTTTGGAAGAGTGTGTACTCCATCAGGATTAGATTTTTCCTAAGTTTCTTCAGTCATGTCCATGAGGCTGATATCTTCCTCATCTTCAAGTTCGCTGTCAACTGAGGACAGTGGTGCCCTTATGCCCATTATGGTAGATCAATCCCCTCTTCTATAGAGATAAGTCCAATATAGGCCTCTTCTTCTTCTTCTGATTCTGAAGACTAAGAATCCCTATCTGACAATAAAGACTTCTTCTTAGCCAAAAAGCTCTTTTCTACCTTCTTGTCCTTATGATGCTTTTTATCATTTGATTTTCTGATTTCTTTCCTCTTGACAGGACAATGACATGCCCTGACCTATTACAACAGTAGCAAAACATATTAGTCTTAAAGAATTTATTCTATTTAGAATCATACCTGTCCACATAAGGGTCTTTTCTGGAATTCTCCAGGTTAGCTTGTGGCTTTCTAGAGCTACAGCTGGGTAAGCCCTTGTTCTTCCACTACCTCCTCCTGCTCAGCATCTTCTTGATTTGCTTGGAGAACAAGGTAAGTTCTCCATCTGATAGCTCATCCCCTGAAGTGCTGGAACCTGAGCTTTCTGACTCAACATCCCTTTTTGAAGGAGAAGGAAACTTATCCCTGCTTTTTCTTAAGGCTTCAGCTTTGAAGGCCACTATCTTCTCTATTTTGAGGGACTTGACAACTTCTTCCTCCGCTTTCCTGAAATTCAGCTGAAGCTCATGTGACATCAGCTTGCCAAACAAATTCCGGGGAAATGTGTTGGCCAAGTTGCCCAATTCCCTGATAGCACAGATCTTGATATCCCATTCTTCATTAAGAGATCTCAAGAACTTGTCATTCAGCTTATAATTGGTGAACTGTTTGCCATAGGTGATCACATTGATCATAATCTTGAAGAATTTCTCATAGCAGTCAACTATAGAATCCTTCTTGCCTTGCATAAAGGATTCATACTGTTGATTGAGAAATTTATTATCTTCTCTCATTTCCACTATTCCTTCCAAGTAGACTAGTGTGTCGCACATTTCCTTGGCTATTTTGCTGTGGACAGAATATGAAATGTTAAATCATATATGGCACTGACAATTATATTATGTGCCATTTTATCCATGGTGGAAAGAACCACCTAATCCTTAGTCATTTTTGAATATCTCTTAGGTGTCTAGATGTTGGCATCAATAGTAGAGACCTTCGTGGGAATGAATGGTCCCTCTTGTACTATAATGTAAATTCTAGGGTCTGAGGCTTACAAAAATAGCCTCACCCTTTCTTTCCAGATTCCAATATTTTCCTTCTTACAGATAAGAAGTTTCATAAAACCTAACTTCTTATGGTTCTCACCAGAATCCATGAAGATATGCTTTTATTACCCTTGGAGGTCTAGTTTAGACTGGTAAGTCCTTTTTAAACAACCTTCCTCTGATATCACTTGAAGTATTTTCTAAGGGTAGTTAAATACCTAGAGGGGTGGGTGGGGGTGAATAGGTTTGTTTTAAATCTTTTGTATGTTTTCTGATCAGAGCTAGATATGTGTTGAAGTTAGATGTTAGCTTCCAAGATCAAACCTAACACATAAGATTTATAGTTTTTCCCCTATCTAGGGTACATCCACTTTCCCCCTTCACATATCTAGAAGTGTGCTAGATTCGACTAACTCCTCCTTTATACTCAGTTCATAGATCTTACACCTCAGATGTAATGCCCCAGATTTTACCAGGTATAATTCCCTGATAGCTACCACTTGACAGTAGTACTAGCGTCGGCAGTAGCAAAGCTAATTTTATTAGCATGACTCTCAATGAGCTACAACCCGTCGGTAGGCATACCGCGTGGAGTTAGCCATACCGCATGATGGTAGAGACCTTTTGTTATAAGAGTCATAATGAAATGATACTTCACCTACCGCTTGACGGTAGTGTGGTACCGCGCGGTGGTAGTGCGATAGTTACAGCGTGGCCACATTTCGGCATGTGATTGGAGAATTTGAATGGGGTTCTCTTAGGAGAAGCCACAGATTGGGGTTATTATGCAGCGGTATCTTGTTACCGCCTGATGATAGCGTTCTGTAAAGAGAATTGTTTTGAATCACGACCGTTCGTCACGATCCGACGGTGGGCTGTGGTTTCTGCTGGTTTAAGTCCGTGGTATATGAGTTATTTCTCATTCTAAACCTAGTCTTTTTCTTTCTAAGAGTTAGAGAGAAGGGAGACCAAGGAAGAGGAAGAATAAGGAGAATCTTGCCTCTATCGGAGCTTTGGAGCCCCAAATCGCGAGCCGAGTCCAGAACTACGAAGAACGGACTGGTGTGATTCTTTCCATTCATTTGGATTTTGATCTATGGCTCCAAAAAAACATCAAGGGTAACGATCTTCCTGTTTGGACATATGAAGTCCTTTGTTTTGGCATGTGAGGGTAGATATTATAAGAGTACGTGGAAATAATTCTCCTGATGGGTTGACCAGTTGTATCCCCGTTACCTTTGCATTTAGAATCCGAAATCAAAGTACAAAATAGGCATGCTCCGTGAATCCTATCTGGATAGGTTGGTCTATATTGGTGATGGTTATCTTGTTGATTTTCATGCCGAAGAAGTCTCCATGGTTAAACGAGTACTTTCAGAGTCGTAGGGTATACAGGTCGCTGCAAAGAGAGTATTGGAGATTGCCTCCAAGAAAATACCCAAGTTATAGGGAAGAATGTGTATTCTGTCCCCTACCGCGCGGTGGTTGTGCTACCGCCGGCGGTAATTCTCAGTGAGTTTTGTGAGGCCTGTCTCGTGGAGACTTGGGGGCTGTATGTTTAGCTGAGAGCTTTAGTGCTCCTCTATTGTGGCCATGTGAGCCATCTTTGGAACATAACATGGTTATGTATTGTTGTGAATGGGAAAGGGGAGGTTGTCCCCCGTCGAGGTTTATTGCGCCCGACGGTTTGAGCAATAGGAAAGAGCTGAATTATACCAAGCCCTATGTCGTTTGACTTGGTGTGTGTCATTGAGGTGAATCTTGGAGATCGTCTTTGACTTTGTCATATCCATAGGAGGGAGTCTTAGGCTTCCGGTTGGAAAGACTATTAATGCTCAAAAGAATGTTAGCCATCACTGAGTACAGTGGTGGGACCCTGGTTATGTCTGATACACCGATAATATTCCCTAAGTGTACGGGATCTGTGGTCAGCTGTGTCAACGTCTATGGTGAATGGTGCTTAAAATGCACATTTTATTGTCATTATATGTACATGATGTTTACCTGTAGGGAAGGAGCACTGCCGCCCAGAGTGAGGGGAGAGGTTATTATAATTTTGTCATCTAATGCTGACCGTTGCCTTGTTTTCCATATCTTTGTGGATTGTATCTATGTAGGTGTTGGGGAGCCAAGCAAAAAGTAGTGGGCTGAAGCCCTTTATGTTAATTTGGCCCTCGAAGGTTAAGCGAAGTTTCTTGTCTACTTTCATGTGTTGTCGGCATGCGTGCCGATGTATGCAAAACACTTTAATTTTTTTGGAAAAATTTGTAAGGCCTTAAGGCCAGACTATTTGTGTATTTTGGTAATCATTCCTTCTTTTTCTTAGTGGACATTCCTGTTGTTGGGTTCTTATTACTTTTAATACTTACGCTAGAATGCACTTTGAGTTAGGATGCATGTTTGGTTTGGTTTCAATACGTAACTCCGCTAACTATCTGTGGAATATTGCGTGGCGCCCCAACCGAACCTTCTATTATATTCTACATGACGGATGAGGGTGTTACATCAGATCCTTCATGATCTTACTACTTAGAGTGAAGACCACTCGCACAGCTCAGACTATTTCTAGTCCTACCTTAAATCCACTCCAGGATCCTATAGCTCAGAGTTAACAAACTCTTTCCACTCAGAGATCCTGCTGATCTCCTACCTCAGATCTGCTCAAGATTGTACCTCAGATCAACACCAGATTCTACAGCTCAGAGTAAACCCACTCCTACAACTCAAGCTTTATAATTTAGGCTTATAACTCAGATCTCCAGAGAGATCTTACTGATTTGAATAAGAGTTTTGATGAAATGACTCCAGAGAAAATATCCCTAAGTACTCTTCCTTGAATGTATTACAAATAGTTCTTCTTCTTCACAATAATAAGAAAATAAATCTTCAGTGTTGAATCAGCTTGTGCTGTGTAAAACTTATGCTGAGCTCTGCTTATTCTTCAAGCTTGAGAAAATGTATTGTTCTGTGTTGCAGGCTTGAAGATGAAAAGAAAATGGCTTGAGCTCTGCTAACTGACTTTTGCAAAACTAAAGGTTTTGAGAGATGACAAAAGTTCTTTCTAAACATTTTTTTTAAAATTTATTGTAAAGGATGATCTCCTTCCGTATATAAACCCTCTTCATTGCAACAACTCTATCTCCCTTTCTGGAAAGCGGTATGGTCGAATTTAATGACAGATTCATTTCAGGATATCACTGCCAGAACAGTATGGCGAGCTTTGTCCTTTAGCGCGAGATTTGCATCGATTGGAATTTAAGGATGATGTCAGCAGTCATGTCTCAATGCTGGTGGACTTAGAAAATTTCTTCCAGATTGTCTGCATAGTCCTTGAGTGCTGCCTTGTGACTCAATGAATTGAAGCGTTGAGTGTTGTATTATATATCAATGCATTTGTACTTTAATGGTAATATTCAGAAGCATTGAGTGATAGGCCTTCACTCAATACTAAAACACTTAGCTGAATTCAGACAATCTTCATAGGAGTTGAGTGAGCCTTCTTCGCTCAATGCTTTTGTACTTTGACAACTTATCTAAGAAGGCGTTGAGTGAGCATACATCACTCAATACATTTGTACTTAGTAGTATTTTCCTGATAGACAACATTGAGTGAATATCCTTCACTCAATGCATTTGAACTTTGTAGCAATATTGATGAAGGCATTGAGTGAACGTTCATCAGTAAATGCTTTTGGGCTTACAAAGATTTTCAAATGAATCTGCATTGAGTGAACGTCCATCGCTCAACACTTATGGACATAGACAAATTTTCTTGCATCTTTACTATAGCTTTGAGTGACAGGTTATCAGTCGACGCATTTTGGCATCGAGCATTGAGTGATGTGCACTCACTTAATGCTTTTGTACTTAGGAAATTTTTAGCCTCTCCTAAGTCATTTGACTTCTGTGCAGTCAAACTTCAAACACATGTTTCCTATCTAATCACTAAATAATAGACATCCAGAATATATGAACTTAGGCAAATAACAAATGCATGTTTTTGTATATTATTGACTTGTGTTCCTTCTTCAAATTGGGGACATTATTATCAATGGACCCAATAGGTATATTTGAATCAATTTTGATAGGACCACCAATGGCATACAGGAAGGATGCAGAGGGAAATATAACTGCTTAACCTATACCAAGAAGTGAATGGATAGATATGAAAAAGAGAATAAAAGATTGAGATGCAAAAGCTATGAACATACTAGTCTCAACTATGTCTAATGATGTGTTTCAAAAAGTTGCAGATTGTCAGTCAGCAAAAGAAATATGGGAATAGCTTTCAAGAAGTATTGATGGAAGTGCAAATGAGAGAAAAGTTAAAAGATCACTCTAAATCTCTCAATATGAAAATTTCTAAAAGAAAGCTGATGAGTCAGTAGCTGAAATGTATGATAGGTTTAGTATGATCATAAATAAGATGAAAGGGTTAGATAAAGATATATCTCTTACTGGGATAAATGATAAGTTACTCATATGTTTCCCAAGTACATGGGATTCGAGGATATGGGCAATTAGAGATGCAAGGTGTTATAGAGAAATTATAACAGATGCATTACTAGGAAAACTGAAGTCATATGAACAACTTCTAAGTAGTAGAGTTGCACGACCCCTCCCCCTTACTAGGCAGTTACTCGGGTCTTATGCCCAGAACCACCATCTTATAGTGATACTAACATATGGGTTAGTCACCACCGCATGACGTCGATCCTGCCGGCTAATACGATCATTTTAATCTTTAGGCCAATGCGAGAAAAGAAGTAATAGTACAACATACATGTCCAAAGAATCACAGAATCATCATCATATAATGAAATATATAATCCACAAAGAGTACGAAAAAGAGATAAGGGCTTATGCCTGGTACATTTTAAAATAAAATAAAACTCTCCCTCACAACAACTCCAAGCGGAAGCTAAAACTAAACACTCATCATCACCTGATGCTGAAGTCCTGTTGGTCGTGCCACCTCGTCCTGCTGGTCGTGTTGGTGCCCCAACTCCTCGAGCTCCTATAGTCACAAACAACTGATAGTCATAAAGACTAAGCCATTTTGCCCTTGCATCTCCCCAAGACTCCTAGGCACCGTGTAGGAGGATGAAAGTGGAGGACAACAAAGGCAGTATCATAATAGAAGGTGACAAGGGAACTATTTTATCATGTATAAAATCTATATTATTCTTATCATTATGCTAGTAGTTATGTATGAAAATTAAAAGTTAAAGATCAGTAAATAGTAGAACTAGTAACAAAAGACATAGTAGAGTAAGTAAGTACAACAAAGTAAAGTAAACAACTACTACTATGCTACCATTACAAGAGTACATTAACTTATATGAATACCCATACTAACTTATAAGTTACGATTTCAGGAATTGCAACTTATCATATAAAATAGCTCATACTAATTTATATAATAAGGATATGCAGTATGAATGGCCTATAGTATGTATGTATGTTATGATATGTTATGCATGTTATGATTCATACAAGTGCAACTCACTCACACGATTATGATCACAGACCTTTAGTTCCCCCATTATTGGAGATAGCTAAACTCTCTGGTATCACCATTGTAGCTACGACAATAGTGGAGTGGGCACCTCCACTCCTAGGCGAGTATACACACTACCGGCCTAGACCTTTTGTATGCGTTTGTATACATCTTAGGTGCACTCTAGAGACTATGTATACTAATTGCTGGATATCCCACTAGTCTTTATGGCTGAGTGTGCATTTTCGGGGATTGTCCTCCAAACTGCAGTATAATATAACCTACTGGCCCCTCAAACCCTCACTCCTCGCCAGAGTTAACGTACTTCCATTGGTGTGATGACTGGTATAGTACCGATGACCCGCCACTAATTTGTTTCTATGTACATGCAAGTTGTCTCAACTCGAGCCTCCAACTCGCGAGACTAACCTGTCCTGATATAAAACTCTCGGGCCTCCAGCTTGCATGACAAGCCCGTCCTAATATAAAACTCCTGAGCCTCTAGCTCGCAGGACCAACCCATCCTGTATCACTCCAACCCTACACAGGTGAGGTTGCTACATTGTTCCTTCAACCTATTATATTGTTTTTTTTATAATTTTTAGTTATACATAGTGACTTAGGGTTAATCATGGACTTCCCGAGGTCTACTCTATGAAGGGCTCACAAAGGTACTAAGGAATACGATGGGCTAAAGACCAAATTCCCCTTTCCAGGATAATTACTTTTATTAGTGTCTAACTATTATTAATACCTCACTCTCGTTGTTACTCTTGAGTAAACCTAATGTCATACGGTACTTGTAGGTGAGTGACGATTGTTCATTGGACTCCGATCTAGCTACTCTTTAAAGCTACCATGCACACTAGCACTTGATATTATGTATTTACATAACCTAGGGTCCTAACCAGGGTCCAATGCCTCCCAAACATGTCTTCAAATCGATTAGAGTCCACTATCCGGAATGCCATACCCAAACCATCCTTATGCATCCGTTACATAGACGGTACAAACTTGTAAACCCTTGAGTGAGGTTCAAACCTACTTGTAATTCCTCATGAACCAAAAACACTTCTAATGATGCACCATGACCTTATTCATGACTTTAAGTGGCTGGGTAACATTCTTAATGTTGTTTGGAAGATCTAAACACTATATCTCAATTTTACTAAATGCAACCCAAGGGTCTATCCATGGTCCATATGAGGTGACTTCCAATTCCCTTGGCCAAAGAGCTCCAATTTTTTATCATAGGTTCATCAAGTGGTAAACAGTGAAAAATTAGAAAATCACAATTTTCCTAATTATTTTGGCCATAATTAAAATTATTTAATATTGTCACCTAAGTCACATTGAACATGAACCACCAAAACCAGAGGTCCTCTAGGTCTAAATGATTTATCTGGTATTCATCTTGATATAAAGGGTAAGTGTACTGAATTTCATAATTTTCCAGATTGTTTTTACCCATATTTTCTATTTATGAATAATAATACAATATTACCTCTTCCCAAACGAAGTGCCAAAACTAAATGTGTGTTTTGTTGTATGATATGTATATACTCCTTACCTCTACAGGATTACTTTTAGGAGAAGGACTCCCCGTAGAAAATCTCTTCGACATTGGAGCGACACACTCCTTTGTCTCTCAAGATTTTATCACACTCATGGAGAAAGTTGTCCGCTCGTCCGGATTGTCAATACGGATTTGTCTACCGGATGGATCCGATATGATGTCTATGGAGAAATGCTTATTTTAGGATATGCTAAGGGATGTTGAATTTAAGATTTACGCGACAATCCTGGCAATAACTAGATTCGACCTCATACTAGAAATGGATTGGCTAGTCGAGCATAAGGGCCAAATAATCTATTAGACCCGAGAGGTCAATCTTCAAAACCTAGGCGGACAGGTCATTACGGTGGAAGGTATACCCTCCGTCTATCACATCATTTTGACCTCTGCTCAAACAATAAGGTCAGTCCACGAAATATTTCTTATCTACTTCGAAATGTAGAATAAAGTTAAAGTGCTTGCCAAAGTTCCGGTGGTGCGAGGTTTTCCGGATGTTTTCCCCGAGTCCTTCCTAGGTTTGCCCCCACAACGAGAGGTCGAATTTCAGATCGAGCTTATGTCCGGAGCTTGACCAGTATTCCGAGCATCCTATCGGATGGCCCCTACGAAATTGGATGAGTTGAAGATTCAACTATAGGAACTAATAGATGCTAGAATTGTCCACCCAAGTTCCTCTCCATGGGGAGCCCATGTACTGTACATAAAGAAGAAGGATGGGGCACTGCGCTTGTATATAGATTACAGGGAACTAAACAAGCTTACTATACAGAATACGTATCCACTTCCAAGGATTGACGAGTTGTTCGATCAATTGCAAGGTGCATCCGTATTCTCCAAGATGGACCTAAGATCAGACTACTACCAGCTTCAGATTCGGGAGGAGGATACCCCCCAAAACTTCCTTTAGCTCCCGCTATGGTCTATACGAGTTAATGGTAATGCCTTTTAGACTCACTAACGCCCCTCTGCCTTTATGGCTCTGATGAATAAGGTATTCGAACTCTTCCTAGATCACTTCGTGATTGTCTTTATCGACGACATTTTGATCTACTCGAAGACCAGGGCAGACCATTCAAGACACCTGCAGATCGTGTTAATTAAAATTCGAGAACACTCTCTCTTCGCCAAGTTTAGCAAGTGTGAATTCTGGTTAGAGGAAGTCAGATTTTTGGGCAATACTATCAACAAAATAGAGTAGTAGTAGATTAGACCAAGATCCAGGCGGTTCAGAATTGGCCGCCACTCAAGACGACAACAGACCTTCAGAGCTTCCTCGATCTTACCGATTACTACAGGAAGTTTGTGGAATTTTTTTTCACAAGATTGCATTACCCCTCACTGAAAGATAATCCTATGGGTATATAATCACCCAGAGGGTGGGGGGAATAAATGTCTTTTAAAATTTTTTGTCACTTAGATTAACTATTCCACATATATTATGTTCAACCGTGAATATACTTGAGAAATAAGCTTCACAATAACTCTTAGCACAATTAAACCACAGAACACAGGACATGCAATTCACAGTATATAGAGAATTTATAGTGGTTTCCCTATCTTGGGTACATCCACTTTCCCCCTTCTTCCTTATTAGCAATGCGCTAGATAAGGTTATATCTCCTCCTCTTCAACTCAGATCACAAGATCTTATAGGCTTAGTTTTAGTTAAGAAACCTACACTCAGACCAACTGGTCCTACCTCAGAGATTCACCCAATCTACTACCTCAGGTTTCTCAAGAACCCTTCCTCAGTCTTTATAATACAAGCTTACACCTCAGTGATCCCACTCAAATCACCTACCTTAGGTCCTTCAAGAACCCTAACTCAGCCTTTATAAATTAGGCTTATAACTCAGAGATTAACTCTCCTACCCACTCAGATCTCACAGAGATCTTATAAAAATTAAGAGGCAAATATAATTAGAAAACAAATCTGTAATCTAACTTATCTGAATGAATTCAGATTCTTCAATTCAGCTGCACTTAATTAAATCTTGATGAATAATCTGGCTGAAGAGATACTTCTCTGGATCTGCAATATTCTTGATGATCAGCTTGATTTACTTGAAGAATTTGTAGAATAGATCCACTTGAATCTTCTGATCACTTTATGAAAGGATCTGAAGATCTCTTGAAGACTATTGTCTTCCTTCTTCTCCTTGGAGTTGTCGTCCTCCCTGACTTGGAACAAAATAGAATGAGAGAATTTTTCTTATTTTCAGATCGCTGCTTTCTGTGAAGACAACCCCTCTATTTATAGACTTTGTGGATTGCTGGTTTCTGATTGATGACATCAGCATGTGACATCATACTTCAAATTCTTCTTTAAAAGGTTTCTGTTGAGATATCACGTTATTGTAACTGATGTGACATTTTTGACTTGTCTTGATACTTCTGTGTTAACTCTGCAAATCATCAGAAACATAAGTGTCGAGATGTCCAAAGTATCTCGACACTATATTAATTAAGTGTTCTTAGAAGGTGTCGAGACATCTTAGCAGTCTCGACACAATTTTACTTAGAAGAATTTTTAGGCTGAACTTTGAAGTGTCGAGACTGTTGACTCATCTCAACACAACTATTATCAGTATCGACATCTTTAAATCTGCACTGTATCGAGACTGTTGAATTGTCTCGACACAACTGTCTACCGGGTGTCGACACTTCAATACTTGCTTTAATTTTCACTATGTCGAGACAGTTGAATTGTCTCGACACTCCAGTCTGCCGATGTCGACACTTGTATACTTGCTTTAATTCTTCAATGTATCGAGATAGTTGAATTGTCTCGACACTCCAGTCTTCTGGTGTTGACACTTGTTTAAGACTATACTTTAGTCTTCTTTGTGTCGAGACAGTTGTATTGCCTTGACACTATTGTCTTAAGTTTTAATGTGTCGAGATATTTGACTTGTCTTGACACTGCTGACTTGGATCTTCGATGTGTTGAGTTAGCTGACTTGTCTCGACACAACCGACTTAGTCTTCAAAGTTTCGAGTTAACAGACTTGTATCAACACTGCTTCTGCAGAGGTGTCGACACAGTTGAAGTGTGTCGACATTTTTGTACTTAGCTATTTTTTCAGCACTGCAAGTTGCTAGATGCTAACTATGCTGACTTCACCCCACGCTTTTGCACTTAGACAATTTTCTTCACTTTCTAGTCAGCTTCTTTGTGTCCACCTGTTAATATAACTTGGACCACCTGTCCAATCAATATGACATAGACAATCTGCATGCATGAACTAAAATATACATCAAATACAAACTTGTGTATATCATTGAGTTGAAAGGGCTGCTTCAAATCAAGTACATTGTTTCCAATGTACCCAACATTCGCAGCTCTTACGAGAAAATATGTTGCGTTTTGATGTATGCCAGAATGTGAGACTGCGTTCGTTGAATTAAAGAAGCTAATAATGTCCGCCCCAATCCTTACGATCCCCTTAAGAGTCGAAGGGTTCCAGATTTATACGGATGCATCCATGAAGTGATTAGGAGCTTTTCTGATGCAGCATGCCAAGGTAGTAGTATATGTGTCGTGCCAGCTATAGCTGCACGAGTAGAATTACGCAGCTTACGATTTAAAGTTGGGCGATGTCGTCTTCATAATCAAAATTTGGAGACATTACTTGTATGGAGTAAGATATGAGATCATCTCCGACCATAAGAGTCTCAAATACATCTTTACTCAGAAAGAGTTGAACCTCTGACAACGTCGATGGTTGGAATTTCTATGTCACTATGATTTCACTCTCCAGTACCACCTCGGGAAAGCTAATAAAGTTGCTGACGCATTGAGCCGCTAGCCCTCGACAGTCGGGAGCTGGATGGAGCAGATTTTAATGGAATTGTTTCAAACTTTGTTAGACTTGGAGATTACTCTTATTGCTCGTAGAGATCCATAAGAGTAATAGGCCCAACTGTACTGAATGGAGATACAGTGCGACATTCGAGATCGAATATGAGAGGTCCAAAAGGTCGATCCGGAAGTAGTCTCGATCATCAAGTCCCTACAAGATGGAGCACAAGAAGAGTTCAACGCGTACTATGGAATCTTGCAGTTTAGGCAACGCAAATTTATTCCCTCTACCCAGAAGTGCACCAATCAAGGTATTTTATTCACCCTGGTGTGGTTAAGATGTATATTTATCTGCATAAGACCATTTACTGGCCCGGGATGAAAAGAGACGTCGCCAAATTTGTGGCCCAGTGCCTAGACATGTTAAAAGGTTAAAACTGAATGACGCAACCCAGGAGGTCTATTGTAGCCCCTGCCAATACTCGAGTGGAAATTTGAGGGTATTTCCATGGATTTGGTCTACAACTTACCTCAATCCCGTATGCTGTAAACGACTCTATATGGGTTGTCGTAGATCGGCATACCAAGGTAGCGTGGTTCATCCTGAATCGACAGGGTGATGGAGTTGACATTCTTTCCAGATTATTCATAGAATATCTGGTTCGGTTCCACAAAGTGCCGAGGTCCATTGTATCAGACTGAGATGGATACTTCACATCCAAGGAGTGGAGGCAGGTGCATGCATACTTGGGGACCATGTTGGCCTTTAGCACCGCCTTCCACCCACAAATAGATGGACAGACAGAAAGGACAAATAGGATAATTGAGGATCTACGCTAACTTTGCATAGTAGAGCACAACGAGCCATGGGAACAACTGCTGCCTTTAGTCGAGTTTTCTTATAATAATAGCTATCAGGCTAGCATTAAGATGACACCATACGAGGTATTGTATTTAAGGCATTGCTGAACTCCGTTGACTTGGACTCAAGATGAGGACCTGGAAGCCTTAGGAGTGGCATATATTGATGATACTACGGCAGCGTTACGACTAATCCAGGAGCGAATGCAAGAAGCACAGAGTCGACAAGACAAATATTATGATGCCCAACACCGATTGATGAATTTTAGCGTGGGAGAAATGGTATTTTTGAAAATTAATCCCATGCATGGTGTCTCCCGGTTGAGGAAGCAAAAGAAACTAGATCCCCTTTATTTGGGCCCCTATCAGGTGATAGAGCATGTTGGCCCTGTTGCCAATCGATTAGCCCTGCCCCAGACTTGGGAAATCTCTATGAGGTATTCCAATGTCTCATCCTTGAGGTGAGTCCTCCGGCGACCAGAATAACATCTCCCTATTATCGTCAAGTACTGATACAGTCAGATAGATCCATCCAGCTTGAACAGTTAAAATAGTAGATTATAAAGTGAAGAATCTACGCAACATGACCATTCTGATGGTCATGATATTGTGGTCGAATTACTGACGAAATGAGCATACATGGGAACCTGAAGCACTTGTCCGAGAAAAACACTCAGAGCTCTTTCCCCAAGTATGTTTCTTTTTCCCCATACTTTAAGTAAATTTTTGGGGACGAAAATCATTTTATTTTTATTAGATTGTAACATCCTGACTTTTATTGGGTACCGAAACCCTGATATGCCCAATAAAAGTGACCCGAACCTCTACCCGTGATCCATACCAAGGTAGAAGGTAACCCTAGATAAGAATATAGAGCTATAAAACTTCAATTTGAGTTCTGTTAGTTCCTATGGCCTCGTATAATCAATACAAGTGCGTTAAAACTCGTTCTGTTGAATTCCGAGGTCATATGGTTGATATGGCCATTCCTCGTAGAATGTCGCGAAAACGAGATTTTTTTGAATATCGAGCTAGAGAACTCCTGATCCGAGTTCTATCAATTCCTATGCCCTCGTATAATCAATATGAATGCATTAGAAATCTTTGCCTCACAATTCAAAGTTTAGTGACAAATATGAGCATTTTGATCGTTTTAGGGTGCTGCGACGCGTAGATTTTGAATATTTAGCAAACGAACTCCAATTTGGCTCTAGTTAGTGGCATTGGATTCATATGGTCAATGCAAAGTAAATGGAGTTCGCCCCGATCAATTTTGAGGATGAGTGGTCAATATGTGGTCAAACCTAGCATTATAATGCACTGAAGAGTGTGCGCACATAAATTGTGACACGACACCCCAACTTTGACCCGACCCCCGATGACTTGGACCTATTTTAACTTTGAACAGCATGGGGCACCCACCCCATGGTGGACTTGATCAAACCTCCTAAAAACACTATTTTGTATGGTTAAAACATCTCCACCACTCCCCAACTTGAAGCTAACTCGCTATGCTTTACATAGGCCCTAAAACCAGCCATATGTGGGCCCTAAATATTTAGCCAAGAATCTTGGATAATGGGCCTTGGGACAAGCCCAAGAGGGAGCTCACTCTCATTCCCTTTTCTCTTCCCTTCCAAACCAAACTCCAAGCCTCCTATGGGGGGCATTTAGCTCAACAACTCTTCCACAAAATAAGACCAGCAATAATTTTTACCCTTATTGGGTTAAGATAAACCCTAAAGCAAAGAATGTAACCAATGCAAAGCTTGAACCTCCCCAACCTTTCCCCAAGCCAAGCTCCAACCAATGAGAGGCTGCCACTCTAATTGTAACTTACCAATGGAAGGTAGGCATATGCCCAATACTGCTGGGAGAAAACCATAGAAGGTTTGGATAACCTCACCCCTCAGTTTGCTTAACCGAGAGGGAGAAGGGAAGGAGGGGCCTAGCCCCTCCTATAAATAAGACTCTTTGGCACCAGAGCATTCCACTCCTATCCCCAAGCTCAAATGAACACAACTACCCTTGTTGGAGCTCTGCTTCACCAGAAAAAGCTCAGCCGAGCTCCACCGCCACCTATGACACCTACCTCTCGTGGCAACTTCACCGAAAGCCCTCGAAGGATATAAACAAGGTGGGAACCTTTCCCTCCCCTTACTCCCTATTTTTGGATGCTTTGAATGCGAGCTCTGGTGGACGTAGCACCACCTCCGTCAACCCATCTTCTCCGATCAATAAAAAATAGCTTCGGTGATGGCCGGCGGTGCCAGCCGCTATACCATCGCTGGAGGGAGCGCCCGCAATCAGAGAGTTGGTCGGGGGAAAAGCCATGGTCGGTCAGTGGCTGGCTGGCGGTAGGGAAGACCCGCATGGGCAATGTTCTGGTACAGAAAGGGGGGGGGACATAAAAAATTTATTATTTTTTAAATTTTATGAATATTTTAATAATATAACTAAAATAAATATTTTATTTTCTGGAGGGTACAATGAGGATCTGGTGAAAAAGTTTTGAACATAAAAATTTCTCCCCTTAACGAGGGCAACATTTAAAAAAATTTTGGGATTGATTTGGTATTTTTAAAAGTCTAAATAAGAATTATTTGGCCAATTTAGAATCCCAAAAGTACTCAGGAAAATTTTGAAAAAATTACTAGGCTCTTTTTAGGCTCTCTTAAAGGTTGTATTAAAATTTAGGAACCTTGGGGTAAAATTTTAAGATTTTCCAATTTCTTGGAGCTTAGGGTTGCGCTCAGAAATTTATTGCTCTCAAATTCTTTGAAAATGAAAATTGAAGCGTGCGACCACTTTATATATTGAATATTAAATTCAATTGATTAATCAACGAGAGTTATCGAGGCAAGATATTCAGCTCCTAGTGTTTTAAGCTTTTTCCAAAACCATCGAGCGCCTCATTTTTAAAATAACTCTCGGGAATTTTGGGTGGACTCAGAAGATGAAAGTACGAGCTTCGAGTAAAATAATTCACAACCTCATTTCGGGAGAAGAATTTCCCTCATGTGTTGGAAACAATTTTCGAGGTTGGAATTTGTGGAAGAATGTGCTTTCTAACGAGTTTCTCGGAATTCAATCTGATGTGAGAAAATGAGTTACTATTTATTCTCGGATGAATAATACATGTGTAACTCATAATAAGCCGCCTGATCCGATTAAGCCGTGATTGAAAGACATAACTGAATTATTATCAGATCTTAATAATGATTGAAACTCAAAGAATCCTCCTAAAAACTGAGATAAAACTGAACTTGTGTCCTGAGAATAAAGATAGAATTGAAATTGCCTTCTGAGAATAGAGAAAGAACTTAATTTGCCTCCTGAGAATGGAGATGGAACTGAAGTCTCTTGAATGGAGTGTTTGGACTACTAACCATTTTCTTTATGATTTATTCTAGTCTCGTTCTGGTCCAAGTTCCTTAATTTATTTCAGTTCAGTATTTTATTTTCAGTACTCAAGTCTCCGTACTGGTACTGCTTATCTACTTTCAGTTCAGTTCATTTCTTTTTAGTACTATTTTAGTCTCATACTAGTCCAATTTCTTTCGGTACTTACTTTCAGTTCCGTACAACTCCAGTTTCCTACTTGTCCATTTCATTATAGAATTTCAATTCTACAGCTTATACTATCAGTATCCTTTATTACTGCACTTTTGTTTCTGTAATTTACTATTTTAAGCACAGGATCCTGCTCTAATGAGCAATTATCTGATAGGTTGAGCCTTAGTTGGGGATAACTGTAACGCCCCCGATTTTTCTGCGATTATTTAATTGTCATTTGGCGTTACGTCGACGCATTTTCTTGGCTTGTGTCATCTGTGGAGTGTGGTCTTAACTCCTTAGAACTGAGTGGCCTATTTTGTAGCCTATTGGTAAGATCTCCCTAGCAAGCCGAGTCATTTTGGGTGACCCGGTGTGGCCTCTCGGGGGATGCTTGTGTTTTGGCTTCAAGGTGGGTATAATTCAAGTTCTGTTCATCGAAAGTTAATTTTGACTTCGCCGTTACGTTCGTAGCATGGGTATTTAGCTACGGTGCGAGTTTCGTCGAATTCCGAGGTAGTTCGGTTTTCGCGTCATTTTGGGTGTTGCTAATAATAAATGTAAATAAGTAATATTTTAAGCTATTTAAATGATTTCTGCGGTCAAAAGCGTTGAAAATGAACCGGCGGCTTAGGAGGCGGTTAAGGCTGATTAGGCGTGATTAGATTTATTTAAAAGCCTTAAGCCAAATTAGCGGGCCCATTCTTCTTCTTCCCGAAAACATCGCCTGCTCCTGTTCGCGGAAAATAGAGGAAAACCGCCGGACCTGCTACCCCTTCGGACGGCGATTCTGGGTGCATTTATGGACGGATTTCGATTTCAAAAGCGGATTTGGATTTCTCTCGCTCAGATCTTCGTTTCTACAGTAAGAGATTTGAATTTTCGTAGGGTTTTTAGGAGATTTGGATTTTTGGTTTTTGCTCATTCCGCCATTAAAACTCGGGATGTGTTGTCTCGGTGTTGCTGGTTCCGAGGGAGAGAAAGGGCTCGAGTGAAGCTTCGTTGAAAAACCGAGGCAAGTGGTTCTTGCACTTTCTGTTTTGATCTTTCCCCTTTTAACTACCCGGTTAGCCCTAGGATAGAAGCCAAGTTTTTCTCTTTTTGCTTTGCTAAAACTCTGTGCTTCAATTTCCCTTTATGAACCTCCACTCCTTGTGTTGTTTTTGCTCAACCTGCTGGTTGTTTCCACCATCTAGACTCCAGATTTTTATTTCTGGTTTGGTGGTATTGCGGGTGGAGCTAAGAGAGAGAGAGGGAGATTTCTGTGGTAGTGCTCTGGTTAGAACATGTCTTGGTAGGCTCTCGGGATTTGGCGTTTAGTGTGGTGCACACACTCAAAGCCAAAAGCCTCCCGGGTTTGGCGTTGAGTGTGGTGCACACACTCAAAGCCATAGTTTGGTCTATTTCTTTTTCGGACTAAGTACTAGGGCATTGAGTGAGGTGGACTCACTCAACACCGCAGCCCCTACTAGTGGCTAAGTACTTTGGCATTGAGTGAGTCGACCTCACTCAACGCCATTTCCATTTTAGCGTTGAGTGAGGTGAACTCACTCAACGTCGCGGATTTTGTGTGGCCAAGTACTTTGGCGTTGAGTGAGGTGGGCTCACTCAATGCCGCAGCCTTTTCTTGAGGCTAAGTACTTTGGTGTTTAGTGAGACGACATCACTCAACGCCATTTCGGTTTTGGCGTTGAGTGAGGTGAACTCACTCAACGCCGTAGCTTTCTGTGCGGACAAGTACTTTGGTGTTGAGTGAGGTGGGCTCACTCAACGCCGCAGCCTTTTATGAGGCAAAGTACTTTGGCGTTGAGTGAGCCGACCTCACTCAACGATATTTCTATTTTGGCATTGAGTGAGGTGAACTCACTCAACGCCGTATCTTTCTGTGCGGCCAAGTACTTTGGCATTGAGTGAGGTGGGCTCACTCAACGCCGTAGCCTTTTCTGAGACAAAGTACTTTGGCGTTGAGTGAGTCGACCTCACTCAATGCCATTTCAGTTTTGGCATTGAGTGAAGTGAACTCACTCAACGCCGTAGACCTGTTTGCGGACAAGTCCTTTGGCATTGAGTGAGTGAACCTCACTCAAAGCCATTGCTGTTTTGGTGTTGAGTTAGGTAGACTCACTCAACGCCACAACCCTTCTTTGCGGCTAAGTGCCAGGGCATTGAGTGAGTGAACCTCACTCAATGCCATTGCTGCTTTGGCGTTGAGTGAGGTGGACTCACTATAACGCCGTAGTCTCAGTTTGCGGCTAAGTGCTAGGGCGTTGAGTGAGTGAACCTCACTCAACGCCATTGCTGCTTTGGCATTGAGTGAGGTGGACTCACTCAACGCCACAGTCTCTGTTTATGGCTAAGTGCCAGGGCATTGAGTGAGTGAACCTCACTCAACGCCATTGCTTCTTTGGCGTTGAGTGAGGTGGACTCACTCAACGCCGCAGTTTCTGTTTGTGGTTAAGTACCAGGGAATTGAGTGAGTGAACCTCACTAAACGCCATAGCTATTTTTTCGTTGAGTGAGGTTAGCTCACTCAACGCTAGAGTTTTCTTGCAGGAGGCGTTGAGTGAGTGAACCTCACTAAATGCCATAACTTTTTTGGCATTGAGTGAGGTTATCTCACTCAACTCCAGAGCTGTTCTTGCAGAGGGCGTTGAGTGAGTTAACCTCACTCAATGCCATGGTTATTTCTGGCGCTGAGTGAGGCTAGCTCACTCAACGCCAAGGTCTAGTTAGGCGTTTAGTGAGTGTGGCTCACTCAACGCCAAGCCGTGTTGAGTCATCTCAATGATGTTTCCTTACCTTGATTTTTGCTCCCGATTGAATTCCTTGATTTTGATATTCCTTGTCGGCTATGTTTCCTTTCCCAAAGGCCGAATCAGGGCTCGTGGTTAGTAGTGGTGGTTTGAAGCTCTTATGGGGGGTTGTGTTGTGTAATTTAGCCGTGGCCACCCTTTTCTTTTATCTTGCTCCAGGTACGGGCTGGGCAAGGGGGTGGGAGGTCCCTAGTGCTTTCACATATAAACCCTTGAGCTTTCTTTGCTTGGAAATGGTGGATGGGGGACTGAGTTTGCCTCTATCCCGGATCCGCGTTGTTTTTTTTCTACTACCATCTCTCATAGCTTAGGGTGTTAGACTTTTCTTCCTTGGTAGATTACAGCATTTGGGCTCATGGTAGCCTTGTAGACTCTTTAGCTTTTGGGCAGAGTTACTTTGTGTCCTCGCACTTAGTGCACTTCCTTTTTACCTTGCCTTGGGCAGTTGTGATTGTTACTGCTTTGTCTTCCTCTTTTACTTATCTTCTGATTGACACTTTCGAGCAGTTTTCTTGTTTTGCTTGCTGAGGTATTCTTTCTTCTTTGAATGCCTCAGGTTCTGGATAGTAGCCGCTCTGACGGCTAGTGGTGCTGTGCAGTTGCAGGTGGTCTCTGCTGCTATAGAGATCAGTTCCTTGTTTTTGTGAGGTAGTTTTGGTGTTGTTTTTCTTACAGACATACATACTTGCAAGTGGGTTCGTGTCAGTTTATTGGCGCCCACTGGTAGTTTTACCTTGATACTAAATATGTTTTCTTTTTGCTGCTACCTTTTTTTTCTAAGATTGTCTACTTGCTCTGGGGATGATTTATGCTAGGTTGCTAGTTACTTTTAAACCTAAAAACACTATTATAAGTATATCTCATGATCAGCATGTTTTATAAAACTCAAACACTATTTTTCAAACAACGTAAAAAGATCATTTTCTTATATATAGTATAAATTAAATGTAGGGTCTTGCATAGTATAAGTTGTTCTCTAGGGGCACTTATGCACTCTTTTAGGATATCAAACCTGAATGAAGTATTTTCCACAGCGTATGAGTATAGTATTTTAACTGTGGACTAGTTGATCCACCACACCGAGGGATACGACCTTTAAAAATATAACTGATTTTCTAACCATTTAACTCATAAATTTCATAAAGTATAGTTGATAGTGGTTTGCCTGAGCGTCGACAGTTATCCCCTGCTCGACGTGTCATCATGACGCGTGTTTTCTCCTACTCTAATAATTCGTTTTCCTCGGAGGAAATGCGGGTTGTGACAGTTGGTATCAGAGGGAGGTTGCTTGACAAGTTAGTCGGGCAATCATCCCTTTTGATTGCATTAGTGGTTCAGCATCATGTCATTCACACACTGATATGTCATCAACACGTCTTGGCAACAACACGAACACTACACTCATAAGCATAACACGAAGTATACGGGGCATATTATGTAGTATGGGATGCATAATATGTGTTCGTATATGGATCCACCATAGGGGCAACATGTGAGGGTTATGTAGTATGGGATACATAACCTCACAACATGGCTGCGACTAGCTCGTTTTCTTTTCATTGCATGAAAATGTTATGTAGTATGAGATGCATAACATTTTCATGTGTATGCCGCTCATAACATGCATTAGGGCCTTTTTTTAGAATGCATAGCACAAACATGTATAGTATAACATTGCATAAGCACAACGTGCCAAGCTAAAGACTGGCAGGATGACATATGTACACACATAAGTTTTCGAGTCAAAAATAATATAAAGTCATGCATTCCCGACCTAAGCACAAGAGTTAGTATGGTGGTGGTTAACCATCATAGGTTAAGGCATAACATCAATTTTTTGTAAAAAAAAAATAAACTCCCAGGGCAAGTTTAGCAGCTTTAAGTTCATATTTATGTATGTATTGTCTGTACTTGTAGATAGTTGCAGCTATTGTACTAGGGTCTGACTAATGTTGTTATGATTTTAGGATGGCAAGACGTCCTTCGACTAGATCGACCCCCCTATCTGAGGGTGAGTCATCGGGAGCACAGAATGATGTGATAATCGAGAGCCTGCGACAGAGTAGCGATTCCTTTAGCAGACAGATGGTGGAGGTGCGAGCCCAGATCCAGTCTTTGGTGGCAGTTGTGGCAGGATAGACTTAGGGAGTGCAAGGCCCTGCATGAGGGTTAGCTATTCCTCCTCCTCCTACACCCCTGAGACCTCTGGTGGTGGTGCCAGCAGAGATGGCATTTATCTCACAGTTTCAGAGACTTAGCCCTCCTACTTATGATGGGAAGGCAGATTTCATGGTCATAGACGATTGACTGATCTCCATGGAGGAGATGTTCTCATACTCCGGTATTTCAGATGATCAGAGAGTGATGATAGCTGCCTATCAGCTTAAGGGTTTGGATAAGAGTTGGTGGCTTAGAGAAAAGGAGAGCTTGGTAGCTGGATGCTCTTGGGAAGTATTGAAGGAAATGCTGCTGAGGAAGTTCTTGCCCTCGGTCGAGCGTGACCGTCTTATGAACAACTTCCTCCACCTGAAGCAAAGGCAACTCACGGTCGGTGAGTATGAGATAGAGTTCAGCAAGTTGAGCCGGTTTGCCCCTGGGTTGGTGAGTGTTGAGGATGATCGATTCAAGCAGTTTCTTGGTGGCTTGAGGAGCGAGGTGCAGCAGTTGACCAATGCTTATGGATCAGAGACTTATGTGGGGGTAGTGGAGGCTGCTCTGAAGGTGGAGGCTATCGAGACCGCAAAGAGCAGAGGCCAGCAAATGAGGAAGGACAAGAGGAAGTCTGTCGAGGAGAAGAAACCCTAGGTACCCGGTGCTGCTTCGGGAAAGAAGAGCAAGGTGGTGTGTAGCTTCTGTGGTCGGTCGGGCCACCCTGTCGAGAGGTGTTTCAAGAAGGCAGCAACTCAGAAAAAAGATAAAGTTCATACTATTCAGGGTGCTCCTAGGAGGGATGTTTCCTGTTCTGTTTGCAAGCGACCCGGGCATGATGCTACCCAGTGCTGGTCCAAGGATAAAGTTTGCTATTAGTGTGGGCAGAAGGGTCACATCAAGTCTACGTGTCCTCAGGTCCAGCCTGCTCTTCATGCAGTTCAACTTCAGGTGCTATCTCCACCTCAGCGTGTGGACAAGGGCAAGGGAAAGATGAACGTGATCTCTTCTTAGGAGGCTCAAGCTTCGACTCAGGTCATCTCAGGTTAGTTATTTTTCCAGCCTGAAGGTTTTATTTTTGTTTTTACTAGAATGATTGCAGTTTTGTTTGGTAGTTCCTTAGTTGTATATACTCCTATAGGGAAATTTAAGGCGAAGAACCGCTGGGCGCGTGTTCTGTTTGACTTCGGCGCTACCCACTCATTTGTGGCTAGAGCCTTTGTGGAGCGACATCGGTTGACACTAGATCGAGTTCGGGATACCATCAGTGTCAAGTTCCCCTCTAGTGAATCTGTGTTATCAGATTTGGGCATTCTAGATTACCCTGTTTTGTTGGGAGACTTTCTTGTGAAGGCAGACTTGAAGATGATTTATCTAGAGGACTTCGATGTTATTCTGGGCATGGACTGGCTGTCTAAGTATGATGTGGTTATTCAGTGCAAAGGGAAGCGCTTGGATTTCATCAAGGAAAATGGTCAGCCCGGAAGCATGTATGCTGATCCGTTCCAGGATTCTCTTGTCATCTCTGCGGTATGTGCTCAGAAGCTATTTCATTCTGATTATTTTGCTTGTTTGGTCTCGGTGGTTGGAACCGCTGTTAGCGTACCACGCTTGGAGGAGATTCCTGTTTTTCGTGATTTTGCTGATGTTTTTCCTGATGATCTTCCTGGTCTTTCTCCCGATCGGGATGTTGAGTTTGTGATTGATTTGGAATCGGGTACGCGTCCTATTTCTAAGGCATCGTACCGGATGGCCCCCCGTGAGTTAGAGGAGTTGCGAGTCTAGTTGGATGAGCTGTCGGCAAAAGGGTTTATCAAGCAGAGTTCGTCGCCTTGGGGTGCTCCTGTTCTATTTGTGAAGAAGAAAGATGGGTCGATGCGGCTTTGTATCGACTACAGGGAGTTGAACAAAGTCACTATTAAGAACAGGTACCCTCTGTCGAGGATCGATGACTTATTTGATCAGTTGCGCGGTAGCACAGTGTTCTCCAAGATCGATCTTCATTCTGGCTTTCATCAGCTTAGGATCCGTGAGGAAGATATTCCGCGGACTGCGTTTAGATCGAGGCATGGACATTTTGAGTTCTTGGTGATATCGTTTGGTCTGACCAACGCACCATCAGCTTTCATGGATATGATGAACCGGGTGTTCAAGGATTTCCTAAACAAGTTCGTTGTGGTTTTCATCGATGACGTGCTGGTCTATTCCCGCAGTGCTGAGGAGAATGAGCAGCATCTGCGCTTGGTTCTATCAGAGTATAGGAATCACAAGTTATTCGCCAAGTTGAGCAAGTGCAAATTTTGGTTGCCTCAGGTCTCATATCTGGGCCACGTGGTGAACAAGGATGGGATCTCGGTCGACCCAGAAAAGATCGCAGCAGTGATGGATTGGAGTAGGCTGGGCACGCCCAAGGAGATCAGGAGCTTTCTAGGGTTGGCCGGCTACTACAGGAGGTTCGTGGAGGGTTTCTCTACCCTAGCTGCACCTTTGACCAGGTTGACTCAGAAGAACGCGTCCTTTGTTTGGAGAGAGAAGTGCGAAGAAGCCTTCTTGGAGCTAAAGAACAGATTGTGCATTGCTCCCATCCTGACCCTACCTGTTGTGGGTGTGGAGTATGCTGTGTACGTGGATGCTTCACATGTTGGTCTGGGTTGTGTGTTGATACAGATTGGAAAAGTTATTGCGTATGGGTCAAGGAAATTAAAGACTCATGAGAGATATTACCCTACGCATGACCTTGAGTTTGCAGAGGTGATTTATGCGTTGAAGCTGTGGAGGCATCTACTTTATGGGGCTCAGTGCAAGATCTTCACTGATCATAAGAGCCTGAAGTATGTGTTCACACAGAAGGAGTTGAATCTGCGCTAACATCGGTGGCTAGAGTATATGGCCGATTATGATGTAGAGATCCAGTATCATCCAGGCAAGGCCAATGTGGTGGCCGACGCCCTGAGTCGGAAGACGGGGAAGATCTTTAATCTCTCCGCCGACCGTTTAGTGGAAGAGTTCCTCCTTATGGATATCTTAGTTGGATGCTGCGACATGCAGAGTAGTTTGGCAGTTGCAGAGCTGTCTTTGATTTCCCTTACTAGGTTGCACCAGAAGGATGATCCGGACCATCTGCACTTATACTCCAGGACTGAGAGAGGGGAGTTACCGGATTTTTCCATCGATGATGCGGGTACTTTGAAGTACCATGACAGATTTTTCATCCCCGCTGTTGGGAACATCAGGGGTATGCAGAGAGGCTCATGGATCCACTATTGCCTACCATCAAGGATCTACAAAGATGTATCATGATTTGAAGCAAATTGCCTGGTGGTATGGGATGAAGAGTGATATAGCCCGATTTGTTGCTGAGTGCCACACTTGCAAGTGTGTGAAGGCCGATCACAGAAGGCCTGGTGGCAGATTGACTCCGTTAGAGATCCCGACTTGGAAGTGGGAAAGTATTTATATGGACTTCATCACGGGCGTACCGAAATATCCAAGGGGATTTGATTCTGTTTAGGTTATAATGGATAGACTGACGAAGTGTGCTCACTTCGTGCCGTATAAGATTGATTACCCGATGAAGAAGATAGAAGAGTTGTAGTTGAATGAGGTCATCAGATTGCACGGTGTGCCTGTTAGAATCATTTCTGATCGAGACTCCCGGTTTACTTCTCGTTTTTGGAAGAGTCTGTAGGAGGGTTTGGGTACAGATCTGAGGTATTCTACTGCTTACCACCCACAGACCAATGGGCAGACAGAGCGGGTGAACCAGATAGTTGAGGATATGATCAGATGCTATATTCTAGACCACGATGGAGCGTGGGATTAGTGGTTGCGACTTATGGAGTTTGCATACAACAACAGTTATCAGGAAAGTTTGCAAATGGCTCCGTTTGAAGCTTTGTATGGGAGGCACTGCAGAACTCCCCTATTTTGGGCTAAGGCAGGTGAGAGATCCTTGTTGGGTCCGGATGCGCTCGAGGATATGGAAGTCGCGGTGAAGCTTATTCTAGAAAAATAAGCTTCATTTAGCTCAGGAGAGATACGAGAAGAATGCCAATCGGCGTAGGTCTGACTTGGAGTTTTTTGTAGGGGACCTTGTGTTTCTTAAGGTTTCCCCGATGGTTGGTGTTAAGAGGTTCGGTAAGAATCGGAAATTGGACCCGAGGTATGTGGGTCCGTTTAAGATTGTAGAGCGGATTGGCGTGTCAGCATATAGGTTGGATTTTCCAGCAAACTTCCTAGGTGTTCATAATGTATTTCATATAAGCCAATTGCGGAAGTGTGTGCGCAGCAGTGGGCAAGTCTTGGATGTTGTGCCCCAGTTTGAGCCTAATCTCTCTTTTATTGAAGTGTCGGTCCGCATTTTGGATACTCAAGATCGGGTGCTGTGAAGGAAGCCCATCCCGATGGTCAAGGTTCTATGGAAGAATCAGGGTTTGGAAAGAGCGACTTGGGATTTAGAGTCGGCTATGAGGGAGGCTCACCCTCAGCTGTTTCTCTGATTGGATTGGTATGTTTCCTTCTTGTAATGTTTGGCTTGTTATTTCTCCTTCTATAGTAGAAGTGTTGTGCGTAATGTTTCGGGACGAAACTTTCTTTTAGGGGGAGTGACTGTAACGCCCCCAATTTTTCTGTGATTATTTAATTCTCGTTTGGCGTTACGTCGACGCGTTTTCTTGGCTTGTGTCATCTGTGGATTGTGGTCTTAACTCCTTAGAACTCAGTGGCCTATTTTGTAGCCTATTCGCAAGATCTCCCTAGCAAGCCGAGTCATTTTGGGTGACCCGGTGTGGCCTCTCGGGAGATGCTTATGTTTTGGCTTCGGGTGGGTGTAACTCGAGTTCTGTTCGTCCAAAGTTAATTTCGATTTTGCTATTGCGTTCGTAGCATGGGTATTTAGCTACGGTGCGAGTTTTGTCGAATTCCGAGGTAGTTCGGTTTTCACGTCATTTTGGGTGTGCTAATAATAAATGTAAATAAGTAATATTTTAAGCTATTTAAATGATTTCTGCGGTCAAAAGCTTTGAAAATGAACCAGAAATCTTAAGAGGCGGTTAAGGCTGATTAGGCGTGATTAGATTTATTTAAAAGCCTAAAGCCAAATTAGCGGGCCCATTCTTCTTCTTACCGAAAACGTCGCCTGCTCCTGTTCGCGGAAAATAGAGGAAAACTGCCGGACCTGCTACCCCTTCGGATGGCGATTCCGGGTGCGTTTGTGGATGGATTTCGATTTCGAAAGCGGATTTGGATTTCTCTCGCTCAGATCTTCGTTTCTACGGTAAGAGATTTGATTTTCGTAGGGTGTTTAGGAGATTTGGATTTTCGGTATTTGCTCCTTCCGCCATTAAAACTCGGGATGTGCTGGCTAGGTGTTGCTGCTGCTGGTGCCGAAGGAGAGGAAGGGCTCGAGTGAATCTTCGCTGAAAAATCGAGGCAAGTGGTTCTTACACTTATGGTTTTGATCTTTCCCCTTTTAACTACCCGGTTAGCCCTAGGATAGAAGCCAAGTTTTTCTCTTTTTGCTTTGCTAAAACTCTATGCTTCAGTTTCCCTTTATGAACCTCCCCTCCTTGTGCTGTTTTTGCTGAACCCGCTGGTTGTTTCCACCATCTAGACTCAAGATTTTTATTTTTGGTTTGGTGCTATTGCGGGTGGAGCCGAGAGAGAGAGAGGGAGATTTCTGTGGTAGTGCTCTGGTTAGAACCAGTCTTTGTAGGCTCTCGGGATTTGGCGTTGAGTGTGGTGCACACACTTAAAGCCAAAAGCCGCCCAGGTTTGGCATTGAATGTGGTGCACACACTCAAAGCCATATTTTGGTCTGTTTCTTTTTCGGCTAAGTACTAGGGCGTTGAGTGAGGTGGACTCACTTAACGCCGCAGCCACTGCTAGCGGCTAAGTACTTTGGCGTTGAGTGAGTCGACCTCACTCAACGCCATGTCCGTTTTGGCGTTGAGTGAGGTGAACTCACTCAACGCCGCGGCTTTCTGTGTGGCCAAGTACTTTGGCGTTGAGTGAGGTGGGCTCACTCAATGCCGCAGCCTTTTCTGAGGCTAAGTACTTTGGCATTGAGTGAGCCGACCTCACTCAACGACATTTCAGTTTTTGTGTTGAGTGAGGTGAACTCACTCAACGCCGTAGCTTTCTGTGCGGCCAAGTACTATGGCGTTGAGTGAGGTGGGCTCACTCAACGCCGCAGCCTTTTCTGAGGCTAAGTACTTTGGCGTTGAGTGAGTCGACCTCACTCAACGCCATTTTGGTTTTGGCGTTGAGTGAGGTGAACTCACTCAACGCCGTAGACCTGTTTGCGGCCAAGTCCTTTGGCGTTGAGTGAGTGAACCTCACTCAACGCCATTGCTGTTTTGGCGTTGAGTGAGGAAGACTCACTCAACGCCACACCCCTTCTTTGCGGCTAAGTGCCAGGGCGTTGAGTGAGTGAACCTCACTCAACGCCATTGCTGTTTGGCATTTAGTGAGGTGGACTCACTCAATGCCGCATTCTCTGTTTGCGGCTAAGTGCCAGGGTGTTGAGTGAGTGAACCTCACTCAACACCATTGCTACTTTGGCGTTGAGTGAGGTGGACTCACTCAATGCCGAAGTCTCTGTTTGCGGCTAAGTGCAAGGGCGTTGAGTGAGTGAACCTCACTCAATGCCATTGCTACTTTGGCGTTGAGTGAGGTGGACTCACTCAACGCCGCAGTCTCTGTTTACGGTTAAGTGCCAGGGCGTTGAGTGAGTGAACCTCACTAAACGCCATAGCTGTTTTGGCATTGAGTGAGGTTAGCTCACTAAACGCCAGAGTTTTCTTGCGGGAGGCGTTGAGTGAGTGAACCTCACTCAACGCTATAACTGTTTTGGCGTTGAGTGAGGTTAGCTCACTCAACGCAAAAGCTGTTCTTGCAGAGGGCGTTGAGTGAGTGAACCTCACTCAACGCCATGGTTTTTTCTAGCGCTGAGTGAGGCTAACTCACTCAACGCCAAGGTCTTGTTAGGCGTTGAGTGAGTGGGGCTCACTCAACGCCAAGCCGTGTTGAGTCATCTCAACGCTGTTCCCTTACCTAGATTTTTGCTCCCGAGTGAATTCCTTGATTTTGATGTTCCTTGTCGGCTATGTTTCCTTTCCCAAAGGCCGAATCGTGGGTCGTGGTTTGTAGTGGTGGTTTGAAGCTCTTATGGGGTGTGGTGTTGTGTAATTTAGCCGTGGCCACCCTTTTATTTTATCTTGCTCCAGGTACGGGCTGGGAAAGGGGGTGGGAGGTCCCTAGTGCTTTCACATGTAGACCCTTGAGCTTTGTTTGCTTGGAAATGGGTGATGGGGGACTGAGTTTTCCTCCATCCCGGATCCACATTGTTTATTTTGCTACTACCATCTCTCAAAGCTTAGGGTGTTAGACATTTCTTCCTTGGTAAATTGCAGATTTGGGCTCATGATAGCCTTGTAGACTACAGCTTTTGGGCAGAGTTACTGTTGTGTCCTCGCACTTAGTGCACTTCCTTTTTGCCTTGCCTTGGGCAGTTGTGACTATTACTGCTTTGTCTTCCTCTTTTACTTATCTTCTGATTGACACTTTCGAGCAGTTTTCTTGTTTTGCTTGCTGAGGTATTCTTTTTTCTTTGAATACTTCGGGTTCTGGATAGTAGCCGCTGTGATGGCTAGTGGTGCTGTGCAGTTGTAGGTGATCTCTGGTGCTATAGAGATCAGTTCCTTGTTTTTGCGAGGTAGTTTTGGTGTTGTTTTTCTTACAGACATACATACTTGCCAGTGAGTTCGGGTCAGTTTGTTGGTGCCCACTGGTAGTTTTACCTTGATACTAAATATGTTATCTTTTTGCTGCTACCTTTTTTTTTGGAGATTGTCTACTTGCTATAGGTATGATTTATGCTAGGTTGCTTGTTACTTTTAAACCTAAAACACTATTATAAGTATATCTCATAATCAGTATGTTTTATAAAACTCAAACACTATTTTTCAAACAACGTAAAAAGATCGTTTTCTTATATATAATATAAATTAAATGTAGGGTCTTGCATAGTATAAGTTGTCCTCTAGGGGCACTTATGCACTCTTTTAGGATGTCAAACCTGAATGAAGTATTTTCCACAGCGTATAAGTATAGTTTTTAAACTGTGGACTAGTTGATCCACCGCGCCGCGGGATACAGCCTTTAAAAATATAACTAATTTTCTAATCATTTAACTCATAAATTTTCATAAATTATAGTTGATAGTGGTTTTCCTAAGCGTCAGCAGTTATCCCCTGCTCGACGTGACATCATGACGTGTGTTTTCTCCTACTCTGATAATTCGTTTTCCTCGGAGGAAATGTGGGTTATGACAATAACGGAAGTTGAGGTACTCCTCCTAGATTAGCCCCAAATAAAGTACTCCCATGCTCTTAGTCGAAAGTCGCTTTAAGTGCCGCTTGTCTGAATTATTTAAAGCATAGTAGGGTGGGTCGCCACAGACCTGGTGCGTGCTAGCAAAACTGATTAATGTGATTGCTTGTAAATTACTTGTGGTAAATTATGGCAGGTCAGTCACTTCCGCAGACCGTCCGTACCGGTGTGGGAAGTTTGATGACTTAAGGCGATAGGGAGATAAGTTTCACAGGTGACCCGTCATTATGTTTTCCCCGGTAGGTTTCCTCCACTGGTCGACCAAAATGTTGAATCACTAGATATCGCTCACATCTAAGAGTACACAGGGTTGTACGTTTGGGTGTAGGATGTGCAGTACGACCACCCCCAGAAGTGGATGGACTAGCCACTATCACCAACGACTACATCGTCGAGGCCCGCGGGGCTCGCTACCATGCTTGAAAAGAAGCGGTTCATACAATGTCGGTATAGGGTTTCTTTTGCGCGGCTGTGAATGGATATGGAGTTTGCGCGACTTTGAATGCATGTGGTGTATGTACAGGTTGTGAATACCAGATATGTTGATATGTTTGTGGATTTTTAATTGTAACTGATGTATATCACTGCTGCTATTCCAGTTATATTATGATGCACCTCCTTCTTATGGTTGCTCCTAGCTTATATATGAAAGGTTGTACTAACTCTCTCTTGCTTCAGCTATCTATTTTGTTGGGTGCGTGAGCTCGTCCCCAGGATATGGATTCGGGGAGGAGATTTGTTTTCACTTAGCTTTGTGACTAACAGTTATCTTAATAACCATTCACAGGAGACGAAGCATGTTGAGGACCAGTTGCAGCAGGATAATACGCTAGCTGATAGGACTACCTGAGTAGAGGCACCCTCATCTTCTCCAAAGTTTCGAGACGTGAGTACTAACGAATGGGATTGAGAGTGCAGGAGTTTAGAGTAAATATACTTTTATAGCCTACGGGCTTCATGTATGAATAATACGTGGCTACGGCCTTTGCATTATCCTTAAGTATATATTGTAATATATATATATGTATATATGCTGTGGCTTCTTGTTAATGCTTCCTCCATACTCTGTGATGTGATGTGAATGTTGTGATTCAATCCAAGCAAGGTGTCCAATTAGTGCTTGGTTGTGTGGGTCGTTGCCCCTTGAGGAGCACTAGGTAAAGGTTGGGGGTCTTACAACCACCTAGCCTAACTCATCACACTCACCACATATCCTACCCTAATTTGTGTTAAGGGGGTCTAGAAGGAAATGAGATGTTACAAATATCAATAAATAAAAAAAATAATTTAATCCCCAAAATTCAAGTTCGGGTCTACGGGGTTCTATGCATAAAGTAATTAAGAAACTTTTTAAGGATGTTTAAGATGTACCTGAGGACAAGAGTCCAGGGTACTGTTCCCACATTAGGTCTATCAGCTCCCAGGTGTGCTCCTCTCACTCGTTGTTGTACTACAACACCTTGACAATTGGAACCTTCTTCTTCAGCAGAACTCGAACCGCCGTATAATCGATCCGGATCAGCTCCAAACGAACAGACAGATCACATGTTACTGGGCCTACTGTAGTTGTGATGTGCTGCTCTAGCTGAAGCAAGGCTCTCTGAAGCAAGGAGATATGGAAGACGTTGTGCGGGTTCCCTAACTCTAGTGGCAGCTCCAACTGATATGCCAATGGACCGATCTGCTTTAGGATCATGTAAGGTCCCATAAATCGAGGGCTGAGCTTCTTGTGCCTTCGCACCCACGAAACCCCGTGCACCTGACGTATCTTCAAAAAGACTCTATCTCCCACCTGAAACTCTACCTTCCGATGCCTCACATCGTAATACTTACCCTGCCTACTCTGAGCCTCTAACAACATGTCCCTGATCAGCCAAATGTGCACGTCCATGTCTTCAATGTACTCTGATCCAAGTGCCCTTTGATCCTCATCTTAGATCAAAGAAGGCGACATCTGACACTTACTCTCATATAAAGCTTCATAAGGAATCATGCTAATGCTCGCCTAATGGTTGTTGTTATAGGAAAACTCTATCAAAGATAACAGTCTATTCCAAGTGTATTTTTGTTATACGTCACAATACTCACAATCAAATTTATGTGGGCATGTTCTCAAGTCTTTCAACATATTATCATTAAAGTAAACCTTAATTACATATTGGATTTGGAGTCCCTTGAAACCAATGATCACAAAGTACGTGGAAATCAATAATCTTATATGTAGAATTGGGCACACAAATCTTAGATTTCTCTTCTAGATTTGAACCATGCCTTATAACTTATACCATATCGATTATTCAAATATAAGTTATCGTAGTTTTATTTATCATGAAGATCCAACTCATGTAAGTATATAGAAATCTTTTCTATTCCTTTCCATATAGATTATTACTTACAAACAAACGTGAACTTACAATCACAGAAATTATCATATTAATGAGACCAATACAATTATATATAATAATTAACCAACTTCCAAAGTTATGATGTGATGAAAAGATTATTATTTTTTTGTTTTTTTTCCAAATTCATGACTTATTACATCTCTACTTAAGTAACAATGCATAATTCGTAGAGTGAACCCTTCATGAATAAATCAAGCGATCATTATTAATATTGATGTTCACAAAAATGACTCCCAATTACTTTTCCAAATAGAGTCTAATTTATAAGATATAAGGGTAAGTACTTGCGAAATAATAAGATTCATCACGAGTTGATTTAATCATAAGAAAGATATCAATAGAACCCATTATGTACTTCTCGTGTGATCTCATCGTATGCACATTTGATAATCAAAATTGATCTCCTCATAGTCATGGATTTTCTAAGGTGATCATGATGTTATCAATATATGTGTCCCGGTTCTTGATGCTATCATAATCAATGGGTCATACATATCTGTACAACTTAAACTAATCATCCACCCCATTTCAATTTGCTGGGTTATTACACTTCTAATATCTTGCCTGTACAACCTCGTATTCACAGAGTGGGCCCCTCTGGCATGCCTTAAGGATTTATAGGATGTTCAGGCCCAAGTGTCCAAGTAGGCGGGTGGGGCATGCAGAACAGCACTCGCCTAATGGGAGAAAAGGGCTCCTGCCCATAGCAAGAGGAAGGGCTCTCTCCAATATAAGAGAATAGCGGGTGGGAAGGCTCTCGCATCCGCCTTTTCGGAGAGCCGTAGAGGCGAGTGTTTGCTTCATCCAGCACTCATCCCTTTAGGCGAGTGGTTCCTTCATGGACCATTCACCCAGTAGGGTCTAGAGGCAAAATGACATGTATGCCCTTGAAGGGCTGCAAATAGCCTTTCAGAATAACAAAGTTATGCTATTGGCAGACCCAACTAGGCTGCGTATAGTAATTCTAAATAGCGGAGTTACGTTGTTGGTAGACCAAGGATGGAAATCTATAAATAGAACCGAGGGAGAACCTTTGGAGAGGGAGTTCAGCAATTTTCTCTTGCTTCTTTCTTCTTTAGGCTCTTTCTAAGGTGCTCAAGCTCAGCATTGGCTTGGAAGAGGAAGAGTTCCTTGATTTTCTGGGTGTGTAGTGGGATTTCCTAGCTGAGACCTTTGTTTTATTCCTAAGTTCCTGATTCTTCGCTCTGGAGTGCTAGTTCGAGGGAAGTAGGTGTGAGGCCATACCATTTTGGGACTTCGAACTCCATAGAGATCAATTTCTGGTTTCAACACTTTGGTGTGGTGAGCATGGAGAGTGGACAACACAGAAGAACCTCAGCTAGTTCAATGGTTGGAGACGAAGGGAAGGGATCTGGCCGGGAGCAGTTGCCACCCCCATCGGGTCTGGCGACTGTAGGCATGTTCGAGGATTTTAGAAAGGAGGTCATGGAGACCTTGCACCATTGGCTCAGTGCCACTCATGACGAGTGCTCAAATACCGCCATCCCAGTTGTCATGCAAACCACCCTAGGAAAGAACATCGCAATCATGTAGAGTGGCAGGGCGAAGGAAGGCGAGATTCACATGCAAGATCCCGCTAAGAGAGAACTATTCCACAACTCGTCGAGTATGCAAGATCAGTCAGGTGATCCACCGAGAGCTACCCACTTGCATGATAGGCGGGAGCCCCTTCATCAAGTTGGTCATGTCATCCCCAGTCCTAGAGGGGTTCAAGGAGCCAGAGATGTCTTATTACACTAGCAACAATGACCCAGTTCAGCACGTCTAGTAGTTTGAGGATGTAGTCTCCACAAGGCATGAAAGATAGGGTAAGCTCTGAAAAACTCTAGAGGGGGGGGGGGGGTGAATATAGTTATTGAAATCTTTTAAGTTTTACTGAAATAAAAGATCTTTAATAAAATATGTTATTATAGTATAAGTGTATAGGTGCACAAGTGCAGTAGATAAACTAGAGAGAGATAACTAAGCTACAAAATAAAAATATATCACAGCACAAGCACAAAGGAAAAACAACACAGCCACACATACAACACAAGAATTTTATAGTGGTTCCCCAAACTTGGGTACATCCACTCTTCTACCACCCTAGGTAGGAATCCACTACAGGTTTTGATCAGGTGACTGCCACCAATGAGCTTTTGATTAGGTGCTCAAAAACCAAACCTCAAGTCTTTTGGTTAAGAGACTTACAACCAGGAATAATTTTGAAGGGAATTAAAACCCTATATAGAGGTGGGAAGAGAGGTTGATGGAAGTCTTCTTTTCTCAAATCAAAATGAGAAGACTAAGTGGATTTGTGTTGTTGTCAAAGCTCCCCCTAAGATCTTGACTGGTTCAGGAGTGGAAGCTTTGCAAAATGGTGAGTAAGCCTTTTTGCTCTTCAGAGATCCTTGACTGATTTGAATAACTTGTCACTTGAGATCCCTGAAAATAAAGAGAGAAAGGAAGAAGGACTCTTGATGGTGATGGTTGTTTCTTCTTCTTCTCTTGAGAGCAGTAGACTTTCTGAGAGCTATTTTCACTGCACTTTTCTTGTCTATATGCTTTTTTCTGTGTCTTTTTTGTTGATTGTACACAGGTTTCTATTTATCTCTTTTCTTTTCTATTTTTTTAGCTCTCTAATCTTCTCTAAGAGATCCTCAAATGATAACAACAACTTGGTCTAATTCAAAAACCTGCAATAAATGCTTAGCCGGAATCTCGTAAATGAAAACGGCAAGTATGTTGTCATATATTCTATTCTATGTCTGTCCCGAGATATAAGTAGTTAATTCCATAAAAGATATTTGTAATCAATATTGCCAGTAACGGCTCGATTCAAAGGATATAAGAGCATTGATTATCCAGGGAATTAACGATCTATAATAGTATAAAATAAGGAGGTAGAAAATGAAAGAATAAATAACAATATGCCTTACAGTTTTCATCGACCTGAGAATAGCTTTCGTCGACCTGTGATTAGCTTTCGTCGACCTCTATATTCGTCGACCTCTGATCAGCTTTCATCGACCTGATCTCTGCGAACAACTGCACTGCAAAAACTGACTGATTATGTGCACTAAGTTCATTGATCTGAGAATGACTGTTCGTCGAGCTTAGATCCAAGATTGTCGAGCTGAGTCTACAGTCTGGACTTAGAATATTTTCTGATGTTGAGTGTTGAAGTATTGATCTAGCGTTGAGTGAGATGTCCTCTTGCTTTGAATGTTAGATCACCATTCTGGAGTTGAGTCATTTAAGAGTGTTGAGTCATTGATAGCGTTGAGAGAGTTGAGTGAACTTTGGCTCTGAGTAAACTTTGGCTTTGAATGAACTATGGCGCTGAGTCAATTTTGGCACTGAGAGATCTTTTGCTCTAAGAGCTGAAGTGTTAGTTGAGCTGAGGACAGAGTTCGTCGACCTGATGTTCTTAGTTCGTCGACTGAAGTTTGACAGAGGAGCTATCACTTTGTTCAGATATCGTCGAGCTGAGATCTATGTTCATCGAGCTCATCTCAGAGAATTGTCTCTGGGTTTGTTGAGCTGAGCACGACGATCGTCGACCGGAGTTCGACGAACGCAGATCTCCTTTTTTTAAGTCTTAAATTTTCTAAGACATGAGTCTCTGACAGTGTTGGAGGCTGGTCCTTTCTACTGTTGACTTTAAGGACATGGCCTAGACTCTAAAAACACGCAACATTTGACCCTTTTGTACAACATAGGTTACAACCTAAGAAGTGAACCTAGCCCAAATCACCTAGGGGTTCCAACAATCTCTCCTTATTTGGGTGACGTTACTTCAAACAAAAACATATATAGACCACAATACAAAATGAAGTAAACATAGCATAAATTGAGATAACTGATAGAATAAATAAGCTATCAGTACCTTTATAAAGCTATGCACTCAAATTGTTCACGATAAACATAGAAACAACAAAAAAAATAAACAATCTAAATGTTCTTGTGAGAATTAAAAGACTTAGCAAATTTGATTATCCTGTTTGGATCATGAGCTTGTCTCAGAGTCATGGTCATGTCAGCATCCCCAAGAGTCTTTTGAGAGGTAATTCATAAAACCACAGCTTCAGGATGTAGATCCATATATTCATCAGCATTGAACAATTTTCCCACTTCATATCTTTCAAACTCTTTCTTCCTGTAGCTTGACATAGTTGAGAACTGAGAGGAATCTTGACCTTTTTCTCTAGCTTGCCTTATCTGAGATAGAGCCACAGATTCTTTGAATCTAGCCATTCTGGTGGTTGGACTAGTTTCAGGATCATAGGCTTGAATTGGAGGTCCTTCAGAGCTATTAGCTTTGCCAGGAGATTGAGGAGGAGAGAATGTTTGTTGGGGAGCAGACTGCTGAGCTTTGAATGAACTTCTAGAAGATGACTGATGTCTATGTTGGTGCTGACTACCTCTAGAAGATTGAGATGGTCTTCCTTTCCTCTGATAGGTTTTGGTAAGAGTAGGCTTGGAAGAAGCATCTGAGCTTTGATATATGGTTCCTGAGGCACCTGCAGCTGGAGGAGGAAGAGGAGGTTGATCCCTTTTGAACTTCTGTGGTAAAGGAGAATACCTTCTGCTTTTCTTTCTGTTTTTTTGCTCATTTTTGGATAGCCACATCCAAGCTGGCATACCCTTATAAGGAGTTACATTGTGCATAATTTAATAAGGAGTGTCATTTGTTGGATTTATTTTTGGAGAAGGAGGAGGAGCTTTTATTTTGTTTGAGATTTTCTTCCTTTTAGGATCTTCATCATAGTAATCATCCTCATCATCATAATCAGAAGAAGACTGAGGGTTGTCATACATATCATCTATCTGTTTTAGTATATCCTTTGGGATTTCTTTACTTATTGGAGTGGGAACAACTTTAGTATGAGCTGCTTCAGCTTCCATAACAATGTCCTGATTTATTAGATCATCCAGATTAAGGAGGGGGCTATCATCCATGATATAGGATGGCCCAAGAGGGCTAGATCTCTGTTCATACAATACTTCTGGAGGAACTATCAAACTTTTCTTTACAGTATCTAATACTTCTGATCTTATAGGGGAAGTGTAGCATACAATTTCTCTTGATGATGGAGTGGGGAAGGAGAGGCAGGAATGAATGAAAGATCCAAAGATTTTCAGCAAAGTAGCTAGATTCACTTTAGATTTGATCAAGTAGACCCTTCCAGGAAGTACTTTTGGCAAGATGGTCTCTTGAGCATTGGATACTACAATATTTATACATTGATTATATACATCTGCTACTAAGTAAGGTATCTTTGCATCATTTGTTTCCATATCATGTTCAAGAAAATTCAAGAAGTCTGTTTCCATGTCAATGTCTATTCCTGCTGCTGCTGCTTGTTCTGCTGCTTATGATACAATTGTTGGTTCTACTGCTACTGCTGCTTCATCATCAAATATCTCCCCCTGCCTGGTTTCAGTAGATACTGAAGCCAGGCCCCCAGATGAAGAGAGGGTAGAGGTGAGGGCAGAGATTTGAGCAGAAAGAGATGAGATGGAGGCAGCAAGAGGGGAAATTGCCTCTGCTATGATGGTTTGGAGGAGGGGTTTAAGGAGTTCAAATAGTGGTTGGATGATTGAGGGATCCAAATTTGTTGAGGCAGAGGTGTTGGCAGAAGATGATGGAAGGTGGATAGTTGTATTGATGGTAGGTGCTGGTGGAGTAAGTTGAATTAAAGTGTCTGGAGGGGAGTTAAGTTGAGGAGAAGGAGTGTTTAGGGGGGATGATAACAGATTGAAAGATGGGAGATAAACAAGATTAGTTGGAAGTGGAGATTGGGGAGGTGTTGGTATTGATGTGTCATGCTGAGGGGAAGAAGGATTTGATGGTATATATGTAGAATTAATTGGAGATGCTGGAGGTGTTGGGGTATGTATTAGAATTGTAGTGGAGGGTGGAGTTGGTATGTCTTGAGGTTGGGATGGAGCTTGAGAGGTAGTAGGAGGTGGAGGGGTGGAGATAAGCCCTTCAGTGGGGTGTGGAGAGGCTGGTGCAACCCTTGTATTTTCAGAAGTTTTAGAGGAGGACTTTCCCTTAAATGTCTTTGTGATAGTCCTCTCTTATCTGCTAAAGAGGGCAGATGAGAGCCTCTTAGAGGCACTAATAAATGTGGTCTGATATACCAGCAGTTCATTAGCCTTGGCTTTCAGGAACAAGCCCAAGATTCTTCCATAGCAAACCTCCTTTTTGCTATTCTTTTTCCTGATTAAGTCAAACAAGATATGTGCCTAGTTCACATTTTTCTTACTGACCAAAGCAGCCATAACATGGAACTGTTGCCTAGATATGTAGTCATGTGCTGTATGCTTAGAAAACAATACCTTCCCAACGACATCTACAAGAAATTTATATGCCGGGGAGAAATTTTTCTTAAGCAACTTGTTAGGGTTTTTGCCGAAGTAACGCATAACAGTCAACATGACCTCATATTCCTTATCATCTATTTCTAGATCATCTTCTCCAGTATTCAGATTAAAACTTTCAGAGAGAACGGTGGGAGTAAGAATCACCTGATTTCCGCTAATAGTCCCAGTCATTTCAGTATCAGTTGAGGATGAAGAACTAACCCATTCCTTGATTTCAGTTATAGGTATCCTGATCCTTTCAGTCATAAACTGCTTCAGTTTTTGTTCCTCGAAGAGTTGTAGAATGTCCAGGAAAACTTGATCAGACTATTGAAATGAGTCGAAGTCGATATCAAAACCATGATCGAACTTCATGCCAGTTGATCCACTAGCGGCCATTTGCGAAGTTGAGATCGAATGAGAGAGAGTGAGCACCTGCAAAAGAAATCACAAGATCAAGTGCAGGAGGGGAAATTCTAAGAGCGCGGGATTGAGGTCGAAGAAGAAAGCCTTAATAAAGGTTTTCGGAATATGAATCGCCAATCTCAATCTGACGGAAATATAAGATTCTTCGATCTCAGGTCGACGAAAACTTCATAAAGGGAAAAAGTTCGTCGATCTAAGGACGAAGAGAGGTAAGGTTTTCATCGTTCACAGAAAACTTTCTAAGACAGAATTCGTCGATCTTTGGTCGACGAATGAGCTATACTAGGAGATTTTGTTGATCTTTGGTCGACGAAAATTCTCAAGAACAGTTATCAGTTCGTCGATCTCAGGTCGACAAACAGAAATAATTCTTTGACTATAAACAGAGCATTAGATTAAATCCTGACCATTTATCAAACCAAGCTGATTGACAAAGAATATATGCTTGGATGAGTCCAATGGCTTAGTGAATATATCTGCTCTTTGCAAATCAGTAGAGATAAATTCAAGTTTAATCTTTTGTTTGTCAACACAATCTCTAATAAAGTGATGTCTAATATCTATATGCTTAGTTCTAGAATGCAATACTGGATTTTGTGCAATGGAAATAGCACTTGTATTATCACACAGTATAGTTGAATTATTTATGTTGACACCATAATCCAGTAGTTGGTTTTGTATCCACAAAATCTATGAACAGCAACTGCCTGCAGCCATATACTCAGCTTCAGCAGTGGATGTTGAAACAAATGTTTGCTTTCTACAGAACTAAGATACAAGTCTATCACCAAGGAACTGATAAGTCCAGAGGTGCTTTTCCTGTCTACTCTGCATCCAGTATAATCAGAATTAGAGAATCCAGTTAACACAAATGCTGATTCTGTTGGATACTAGAGGCCTAGATCTGGACAACCTTTTATATATCTCAAAATCCTTTTTAAGAAAATAAGGTGAGATTCTTTAGGGTTCACCTGGAACCTAGCACAAAGACATGTGGAAAACATAATGTCTGGTCTTCTTGCTATTAAGTACAGTAGGGATCCAACAATGGCCCTATACTTGGTCTGATCAACTGGTTTTCCAGATTCATCAGCATCTATAACAGCATTGGCAGCCATGGGAGTTTTCATGACAGAGGCATCATTCATCCCAAACTTCTTAATAAGCTCTTTAGCATATTTAGACTGAGAGATGAAGATTCCTTCATGGGTTTGTTTCACTTTGAGACCAAGGAAATATGATAACTCACCCATGCTACTCATCTAAAACCTTGAGTGCATTAGATCAGAAAATCTTTTCCACAGATTTGGATCAGTAGAACAAAAGATTATGTCATCTACATATATTTGTACTAATAGAATTTTATCATGATGCAATTTTGTAAAAAGGGTTCTTATTGGAACACCCTAGTTTGTATTTGGGTAAGGATCACTATGTCATTAGGACTATTAGATTAACTCATCAATGTATAGCTAAGGGTCATAGGATGTGCCAAGTCAGAGGCTCTCAGAGATTGAAGAAATTAGCCAAGAGAAATCAGTTAGAGAAGAATTCAGAATTCAACCTAGGCGTCGAGCTCAGATCGACGAGATGAGTTTAGGCGTCGAGCTGAGATCGACGATCTCTGATCTCAGGTCCACGAGGTGTCTAACTCCGTTCGACGATCTCCGAGCTAAAATCGACGTTTTCTGTCCCAGACCAGCTCCAATATCTCTGAGCTCAGATCGAAGATAGTTGAGCTCAGATCGATGATCATCCTGTTGAGATCGACAATTTCTTCAATCACACTGAACACAAGTTCCCAGGAAGATTTTCAGGATATTCTTGGTACAATCAAAGTGAGCTGTTCATATTCCAACACAGCTTTATTACAAGACAGTTACAAGAATGCAGTTTTGGAGATTATAGCCGTTGGAGTAACTAAGAGGTAGCAGTAATAAATACAAGAATTAAAATGACCATTGGCCTCCTATCAGAATATATACACAGAGATACAGAGGAACAAATAGAACAGTAGAGAGGAGAAAGTTGTACAGGAATCAGAGTTCTAGGAAGAACTCAACATCACCTGTACAGTTAGTGCTCTTCTCAGATCTACTGTTCCAGGAAGCCTGAAGAGACAACTACTCTACATAAGTCTGAAGGCTTATTGGAAGATCAACATAATCAAGGCTTCATCATTCACACTCCAAGACAAATCACATTTAAGCATTTGTTGAAATCATCATTTGCTAGAGCAGTCATTCATTGAAGGAATATCACCCTTTGCAAAGCTTCCATTCCTGAACAACTACCAATCTCAGGGGGAGATTTGGCAATATCATCAAAATCCACTTGTTCTTCTCTTTGATTGTTGAACAGAGAAGACAACATCAACTCTCCTTTCCCCACTGTAAAAGGGTTGTTGAACTCCCTTCAAAAGTTCTGCTTGGTTTCTGAGACCTTGTCAAAACTCAGTGGTGGCAAGACACCTGATCAAAAAATCTGATTTGGTTTTTGAGCACCTTATCAAAAGTTCATTGGTGCCCAGGACACCTGATCAACTCTTCTTGTAGTGGATTCCTACCTAGGGTGGTAGAAGAGTGGACTACCCAAGTTTAGGGGAACCACTATAAAATTCTTGTGTCGTCTGGTTTGCCTTTATTTCTTTTCTTTATTATTCTTGCTGTGTGTTTGCTCTAATCTCTAGGATAGATCTCACTTTCAATTGGTATCATAGGGAGGTTGGTTATTCAACAACTAGATCTTCACTAGTTTTGTTGTTTATACAGGCTAACACCTGAACCAAAAGATCTCTCTTGATCCATCATAGTTAGATTAATCATTTTGTTTTTCACATAGCAAGAATATGGAATTTTCTAGCACTAGACCTCCTAAGTGCAACATAAACAAATTTGCACTTTGGAAGATAAGAATTAAGTCATTTATGGACAATATTGATGAAGAAATATTTTATGCCATTATGACAGGTCCCCCAACCTCAGCAACAACAACTAAAAGGGCCAGGCTAGCTGATGCTAGAGCTATGAATATCCTAGCACAGTCATTATCTGATGACTTGTTCCAGGAAGTTGTTGAATGCTCAACAGCTAAAGAGATATGGGATTCTCTTCATCAAATGGCTTCTGAACCAGTGGATGGAACAACAGAAAGAAGCCACAACATCTTATTTGAAGAAGGAGAATTAGTATCCCTAGATGTCATTTGGGATGTATCAGATGATGAATCATCATTTGAAGATGAAGAGGAGGAAGCAAGGGACAAAAAATTCTGCTTAATGGCCTTCAATACTTCATGCAGCAGTTTAAAGTCTGAACAAACAGAAGGAAAATCAAAACATGAAGAGGATCAGGTATTATCTAACTTTGTTTTCAGTTCAGTTAACTTAGAACTTCAATTTTGCTACCAAGATTGATTAAAATCATAGGGGGAAACAAAACTTCTCAGAGGAATGTTTTCAGAATATATTCAAAGGAAGAAGAAACATTTTAATCGACGAAATGAGTTTAGATCGTCGAACTCAGATCGACGATCCTATATAAAATCGTCGAACTCAGTCTGCTTTTTCATAAATTTGATTTATGATTATAAGGATAAACTATTTAAAATATTTTCAAATCCTTTTCCTATTTGGAACAAATTTATTAGGAAACATCTTTTCTTAGGGCTGCTTCCATCTTTTTGATATCTTGTTCAAAATTATGTTAGGATTTTTTATGAGAATTCTCTGTCAGATAACTTTATATCTCTTATAGATCTTTTTCTAAATTCATCTAGATTGATTCCTCTACTCTAGTTGTATTGGTCAGCAGTGATCAGGGAACTGAGTTTGAATCTCTTCTGATGAAAAGAAATTCTATAGGAAGGATGATATCAGACTTTGTTTTTCAGATTCAGAATCCTAATAAAATTTGCTGGACAAATATCATTTTTCTGCTAACATATCCTTATCAAGGAGAGAACAATCTCTACCATAGCTTTCTGCAGGTACCATCTACAAAAGTTAGCTGGATGACTCAATCAAAATCCTATTTTTAAAGTCATCCCAGCCTCCTCCAGTCACAATTACTACATCAACATAGGGGGAGTTTTGTAAAGCCAGCAGCAGTCAGTTTTAATAGCAACAGAAGACGATAATGCAAAGCTTTTCTTTTTATATCTTACGCTTTATAATATTAATTGTAATATTTTTATTTTCATGTAAATAGTAGTACTAACCCAACTAGGGGGAGATTGTTTGAACACCCTAGTTTGGATTTGGGTCAGGATCACTATGTCTTTAAGACTATTAGATTGACCCATCCATGTATAGCTAAGGGTCATAGGATGTGCTAAGTCAGAGGCTCTCAGAGATTGAAGAAATCAGCCAAGAGAAATCAGTCAGAGAAGAATTCAGAATTCAACCTAGGCGTTGAGCTCAGATTGACGAGATGAGTTCAGGCGTCGAGCTGAGATTGACGATATCTGAGCTCAGGTCCACGAGGCGTTGAACTCCGTTCGACGATCTCCGAGCTCAGATCGACGTTTTCTGTCCTAGACCAGCTCCAATATCTCTGAGCTCAGATCGACGATAGTTGAGCTCAGATCGACGATCATCCTTTTGAGATCGACGATTTCTGCCATCACACTGAACACAAGTTCCTTTTTCAGGATATTCTTTGTCTAATCAAAGTGAGCTATTCATATTCCAACACAGCTTTATTACAGGAAAGTTACAAGAATGCAATTATGGAGATTATAGCCGTTGGAGTAACTAAGAGGCAGCAGTAATAAATGCAAGAATTAAAATGACCATTGGCCTCCTATTAGAATATATACACAGAGATACAGAGGAACAAATAGAACAACAGAGAGGAGAAAGTGGTACAGGAATCAGAGTTCCAGGAAGATCTCAACATCACCTATACAGCCAGTGCTCTTCTCAGATCTACTGTTCCAGGAAGCCTGAAGAGACAACTACTCTACATCAGTCTGAAGGCTTACTGGAAGATCAACATCATCAAGGCTTCATCATTCACACTCCAAGATAACTCACATTTCAGCCTTTGCTGAAATCATCATTTGCTGGAGTAGTCATTCATTGAAGGCATATCACCCTTTGCAAAGCTTCCATTCCTGAACAACTACCAATCTCAGGGGGAGCTTTGACAACATCACCAAAATCCACTTGTACTTCTCTTTGATTGTTGAATAGAGAAGACAACATCAACTCTCCCTTCCCCACTATAAAAGGGTTCTTGAACTCCCTTCAAAAGTTCGTCTTGGTTTCTAAGACCTTGTCAAAACTCAGTGGTGGCAAGACACCTGATCAAAAAATCTGGTTTGGTTTTTGAGCACCTTATCAAAATCTCATTGGTCCCAGGTGTAAGACCCCCCTCCCGGAACACAACACACGGCACGAGGGGAGTCTTATGCCCGAAATAGCCGCCTTGCGGTAGCACTAACACACGGGTTAGCCTTTACCATAAGGCGCCTATTCCGCCGGCTACAATCCATATCACATAAACTATGCCAACCCAACCATAACAGAAAAGTAAAGCAGTTCAATTCACAGCTAAGTTTAAGTCCAAAAGAGCGGAAGATAACAAACACAACAGGCTTGTACAAAAGAACAAGAGTCTAGAAATGTTTTGCCAAACGGCTACATGAAAACACTCACGACTGTCACTGACGGTGCCGATGGCACCACCACTTCAGGTCCTATCGTCCGGGCCTGGCTGTCCTGCTGCATAGTCCGTTGCTGCTCTACCTGCGGGGTTTCCTCCTAAAAAGTAAGACGTAGCAACCGTTAGTCATAAGACTAAGTGGCTTCACATCCGCTCCCCCGGCGACTCCTCGGCACCGGGCGGAGAAAGGAACAAAGGTACAATATGTATATATAAAAGCAAGTAAACGAGCAGGTGACTGTAAATATGGTGGAGTACAAACTACGCTACACAACTAGCAGTTCTACAATTATCTATATATATGACAGCATGTATAAGTAATCAGAATAGTAACTTAACTTATAAGAGTGCCCATACAAACTTATAAGTTAAGGATCGGCTTAACAGTAAAGTAACTCATCGTATAAGAGTGCCCATATAAACTTATATGATGAGGATCTTGTGTATGCAATGAATGACATGATATGAATGTTATGCTATGACCGAATCATGCGCACGCACATGCAAGTTGCTATGTCGACACAGACTTGAAGTTCCCACTTTTCGAGCAGGTAGCTAACCTCTCAGGCGTCGTCCGTCGTGGCCAGACGGCGACAGTGGAGCGGGCGTCTCCACTACTAGGTGGTATCACACTACCTATCCTAGGCCCTCGTACGCCTCAATGCTAAAAACACAACAGCGGAGCTCACATGCATACTACGGCTCAGAAGGGGTCTTGGGTAGATGTGCACCAAGAACACAGCCCAACCTGGCCTTTGATTTCGAACCGGATGGAACCTCGGAAACGCACGAGGTGCAAGCCCAACCGTTCTCATGGCGCGGAGGAGATCTCGGGTTATGGACACCAAGTATCTAACCCTACCACCCAAGGTCTACCCATTGGCTCCCATCGGTGTGACGACTGGCGAACCCGTAGACCTGCCATAGTCATTATCTCAATATCGCGACACGATGAATCGTCGCACATCGCATGCCCCAAAACAACTCACTCGATGCTACCCGTAGGGAGGCTTCAACTCTAAGCATCGGTTGTTAATAAACCCCTTGGGCTCGGATTACGGTTACAAAATACTCTTCACATAGTGTTCATCATATTCACGCCCACCTATTCAATGAATTCACCTCAACACTACGCATAATAGACATGTTCAACACCCAACTATATAAATATATTATATACCAATCTCAACCCTTAATTTCTAGCCTTCTCATCCACTCCATTTCTCTACCAATACATGGTTATTCCTTATTACACAACCAAATGAGTAACCATGCTAAATTACAGTAACAACAACATTATAGATATATGGGAGCAAGATAACAAATGAGCAAATCGCAACCATTGCAAGAGTGCTAACATTGTAAATTAACAAGTGCATTAACATAGGATAGCCCGATACTAAAACTGGGATTCCCGGAGATACAGGAATCCGATCACAATGCTCAACCCCTCGTTGGAAAGGTATTCGCGAGGGATACGACTTTCGTGTTGAGTCGATCGCCCAGATCTAGTCGCAACATACCAGAAATTCAACTCGAATACGTACAGGAAATAGTTTCCTGTACAGGATTTTCCCGAACACAGCGGACTCGAACCAGCTTTCCCGTGGCTACAGGTATCGCATGGAAACGTGCAACCACTCGTTGGAAAGGTAATTTCAAGGGCTATGACTTTCGTGTTGAGTCGATCGCCCAGATCTGGCCAGAACACCTCTGAAATTGGCCACGAAGGTCGCCGCGTGCAGAAATCAGATTTCTGCACGCATCTTAAGGCGAGATGAACGGCATCCGTTCATCTTCTTCCTTGCAATGACCTCGCATAAACTTCTCCAGAAATCACACCCAACCTTATTTCTCCTTTCAAAGCCAAACCCTCAACGAAAATCCCTCTCATCTCCACTTTGAATGATGAGAAGGTTGAGGGAGACTAAGCCTAGAAAACCTAGGCATGGCTTATCCTAAGAACTCTCCTCCTCACCATCAAGACTCTATGGAGTCGATGTCTCTCCTAAAATAACTACAGATCTAGCACCAAGGGAGAGGGGAGAAAGCTCACCTCAAGTCCAGCGGTACCACCATGGCCGGCCATGAGCCTCGCACTCCTTCGTAGCGGCATTTCGTTTCCGCCAAGGATGGCCCGACAATCTTCTTCCAAGGATGGCTCCGGCAAGCCTCTTCCTCCTCCAGCCAAGAGAACTCTCTCAGAAATTTCAGGGCAGAAGAAAGGGGATGAAATGCTAGGGTTTCACATCTTTTTCATTTTTATACACCGCAGACACGGGTAGGCACACGGCCGTGTTCCTACCCGTGTTCAGGTGACACGGCCGTGTCGCCTGCCGTGTTTAGGGCCGTGTTCATCCCAGAATATTTTTCTACCGTGTTGGGGTTGCGGCACACGGGTAGAGACACGGCCGTGTCTCGACCCGTGTTCTCAGCACACGGGTAGGGACACGCCCGTGTCTCAATACCCGTGTACTTCTCTGACTGATAAGCCTAATCTTGGCATGAGGCACACGGGTATGGACACGGCCGTGTCCATACCCGTGTCGGCCAAATTTACCGTTTTGCCTTGTTTTCCTCATTTCCCATACGTTCGCACCTGTTCACCCACACCCCCATTGGGCTCACCACAGCCCCCTTGACTCAAATACGCAATCAAGGGGCCTAGCGCGAATTGGGACGTTACAAATCCTATAAACAAAATAAAAGATTTCGTCCCCAAAATCAGGGTAAGGCTATGGGTGTGAAACACATAAAAGGGAACTATGCTTTCAAGTAAAATTTTTACCTGGGGTAAATAATTCCGGGTAGCGCCCTTGCATCAAATCCTTTGGCTCCCATGTGAACTCCTCCTTCCCATGATTAGACCATAGCACTTTCACCAAGGGAACACTTTTGCGGCGCAAGGTTCTTGTCTCGTTATCAACGATCCGCACCGGCTCCAGTCGCACAGACCTATCAGACGCCACGGCACCATCCGTCGTGGGGGTATACTGTTCAGGCCGCAACAAAGCATTCCGAAGCGACGATACATGGAACACGTCGTGAAGGTTCTCCAGCTCCGGTGGTAACTCCAATCGATAGGCCAGAGGGCCAATCCTTTCCACTACGACATAGGGCCCGACATACCTTGGGCTGAGCTTCTTGACTCCACGCACCCGCGACACTCCGTGCATCGATCGAATCTTCAGGAACACCTTATCACCCACTTGAAACTCCACCATACGGTGCCTTGCAATGTAATATTTCGCCTGTCGGCTTTGAGCCTCTAGCATTCGATCCCGGATCAACCTAACCACCGCGTCCGTGTCATCAATATACTCATTTCCAAATGTCTTCGGATCTTCGTCTTGCACCCAGGACAAGGGTGTTCTACACCTCCTTCCATACAAAGCTTCATGAGGTGCCATACCAATACTGGCTTGATGACTGTTATTATAAGAGAACTCCACGAGAGGTAAGAGTCTCTCCCATGGTTCCCCTTTATCTAGCACACACAACCTCAGAAGGTCCTCCAATGTTCGGATGGTTCGTTCAGACTGCCCGTCCGTTTGAGGGTGAAAGGCTGTGCTAAAGGCGAGGCGCTAGCCCAAATAAGCCTGTACAGCCCTCCATTCTCTTGAAGTAAACCGACCATCCCGATCGGAGACGATCGTCTTCGGCACACCATGGTACCGCACAAATTGCTCCACAAAGAGACGCACTAGGACGCCCACCTGCGCCTCCTTCTTCATTGGGATAAATCGGGCTACCTTGGTCAACCGGTCAACTATCACCCACACAGAATCATTCCCCGAGCGCGAGCAAGGTAACCCGTGGACGAAGTCCATGGAGATGTCCTCAAATTTCCATTCAGGGATGGGCAACGACTGTAGCATTCCACCGGGGCTTCTGCACTCCGCCTTCACCATTTTGCAGGCCACACAATGAGTAACAAAGTACTTGACATCCCTCTTCATGCCCGGCCAACACATTGTCTTTCTCAAATCGGTGTACATCTTCGCGATCCCCGGGTGCACCGAGTACTTGGAGCAATGGGCCTCCTTTAGAATATCCTCCCGAATGTTGTCACCTTCGGGGATGTAAAGCCGGCCACGAAAATGGACGAGTCCGTCTTTTAGGGAGTATTCTTCCGTAGTCCCATCCTCCATTGACTTGAAAGCCGGGGTTAAAGCCGCATCCTTCTTTTGTTCCGTTCGGATCCGGTCTCGTATGTTGCAAACTATACTCATCGCGGCCAAATATTCTGTATACTCTTCCGATTGATTCTTAAAGACCAAAGTGATTTCCATCTCTTGTAGTGTCCGGATTAACTCCATCCTCATCAAGCGTGATTCCGTGCTCGTTCCCGGTGCTTTTCGGCTCAAGGCATCAGCTACGGAATTAACCTTCCCGGGGTGGTAGTTCAAGGTGAATTCATAGTCGCACAAGAACTCCAACCACCGCCGCTGTCTCAAGTTTAACTCCTTTTGGGTGTGAACGTACTTCAGGTTTTTGTGATCCGAGAAGATCTCGCAGTGGACGCCATATAAATAATGCCTCCAAATCTTCAAGGCGAATACCACCGCTCCCAACTCTAGATCATGCACCGGGTAGCTGGCTTCATGCTTCTTCAACTGTCTTGAAGCATAAGCGATCACATGCCCATTCTGCATCAACACAGCTCCCATCCCTTGATACGACGCATCCGTGTAAACTTGAAAGCCCTCCTTCCCAGATGGAAGAGCTAGGATGGGTGCAGTCGTCAATCTGTCCTTCAACTCTTGGAATGCAGCTTCGCACTGGGGTGTCCATTCAAACGGCACACCCTTCTTGGTCAGCGTAGTAAGGGGAAGGGAGATCTTCGAGAAGCCTTTCACGAACTTGCGATAGTACCCGGCAAGTCCAAGAAAGCTCCGTATGTCGGCCGCTGACTTCAATGGCGACCACTCCTTCACGGCCCGCACCTTGGCCGGATCTACTGCTAGCCCCGCCCCACTAATCACATGGCCCAAGAACGCGACCTCTTGAAGCCAAAACTCGCATTTGCTGAACTTGGCAAATAAAGTGTGCTCCTTTAGCCAGCACTAAAGTTAGATGTTCGGCGTGTTCTGCTTCAGTCTTGGAGTAGACTAGGATATCATCGATGAACACGATGACAAAGATGTCCAAATAAGGGCTGAACACCTTGTTCATCAAGCTCATAAAGGCGGAAGGGGCGTTTGTGAGCCCAAACGGCATCACGGTGAATTCATACAAACCATATCTCGAACTGAACGTCGTCATCTGAGTGTCATCTTCTTGTATCCTCAGCTGATAATATCCCGAACGCAGATCTAACTTGGAGAACCAATACGATCCCACCAATTGATCAAATAATTCATCAATGCGCGGTAGGGGATAGGTGTTCCGCACCGTTAACCGGTTCAACTCTTGATAATCAATACATAACCGCAGGGTGCCATCCTTCTTTTTGACGAACAAAACGGGCGCTCCCCAAGGCGACGAGCTTGGGCGAACGAACCATGCTTCCACCAATTCCTGAAGCTGGACTCTAAACTCTGCAAGTTCCTTCGGAGCCATTTGGTATGGAGCTCGTGAGACGGGCTTGGCACCCGGAATTAGCTTGATTTGGAATTCCACTTCCCTATGCGGGGGTAGTCCCGGCAATTTCTCGGGAAATACCTCGGGAAATTCTCGCACCACCCGCACATCCTTGACCTCTAATGTCAATTTCTTTAACTCGAAGCAAATTACATAGACCTCGTCCCCTTCCATATGAGATTTCATAACTTGGATTGAAGATAATAATTTACGGGGTGCGAATTTAATACCTTGGAAGATGACTTCCGAGTCTCCATGCCTCAAGATAACTTGCTTCTCCGCACAATTGATCCTGGCGTGGTGCCAGTTCAACCACTTCATGCCCAGGATGAGATCGAACTCCGGGATTCTTAACACTGTAGCCGGAGTTTCAAAGAACTTTCCTCCAATAAGGGTGTCGAAGTCGCAACTTGCTGACGACGTCATCTCAGAGCCGTCCGGAAGGCGCACCCTTTGAGTAGTGCCCGTGAAGTGTTGCACTCCCTCCAAGTCCTTCACGAAGTCCGCCGAAATGAACGAGTGAGACGCACCTGTGTCAAATAACGTATAGGCGGGGCTCCCGCTAACCATGACAGTGCCTAGGTTCCAAAAAGGGTAATCACTATCCAGAATTGCGCGTATCATTTGTATCGTAAATCTAACAAGTCATATAATATTAATAAATTTTGCACGTACCGGTGATGACTTCCTGCGGATTTCTCTCCTGAGTCATATCCAATGCGAATACATGCTCCCGTGCATGTCCTTGATTTCTCCCTGGTGGTCCTCTTCCTCGGCTACGCATGTGCCCTCGCCCCCGTGGAGCTACTGGAGGGAGAGCAATAGGAGCATCCCCGATCAGTCGCGGGCAAACTCGTCGGACATGCCCCGGTTGGTTGCACTCAAAACATATCACCTCACGTCGGCCCCCAGGTTGTTGATAATGTTGCTGCTGCGGTGGTGGAGGTAAAGCTGGTGGTTACGGAATTGGGTACTCCACCCGATAGTTCCGGTTGACCCACCGACCGCCTCTGTGGTTTCCCCTTCCTCTGCCATGATCATTCCGCCTTCTATTACTAGGGCCGACTTCAATTACTCCTTCCGCAGGTCTCTTGCCACATCCCATATGGTCCGCCTCCAGTCTCTTTGCCATGTCGATGATTTCTGCCAGGCTTGCATCGGCTATAAACAAAAGGGCCTGCCTCAGGGGGTCCCTCAACCCTTTGTAGAAGCGCTTCGCGTAGCCTCTATCGTCCAAATCATAGGAATCGGCAAACCTAGCGAGGTGTTGGAACTCCCTCTGGTACTCTGTTACCGATTTCGATCCCTACTTCAGCTGCAGAAATCTTTCTTCAAGTTCATCCCGAGCAGAAGAAGGGATGAAGTGATCCAGAAAAGCCTCGGTGAACTCGTTCCAACTGATGTCCGTGTACAACCGCCCTTGGAAGGTGGAGCCCATGAGGGACTTCCACCACCTTTTGGCGTGCAGCTCTAGCAGCGTCACTACCAATGTCACCGCCATGCTGTTCGGACATCTTATGCCAGCCATCAATTCCTGCACGGTATCAAGCCATTCCTCGGTGCGCACCGGCGATTCTGTCCCAAGATAGGAAGGAGGGGACAGGGCACGGAAGGTGCTCAACCAGTTGGAGCCTGGCGCTTGTTGTTGCACCGGAGCTTGCTGGGCTTTAAATGCATCCAATATGGCTGACAGCGTTTGTCCCAGTTCCAACTGCTGGAATTGTGAAGGGACGGAAGGGGTAGGAGTGCCCCCAACCGGCTCCACCTGCGCTGGGACCTATACGCAAGGTACAAACTAGGGTCAGGTTGGCTAAAACTAATGTCAAAGTTGGACAACTTAGTGTGAATTACATATGGGCACACCACTGCTTCCGTTAAGTCGGTTTGTCCCCAAACCGACTAATCGAACGGGAGTGACCTATTGTTACATGACTGCTCTATTTGAAGATCGGCTAAGTCTGATACCATTTGTAAGACCCCCCTCCCGGAACACAACACACGGCACGAGGGGAGTCTTATGCCCAAAATAGCCACCTTGCGGTAGCACTAACACACGGGTTAGCCTTTACCATAAGGCGCCTATTCCGCCGGCTACAATCCATATCACATAAACTATGCCAACCCAACTATAACAGAAAAGTAAAGCAGTTCAATTCACAGCTAAGTTTAAGTCCAAAAGAGCGGAAGATAACAAGCACAACAGGCTTGTACAAAAGAACAAGAGTCTAGAAATGTTTTGCCAAATGGCTACATGAAAACACTCACGACTGTCACTGACGGTGCCGATGGCACCACCACTTCAGGTCCTATCGTCCGGGCCTGGCTGTCCTGCTGCATAGTCCGTTGCTGCTCTACCTGCGGGGTTTCCTCCTAAAAAGGAAGACGTAGCAACCGTTAGTCATAAGACTAAGTGGCTTCACATCCGCTCCCCCGGCGACTCCTCGGCACCGGGCGGAGAAAGGAACAAAGGTACAATATGTATATATAAAAGCAAGTAAACAAGCAGGTGACTGTAAATATGGTGGAGTACAAACTACGCTACACAACTAACAGTTCTACAATTATCTATATATATGACAGCAGGTATAAGTAATCAGAATAGTAACTTAACTTATAAGAGTGCCCATACAAACTTATAAGTTAAGGATCGGCTTAACAGTAAAGTAACTCATCGTATAAGAGTGCCCATACAAACTTATACGATGAGGATCTTGTGTATGCAATGAATGACATGATATGAATGTTATGCTATGACCGAATCATGCGCACGCACATGCAAGTTGCTATGTCAACACAGACTTGAAATTCCCACTTTTCGAGCAGGTAGCTAACCTCTCAGGCGTCGTCCGTCGTGGCCAGACGGCGACAGTGGAGCGGGCGTCTCCACTACTAGGTGGTATCACACTACCTATCGTAGGCCCTCGTACGCTTCAATGCTAAAAACACAACAGCGGAGCTCACATGCGTACTACGGCTCAGAAGGGGTCTTGGGTAGATGTGCACCAAGAACACAGCCCAACCTGGCCTTTGATTTCGAACCGGATGGAACCTCGGAAACGCATGAGGTGCAAGCCCAACCGTTCTCATGGCGCGGAGGAGATCTCGGGTTATGGACACCAAGTATCTAACCCTACCGCCCAAGGTCTACCCATTGGCTCCCATCGGTGTGACGACTGGCGAACCCGTAGACCTGCCACAGTCATTATCTCAATATCGCGACACGATGAATCGTCGCACATCGCATGCCCCAAAACAACTCACTCGATGCTACCCGTAGGGAGGCTTCAACTCTAAGCATCGGTTGTTAATAAACCCCTTGGGCTCGGATTACGGTTACAAAATACTCTTCATATAGTGTTCATCATATTCACGCCCACCTATTCAATGAATTCACCTCAACACTACGCATAATAGACATGTTCAACACCCAACTATATAAATATATTCTATACCAATCTCAACCCTTAATTTCTAGCCTTCTCATCCACTCCATTTCTCTACCAATACATGGTTATTCCTTATTACACAACCAAATGAGTAACCATGCTAAATTACAGTAACAACAACATTATAGATATATGGGAGCAAGATAACAAATGAGCAAATCGCAATCATTGCAAGAGTGCTAACATTGTAAATTAACAAGTGCATTAACATAGGATAGCCCGATACTAAAACTGGGATTCCCGGAGCTACAGGAATCCGATCACAATGCTCAACCCCTCGTTGGAAAGGTATTCGCGAGGGCTACGACTTTCGTGTTGAGTCGATCGCCCAGATCTGGTCGCAACATACCAGAAATTCAACTCGAATACGTATAGGAAACAGTTTCCTGTACAGGATTTTCCCGAACGCAGCGGACTCGAACTAGCTTTTCCATGGCTACAGGTATCGCATGGAAACGTGCAACCACTCGTTGGAAAGGTAATTTCAAGGGCTACGACTTTCATGTTGAGTCGATCGCCCAGATCTGGCCAGAACACCTCTGAAATTGGCCACGAAGGTCGCCGCGTGCAGAAATCAGATTTCTGCACGCATCTTAAGGCGAGATGAACGGCATCCGTTCATCTTCTTCCTTGCAACGACCTCGCATAAACTTCTCCAGAAATCACACCCAACCTTATTTCTCCTTTCAAAGCCAAACCCTCATCGAAAACCCCTCTCATCTCCACTTTGAATGATGAGAAGGTTGAGGGAGACTATGCCTAGAAAACCTAGGCATGGCTTATCCTAAGAACTCTCCTCCTCACCATCAAGACTCTATGGAGTCGATGTCTCTCCTAAAATAACTACAGATCTAGCACCAAGGGAGAGGGGAGAAAGCTCACCTCAAGTCCAGCGGTACCACCATGGCCGGCCATGAGCCTCGCACTCCTTCGTAGCGGCATTTCGTTTCAGCCAAGGATGGCCCGGCAATATTCTTCCAAGGATGGCTCCGGCAAGCCTCTTCCTCCTCCAGCTAAGAGAACTCTCTCAGAAATTTCGGGGCAGAAGAAAGGGGATGAAATGCTAGGGTTTCACATCTTTTTCGTTTTTATACACCGCAGACACGGGTAGGCACACGGCCGTGTTCCTACCCGTGTTCAGGTGACACGGCCGTGTCGCCTGCCGTGTTTAGGGCCGTGTTCATCCCAGAATATTTTTCTACCGTGTTGGGGTTGCGGCACACGGGTAGAGACACGGCCGTGTCTCGACCCGTGTCCTCAGCACACGGGTAGGGACACGCCCGTGTCTCAATACCCGTGTACTTCTCTGACTGATAAGCCTAATCTTGGCATGAGGCACACGGGTATGGACACGGCCGTGTCCATACCCGTGTCGGCCAAATTTACCGTTTTGCATTGTTTTCCTCATTTCCCATACGTTCGCACCTGTTCACCCACACCCCCATTGGGCTCACCACAGCCCCCTTGACTCAAATACGCAATCAAGGGGCCTAGCGCGAATTGGGACGTTACACCAGGACACCTGATCAACCCTTCCTGCAGTGGATTCCTACCTAGGGTGGTAGAAGAGTGGACTACCCAAGTTTAGGGGAACCACTATAAAATTCTTGTGTCGTCTGGTTTGCCTTTATTTCTTTTCTTTATTATTCTTGTTGTGTGTTTGCTCTAATCTCTAGGATTGATCTCACTTTCAGTTCTATCAACCATGCCTCTTAAAAAACTATGCTTTAAAAGAAAGCTGGCTAAGGTCTCAAACAAAGCTCTTGGAGCTTGCTTTAAACCATAAAGAGCCTTATGCAATTTAAAGACATAAGATGGATGAGTTGGAGAGATAAAACCCGGTGGTTGTTCAATATACACCTCTTCTTTGAGTTCTCCATTTAAGAATGAACTTTTTTTACATCCATCTTGTAGACTTTAAACTTCTTGAATGCTGCATAAGCTAAGAAGATCCTTATAGCTTCAAGTCTTGCAACTGGAGCAAAGGTTTGATCATAATCAAATCCTTCCTCTTGCCTGTATCCTTGAGCAACAAGCCTTGCCTTGTTCCTCACTATCACACCTTGGGCATCAAGTTTATTTCTGAATACCCACTTAGTCCCAATTACTGGATAGCCTTTAGGCCTTGGAAATAAGTCCAAAACTTTACACCTCTCAAACTCGTTGAGTTCCTCTTGCATTCTAGTGATCTAGTTTGGATCTTGCTCTGCATCAGATATGGATTGAGGCTCAATTTGAGAGAGAAAGCAGGCAAGCATCACATTAGGGTTGAGTTGATGTCTTGTCTGCACTCCTAATTATATGTCTCCAATTACTTGAGATCTAGGGTGATCCCTAAGTGTGACAAGATTATTAGGAGAAGTTGGTTCAACAATAGTTATTTGATTTAATTCCTCTTGTGGAATTGTCTCAACTATTGGAGGAAGTTGAACTGCTTCCGCAGTCTCTTCTTCACTTTCAGCTTCTGATATAGCTTGTGGAGAGGGATGTGACTCAACCTTTGAGGTAAGGTTTAGATTATACAAGCTCTCACAAAAATTTTGTACCTGCAGATAATTGTTGGTAGAGATGTCTCTCTCCTTGTAAAACATGTTAAATTCATCAAATGTCACATGCATTGATTCTTCAATTTTTAGTGTTGATTTATTAAACACCCTATATGCCTTACTGACTTGGGAATATCCTAGAAAAATTCCCATTGCAGCCTTAGCTTCAAATTTTCTAAGATGTTTCTTGTCATTATTATGAATATAACATATACACCCAAATACTTTAAAATAAGTTATTATAGGTTTCTTCCCATTGAGCAGTTCATAGGGAGTCTTATGCTTTAGTTTATGTATTAGGCTTCTATTCAGGACATAATTTGTTGTGCTTATTGCTTCTACCCAGTAGGAAAGAGGCATGTAAGCATCTGTAAGCAATGTACCTGGAGCTTCAATGAGTGTCCTATTCTTCCTTTCAACTACCATATTTTGTTGAGGAGTTCTAGGAGCTGAGAAATAATGTCTGATACCTTCCTTCTCATTGAACTCTAGCATAAGAAGAGACTCAAACTCAGTACCATGATCACTTCTAATCAATGCAACTTGAGTAGAATACTCAATCTGTATATTCTTGAGAAAATCTGTGAGAACCTTAAAAGTATCTGACTTAGTTCTCAAAAAGAAAACCCATGTTAATCTAGAGAAGTCATCTACAATAACTACTGTATAAGACTTTCCTTCTAGACTTTGTACTGCAAAAGGGCCAAAAAGGTCCATATGGAGCAAGTACACGATTCTAGGTGAATCACTCTTATTAATGGATTTAAAACTAGATTTAGTTTGCTTTCCTATCTGACAAACCCTGCAGAGGCCTTCCTTCTTGTAGGTACAAGAAGGTGAACCTCTAATAAGATTGTCTTTAGATAACCTAGCTATATTTTTATGGTTTACATGTCCTAGTCTTTTGTCCCATAAGTTAGTTTGAATGCTAACCGAATTGAATAAGCAAATTTCAGATTTATTTGATTCAAAATTTAATAAATAGATGTTTCCTTGTCTAATTATTGTTAAAACAGTTGTGTTGTTTAAAGAGATAAGACATAATGAGTTAGTAAAGCTTACTTGATAACCTGTATCACATAGTTGGCTTACTGATATCAGGTTATGCTTGAGACCATTCACATAGGTCACTTTCTTTAATGTGACAGCTCCACAGTTGAAGTCACCATAGCCTTCTGTCAGTCTAAAGCCCGAGTCCCCAAAGATTACCTCAGGTCCAATCTTGGATTTATAGTTGATTAGACATTCTTTTCAACCTGTCATATGTTTAGAGAAACCACTATCCAGGTACCATTTGTTTTGAGTGACAGGGTTCTCTTCTACCTACAAAAGGGATTAGTAGTTTTTGACCCAGGTTACCTTGGGTCCTTGTTGTTTGACATAACTAAAGCTTGAAATGAATGAACATTCAGGTTGATCCTTATAACCTAAAGGATGATACCTTCTAGGAGGTATGACCCACTGACTAAAGGGATTAAAAGGTTTATCTCTTTTTAGGTTACTCTGGTTATGAACTGAATTGGACAAATTCAAGTATGTTCGTCGACCTGAGCTTGACGATCAGGATTGAGTTCGTCGATCTCTGCTCGAAGAATGGAGATATCCATTCTTAGAGCCCCAAAAATGTCGACCTCTGGTCGATGAACCATACTGGTTTTTTCAATCCCAGTTCGAAGAATAATTTACATTATTATTTGCGTTCAATGTTCGTCATTCTGAGTTTGACGAACCATAACCATTTCGTTGTTCTGAGTTCGACGAAATTTGCTGAACATAGTCATGTTGTTTATTTTTCTTCTTCTGATTGGTTTTCTTAAGTTCTAATTGTTTGAGAACTTCATTAACTTTCTCTACTTGTTCAGTGTTTTTCGTTTCACTTTCAGAAATGAAGTTAATAGGTTTTGATAGTTGATTTTTCTTAATTAGGATTGGTTTACTAGATGAGGCTCCTAATCCTAGTGTGTTATTATTAGATCTTGTGTAAACTGTGCTAGTTATATCTATCAGTTGTAAACTTCTACCATTTAAGGTTTCTTCTAATTCCTTAGCCTTACTTAATTCAGATTTTAGAAATACTATTTATTGATTAGCCAGGTTTAATTCTTCAGTTAATTTTTCATTTTTAGCAATGAATTTCTCTTGTTCTAACACTTTTTCCCTAAGAAGTTTGATTTCCTTCTCAGATCCTATTAGGTCTAAACATAAGAGTTTAAACTAAGATTGAAATTCTTTAGATTTAAAGTCATAGAAAGCAATTACCTGATCCTCTTTAGAGAGGAATTCTTCATCACTTGATTCTTCTGAATCTGATCTGCTGCTTCCAGCATCAATTGCCATAAGGCACATTTCTCATGCCTTCTTTTCTTCTTCATCATCTTCACTAGAACTTGAGGAGGATGTTTCTTCTTCAGTATCACTCCAGGTTTCAGCTACAAAGCCCTTCTCCTTCTTTTTGTACTTGCTGGAGGAGGCCTTGCTGTGATGATGTCTTCTTGATTCTTTTTCTTGCCTTTTGTCTTTCTTTTTAACTTTCGGACATTCTGAGATGAAATGTCCAGGTTTCCTGCATCCAAAACATACAACTTCTTTAGAAGGGGTCGGTTCATACCTTGGTTTATCTTCATTCCTTGAAGGCTTTCTCCTGAAGTCCCTCCTTGAAATTTTATAGAATCTCTTAGCAAAGAGACTCATAAGTTATTCATTGGCTGATAAGCTGGGAGATTCTTCTGCAGCTTTGAGTGCTAAGTTTTGTTCCTTCCTGGTAGGTGTTGAAGCTTTTGGTTCAACTGCAGCTTCTCTTGACTTGATCAATTGCTTATAGGATTTGAGCTTTCCAAGTAAAGATTCTGTTGAGATTTCAGCCATGCTTCTGGATTCTCTGATGGGCCAGATTCTGGAGTCTCATGTGCTAGGGAAGCACATGAGGATCTTGTTATTGACCTCAGTCAGAGTAATTTCTTTATCCAATGTTCTGAGCTCACTGATGATGGAGCTCAGCCTGTTGTATATTACTTCTACTGATTCTGCTTCATCTTTCCTAAAGTTCTCATATTGGGATATAACGTTTGATCTTCTGTCCTTCCTCTCATCAGCAGAGCCTGCTACCATTTGGTTAAGGGAATCCCAAATGGCTTTGGCAGGTGTACATTCAGCAAACTTCTAAAATATGTCATCTGACATAGTTTGGGCCAGTATATTCATAGCTCTGGCATCAGTAATTTTTGCCTTCTTATGTGCATCAGTTTGATCTAGAGGAGGCACTGCACTGAGATTTGCTGGAGTTGAAGTAGAGGCCACTGGAGTTGGTGGTCCTGTCAAGATGGAATTAAAAATGTCCTCATCAATAGAGTTCATGTACAACTTGATTCTTGCCTTCCAAATTCAAAACTTTTGCAAGTTGCAAATTGGAGGTTTGGTGCTGGCATAATCCTTATTTTGTGCAATGATATCAGAAAATAAAATATAATTAGAGAGACTACTAAAGCTTATTAAGAGTTTATCCTGAGGATCTTGATTAATCCAGGTGTGAGCCTATATTATGTGATTAACCACCCTCTGATACCAATTGAAAGATAGGGTAAGCTCTGAAAAACTCTAGAGGGGGGGGGGTGAATAGAGTTATTGAAATCTTTTAAGTTTTACTGAAATAAAAGATCTTTAATAAAATATGTTACTATAGTATAAGTGTATAGGTGCACAAGTGTAGCAGATAAACTAGAGAGAGATAACTAAGCGACATAATAAAAATATATCACAACACAAGCACAAAGGAAAAACAACACATCCACACAGACAACACAAGAATTTTATAGTGGTTCCCCAAACTTGGGTACATCCACTCTTCTACCACCCTAGGTAGGAATCCACTACAGGTTTTGATCAGGTGACTGCCACCAATGAGCTTTTCATAGGGTGCTAAAAAACCAAACCTCATGTCTTTTGGTTGGGAGACTTGCAACCAGGAATAATTTTGAAGGGAATTAAAACCCTGTACAGAGGTGGGATGAGAGGTTGATGGAAGTCTTCTTTTCTCAAATCAAAATGAGAATACTAAGTGGATTTGTGTTGTTATCAAAGCTCCCCCTGAGATCTTGACTAGTTCAGGAGTAGAAGATTTGCAAAAGGGTGAGTAGGCCTTTTAGCTCTTTAGAGATCCTTGACTGATTTGAATAACTTGTCACTTGAGATCCCTGAAAACAAAGAGAGAAAGGAAGAAGGACTCTTGATGGTGATGGTTGTTCCTTCTTCTTCTCTTGAGAGCAGTATACTTTCTGAGAGTTGTTTTCACTGCACTTTTCTTGTCTGTATGCTTTTTCCTGTGTCTTTTTTGTTGATAGCACACAAGTTTCTATTTATCTCTTTTATTCTCTATTTTTCTTAGCTCTCTGATCTTCTCTAAGAGATCCTCAAATGATAACTACAACTTGGTCGAATTCAAAAACCTGCAATAAATGCTTAGCCAGAATCTCGGAAATGAAAACGACAAGTATGCTGTCATATATTCTATTCTATGTCTGTCCCGAGAAATAAGTAGTTAATTCCATAAAGGATATTTGTAATCAATGCTGCCAGTAACGGCTCGATTCAAAGGATATAAGAGCATTGATTATCCAGGGAATTAACGTCCTATAATAGTATAAAATAAGGAGATAGAAAAGGAAAGAATAAATGACAATATGCCTTACAGTTTTCGTCGACCTGAGAACAGCTTTCATCGACCTGTGATTAGCTTTCGTCGACCTCTACATTCGTCGACCTCTGATCAACTTTCGTCGACCTGAGCTCTGCGAACAACTGCACTACAAAAACGGACTGATTCTGTGCACTAAGTTCGTCGACCTGAGAATGGTTGTTCGTCGAGCTGAGATCCAAGATCGTTGAGCTGAGTCTGCAGTCTGGACTTAGAATATTTTCTGATGTTGAGTGTTAAAGTATTGATCTGGCATTGAGTGAGATATCCTCTGACTTTTAGTGTTAGATCACCATTCTGGAGTTTAGTCGTTTAAGAGTGTTGAGTCATTGATAGCGTTGAGTGAACTTTTGCTCTGAGTAAACTTTGGCTTTGAATAAACTGTGGCGCTGAGTCAATTTTGGCGCTGAGAGATCTTTGGCTCTGAGAGCTTAAGTGTTAGTTGAGCTGAGGACAGAGTTCTTCAACCTGATGTTCTTAGTTCGTCGACTGAAGTTTGACAGAGGAGCTATCACTTTTTTCAGAGATCGTCGAGCTTAGATCTAAGTTCGTCGAGCCCAGCTCAGAGAATTGTCTCTGGGTTTGTTGAGCTGAGCACAACGATCGTCAACCAGAGTTCGACGAACGCAGATCTCCTTTTTATTAAGTCTTGAATTTTTTAAGTCTTGAGTATCTGGCAGTGTTGGAGGCTGGTCCTTTCTACTGTTGACTTTAAGGACATGACCTAGACTCTAAAAACACACAACATTTGACCCTTCTATACAACATGGGTCACAACCTATGAAGAGAACCTAGCCCAAATCACCTAGGGGTTCCAACAAGGCAGATGACTGATGCTTTCAAGTGTCGGCTCTTTTCTACCTCCTTCAAAGACAATACGAGGGACTGGTTCCACCAGCTTCCCAATTATTCAATTTACTACTATGTTGACCTGTGTCGTGCTTTCTTGTTGAGGTTCTCGACTTTTAAGAAGATGAAGAAGGGTGCGGTGTTTCTTTTCGCAGTCAAGCATCGACCAGAGGATACCCTGGAGAGTTATGATGACCGGTTCCAAGAGGAAGTACTCATTATGGAGGAGGTGTCAGGGTTTACCCTAATGATGGCTTTTATGTTAGGGCTGCAGGAAGAGTTCTTTAGGGTGGCGCTGAAGCAGAGGCTGCTGTCTTTTGAATAGGTAATGGAAAGAGAGGCGCAAGTGATTGAAGGAGAGGCAACAAACCCCAACTTCGCTAGGAAGCTGTCCAGGTTGGGAGGAAGTGAGGAGATAGATCTGGGGGCGAGCAGGCATCAGGAGGAAAGAAGAAGGGATGAGCCCAAGGGGAATGGACTCCCAAGGTAACATCAAGTATGGGGTTACTAGGAACGCACCAATCAGCTGGGCTGGAGGTAGTAGGAAGGGTCTGTTCAAGGAAAAGGAAGAAGATTCCAGGGAAGAGGAAACTATCAAGGGGCGCATGGGAGGTTCAATCCCCCTAGGTGGAGATAGGGACCGAGGCCACCTCTCCACCCGCGGCATCAAGCCATGAAAATAGCGCGAGGAAGGAATGGGAGAATAAATGTCCTGGGAGGATGGAGAGGAGTAGAGGTGGAGTTATTGTACTGTGACTTCCATCAGGAGGAGGGTCATGCAACTACCACATGCCCCGAGTTCCTTGAGCTGAGGAGAAGAGAGGACAAGGGCAAGAGCAGCCAGCGGTGCAGATCGAGGAGGTGGCCGTGGGGGCCAAAGAGGATAGGTTTGAAGAGAGGGCCGACATAGGAGGCTCTGGAAGGATTGGTGTGTGGTGGGCCAAAACCCGAACAGGCAAGCGTACCCGTCAAATTATAGTACCAAGGTCGTATTTAAACACGGGGGTGTCAATTACTTCTACTCACGCTTTAACTATTATCCTACCGGAGAACTAATGGGATTTGAGAATTTTTTAAAGTAAAGTAAAATGAAAGACAACTTGCAAGACGAAAGACTTATAATAAAAAGCTAGCATTCGATCAATGATTCACCATGAAACTAGATGAGAGAGATAAAAATAAAGATAGTTTTAATCTTGCAAATCAAACTCGGCCGTGACGGATCCGAAAATAAGACAAAATCTCGCTAGAGCATTAGGTCTCCTAACTTATAGACTCTTTGATCGAAATCTCTTTACAAACCAAAGAAGCCTAAAGTTGCATTATCGAGGTGATCCGCACTATTGGATTTGACTCCAATCCGGAGGATTTACGTCGTCCTATCTCTAGGATTGCGTTCAACTCCTTCCTTCTTTGAGTGATCTTTCAAATCATGAGTCTCTCGACTACTATGAAATGAGAACAAGGCCTACTACCGTATATCAAAAATACGGAGTCGACACAAATTAATCAAAGAAGGACCGAGTAGAAATAACAAGAATAAAACTAAGAAAGAAAATAAACTCTCATCTCACTTCATGGATCCTCACGATCGAATGCTATAAGATATTAGCTACGCATATTGGAAAAGGAAACAACAAAATAAAGAGAAAAGAATTCCATTGATTAATAAAAAGAAGTACACAATAATATTAAAATGATGATAATATTATGCTAAGAAGGAAATTACAACCATAAAAAGAAAACAACAATGAAGAAAAACTTGTAGTAGAACTCTCTTGCTCACTAGCTCTCTTGCTCCAATCCAACCTCCCAAAGCATGGGATATGGGTTCCTTTTATAGGAGTGGAGGGAAGCATCTAGAATGGGAAGACTAAGGGGTGGCCGGCCAAAGGGGGAAGGAATGTTCATGCATGGTATTTTATGGAGGGGAGAGAAAATGGAAGCATGCATGTATTTTATTTAATGAAAAAAATGTGTAATAGGAAGGGGGGAGTGAATGGAAAATAAAGGGGAGGAGAGAGGTGGTAGGGGCCGGCCATGCAAGGGGATGGATTCATGCATTGCATTAAATGGAGGAGAGAGGGTTGGAAAAATGCATGCATGAGAGGAAAGGTGGCTAGGGAATAATAAAGGGGAGAGAGTGGCCGGCCACATGCATGAATAATTGCATGCATGTGGTCGGGTTGCATGGAAAGGGGGCTTCAATGGGCTGCTCTTTTGGTGGGCTTTAATAGGGCTCGGGTAGGGGAATATAGGCTATTTGGGCTGCTCCAAATGCTGGGCCTTATGAGGGGAGAGAGGCTCGGGTAGCTTCCAAAAGATGGGCTGCATGTAGGGCTCGGGTAGGAGGCTTGGCTGCACCAAATGGAAGTGGCCGGCTGCTCCATGTGGGCTTGGACTTGCATGGGCTGCTCCTTGTAGGCTCGGGTAGCTTCCAAAGCTGCATGGGCTCGGGTAGCTAGGTAGGGGCTGGGTTGATCCTACAAAATAACAAGACAAGGCATTAGAAAACATTAATTATAACAACCATAAAAACATAAAACATTGGATACTTTAAAATTGAAATTAAAATTTACAAACATGAAACATAATACTAATTCATACTATTAATTAGTTTCAAAGATAAAACTAATCAAAATAATCATATCATTAAACATGTAAAACTAAACTATAGCAAAGATACTAAAATTTATAAATAAAACTAAACAAAACAATAACATAAAATAGCAACAATAATACTATAGATAATACAAAAAATAATAATAAAACTTTAGGAATTTTAACTACTAAACTACCCCAAAAACGATGACTAAATCTAGTCATCAAACACCCCCATGCTTAGACATTTGCTTGCCCTCAAGCAAATAGAAATAAAACTAGGGAGAAGCAAAAAGAAAGCAAAAGATATATATATATATATATATATATATATATTTAGGTTCCATAGTTAAGAAAAACAAAGCATGAAAAATTAAACTATCTTAATGTTCATGTTATCAACTAGTGGGGTGAGAAGTGCACAATAGAAAAATTGAAAATGGAATCCTAAAAATCTCATTAAAACATAAGAAAAGTCTACAAATTTCTAAATCTTAAAACAAGGCATCCAAAATAAATGAAAATAAGGAAAACAAAAGTAGAAGTTCTAAATAAACGGCGCATTAACAAACTACTAGGTTGCTAAATAAACATTAACCCTAAAACACTCCAAGATAACCTCCAAAGAAATCCATCAATGATGGTGGCTATAGGCTTGTACGTTCACACTTTCTCCACTACGCGAATTTAAATTCTAAGATCATTAGGACTTTTACTAGGCATTAAAACTTGGTTTAGGTGAATGATTAGGAAATGGAAACAAAGATAAACATGATGGCTTAAACACTAAACCAAGGGTGAGCTTAAAATACAAAGATAAGGCATGATAAGTACTTCAATTCAAACTAAAACAAACATAAGGCCATGTATTTTTTTCTTTTTTTTTTAAACTTGGCCAAACATAAACTTTTTGCATTCTCTTTTTATTTTGATTTTTCATTTTTCTTTGTCAATTTTTTCCTTTTTTGAATAATAATTGATAAGCTTTATAATGTCCTTTTCATTTCCAAAATGATACCCCTCCCACAAAATAATTTTTAAGCTCAAAGTTATAGTGCAAAAATAGGAAAGGTATTTGGCTTTGGTGAACAAAATGAAATGAAAGGTGGAGCTAAAAACAAGGAAAAAAAGGAAAAGGCCCAAAATTGTTTTGCAAGGGTTTTGTTTTTGGTGGGCACGAAAAGCTCAAACTATTCAAATGGTGGCCTAAATCATTTCTAAAGAACGTAAAAACGGCGCAAATGCTTCGAGAGTAGCTTGGTACAAGTTCTAGACACCAAGAAAGTCTACCCCGCAAATGAAAAAGGACTAAAGATACCTAGCAACCATTCGTAAGTAACTAATCGAATAAAAAGACATAACTACGCATTGCTAGCTTATAACTTAAAAACCGGATGCCTATATTTAAGAAAAAGAAACTAGTAGAACTAGACTATGTTAAAATGATAGGTTTAGAAAAACATTTTCAAAGTAATCTATATAGAACTAAGAAACCGCATGGGCCTACACTTCACTAGAAGCAACATGAAAATAAAGATAGAAAATAATTTTAGGTTTTGTTTTTCAAATCAATTTTAAGCACAAAATTTTTTTTGTTTTTCTAACTTTTTTGGGTTTTATATTTTATAATTTTTTTTTGATTTTTTAGTTTTTGATGAACTAAAATATTATACTAATTTAAAACATAAATTTTTTTAAAGAAGAAGAACAGAAAGAAAAGACTAAAAGAAACTAGACCCCCCCATGCTTAAATTCTTCATTGCCCTCAATGAAGAAAACATAAAGAAAAAGAGAAGGGGACTGAGAAGAAGAGAAAAAAGATAAATGCAGGAAAAATAAATAACTAAAAAGAATAGGACTTCCCCGGGTTCGTGAGATGAAGGCGGATGTCGCTCCCCCATGCTTGCTTTTTAGAGTACTTGATCATCAGCAGGTATGACTTGATCCATCGGATATCAGCAGCGGCGGAGCGGCGACCACGATCATGGACTTGATTGGCCTCCGGTAGAAAGAGCAAAATAAAAGCAAAAAGAAATAGAGTCCATGGACAGATGCCCGATAATGTTTTTATATTACAACAGTTCAAATAAAAGAGTTTCATAATAATAAGTCCAAAAAGTGGAAAATAAAAATGTCCATAACAAAATAAAAATGTCCCTCAAAAATAATAAACTAAGAATCAAAAAGAAGATTCTCCTTTGCAGGAGTCACAGAATCATTAGAGAAATAGAGTTTAAGTCTATGGCCATTAACTTTAAAGTCCCCCTTATCGGGGTGTGAAAGTAGCACAGTGCCGTAAGGAAAAACATCCTTGACCGTGAACGGTCCGGACCATCTAGATTTAAGCTTTCCCGGGAAGAGACGTAAACGCGAATTAAAAAGAAGAACCTGATCGCCTGGTTTAAATATTTTAGGGTGGCGCAGGTTCTTATCGTGATACAATTTCATGCGTTCTTTATAAATTTTATTATTTTCATACGCGTACACTCTCCATTCATCGAGTTCATTCAATTGATTTTTTCTATGCTCGCCAACCGAATGCGGATTGAAATTAAAAAACTTTAACGCCCAATACGCTCGGTGCTCTACTTCTACCGGAAGATGACACGATTTTCCATAGACTAATCGGAAAGGAGTACAACCGATGGCAGTCTTGTACGCTGTCCGATAGGCCCACAAAGCATCGTCTAATTTTAAAGACTAATCCTTACGAGAAGTAGAAACGTTTTTTTTTCCAAAATCCGTTTAAGTTCACGATTGACTACCTCGACCTGACCGTTAGTTTGGGGGTGATAAGCAGTGGATAATTTATGCGTAACGCCATATTTGGCTAAAGCCTTAGTGAGTTGAGCGTTGCAAAAATGACTTCCCCTATCACTAACGATCGCTCGAGGAAATCCAAAATGAGAAAATAATTTTTTCAAAAAATTAACAACAACGCGAGCATCATTATTTGGCAGAGCTTGGGCTTCTGCCCACCTAGAAACATAATCTACGGCTACTAAAATGTATTTATTTCCTAGGCTGGAGGGAAATGGGCCGACAAAGTCTATGCCTCATAGATCAAAAACTTCGCACTCGAGAAAGTAATTTTGCTCCATTTCATTTTTGTTAGAAATATTTCCAGTCCGCTGCCATCGATCACATCCACCCACAAAGATTTGTGCATCTTTAAATATGCTTGGCCAATAGAAGCCAGCACTAAGCACTTTGTGGGCGGTGCGGTTTGCTTGATAATGCCCGCCAGTCGGACCTTCATGAACATGTTTTAAAATTTGGTGACCCTCTTCCTGCGAAACGCATCTCCTTACCACCTGGTCCGCACAAATGTGAAATAAAAATGGGTCTTCCCAAAAATAATACTTCAACTCCGAAAAGAATTTCTTATTTTGGTGAGTGGAGTATTCTTTTGGAAGGACCCGGGCCACAAGATAATTGGCCAGATCGGCAAACCAGGGGGTAGGAGATGAAGAAATATTAAAAAGACGCTCATCCGGAAAAGAGTCATTAATAAAAGTTTCATTTAAGAAATCAAGTTTGGGATTTTCAAGGCAAGATAGATGATCCGCCGCTAGGTTTTCCGCTCCTTTCTTATCCCGAATCCCCAAGTCGAATTCTTGAAGTAAGAGGATCCAACGGATAAGACGCGGCTTGGCATCCGGTTTATAAAGGAGGTACTTCAAAGCGGAATGATCCGTGAAAACAATAACCTTAGAAAGAGTAACATACGGTCGGAATTTATCAAAAGCAAAAATAACTGCTAAGAGCTCTTTCTCCGTCGTGGTGTAATTTTCTTGCGCAGAAGTGAGAGTTTTACTAGCGTAGAAAATCGGATGAAAGTTCTTAGCGATTCGTTGACCTAAAACCGCACCTACCGCATGATTACTCGCATCACACATAATTTCGAATGGTAAATCCCAAACTGGGGCGATCATAATAGGAGCATTTATAAGTTTTGATTTTATTAATTCAAAGGCCTCGAGACAAGATTTATCAAAAACAAAAGGAGTGTCTTTTTCGAGCAAGCGGGTGAGAGGTTTAGTGATTTTTGAAAAGTCTTTAATAAATTTACGATAAAAACCCGCATGACCTAAAAAACTTCTAATCGCTTTAACGGTTGTAGGTGGTGGTAACTTTTCAATTATTTCAATTTTTGCCTTGTCCACTTCAATTCCCCTAGCGGAAATTTTGTGGCCAAGGACTAAACCCTCACGTACCATAAAGTGGCACTTCTCCCAATTTAAGACTAAATTTGTCTCCTCGCAGCGTTTTAAAACTTTTCCTAAATTTTCTAAACATAGTTCGAAAGAGTCGCCAAAAACGGAAAAGTCGTCCATAAACACTTCCGTAATATTTTCTACATATTTATCAAAAATGGCAAGCATACACCGCTGAAAAGTGGCGGGTGCGTTGCATAATCCGAAAGGCATTCTACGATAGGCAAAAGTTCCGAAGGGGCAAGTGAATGTCATCTTCTCTTGGTCCTCAGGTGAGATAGGGATTTGAAAGTATCCCGAGAGACCGTCGAGGAAGCAATAAAAATTGTGCCCGGACAAACGTTCTAAAATTTGATCGATAAAGGGGAGGGGGAAGTGATCTTTTCGAGTGTCATCATTTAGTTTACGGTAATCGATGCACATCCTCCATCCCGTTATCGTCCTAGTTGGAACTAAATCGTTGTTTTCGTTTGGTACTACCGTGATCCCACCCTTCTTAGGAACAACCTGAACTGGACTTACCCACTGACTATCGGAAATAGGATAGATTATCCCCGCATCTAATAACTTAAGCACCTCTCCCTTCACAACCTCTTTCATATTCGGATTAAGATGATGTTGTGGTTGAACTACACCCTTAGGATTATTGTCAAAAAATATTTTGTGTGTGCAGAAAGAGGGGCTTATGCCAGGAATATCACAAATTTGCCACGCTATAGCTCGGCGATGCTTTTGTAGTAGTTCGATCAATTGATCATTTTCGGATTGGGAAAGAAAAGCCGAGATTATAACGGGCAATTTTGAATCTTTTGCAAGAAAAGCATATTTGAGATGTTTGGGAAGGGGTTTGAGATCGAGCTGGGGTGGTTCGTCATAATAATTTTTTAAAACTTTTTCATTTTCAAAAATAAGTTTTTCATAATTTTTTCTACCAAAAAAAGAATCATTTTCAAAATTTTCTTGTATTGACATCACCGTGCTTTCAAAACCATTTGAAGAAATTTCAGAAAAAGAAGAGGAGAATTCATTAGAAGAGATCTTAGAAAGGGGAAGGGAAGAATCTTCATTTATAACATCAATAAAAAAGCATGAGTCATCATTTTGTAAAGAATTTTTCATTGATTGATTAATAGAAAATGTGACCTCATCATCTCCCACTCGCAAAAACAACTTTCCATTACTAACGTCTATAACTGCTCGAGAGGTGGCTAGAAATGGTCGTCTAAGGATAAGAGGAACCTCGACGTCCTCTTCAATATCAAGAATGACAAAATCCACCGGGAAGATGAATTTGTCGACCTTTACTAACACATCCTCAACGATACCTAGTGGATACTTAATAGACCTATCAGCTAATTGGATACTCATTCTTGTAGGGCTAAGAGTGCCCAATCCTAGTTTCTTGAATAAAGAGAAAGGCATCAAATTGATGCTCGCACCTAGATCCGCTAGCGCATGTTTAACGAATAAATCACCGAAGACGCAAGGAATTGAAAAGCTACCCGGGTCATTTATCTTTTTCGGAAGATTTGAGTTCTTAACAACCGCCGAGCATTCTTCATTTAACGTGACATGTGATAAATTTTCCAATTTTGTTTTGTTCGTTAGTAAATCCTTAAGATACTTCGCATACTTCGGCATTTGACTAATCGCTTCATGAAATGGTAAATTAATGTGAATTTGTTTGAACATTTCAAGAAAGCGTTGGTACTGATCATCTAGTTTGTCTTTCCTAAGTCTAGCCGGATAAGGAGGTGGCGGGAATTCTTTTAGAACAATCGGAGCATCATTTTGAAAACCATTTTTTTCTGTTGCAGAATTAGAAATAATGGAGCTATCCTTTTCTTTTTCAAAAATAGATTTGTCTTTTTCAAGATCTAAGTTATCATTCTCCGTGGGGGTGCAAACAGGAGGGACACTCACCCTTGGCTCTTCCCTTGTGGTGGGCTCGTTAACAACTTTACCGCTCCGAAGGGAAATCGCATTTGCGTGCTCCCTTGGGTTAGGCTCAGTGTTCGAGGTAAGAGTTCCAGGTGGTCTCTCGGAAAAGGCCTTGGCGAGTTGGCCAACTTGATTTTCTAAGTTTTTCATTGATCCTGTTAAATTTCTAATAGTGGCATCGTTTGAGCTTATATATTTAGCGAGGATCTCTTCCAAAGGGGAAGGTTTTTGAAAATTTTGTTGCGGTGGTGGTGGTGGTGGTGTAAAATCGTGCGGTGGGCGTACTACGTTAGCATTATTACTCTAAGAAAAATTAGGATGGTTACGCCATCCGGGATGATAAGTGTTCGAAGAAGCAGAAAAACCAGGAGGAGAAGAAAAATTCGAAAAAGCAAAAAAATTATTCGCAGAAAAATTTTGAGCAAGCCTGGGTATGTTCCCCAGATAATCCACCTGCTCGGCAGCAGCAGAATTTTCATATACCTTAGCGGCGGAGGGAGCAGTCATCTCCGAGATCTTCTTGTTGAGCATTTCCACTTGCATCGCCAGTTGGGTCACTGAATCCACTTCAAAAATACCTGCAGGTTTAGATGGGCGAGACCTGGACGAATTCCACTGATAAGTGTTCATCGCCATGTCATCGATAAGCTCAAGAGCGGCTTCCGGAGTTTCGCGGTCTAAAGAACCAGCGGAAGCGGCATCTATCATTTGCTTAGTCTCTTGATTTAGCCCATTATAGAATGTCTGGACCTGCAACCATACAGGCAGAGCATGATGAGGGCATCTTCTCAAAAGTTCTTTGAACCTCTCCCAAGTGTCATAGAGGGTCTCAGAATCAATTTGAGAATATGAAGTTATATCATTTCGAAGCTTAGCAGTTTTGGCGGGGGGAAAATAACGAGAGAGAAATTTTTTAGTTAAAATGTTCCAAGTAGTGATTGATCCTCTTGGAAGAGAACTCAACCACTGTTTGGCTTTAGTTCTTAAGGAGAATGGGAAGAGTCTTAGCCTTATCACATCATCCGAGACACCATTGATTTTGAAGGTGTCACAGATTTCAAGAAAATTAGCAATATTCAAGTTCGGATCTTCATCTTGTAATCCGTCGAACTGTACATATTGCTGCACCATTTGTATGATGCTAGGCTTGAGCTCGAAGTTATTGTTCGCAATTGCAGGTCGAACAATACTTGTCTCAGTCCCCTCCAGATTGGGTCGAGCATAATCGGACATGGTCCTTTGCTGAGCCATTTCTGGGTTAGGGTCTCCCATTTCAGAATTAAAATTGCAATCCCCAAAGGAATCCTCAACCGCTGTTTGAGAAGTGGAAGCCCCGAATCGTAGTTGTCTCCGAAAGGAGCGTTCGATTTCCGGGTCCAAATCAACAAGTAGCGACGGATTCGCTCGGGTCATGCACTAGCAAAGAAGACGAAGAAAAAACGAAAATGAAAACTTGAAAAAAAAAAGACAAAGAGAAGAAAGGATTTTTTTTTTTTGAAAATAGATTTTTTACGGCTTGGCTCTCGAACTTCCCGAGGACTACCCGGTGAAGGGTTCGCCCAGTACTAGGTAAAATGGTGGCGCTTAAAGCCCCTTACCCTTTTCGAGAGAATTTAGGTGGAGTAGAAATAAAGTGAAGTGGGTTGATTATAAATATTTAAATATATAAATAATTTTTTTTTTATTTTTGTAGAAGTAATAGCGCAAGCGTTTTCAAAATATTGACGAAGAAAACTCCCCGGCAACGGTGCCAAAAACTTGGTGGGCCAAAACCCGAACAGGCAAGCGTACCCGTCGAATTGTAGTACCAAGGTCGTATTTAAACACGGGGGTGTCAATTACTTCTACTCACGCTTTAACTATTATCCTACCGGAGAACTAATGGGATTTGAGAATTTTTTAAAGTAAAGTAAAATGAAAGACAACTTGCGAGACGAAAGACTTATAATAAAAAGCTAGCATTCGATCAATGATTCACCATGAAAATAGATGAGAGAGATAAAAATAAAGATAGTTTTAATCTTGCAAATCAAACTCGGCCGTGACAGATCCGAAAATAAGACAAAATCTCGCTAGAGCATTAGGTCTCCTAACTTATAGACTCTTTGATCGAAATCTCTTTACAAACCAAAGAAGCTTAAAGTTGCATTATCGAGGTGATCCGCACTATTGGATTTGACTCCAATCCGGAGGATTTACGTCGTCCTATCTCTAGGATTGCGTTCAACTCCTTCCTTCTTTGAGTGATCTTTCAAATCATGAGTCTCTCGACTACTATGAAATGAGAACAAGGCCTACTACGGTATATCGAAAATACGGAGTCGACACAAATTAATCAAAGAAGGACCGAGTAGAAATAACAAAAATAAAACTAAGAAAGAAAATAAACTCTCATCTCACTTCATGGATCCTCACGATCGAATGCTATAAGAGATTAGCTACGCATATTGGAAAAGGAAACAACAAAATAAAGAGAAAAGAATTCCATTGATTAATAAAAAGAAGTACACAATAATATTAAAATGATGATAATATTATGCTAAGAAGGAAATTACAACCATAAAAAGAAAACAACAATGAAGAAAAACTTGTAGTAGAACTCTCTTGCTCACTAGCTCTCTTGCTCCAATCCAACCTCCCAAAGCATGGGATATGGGTTCCTTTTATAGGAGTGGAGGGAAGCATCTAGAATGGGAAGACTAAGGGGTGGCCGGCCAAAGGGGGAAGGAATGTTCATGCATGGTATTTTATGGAGGGGAGAGAAAATGGAAGCATGCATGTATTTTATTTAATGAAAAAAATGTGTAATAGGAAGGGGGGAGTGAATGGAAAATAAAGGGGAGGAGAGAGGTGGTAGGGGCCGGCCATGCAAGGGGATGGATTCATGCATTGCATTAAATGGAGGAGAGAGGGTTGGAAAAATGCATGCATGAGAGGAAAGGTGGCTAGGGAATAATAAAGGGGAGAGAGTGGCCGGCCACATGCATGAATAATTGCATGCATGTGGTCGGGTTGCATGGAAAGGGGGCTTCAATGGGCTGCTCTTTTGGTGGGCTTTAATAGGGCTCGGGTAGGGGAATATAGGCTATTTGGGCTGCTCCAAATGCTGGGCCTTATGAGGGGAGAGAGGCTCGGGTAGCTTCCAAAAGATGGGCTGCATGTAGGGCTCGGGTAGGAGGCTTGGCTGCACCAAATGGAAGTGGCCGGCTGCTCCATGTGGGCTTGGACTTGCATGGGCTGCTCCTTGTAGGCTCGGGTAGCTTCCAAAGCTGCATGGGCTCGGGTAGCTAGGTAGGGGCTGGGTTGATCCTACAAAATAACAAGACAAGGCATTAGAAAACATTAATTATAACAACCATAAAAAACATAAAACATTGGATACTTTAAACTTGAAATTAAAATTAACAAACATGAAACATAATACTAATTCATACTATTAATTAGTTTCAAAGATAAAACTAATCAAAATAATCATATCATTAAACATGTAAAACTAAACTATAGCAAAGATACTAAAATTTATAAATAAAAGTAAACAAAACAATAACATAAAATAGCAACAATAATACTATAGATAATACAAAAAATAATAATAAAACTTTAGGAATTTTAACTACTAAACTACCCCAAAAACGATGACTAAATCTAGTCATCAGTGTGATCTACGGGGGGGGGGGGGGGAGGAGACATGGATCGATGCCACCCGAAAGGGGAGCCTCGAAATAGTGTTCCGACGTAGTGTTTCCTCAACATGCTAGACCCCACCTCCCATTGAAAGGATCACCTTCACTTCAAGAGATATGTCGGATCATGAGGATCCGTTCTGCGATGTGCCGGTAGTGCAAGCAGCGATCAAGAACTTCAAAATCTCCCGAATCCTGGTGGATAACAGGAGCTCGGTCAACATCATCTTCAATAAGGCGATAGACGGGATGAAGGTGGAGGTCAAGAGGGTGCTAGCCTCGGATGGACCGCTCTTTGGGTTCTTGAGGGATATGAATGAGGTATAAGGAGGAGTAGGGCTTAATGTGACCCTGGTGGGTCAGTCCCGCAACTATCAATTTGTGATCGTGGATGCCCCCAACAACTACAATGCCATCTTTGGTCGGTCCTTCATCAGCGCGTTTCTATGCATCCCCTCGTCCTTCAATTAGTGCCTCAATTTCAAAAACGAGGGGGTGGGGGGTGGGTGTGCAAGTCCGGGTCTGTGGAGACCCTAAGGTGGCAAGATAGTGCTATGTCACTGAGGTTAAAACCATCTCATGGATGGGGGAGGCCAAGATGATGGGGGAGGTGATGAAAGAGGCTTCGACAAAGTCAGGGGAGAAGCAGGTCCTCATTTTAGAGGATGATGTGGGAGGAGAGACCAGAGGAGGGGAGGAGATGATGTCGATGGAAGAAGTAGTGGAGTGTTGAAACCGACACTCAACTTTTGTGGAGATCAGACCCTAAAAAGGGGTGACCGCACACTTACTTCTCATATCAAGCCTGCTTGACTAAGGACTTAGGACTCGAGACTGGCCCAAGGCTACAACATGGAGGTCCCACCATACAGCTGGAAGATCTTAGAGTGCATTCCCTCCTTAGGCAGTACTGAGCTAAGGGCACCTCAGAAAGCGATATAATACTAGAGAATGAGAAAACTTGGAAAGCTTACTTTCTGAGATACAGTCTTGGGTCTATTTATAGATTTTTTAAAATGGTCTGCCAATAGTGCAACTCCGCTGTTCTAAATGGATATATGCAGCCCAAATCAATTTGCTAACAATGTAACTCTGTTGTTTGGAAGGGGTACTGGCAGACCAGCGGGGGTGGATTGGTAAAAAGCACCACTGGGCGAGTGGTCCCAGAAGTACCACTCGTATGGGGTGGCGAGTGCTCGATGAGACTGGCACTCGCTGCCTCTAGAGGGCCTAGGGCGAGTGTTGACCTGATCGTCCCACTCGCCTATTATCTACCGAAGGCCAGGGATGCGCGCGATCCCACTTGCTCCACTCGCCCCACATCTGATCTACCCCCAGCCCGGGCGAGCTAAGGAGCTCTCAAGGCACCCACTTCCCTCTCGACTCGCCCAAGGCTTGGTTTGCCTAGTCCTGCTCCTATCGCTTCCACTCTCCGGATACGGGGTAGTACACAATCCCCGCTATTTACAAGGTTGCTCTAAGCTCGGAAAGAATAGTCCAACCCTAAGAGGTCAGTGAGTGCGGCAGGAGCAAGAAAGTTTTTTTGGTGGGATCCACTAGTTGCTGTATATATGTCTGCCTTCCTGGGAGAGCATTGCCAAACCCCCTACTTTTCTGATTTTTGCCATCATGCCCCTTTCAAAGGAATTCCAAGAGAGGCTCTACCGTACCAAGGTGCTCAACTCGTCCCTTGTTGTCGAGCTGAGCCCCTTGCTCTCTAACCTATCACCGTCGAGTCACCTGAGTGCAAGGCTGTGAAAATGGCAAAATTCGACCTAAAAGCTAGCGAGGTCGTCCTTGGTGATCGGGCCCCTGCACCGGACTGTATACTCGTCTCTTCCTCTTCCAAATCGGCCGTCCAACCTAAAGGGAATGAGATTGATGACACCCCCACCAATCTTGATACTTTCCATTATGAGGATGCAGGCACCCCTTTGGTGCGAGACGATTCTACATTAAAGGACTCACGCACCCAAACCACCACTAATGGCCATGCGGTAGGCCAGGCCCCTACATTTGGGACCACCGGACTAGGCTCACTCTCACTAAAAACACCGGGTCGCAAACCATCTCGTGACCCTACCCCCGATCCTACATGTGGAGGGAGGCGTTAGGGACATCCCCATTCCTGGTTTTGATTTGATTACTTACCCAAACTCCTATCTGCCAGGTCATGGCAAGGTGCTCACTTCTCCTCTCACTCGGTCCTCTTAGGAAAAGCCGAGCTCATCCTGCCAGCCATACCTTTGTAGGACGTTTGCCTCGCACGGTTAGTTGAAACACTCGCCATATTTAGAACCCTCTGACCCGGGACTCCACTTGCCACCTCCCTCTCCCAATGCACTGGAAGACTTCCTTGATGCCTCAATCGAGCCTGCCGAGCTGAGGAGGCAAACTTTTGGGATCCTCAGGAAGTATGGGCTCGCACTGCGTGAGGTTCAAGAGGAGAGGGCTATCGACGAGCTGCGGCTGCGCACACTTGAGCGGGACTACATGTTGTTGGCTGATGAGGTGAGGCGCGACTCGGCTTGCGGGATGACTTTCCCGGGACCACTCATGTATCAGATGACGTAGAACCGACGCTTCATACACAAGGACCTCGAATTGGTTTGCGAGTTCAACAATCCTCTCCAGCCACCAAGGATGGGGGCGCGAGGTCGGGGTAGATGGAAATGGCTCTTAAGCTGAGCCTACTAGCACTCACCCCTTGGACCCCTTAGCTCTCTCGTCTTGTGATAACTTCTATAATATTTCTTTCTATGAACTCTCGCACTACTGTGCTTAATAATTTTGACTGTTTAATATTCAAAAGCTTATTGATCTCGTACGTATACTATTTCGCTTTTGATTCGGCTCTCCTAGTGATAGAATAGGTCGTGAGAAATAGTGAGATGGGGGTCGGCGTGCTGGGCTAAGTGGGTGGCTCAACAATATTAATCCATTTTCTATAATTAGGACCCCTCACCTACCCCTATCCCATCACTTTTATTGTAGACATACCCAACTTAAACACTCCTTCTCGTTAGCACTCGCACGAAGACCTGCTAAAATGGGAAAGAAGCGAGCTGATGCCGACGGAATGTCAAAATGCACGAAGCAGTTTTTTGAGTACCCTTTCTTTGATGGGAATCCCTCAGAGGAGGAGTTTCTCGCTTTCATGGCAGACTATGTTCCCCCTGGGTTCACTGCTCGCTGGCCTAAGAGGGGAGAGGCAAATAATACCTTCTTTATTGACGAGCTCACCTTCCCTATCTCGTATTTCGAGGTGGGGTTGTGCCAGCACCTCTAGTCGGAGGTTAGCCAGGTGTTCCAGTACTTCGGGTTTGTCCCCACGCAGATGAACCCCAATGCGATCGTCATGCTCATGGCTTTCGTGAGCTTCTTTCAGAGGGAACCGGTTGAGCTCAATAGCGTCATTTTCTGAAAGTTGTTCATCTATCGCGCCACCAATGAAGGTGTCGCATTCTTCGCCGGCTCGTAGTTCAAGGTGCATGAGACGACCAATAAGAACCATAACTAGTTCTCCAAGTTCATCTTCTTCAATGGCGATCTTGGAAACATCCCCTATTCGCTCATCCAATAGGGCAAGGAGACATACCGATCGCCGACCTTAACGGGCGACGACTCCAACCTCCCCCAGTTATTCCTCTACAAAGACTTTGAGGTTGCCTTCCTGAGAAGAGGCCTCAACTCGCTCCCGCCAGTTCTTCTCGACGAAGGTTTAATTCTACCTCTCCCTTTCCAGGAACTCGCCCAAAGGGGCCATCTTTCCTGAGAAGGTTAAGTTTGTTTATTTCAGGAGAGCGGCTGATCCCAGAGCACCCTCCCTTTGCGGATTTTGGGCTACACCCCAACCCACTCACGCGGGAGAGGGAAGCTATATCAGCTTGCCTGATGGAGCAGGATTCTGCTAGATCCATCAGCCAGAAGCGGCCCGACCTCGCATGATCTAGCTCGCCTCGCCTCCCTCCGCCGCCAAAGAGATTGAAAAAGGCGGTGGTCTCCAAGGGCAAGAAAATCTTGCTCGACTGTCCAGTGAAGGAGCGAGCGGACAACGACCTCCTTGCACCCACGGATGTCGAAATGTTTGGGGCCCACGAGCCGGGCATGATGAGTGACCATCGGAACTATGGTCTCGGCGAGCAGTGGAAGGACTAGATCGGTGAGCCGATGGTTCAGTGGGATGAGAAGGCCCACATGGTGTCCATCTCTTGTCTCCTCCCGTCCGGGTTCAAGCGTGTGTCTCCCAGTGGGAATTCCTTTTACCTCGGCTTCAGTCTCTATGGTCGCGAGGATGTCGAAGCCTACGACGACATGACCCTGCAGCGGCCCGCCCATGAATGCATGCGATCCCAGATGTGCGCCATTGAGCTCACTCATATGTCTTTTCGCTGTGGCTTCACCCTCAACCCCAAGTGGACAGATGCCGAGGAAACCCGGGCCCTCGCCGCGAATGAGGTGGTTGAATTGAAGAAAAGACTGGAGGTCGCCGAAACTCTCCTCGCGAAGAGTGTCGGTGGGGTGGTAAGTGTTAGTTAATTTTTACCTTTCTTCTTTCGCTTGCATAGTTCCTTCGCTTACAATTTTCGCCTCGTAGGATGTTGATACTGCCAACCTCCGCGCATTCGCGCGACTGACCTCGAGGAAAGGAACAAATAGATGGAGGAAAAGAATAAGCTGCTCCATGGAGAGGTCAGTTGCCTGACGGATTCCCTCCTTCCCTCGACTCCACCAAAGCTGCTGATCACATTCTCAGGTTATGCGAGACCTAAAGGTGCTAATGGTGGACTGCAAGGAGGTGACTACAAAATTCTTTGTCCCAGAGCTATTTCTCCCCAACCCCACCCCTGGAGAGGAGGAGGATTACTTCGACTCGCTATTCAATGAGGTAGAGGGCTTTCGAGATGAACCTTCAGGGGGAGGATACTAGGGGGTCTGGTTATATACTCTTTTCCTTTGTAATGAACCCCTTTTTGTATACTAGCCATGTGGAGGCTTCCTTTTTGTAATCACATATAAATTAATGAAATTTACACTTGGCAAATTTTTGTTCTTTTCTTTCTATATCTACTCGTCATACTGCACTCGCACGTGCATACCAACTGTTGAGGTGTGACTTCCCAAAAGTAGAACTCAGCACTAGAATCCATCTGAGTTAGGTTAAGAATATATACCTATGCGAAGGCCTCGAGATCTCGCCCCCTTAATAATAGGAGTTGGACTACTTGTCATGCATGAACCCATGACATTCAGATAATCGGATGGGTCATTAGGAGTCCTGATTTTCCTAAGTTGACAAACCAATCGGTCGGGTAGCAGTCGTCGAGAGTAGCCTCATGCCTTCGCACCCTCCCTCTAGTTCACGCACATCCCCTTGAGGACTAAGTATGAGTAGAGGGTTAAGCTCGGCTCAGCTTCCTAACCTTGAGGCATGCGAGTCCACCGGCCGACGAGATCTACCCCCGATCGGCTGGACTCGCCCTTTTTTAACACTGTATTATAGAGAGGTTATGGTCCCTCACTTGTTGTCGAGATCATGGCTAGCAAAAGCCTGGTCAGATGTATTTTGCTGATTCCATCTTCTCTCCGCCCCCGAATGAATTTCTTCCCTGCCAACTAGTCATAGTGGTATTTACTTGGGGTTAACTTTGGAGACACCATCGAGTGATATCCAGCTTTGCCAGCTAGTGGGAGCCTAACAGCAGAATCTGCTTGAGGTCAACACAGGAAACACCATCGAGTGACATCCAGCCCTGCCAGCTAGTGGAAGCCTGACAGCGGGATCTGCTCGGGGTAACATTGAAGACACCATTGAGTGAAATCCAAACCTGCTAGCTAGTGGGAGCCTGGTAGAAGGATCTGCTTGTGGTCAACTTTGGAGACACCATCGAGTGACATCCATCCCTACCAGCTAGTGGGATCTAGGCAGAGGGATCTGCTCGGGGTCAATACAGGAGACACCATCGAGTGACATCCAGCTCTACCATCTAGTTAGAGCCTGGCAGCAAGATCTGCTCGGGGTCAACTTGGAAGACACTATCGAGGGACATCCAGCCCTGCCAGCTAATGGGAGCTTGGCAGCGAGATTTACTCGGGTTCAACATGGGAGACACCAACGAGTGACATCCAGCCCTACCAGCTAGTGGGATCCTAGCAGCGGGATCTGGTCGGGGTAAACTTTGGAGACACCATCGAGTGACATCAAGCCTTGCCAGCTAGTGGGATCTTGACAGCGGGATATGCTCTAGGTCAACAAGGGATACACCATCGAGTGACATATAGCTCTGCCAGCTAGTGGGAGCTTTGCAGCCGAATCTGCTCGGGGTCAACTTTAGAGACACCATCGAGTGACATCCAGCACTACCAGCTAGTGGGAGTTTGATAGCGGGATCTGCTGAGGGTCAGCACAGGAGACACCATTGAGTGACCCTGCTAGATAGTGGGAGCCTGGCAGCGGGATCTTCTCAGGGTACACTTGGAAGACACCAGCGAGTGACATCCAGCTCTGCAAGCTAATGGGAGCCTGACAGCGGGATCTACTTGGGGTCAACACGGGAGACACCATCGAGTGACATCTAGACCTTTCAGCTAGTGAGAGACTGGTAGTGGGATCTTCTCGGGGTCAACTTGGAAGACACCATCGAGTGACATCTATGCCTGCCAGCTAGTGGGAGCCTGGTAGAGGGATTTTTTCGGGGTCAACTTGGAAGTCACCATCAAGTGACATCTAGCCTTGCCAGCTAATGGGAGCCTGCCAGCAGGATCTTCTCGGGGTCAACTTGGGAGACACAAATGAGTGGCATCCAAACCTGCTAGCTAATGGGAGCCTAACAGCGGGAACTTCTCAGGGTTAACTTGGATGGCACCATCGAGTGAGTCAAAGCCCTGCTAGCTAATGGGAGCCTGGCAGCGGGATCTGCTATGGGTCAACTTTGTGCACACCACCTATTCCTGTAATCCATTGCAAAAGGTCTGGAATATCAAGGGATTTTAAATTAGAAAAAGAAGTTATATACATGACTTAAGGATATAAACATTTAAAATCATCGTTGCTCCATGTGTGAGTTAAAGTCTTCCCCTCCACATTCAGGAGGCGATACCCTCCTGATCCTAATGCTTCATTAATTATATATGGACCCTCCCAATTTGGGTTAACCTTTCCTACTTTTTAAGATCTTCCTAAGGCATCCACCTTTTTCAGGACCAAGTCTCCTTCTGCGAATTATTTTATTCTGACATATTTATGGAAGTTTTTGGCCATCCGCCACTTAATTTCTTCTTGCGTGACAATGGACACATCACGGAGTTCCTCTTTCAGATTTAGAGAGAGTAGTAACTCATTCTCGTTCTCGACCCTCCATTCCTCTCCACCTCCTTATGCATCTACTATTTGCGGTGTCCGAACCTCAAACTCAACCAAGATCACAACTTTGTAGTTGTGGGAGAGCTTGAAGGGGGTCTCCCATGTGGCCGTATTGGGAGTGGTTCTCAGGGCATAAAGGACCGAAGGGATTTTTTCCACCCAGCTCCCCTTCAAGTTTTCTACCTTCTTTTTCAGCAAGTTCATGATGATCTTGTTCACCGCCTCCACCTGCCTACTGCTCCTGAGCTGGTGGACCGACGCAAACCTAAGATAAATCCCGAACTGACCACAGAAACTGATGAATTCAGCACTAGCGAACTATGGCCCATTGTCTGTGACAATAGCCTAAGGAAACCCATGCCGACAAATGATTTCTCCCCATAAAAAATTTCAAATTACTTGGGAAGTCACCTTGGCCAGTGCTATGACCTCCAACCACTTAGAAAAATAGTCGATCATGACCAATATGAACGTTCTCTGCCCTCTGGCCTGGGGGAAGGGTCCTACTTGATCCATTCCCCAAATAGCGAAGGGCCAGGGGTCAATGATGCTTCTCAGCCTCTGAGATGGTACCAGTTGGAGTGGGGCGAACATCTGGCACTTCTGCCATTTCTTAACGAACTCAGTGGCATCCCGGCTCATGGTCAGCCAAAAGTACCCATGTTTGACTATTCTCCCCTCTAGAGTCCTGCTCCCTGAATGGCTCCCACACTCCCCTACATGGACTTCCTCTAAGATTCTCGGAACCTCCTCCTCAGCCACACAAAGTGCTAGCAGTCCCGAGAGGGTCTTCCTATACAACCTCCCGTCACACATTATATAATATACTGACTTGTACTTGAAGTGCTTTTTGCCCATGCCTTCCAAGAACTCCCCTATTGATAAGAAGGCTTTGAAGGGATCCATCCAGGAGGGGCACTGATCCACTTCCATCAGCTCCTCTTCTACAAAAGAAAGGCAGAATAGGTCAGTGAGGGTTCCTCCTATATGGGGTCTGAAATTGGCTAGTTTATCTACTTGTTCATTTTCTTCCTGCATCACATGTCAGATGGAAAATGTTTGGAACATGCCAATGATCCCCTTCACCTTTGCCAGATACTGTTGGAGGGTAGGCACCCTCACCTCGAACTCCCCATTGATTTGAGAGGACACCATCATGGAGTCTGTTAGCACCTTCACGTCGTGCACCCCCAGCTCCCTGGCCTGTCGCAGCCTGCTATCACTGCCTTATACACTGCTTGATTGTTCGTAATTGGAAAGTGAATGACCACCATCTGCTCTATCCTCGTCCCTTGAGGACTCTCTAGGATTACTCCTACTCCCAAGGAGTGCATTCCCAAGGCTCCATCCACCATCACCTTCCAGGGGATAGGACGAGTGAGCTCAGTCTCTGCCACCTCGACCAAATGTAGGCCAAGAAGTCGGCCATTGCCTTGGCCTTGAACGAGAGGCAAGGAACAAATGATATATCAAATTTGCTTAGCTACACTGACCACTTCACAAGCCTTCTAGAGTGCTCCACTCCCTCAAAGATGTTACGGAGGGGATGGTCAGTCACTACCCGAATGGAATGTGCCTGGAAATATGGCTGGAGCCTCCGAGCTGAGATGACTAAGGTGAAAGCCAACTTCTCCAAAATTGGGTATCACAGCTCTGCCTTTCTAAGGACCCTGCTCACGTAGTAGATCGGCAGCTACTTCTTAAAGCCCAAACCAAGACAGAACTCATGACCTCATCCTGGACCCAAAGGTACATAGACAAATCTTCCCCCTTCATTGGTACCTAGAGGAGTGGAGGCTGAGTTAGCTGTCTCTTCAAGGCTTGGAAGGCCTTCTCTCACTCCTCGGACCATTCAAACTTCTCGCCTCCCCTTAACACTTTGAAGAAAGGTGAGAACATCTCTCCTGCCCAAGAGAGGAACTTGCTCAGTCCTACAAGTTTCCCTATTAGACACTTGACTTCCTTGGCATTCTGAGGTGACCCTAACTCCATGATTTCCCTCACCTTATTAGGGTTGGGTTCCAACACCGCGGTAGTAAGGAAGTGGCCCAGGAACTTGGTGAAGGATTTCACGTTCTATGGCGGGGCGAAATAAAAAAAACAATATTATTCCCAACAACCATACAAAACACGGGATCAGATATCCAATGTAAACGCCTTACTTGTTAAGAAAATTAAAACCTAACTCATCACATCTAACCATTGCAAAAGGGTTAGAAATGTACCTCTAGGGAACAAAATCCCTAGGCGGAAGAGGAGGCACGTCAAAGAGATAGATTGTGATCCCAACACAACGATGAGGTCGATCGTCTCGCCTCTTGGTTCACCTCGAACCCGAACAACGACCCATGCCCGTTGATAGGAGAAGAGGGAAATCGCTTAGACCAACTCCTTCAAGAGCACCGAGGACTCCAAGTGGTCGAACCATACTAGTCATAGGCGTGAGAAGGGTTGATTAGAAAAACCCAAATAGGCCGGCCAAAGGAGAACGACCAACAAGGCGGATCTCTGCCGTAGCCGAAGCTCTCACCTTGAGCCTGATCTAGAAATACACGGGCTTAACTATGAGCCTCGGTGAGCCCCAGGTGCAGATTATCGACGACGATGAAAGAGGGGCGAGAACAAGGATCACCGGCGAGGAGGTTGGTGGAGGAGCGGACGAGCCCTGACTGAGAACGGCGGTCAGAGGCGCGTCGTCGGGGTGGTTCCTGAAAGCCCTAGCCTAAAACCTATTCTTCCCCTCTCTTCCGCCTCTCTCCCCCTTCACCCGTGAAAAAGAACATATATATATATATGTATATATATCTATATATATATACATATATGTGTGAAAGAGCCCAAAAAAATATACACAAAAATATATGTATACTCATACACATATATATATCATATACATATATAAATGTATATTTCCAAAACAAGCCCATTTAGGTTGGGGTCATACAAACTCCAATCATTGCGCCCCTCTATTTAATAATTACAATGACTCGCCTCGTCGTAATTCTCTTTTAATAATTGCACAGAGAAAAATTGGTCTAAGCACGAAGTGTCACCATATAATCTGACAGAGTCTAATACGGTGAATCTAGGCTGTTCCCGTTCGTTTGGTGTGACATCGCAGAGGGAACATGTAATCACGACAATAATACACCAATTTGTATTATCGACTATAAGAGGCTTTATCAAGTCATTGTAGTCGCTGCAACAATACGTTAGAGGAGGTAACCGAACTAAATGGCCATTGTTTAACTTTTTCCACATGATACCATAAATATTGTGCAAATTGGGACCGTGTCATTCTCGCACTATATTTGTCTTTCTTGGTCTCACAAGCAAGTGTGTCTTTATAACTACATTAGTTATAATGCATGCTTAACAAACTCGCTTTGCCAAGGGGCCCGACTATATAATAACCCAAACAAGCTTTGGGACAAATGATATTTCGATATATACATCCCTTACGCGTAAGTACGAACAACAAATCACAGTATTTATCACCATCAAAAGATAGTCTTCTACTACAATCACATTGCTCACACCGACGCACTTAATCTACATATCTCATATCTTTAAATCACTAGACATGGTGTAAGCACTAATGACACTTAACACATTCCATTTTTATGTTACAACTTAAGATAGGCCAACCTCAATATGCATGAAACCATACGCATACATACTCAAGTGATTAAACGATAGCTATTATCAACATTTGTAGAACTACAATGTACTTTAATTCACATGACAATCCAAGGTTGTGGTCAATGTCCCTCTTTGACTACATGGATCGAGAGCAAATAAAACTAAGACATATGATGGAACTCAAGTGTCCTACAGTTCAAGACCAAGGGCATCTTCCTGAGCTATCATGAAGCATCATCATATGATCTAGGGACAAAATGAGTTAAACATTCATCAAAAACATGAACTTTAATAAAATTAAAGACAACTTTCAAAACACAAATCCTTCAATCTCCTACTTGTTTTTAAAGTTTCTAATAAAAGAAATATAACACATAGGAATCCTCCATCATAAAACATCAAGCCATTCTCCATGGTCTTGCAACCCCATGGACACGAAATGAATTTCTCCTTTAGATTGAGACATAGGCTTGGTGAAGGGATCATCTGTGTTGCTATTTGTGTCAATCCATAAAAGCGCAATCTTGCCTTCTTCAATGAAGTCGTGTGTGACAAAATAATTCCGATCCATGTATTTTGTCTTGTGATGTGATTTCGGCTCCTTGATTTGTGAAATGGAAGCACTATTATCACAAAACAATCTCAAGGGCCCTTCACTAGATACCACGACTCCTAATTACTCAAGGAATTTCTTTATCCAGACTGCCTCTTTGCTTGTCTCTGCGGCCGCCATGACTTCCGCTGCGGTGGTTGAATCAGCAGTAGTGGATTGTTTCCAACTACGCCAACTCACAGCTCCACCATTCAGAAGGAAAACGAACCCAGATTGAGATATTCTATCGCCCGAATCTGTCTTAAAGCTAGCATCCGTGTAACCTTCTACATAGAGCTCTTTATGTCCACCAAATACAAGAAACTTATTCTTGGTCCTTTTAAGGTACCTAAGAATATTCTTGACCGTTGTCCAATGATTTGTTCTAGGTGAAGCTTGATGTCGACTCATCATACTGAGAGGATATACGACATCCAGTCTCGTACAGATCATGGCATACATGATGGAACCTATGGCGGAAGCATAGGGCACATTCACCATGTATTCAATGTCTTTATGTGATGAGGCACATTGAGACTTGCCTAGCTGAGTAGACGTTTTTAATGGCACATTTCCTTTCTTAGAGTTTTCCGTATGGAACCTTTCTAAGACTTTGTCAATGTAGATACTTTGACTTAGGCCAATAAGTCTACGTAATCTGTCTCTATATATCTTTATCCCTAAGATATATTAGGCTTCACCCATGTCCCTCATTGAAAAGATTTTTTCCAATGAGTTTCTTACTTATTCCATTAATGATAAGTTGTTGCCCACTAAGAGAATATCGTCAACATATAAGATCAAGAATATAACATTGCTCCCACTAACCTTCTTGTATACACAAGGCTCTTCCTTGCTTTGAATGAACTTAAGGGTTTTAACTTCTTCATCAAAGCATTTGTTCCAACTCCTTGATGCTTGCTTCAAACCATAAATGGCTCTTTGAAGCTTGCATACTTTGCCGCTATTTTGAGAATCTTCAAAACCTTGAGGTTGCTTCATGAATACATCCTCATCTAGCTTTCCATTTTGGAAGGCCGTTTTGACATCCAATTGCCAAATTTCATAATCATGAAATGCGGTAATTGCCAACATGATCCGAATAGTCTTAAACATCACAACGGGCGAGAAAGTTTCATCATAGTCAATCCCTTGGATTTGACTAAAACCTTTCGCTACAAGTCTTGCCTTGTAGGTTGTCATGTTTTCATTCATGTCCATCTTCCTCTTAAAAATACATTTACAGGGGATGGATTTCTTTCCATCAGGAAGGTCAACCAAGTTCCATAATTGGTTGTCTTACATGGATTGCATCTCGGACTTTATGGCTTCAAGCCATGCTATGGAATCCTTTCTTTCCATTGCTTCTTCATAGGTCAGCGGGTCTTCTGTGTCTAGAATAAACACCTCATGAAGACCCATATATATGTCAGGCTTTTTCCTTTCCCTGATCAACCTTCTAAGATCCTTTAGTTTGTCTAGCTCAATCTTAGATTCTTGAATTTCCCCCACTATTTCTGGTGGAGTCAATTCATGCTCAACACGAGTAAGACTAACAGGTGGTGGTAAAGCAAGAGTTTCCTCCGAAATCATTTGCGGAGGTGGAATACTAATGCTCCCACTGACTAAAGCAACTTCTTGTGACTCTTGGTGATCATTTTGAACATCAATGCTCATCTCATGATCACTCTCTTGTAGGTTTTCTTGATTTTCCTCAAGTGTCACCTTACAGTCACCTCTTTTGATTCTTCAAAGAAACTCTTTCTCTAAGAATGTAGCACCCTTCTTAACAAAAATAGTATTTATTGATTTGTGCCAAAAGCTATACCCTTTTGTTTCTCTTGGGTATCCAATAAAGAAACACTTATCGGCTTTGGGGTCTAGTTTGGATGATTGCATACGTTTGACATATGCCTCACAACCCCAAATCTTAAAGAAAGAAGTGATGGGTGGTTTCCCAAACCATATCTCATGTGGAGTTTTCTCTACGGCTTTAGTTGGAACGAAGTTTAAAGTGCAAGCTGCCGTTAAAAGTGCATGACCCCAAAAATATAAAGGTAGATCAGTTTGACACATCATGGGTCTAACCATGTTTAGCAGAGTCCGGTTTCTCCTTTCGGAGACACCATTCCACTGCGGTGTCCCAGGAGGAGTTAGTTGTGGTACAATACCACACTCCTTTAGGTAAATATTGAACTCATTGCTCAAGTACTCACCTCCACGATCTGATCTCAAAACTTTGATTCTCTTATCAAGTAGATTTTCCACTTCATTTTTATTTTCCTTAAACTTGGCAAGGGATTCACTCTTATGCTTCATTAGATAAACATAGCCATATCAACTATAATCATCCGTAAAAGTGGGTAAGTACCTAAAACCATCTCTAGCACACACATTCATTGGACCACATACATCTGAGTGTATCATTTCCAATAAGTTGTTTGCTCTCGTACCTTTCTTTTTAAAAGGTGTCTTGGTCATTTTTACAGTTAGGCATGATTCACATATCTCAATTGCATTAGGATCAAAAGAACGTAAAAGATTAGCCTGATGTAATTTCCTTATGCATTTTTCATTAATGTGACCAAGACGATGGTGCCATAAGAGAGTCTCATTTATGTGAGATATTTTTAGTCGTTTGTTATTAATGTTTAATACTTATTTATCATCAACAATGTTAAGCAAATACAATCCATTCGAAATGAAAGCACTTGCATAAAATAAACCATCCTTCTCAATCCTCATTTGGGAGTTCCCAATGATAAAACTAAAACCTTCTGCATCCAAACATGATACAGAAATAATGTTTCTTAAAATAGAAGGGACATGATAAACGTTAAATAAAGTTAGACATAAACCACTAGGTAAGGGGAGTTCCAAAGTGCCCACCACAACTGCAGAAATACTAGCATCGTTTCCAACCTTCAGCAATTCCTCTCCTTTGGGGAGATATCTCCTATCCCTTAGTGACTGCACATTTGAGATTAAGTGAGCACATGATCCGGTATTAATTACCCAATCAAGGATAACAGTGGTTAAATTCAAACTCACCTAAATGACAAAAATACCTTTAGGATGCTTCCTTTCGATTTTGCCTTCATCCAAGTCTCTCTTGTACTTGGGGCAGTTCATTTTGAAGTGTCCCTTCTCATGGCAATGGAAGCATTCAGTGAGAGAGTTAGGAGAATTCTTCACTTTTCCTCCCTTGGAGGTACTATCCTGAGTACCTCCCCTTTTGCCCTTGAGATGAAAATTTCCTTTTGAGGTCTGGCCTTTAGACTTATCATTGTTTTTGAATATCTTCTTGCTATCAGATGCCCCAGCCAAGACAATATTTCCCTTTGTCTTGCCCATGTCAACCTCAGCTGTTTTGAGGGCATTATGGAGTTCATTTATGGCCATTTGTTTCTCACGCATATGATAATTCATGATGAAATCCTTAAACGAGTAAGGTAGTGACCCCAAAATGATGTCTTCCGCAATGTCTTCAGGAATTGGAGACTTCAGTTTCTACAACTTTTCCAAATAGCCTTGCACCTTAAGGAAGTGCATTGAGACAGACTCACCCTCCATCATCTTGCACCTTGTGAGTGCGATGGTGGTCTTATAGCGCTCTTTACGAGCACTATCGGTGAACATTTTCTCCAATTGTGCTGCAATTTCCTTTGTAGGAGTATCGAGAAATTTCCTTTGCAGCTGATCGCCAATGCTGGCTAGGATCAGAGTCTGCATGACACGTTGACTGTCATTCCATCTTTTCTGTTCCTCCTTCTCAGGATCAGTTGGTTTGCCAATCTCTTTCTCTATCGGGCATTCACCCTCCAGTATAGGTAAGAGATTCTCCAAGCGCAACACGATGTTAAGCTTGAGGATCTAGTAAGAGTAGTATGACTCGTCGTTAGCAAGTGGGATTTTATCAATCATTGAACCCAGAAAATTGGGCAGAGTAGACATAACTCTATTTAAAAAAAGAGAGAAGATAGAGTTCATGTTCAGAATAATTTCTTTTTAAGAAAAAAAAATGATGGATTAGAGAGATCCAAATATTGCTATAAAATAGTGAATCAAGATCTTTTCAACCTAGTGGACTCATCCACAAGATTGTCAGGAAGGTACGAATCACTTCTCATAACCTTTTAAGATAATCTTAAACATTTATGATTCTTGATAGTAAAGTTGTAAACAACTATTTTAAGAAATAATAACACTTTCCCAAAGGACCAAGCCTTGATCTTGGTGATTTGATTAAGAAAACTCATCATGTAAGGAAACTCATGCGAGTGACATTCCAACAAAATCAGCAAGAAGTCCCTCACACAACCTACTCACTTGTGGCCTAATATCAACTCGCATAAGTGCCACCATGTCTAGAGATTTAAATTACACTCATGTTCTTTCAATATCACTATCTTAGATGGACACGATGAGGAGGAAATACATTCTTTTTTCTTTTCACATTCCCTAAAAAATGGAGGATATACAAAAATACCTAACTCACGACATTCTAAAAAAAATTACATCCATTCCATATCAATTACATTCCAGAGATTGTAATAAAAAAAAGGAAATGCCAAAGCAAGCGAAGACCTGCTAGTCGGGGCCCTAATAATGAATGGACTATGTACACAACCCAACATGTTTCACCTAGATTATTTTAAATCAAAAAAAAAAATCTCCTCATAATCCATGCTAGGGCGGATTATGGAAACTTGAAATAAGGTTGTGACATAGCCAATCCAAAACATTAGGTAAAAAAAACTAGCAAAATAGGACCACAAAATCATTTGATATCGAACCATAACTCTTATAACATTGTAGGATTTCACGTGCTATGGCAGGGCGAAATATAAAAAAAATATTATTCCCAACAACCATACAAAACACGGGATTTGATATCCAATGTAAACGCCCTACTAGTTAAGAAAATGAAAACCTAACTCATCACATCTAACCAATGCAAAAGGGTTAGAAATGTACCTCTAGGGAACAAAATCCGTAGGCGGAAGAGGAGGCACGTCGAAGAGATAGATTGCGATTCCACCACAATGATGAGGCCAATTGTCTCGCCTCTTGGTTCACCTCGAACCCGAACAACGACCCAAGTTTGTTGATAGGAGAAGAGGGCACTCACTTAGACAAACTCCGTCAAGAGCACCGAGGACTCCAAGTGGTCGAACCACACTAGTCGTCGGCGTGAGAAGGGTGGAGTAGAAAAACCCAAATAGGCCGGCCAAAGGAGAACGACCAACAAGGAGGATCTCTGCCGTAGCTGAGGCTCTCACCTTAAGCCCGATCTGGAAATGCACGGGCTGAACTAAGAGTCGTCGGCGAGCCCCAGGTGCAGACCAGCGACGGCGAGGAAAGAGGGGCGAGAAAAAAGGATCACCGGAGAGGAGGTTGGCGGAGGAGCGGAGGAGCCCTGACTGAGAATGGAGGTCAGAGGCGCGCTGTTGGAACACCCTTTTACTAATTTGGGCAAGGATCACTATGTTTTTAGGAAATTGGTTTGACCTAGTTGTATAGTTGAAAAGGTAAAATTAGAATGAGTCTAAGGGTTAGAACTTAGGTTTGAAGCTGCCCCCAAGACCATTCAAAGATCAGGATTCAGTGTTGAGACTAAGGATATTTTCGTCGAGCTCAGGTCGACGAAACGTCAAACTCAGTTTGACATTCTCTGAGCTCAATTCTGTAATTCATCGAACTCAGGTCGACGATCTTCGAGCTCAGATCGACGTTTTGTCTTTAGCTATTTTACAAGTCGCTGAGCTCAGTTCTACGATCGTAGAGCTCAGGTCGATGTTTTCTGTCTCTAGTATAAATCCAATCTCTGAGCTCAGGTCGACGATAGTTGAGCTCAGGTCGACGATTTTTTGTGAGAGATTGACGCTTTCAGAATTCAAATTCAAGAATAGTTTTGTAATCCTTTCAGAGTTATTTCCTGCATTTATTGCAAAGGATTATATAGCCGTTTCAAGCAATCTGGAGCAAGTTTCAAGGAAGGCTAAAAGGAATGTTACTTAGGACTTTCCCCAGAGACAGTTGTCATTTATGGAAGTCATTTATGACTGAGTAATGGCCATCTAAGTCAGAATCTGATATACTCATACAGAATTTGTTTTTGACAATATAATAGATCAATACAACAAGATAGGCAAGAGAAAAATAGGATCATTGGATTGAGAAAAAGAGTTACAGAAGAGAGATCAAAATATACTCTGATCAAGAACTCATCTTTTGGAACATACAGATTCACTGAGTAAAAATCTTCAAGAACACAAGAAAGTTTTCTGTGGAGGAAATCATCTTCTCCTCCAAATCCTCAAATGTTCAAAAGCTTCAACATCAAGGATTCCAGACATCACACATTTCAGCATCTGCTGAAATCATCTTTTGTTGTAGATCTGAAGCACCTGAAGACCTATCACCCTAGCAAAGCTCACCTTCCTGAACCTTACAGATCTCAGGGGGAGCTTTAGCTTCATCTTCCACTTGTCTTCTCTCAGACTGTTGACAGAGAAGAACAACTCAACTCTTTCTTTCTTTTTCCTTTCCCTCCTGTAAAAGGGTTTTTCAAAACTCCCTTCAAAAGTTCTGAGACTGGTTTCTGAGACCTTATCAAAACTCAGTGGTGGCAAGACACCTTATCAAAAAATCTAGTTTTGGTTTTTGAGCACCTTATCAAAAGCTCATTGGTGCCCAGGACACCTAATCAACTATTCCTGTAGTGGATTCCTACCTAGGGTGGTAGAAGAGTGGATGTACCCAGGTTGTTGGGGAACCACTATAGATCCTTATGTCATCTGGTTGTTGTGTGTTTGACTTTGATGTGTGCTGTGTGTTTTCTTAGTTCTTGCTTTAGTTTTTATTTCATCACAAGCACCTTACACATATACATAAATTAAGTCTTCCACTGCTTTATAGTTTTAATTGTAAATTATTTTAAAAATACTCTATTCACCCCCCCCCCTCTAGAGTTAAGGTAGATCTTTTTCTCACTTTCACGCGCCGTCGGGGTGGTTCCTGAAAGCCCTAGCCGAAAACCTGTTCTTCCCCTCTCTTCCGCCTCTCTCCCCCTTCACCCGTGAAAAAGAACTGATATATATATATATATGTATATATATACATATATATATATACATATATGTGTGAGAGAGCCCAAAAAAAATATACACAAAAATATATGTATACTCATACACACATATATATCATATACATATATAAATGTATATTTCCAAAAGAAGACCATTTAGGTTGGGGTCATACAAACTCCAATCACTGTGCCCCTCTATTAAATAATTACAACGACTCGCCTCGCCGTAATTCTCTTTTAATAATTGCACAAGGAAAATTTGGTCTAAGCACGAAGTGTCACCATATAATCTGACAGAGTCTAATACGATGAATCTAGGTTGTTCCCGTTTGTTTGGTGTGACCTCGCAGAGGGAACATGTCATCACCACAATAATACACCAATTTATATTATCGACTATAAGAGGCTTTATCAAGTCATTATAGTCGCCACAACAATACGTTAGAGCAGGTAACCAAACTAAATGGCCATTGTCTAACTTTTGTCACATGATACCATAAATATTGTGCAAATTGGGACCGTGTCATTCTCGCACTATATTTGTCTTTCTTGGTCTCATAAGAAAGTGTGTCTTTATAACTACATTAGGTATAATGCATGCTTTACAAACTCGCTTTGCCAAGAGGCCCGACAATATCATAACACAAACAAGCTTAGGGACAAATGATATTTCGATATATACATCCCTTATGCGTAAGTACGAACAACGAATCACAGTATTTATCACCATCAAAAGATAGTCTTCAACTACAATCACATTGCTCACACTGACGCGCTTAATCTACATATCTCATATCTTCAAATCACTAGTCACGTTGTAAGCACTAATGACACTTAACACATTCCATTTTAATGTTACAACTTAAGATAGGCCAACCTCAATATGCATGAAACCATACGCATACATACTCAAGTGATTAAACGATAGCTATTATCAACATTTGTAGAACTACAATGTACTTTAATTCACATGACAATCCAAGGTGGAGGTCAATGTCCCTCTTTGACTACCAGGATCGTGAGCATATAAAACTAAGACATATGATGGAACTCAAGTGTCCTACAACTCAAGACTAAGGGCATCTTCCTGAGCTATCATGAAGCCTCATCATATGATCTAGGGACAGAATGAGTTAAACATTCATCAAAAACATGAACTTTAATAAAATTAAAGACAACTTTCAAAACACAAATCCTTCACTTGGCCCTACTTGCCCTGAAGACACACTTCAAGGGGTTCAACCTCATTTTATATTTTCACAGGGTGCTGAAGGTTTCCTCCAAATCTTGGAGGTGAGAGTCTGCATCCAGACTTTTAATCATGAGATCATCCACGTGCACCTCCAAGTTCCTTCCCTTCTGCTCCTAGAAGATCCGGTCCATCATCCTCTAATACGTTGCCCCTGCATTTTCCAGCCCAAAGGGCATCATTTTGTAGCAGTAACACCCATCTCCCGTGATGAAGGAAACATCCTTTATATCAGGCAGGTGCATCTTGATCTGGTGATAACCTGAAAATACATCTAGAAAACTCATTTGAGAAAAATCAACGGCTGCGTCAACCAGCGCATCGATTCGAGGTAGGGGGTAACAATCTTTGGGATATGCTTTATTCAAAAGAGAAAAATCAATACACATCCTCCAGCGACCATCCTCTTTTTTGGCCATCACCACATTGTAGACTCAGCCTAGATACATGATCTCTGATACAAACCCTGTCTTCAGAATCTTTCCCACCTCTTCTCGGATAGGCTCGGCCAGGTTATTGGAGGTGGACCTTTTCTTCTGTCGGACAGGATGGGCATCAGCGTCAAGGTTGAGGCGATGGCAAGCCACATCCACATCAATTCCCGGCATATCAGTCGCCCTCCATGTGAAGATGTCCACATTCTTCTGGATGCACTCCAGTGTCCTCTTCTAATCATTCAGACTCAGCCCCCGTTGACGCACACTTTCTCCACCCTTCCTCCTAGGGTGAGAACTTCCATCTCCACCACCTCCTCTGCCGCCCATATCCAGGACTGCACTTACCACTTCCCGCGACCCCCTCACTTGGCATAAGAACTTCCTCCTCCTCTACTTCCTCTATGGCCATCACCTCGGCCTGCCCCTTTAGAACTTCCTCTGCCATCTCCACACGGGCGTGAACTTCTTCTCCCTGTACCTCCATCTCCTAAGCTTCTCTCGTAAAATCCTGCCCAGATAACTCCTCTACCCTTCTATCCATCTCCTCGGATCCTCCTTTCCAAGAGATGGTGCAGAATGCAGTCACGTAGCACTCCCTTGCCACCTTGAGGTCTCCCCAGACCCGCACCTCAATACCCTTAGCATTGAACATGAGGTACTGGTGGAAAGACGAGGGCACGCAGCGGAAGGCGCTTATTAGGGGCCGTTCGAATATTATATTTTAGCTGCTAGGAGCGTACACGATGATGAACCTGCAGTTCCGGGACTGGGCCCCCAAAGTAACATGGAGTCCCACACACCTTCTACCTTCTTCCTTTCTCTAGAGAATATTAACAAAGGCCCATCCGAGGCCAACACCCTTCTAGCCTCCACCTTCATTACATCAAATGCCTTCTTGAAAATGACATTGACGAAGCTCTTATTGTCCACGAGGATCCGGGAGATAGTAAATTTCTCGACGGTGGCTTGAATTACCATTGCATCGCAAAACGGATCCTCGTGATCCGGCATGTCCTTCTGAGAGAAGGTAATCTTATCATCTGGGGGTGGGGTTAGGGATGTGGAGGCGACGCTCCTGCGATACATGGTGCAAAGACTCCCCTTGCGGGTGGCCTCAACTCCCACCCCCATGGATCACCCTGATCCCTCCTCAGCCTCCTACATGGCCCCGATAATCGTACCTATCCTCCTCCGCCTTGGGCAGGACTTCCTTTATCCTCACCTCTTGGTAGTGCTGCTACTACTATTGAGTCTGCTCTCGGGCTCCCCTTAGTTCCAAGAACTTCGGGCAGGTGGTCGTCATGTGGCCCACCTCCTGATGGAAATCATAATAAGACAGCTCCGCCCTGTCTTCCTGCCTCCTCTTAGGGCCTCTCCTCCTCCTCTCTAGGGCTATAGACATAGCCTGGTTCTACTCAAGGAGAGGAGGTCTCTGTCCTTGCCTTTATCCCGGAGGGTTGAACTAGACTTTCCCTCCTTGATGGTTATCTCCTCTGTGGAAACCTCTCCTCTGTCCATGATCGTGCCAATTCTACTGCCTCTAGCCTAGCCAATTATTTGGCTCTTGGCAGCCCCACCTCGGCTGCTGCAACTGCTATGGCTCCCGCTACCTGGGCTCTTCCCTCCTAACAGCTTTTCCCTTGCCACCTCCTGACTCTCTTTCCTCTACTGCAGCCCACTTGGCTAGCTTCCTAGAAAATGCCGGGTTTGATGCTTCTCCCTCAAATTCCCTCGCTTCCTGATGACTAGTTTTAGTCATCCCTTTTTGGGGTAATTTAGAAGTTTATTTCCAAAGTATCATTACAATTTTATGCTTTAGTAAGCTTGGAAGTTGTTATTTTATGTAATGTTCTTATTATTGTTTTAAATTACAAACTTATGTTATTTGTCATGTTTTGTTTTATTTTATTTATGTTTGGTTATTTTTTATTATTATATCTAATGTTATTATTATAATTAATATTATAAAATCATGTTTGTCATCACTTGTGTTATGTTTTATCCTTATTTTTATTATAACTAATGTTTTTATGTGTTGTTATGTTTTATGTTATGTGTATTATTATAACTAACATTATGCTTTATTTTATTTTGTAGGTTGGCCGGCCCCTCCCTCAAGTGCAGCCCAAGTTTAACTAGCATGCAGCCGGCCACCTTTTGGAGCAGCTTTGAAAACTACCCGAACCCCTTGATTCAAGCCCAACATGGTGCAGCCGGTCTTCACACTTTGGAGCAGCCCCTAGCCCAACCCGAGCCTATATAAAAGCCCAAAGCAGCCCCTCCCACAAGAGCAGCCCACCTACACCTCCTACCCGAGCTCTTGGCCCACTTAAGCATGGAGCAGCCCCCCTAAAACCTCCTACACGAGCCCACCATGCAGCCACCCCCCTTCTCTCTCTTTTATTATTTCCTTGCCATCTCATTATTTCATGCATGAATCATATTATCTTCTCTCCCCTCATTTAAATATCATGCATGAACATTTCATCCCATGTGGCCGGCCCCTACCATCTCTCTCTTCTCCTTTATTTTTCATTCATTCCCCCCATTTTATATTTTACATTTTTCATTAAATACATGCATGCACTCTACCATTTCTCTCTCCTTCATTTATATCATGCATGAACCAACTCCCCCCTATGGCCGGCCACCCTTGGGCTCCCTCTTATTCTAGATGCTTCCCTCCTCTACTATAAAAGGAACCCAAGACCCATGCTTTCAAAGTTAGTTTTTTTGGGTTAGTCTTTGAGTTTGGATTGAGAGTTGGTTTTTAGAGATAGCTTTGGAGATTTATGTTTCAAGAGAGTTCTTTGTAATTGTTCATTTCTAGTTTCTTTTCATTATTGTAATCTCTCTTTTCATCATAATATAATTTTGTCCTTCTTAATATTGTTTCTCTTTTATCTTTGCAAGTAATGAAAATGTTCCTCTTCTCTTTTATTTTGTCTTCCTTTTTCAATCATGCGTAGCTAATTTCCTATAGCATTCGATCGTGAGGATCCATGAAGTGAGATGAGAGTTTATTTCCTTTCTTAGTTTTATTTTTGTTATTTCATTCTCGATCCTTCTTTGATTTATTTTGAGTCGACTCCGTATTTCCGGTATACGGTAGTAGGCCTTGTTCTCATTTCATAGTAGTCGAGAGACTCATGATTTGAAAGATCACTCAAAGAAGGAAGGAGTTGAACGCAATCCTAGAGATAGGATGACGTAAATCCTCCGGATTGGAGTCAAATCCAATAGTGCGAATCACCTCGATAATGTAACTTTAGGCTTCTTTGGTTTGTAAAGAGATTTCGATCGAAGAGTCTATAAGTTAGGAGACCTAATGCTCTAGCGAGATTTTGTCTTATTTTCGGATCCGTCACGGTCAAGTATGGTTTGCAAAAATTAAAACTATCTTTATTTTTATCTCTCTCATTTAATTTCACGGTGAATCAATGATCGAATGCTAGCTTTTTACTATAAGTTTTTCGTCTCGCAAATTGTCTTTTGTTTTACTTTAAAAATATTCTCAAATCCCAATAGTTTTCCGGTAGGATAATAGTTAAAGCGTGAGTAGCAGTAATTGACAACCTCGTGTTTAAATACGACCTTGGTACTACGATTCGACAGGTATGCGCCTGTTCGGGTTTTGGCCCACCAAGTTTTTGGCGCCGTTGCCGGGGAGTTTTCTCGTCAATATTTTGAAAACGCTTGCGCTATTACTTCTACAAAAATCAAAAAAATTATATTTTATATATTTTAATATTTATAATCAACCCACTTCACTTTATTTCTACCCCACCTAAATTCTCTCGAAAAGGGTAAGGGGCTTTAAGCGCCACCATTTTACCTAGTACCGGGCGAACCCTTCACCGGGTAGTCCTCGGGAAGTTCGAGAGCCAAGCCGTAAAAAATTCTATTTTCAAAAATAAAAAAATCCTTTCTTCTCTTTTTCTTTCTTTTTCAAGTTTTTATTTTCGTTTTCCTTCGTCTTCTTCGTTAGTGCATGACCCGTGCGAATTTGTCGCTACTTATTGATTTGGACCCGGAAATCAAACGCTCATTTCGGAGACAACTACGATTCGGGGCTTCCACTTCTCAAACAGCGGTTGAGGATTCCTACGGGGATTGTAATTTTAATTCTGAGATGGGAGACCCTAACCCAGGAATGGCTCAGCAAAGGACCATGTCCGATTATGCTCGACCCAACTTGGAAGGGACAGAGACAAGTATTGTTCGACCTGCGATTGCGAACAATAACTTCGAGCTTAAGCCTAGCATCATACAAATGGTGCAGCAATATGTACAGTTCGACGGATTACAAGATGAAGATCCGAACTTGCATATTGCCAATTTTCTTGAAATCTGTGACACCTTTAAAATCAATGGTGTTTCAGACGATGCTATAAGGCTAAGACTTTTCCCCTTCTCCCTAAGAACCAAAGCCAAACAGTGGTTGAGTTCTCTTCCAAGAGGATCAATCACTACTTGGAATATTTTAACTGAAAAATTTCTTTCTCGTTATTTCCCTCCCGCCAAAACTGCTAAGCTAAGAAATGATATAACGTCATACTCTCAAATTGATTCTGAGACCATCTATGACACTTGGGAGAGGTTCAAAGAACTTTTGAGAAGATGCCCACATCATGCTCTGCCTGTATGGTTGCAGGTCCAGACATTTTATAATGGGCTAAATCAAGAAACTAAGCAAATGATAGATGCCGCTTCTGCTGGTTCTTTAGACCGCAAAACTCCGGAAGCCGCTCTTGAGCTTATCGATGACATGGAGATGAACACTTATCAGTGGAATTCGTCTAGGTCTCGCCCATCTAAACCTGCAGGTATTTTTGATGTGGATTCGGTAACGCAACTGGCGATGCAAGTGGAAATGCTCAACAAGAAGATCTCAGAGATGACTGCTCCCTCTGGCGCTAAGGTATATGAAAATGTTGCTACTGCCGAGCAAGTGGATTATCTGGGGAACATACCCAGGCCTGCTCAAAATATTTCTGCGAACAATTTTTCTGCTTTTCCGAATTTTTCTTCTCCGCCTGGTTTTTCTTCTTCTTCTAATTCTTATCACCCCGGATGGCGTAACCATCCTAATTTTTCTTGGAGTAATAATGCTAACGTAGTACGCCCACCGCACGATTTTACACCACCACCACCACCGCAACAAAATTTTCAAAAACCTTCCCCTTTGAAAGAGATCCTCGCTAAGTATTTAGGCTCAAACGATGCTACTATTAGAAACTTAACGGGCTCAATGAAAAGTTTAGAAAATTAGGTCGGCCAACTCGCCAAGGCTTTTTATGAGAGACCACCTGGAACTCTTCCCTCGAACACTGAGCCTAACCCAAGGGAGCACGCAAATGCGATTTCCCTTCGAAGCGGTAAGGTTGTTAACGAGCCCACCATAAGGGAAGAGCCAAGGGTGATTGTTGATGAGTCCTCTTTATATACCTATTTTCGGACTCATCTAGGCTTATTTTCTTGTCTTTGCACACCGTTTAGCGTCATTTGCACTCCTTTTGGTTCGCTACGGTTTTCCACATCTTGTGCACCTTTTTAGCCTATTTTTGTGCATGTGTGTATTTCCCTTTTGCTGTGCATTATATTTATGTCTGTGACTGCCATGTCGACATCCCGTCCAGTTTTCCTACAGGTTCTGGGATCGTGTGGGCGTCCGGGTTAGGGCTTTCACCCTTTTTTGACAAAGGAGTCAATGGTCGTGCGTTTTTACCCACGCACGACCATCGACCTCTTTGGCGCACGATTATCGGTCGTGCGCAGTCATGACCTCTCCTGTGAAAGTTCTGTCCCGGAATATCGCACGATCACCAGCCATACCGCGCACGATCACTGCTCGTGCACTGCAGGTCGTGCGCAGTCACACCTGCTTTTTCCATTTTACTGCCTCCATATCGCACGATCACGGACCATATCGCGCACGACCACTGGTCATGCGCCTGTGATCGTGCGCAGTGTTTAATTCTGCTTTCTATAAATACGCAGGTTCCGCCCTAATTTCGGGAGATCGGCCAGATCCGCGATTTTTCCGCCGTTTTTTGTCCCCGACGAAGGGTTCCGCCATTTCCCTTCATCCTCCACCATAGGGCGTTGCTCCGGGCAAGTCTTCAATGCCAAATCAAAGCCGGAGCATCCCCTCGGCCTCCTCCTTCATCACCAAGCTTCAAGCGGAGTTTTGACCGAGCTTTCTCCATCAAGTTAGGAGGAGCTGGAGCCGCAATCTACGGGTCATTTCAACGAAGAAGACGAGTCCATTGGGAGTGAGTGACAGCCTCCTCTACCCCGGACGCAGTTGAGGACCGAGCTTGGACTCGGATTGACAACCCGGGATTCCAACCGTGAACCCTCAATAAAGCTTCAGATTCGGTCGATTCGCACACCTCTTCCTCTTGTATTTGATAGCTTAGCTTAACTCTTTATATTGATGAAGTACACTTTATTGTAGTTAATGATCTTGCACTTTTTCATGTCTATGTGATTTGTGTGATTTTGTTATTATTGCTTGAGGTGCGCCTTATTATTCCACCATCCATGCACCCATGCCGCACTAGCAATTGCTAGTGGCGTGCGTTGCGAAGAGGTGCTCACGACCCTCATTCCGCCGTTCTAACCACCTCATCCGCTTGCCTACTCGTCCATCCGCCAAGCGATTTGGTGCATAGCGGCCCATGTAGTTTCCATCCCGCCTGACGAAGCATCGCATAGCGGCGTTGCATAGGAGTAGTTTGTAGATCTTATTTTCTGTTTCCGCAACCATCAAAACCCCCATCGTTACAACCTACCCGAGGACTTCAATCTCAAGTCCTCCTCGACATTAACTCATCCCTTACTGTGTTCCTCAAGAGACCGACACTCGGGGATTTATTCCCAAACTTTATTACTTGTGCGACCGGTGCGCTTGCAGTATTCTACACGCATCAAGTCTTTGGCGCCGTTGCCGGGGAACACAGTCATTTGAGTTTTTGAAGAGGTAGATACGAGATAGTCGCCCTTGTCCATTTGTTCATACCCTGTTTTGTCTTTATTTTAGTTTTTGAAATTGTTTACTTTATTTTTCAGTCCCTTCCTTTTTTTCTTTGTTTTTTAATATTGCAGATCCGAGTTATTTTATTCGTGTGTGTAGTAATTTCCGGTAAATATTTCTGTTTGCGATGGATTCTGCTGCCGAGTGCCGTATTTTTGGGGCTTTGCGGAGATGCATCAACGCCATGGCTGTTTCTAATGCCGAGCACTGTTTTCGGTGTATTCTATGTCAAGGTGTGGGCCATATGTTGAAGGATTGCCCTCGCTTGTGCAAGACTTCTACCTCTGTGGACGCATCCGCAGCAGTCCCCTGTTCGCGGGAGACTATTGTGGATGGGCCTACCAGGGTGTTGCCTGGCCCATACACTGATATGGCGCACCTTGCTCGATCTTTGCCCGTTGAGATTACGGAAGAATCTCTCGTCGCATATAGTTCCTTCATGGGTTCCTCAACCCCTTTTTACGAGCTTCCTTTGAGTGATCACTCTCACTCGGATGTTAGCCCGTAAGGAGTGGATCGGGAACTCATGGACGATCCTGTATGGGACGATGAGATTATTCCGGTCGTCGACGGGGTGGCGTCTGCGGATGATGTTGCGTTGGGGCCTGCTCAATCAGTGCTTGATTTAGTGAGCAGCCTTGCCCCTCCGCAATTTTTGCCGGATTGTGCTACACCTTTGTCTTGTGAGTCGGCTGATGATGCCGTATTTGTGGATGATTCGGTGCCCGAGGTTGCGCCGAAGTGGGATGAGGATTCTACTATCTCCGACGGAGAATGTGGATCTTTGGAACACTTCTACGCACCCTGGTGGGACCAGGAATATCCTCTTTCCGATGCGGAGGTTTGCACCTCTTTGTTGGACGAGGCCGTTCATCTTACCACCGTGGACCTCGAGTTGTCAGATTCCCCCCGATACGACTCGTATGATTCCGATGATGATCGATGCTTGGATCTTGCTGGGAGTGAGACCGGGACCACTCCCCTGATTAGTTCCTTATGTTCTTCGTCTCTTTTATTCCTTGATCCCCCTTCCATATCTGAGCCTGTGCGGGTTGATTCTCCGCTGGTGTGCTGGGATGACGATGAGCCTTGTGCTCAAGACGTTGACTCTTACGCACCTGTGTGGGATGACCCCTTGCTAGGCAAGGATTCTTTTTGTGATGAGATGAGCGAGGACCAGGTCGCCTCCTCATCTTATTTCCTGCTTCCTCTACCTGAGCTTTTCAGGTATTATTATCTAGGTAGAGGGGTAACTGTTCTATCGCCGTATCAGTACCAGTTATCGACACGGATATTAGAACAGTTACCTGTGTATTTTCTATTTCATAGGCCCATTAGCTAGAACTGTATAGAATTTAATAAGTCGTGCTGGGATGACAGTAACCCCAGTAGTTATCTTAAATTTCTGCATTTTACTTTTTATGTCCAGCTTAGTTTAGAATTTATATGTATTTTGTTTTTCTTTTGTTTTGTTTTTGCGGAGCTCACCCCTGCAGGTTTTCTTGACATTCTTGTTGGTGGGGTCGTGATTCTCCGTATGGTGGAGCTGTTCTACTTTTCATGCGTCTTCTGGTATGCTCACTAGCTGAGTATTGGGTAACCTCTTCCCTTAGCTCTTTTTGATTTAAATTTCTATATCAATTGAGGTGTTGTTTAGTTTAAGTCTGGGGAAGAGTCAGTTTATCTTTCGCACGCACACATTTCTTGTGCATACTAGAAGCTTTTATAGTTATTATTTTGTTTAGTTCATTTCTTGCACACCACTGCACCCACATGAGCGCGAGCTTAGCTGTTAGCGTGCCACGAGTTGAACTTGTATCTTTGTTAGATTTGGAAAATTTTTGTGCTGGCTTAGGATTGTGTGACGGAGTAAAATGTTGGCCTTGCTGTGTTTCTAGTCAACTGCTCTCGTTTTGTATAGAAATTTGTGTAGATTTAATTTTTCTGTATGCTTATAGTTTTATATTTTTCTATTTGCGTACATATTTCTTATTCTACTCAAAAGTTGGTGAATCCGGTGTGAATCAAACGGTAGCGTAGGAATGTGTGTAGCCGTCACTAGACAAGTATTGCTTGAGTCGGGAGGAAGGATTATCTTTCTCGGTTGCTAAGAACTTGCCCCAAGCTATTCTTGAAGCATTGGTACACGGTTAGTCTAGCGTGAGAGTGATATAGGCCACCTTTTGGCCCGGTTGAGCTTTGTACCCATCCCTAACATCACCCTTGCTAGCCCCTTTGTGCCTACCCTTCTTTTGATTCAGCTCCACTATATTCGCCAAAGCCTCATAGCCGATCCTAGTCGCACACCAAATTCGAGCTTTAGTAGTTTACATTTTATGTTGGGTTGTGATGTGGTGTTTTTATTTGTGATATGTGGTTGTGCCCAAAAGAAAAATGTGCTGATTTTGTAAAAAGAAAAAGAAAATATTTAAAAGAAAAATATTCGAAAAAGAGAAAAAGAGAAAAGTGAAAAGTACGAGTTTGATTGAAAATCTTTATTTGAGATGATTTGGATTTGGAGTAGGCGGTGCACACACCCATTTTGTAAAAGTTAAGTCTGGGGGTGTGATGCACCCATGTTTATTTTGTGGGCAGCGGGTACTAGTTTTGTACGTTAGCTCATTTGGGTTAGGTGCATACCCTTCATGTTTATCATTGTTTACCTCACCGTAACCCAAGCCCCATTATTACCCGAAGTCCTACGGACTTGCGCTTGAGTTGACTAGTGCCGTGGAGAGAGTGCGAATGGGCAAGCTTATGGTTTCCGACATTGGTGGATTCCTTTAGGGGTAATCTTGAGCCCGGTCTTCGGCAATGCTCACCTTAGTGGCCTGTCTACTTTCTCCCTGCGTAGGACCGGATGATTCACCGTGATTCCACTTTTGAGTAATAATAAATTTTTGTTACGCATTGTGAAAAATATAAAATATTTTGTATACTTAAAAATTTCCTCTACTTTATTTTTATGCACGCGAGCATGCGACTTCGCGTGGTACTCCGTTTTGCAATTTCTTTGTTAGCTAGTTCATTTTCCCCATCTGCTTAGGTTTTGTTTGCTCGGGACGCGCAAACGGTTAAGTCTGGGGGTGTGATGAGTCCTCTTTATATACCTATTTTCGGACTCATCTAGGCTTATTTTCTTGTCTTTGCACACCGTTTAGCGTCATTTGCACTCCTTTTGGTTCGCTACGGTTTTCCACGTCTTGTGCACCTTTTAAGCCTATTTTTGTGCATGTGTGTATTTCCCTTTTGCTGTGCATTATATTTATGTCTGTGACTGCCATGTCGACATCCCGTCCAGTTTTCCTGCAGGTTCTGGGATGGTGTGGGCGTCCGGGTTAGGGCTTTCACCCTTTTTTGACAAAGGAGTCAATGGTCGTGCGTTTTTACCCACGCACGACCATCGACCTCTTTGGCGCACGATCATCGATCGTGCGCAGTCATGACCTCTCCTGTGAAAGTTCTGTCCCGGCATATCGCACGATTACCAGCCATACCGCGCACGATCACTGCTCGTGCGCTGTCGGTCGTGCGCAGTCACACCTGCTTTTTCCATTTTGCTGCCTCCATATCGCACGATCACGGACCATATAGCGCACGACCACTAGTCGTGCGCCTGTGATCGTGCGCAGTGTTTAATTCTGCTTTCTATAAATACGCAGGTTCCGCCCTAATTTCGGGAGATCGGCCAGATCCGCGATTTTTCCGCCGTTTTTCGTCCCCGACGAAGGGTTCCGCTATTTCCCTTCATCCTCCACCATAGGGCGTTGCTCCGGGCAAGTCTTCAACGCCAAATTAAAGCTGGAGCATCCCCTCGGCCTCCTCCTTCATCACCAAGCTTCAAGCGGAGTTTTGACCGAGCTTTCTCCATCAAGTTAGGAGGAGCTGGAGCCGCAATCTACGGGTCATTTCAACGAAGAAGACGGGTCCATTGGGAGTGAGTGACAGCCTCCTCTACCCCGGATGCAGTTGAGGACCGAGCTTGGACTCGGATTGACAACCCGAGATTCCAACCGTGAACCCTCAATAAGGCTTCAGATTCGGTCGATTCGCACACCTCTTCCTCTTGTATTTGATAGCTTAGCTTAACTCTTTGTATTGATGAAGTACACTTTATTGTAGTTAATGATCTTGCACTTTTTCATGTCTATGTGATTTGTGTGATTTTGTTATTATTGCTTGAGGTGCGCCTTATTATTCCACCATCCATCCACCCTTGCCGCACTAGCAATTGCTAGTGGCGTGCGTTGCGAAGAGGTGCTCACGACCCTCATTCCGCCGTTCTAACCACCTCATCCGCTTGCCTACTCGTCCATTCGCCAAGCGATTCAGTGCATAGCGGCCCGTGTAGTTTCCATCTCGCCTGGCGAAGCATCGCATAGCGGCGTTGCATAGGAGTAGTTTGTAGATCTTATTTTCTGTTTCCGCAACCATCAAAACCCCCATCGTTACAGCTGACCCGAGGACTTCAATCTCAAGTCCTCCTCGACATTAACTCATCCCTTACTGTGTTCCTCAAGAGACCGACACTCGGGGATTTATTCCCAAACTTTATTACTTGTGCGACCGGTGCGCTTGCCGTATTCTACACGCATCAATTGTCCCTCCTGTTTTTATCCCAACAGAAAATGATAAATCAAATCTTGAAAATGAAAAATCTACTTGTGAAAAAGAAAAAGATATCTCTGTTTTTTCTGGTTCTGAAAAAGAAAAAGATGATTTTCAAAATGATGCTCCTGTTATTATAAAGGAATTTCCGCCACCTCCTTATCTGGCTCGACTTAGGAAGGAAAAATTAGACGATCAATACAAACGCTTCCTTGAAATGTTCAAACAAATTCACATTAATTTGCCATTTCACGAAGCGATTAGTCAAATGCCTAAGTATGCAAAGTATCTTAAGGATTTATTAACGAATAAGACAAAATTGGAAAATTTATCACATGTCACGTTAAATGAAGAATGCTCGGCGGTTGTTAAGAACTCTAATCTTCCTAAAAAGATAAACGATCCGGGTAGTTTTTCAATTCCTTGCGTCTTTGGTGATCTATTCGTTAAACATGCGCTAGCGGATCTAGGAGCGAGCATCAATTTGATGCCTTTTTCTTTATTCAAGAAACTAGGATTGGGCACTTTTAGCCCTACAAGAATGAGTATCCAATTAGCTGATAGGTCCATTAAGTATCCATTAGGTATCGTTGAGGACGTGCTAGTAAAGGTCGACAAATTCATCTTCCCGGTGGATTTTGTCATTCTTGATATTGAAGAGGACGTTGAGGTCCCTCTTATCCTTGGCCGACCCTTCTTAGCCACCTCTCGAGCGATCATCGATGTTAGTAACAGAAAGTTGTTTTTGCGAGTGGGAGATGATGAGGTCACATTTTCTATTAATCAATCAATGAAAAATTCTTTACAAAATGATGACTCATGCTTCTTTATTGATGTTTTAAATGAAGATTCTTCACTTCCCCTTTCTAACATCTCTTCTAATGAATTTTCCTCTTCTTTTTCTGAAATTTCTTCAAATGGTTTTGAAAACACGGTGATGTCAATACAAGAAAATTTTTAAAATGATTCTGTCTTTGGTAGAAAAAATTATGAAAAACTTATTTTTGAAAATGAAAAAGTTTTAAAGAATTCCTATGAGGAACCACCCAACTTAGAACTCAAACCCCTTCCCGAACATCTCAAATATGCCTTTCTTGAACAAAATTCCAAATTACCCGTTATAATCTCGGCTTTGCTTTCTCAATCCGAAAATGATCAATTGATCGAACTAATACAAAAGCATCGCCGAGCTATAGCGTGGCAAATTTCTGATATTCCTGGCATAAGCCCTTCCTTTTGTACCCACAAAATATTTTTTGAAAATAATCCTAAGGGTGTAGTTCAACCACAACGTCGTCTTAATCCGAATATGAAAGAGGTTGTGAAGGGAGAGGTGCTTAAGTTATTAGATGCGGGGATAATCTATCCTATTTCCGATAGTCAATGGGTAAGTCCAGTTCAGGTTGTTCCTAAGAAGGGTGGGATCACGGTAGTGACGAACGAAAATAATGATTTAATTCCAACTAGGACGATAACGGGATGGAGGATGTGCATCGATTACCGTAAGCTAAACGATGCCACTCGAAAAGATCACTTCCCCCTCCCCTTTATCGATCAAATTTTAGAACGTTTGTCCGGGCACAATTTTTATTGCTTCCTCGACGGTCTCTCAGGATACTTTCAAATCCCTATCGCACCCGAGGACCAAGAGAAGACGACATTCACTTGCCCCTTCGGAACTTTTGCTTATCGTAGAATGCCTTTTGGATTATGCAATGCACCCGCTACCTTTCAGCGGTGTATTCTTGCTATTTTTGATAAATACGTAGAGAACATTATGGAAATATTTATGGACGATTTTTCTGTTTTTGGCGACTCCTTTAATTTATGTTTAGAAAATTTGGAAAAAGTTTTACAACGCTGCGAAGAAACCAACATAGTTTTAAATTGGGAGAAGTGCCATTTTATGGTGCGTGAAGGCTTAGTCCTTGGCCATAACATTTCCGCTAGGGGAATTGAAGTGGACAAGGCAAAAATTGAAGTAATTGAAAAGTTACCGCCGCCTACAAATATTAAAGCGATTAGAAGTTTTTTAGGGCATGCGGGTTTTTATCGACGATTCATTAAAGACTTTTCAAAAATTACTAAGCCTCTCACCCACCTTCTTGAAAAAGACACTCCCTTCATTTTTGATGAATCTTGTCTCGCTGCATTTGAATTAATTAAATCAAAGCTTATAAATGCTCCTATTATGATTGCCCCAGTTTGGGATTTACCTTTTGAAATCATGTGCGACGCGAGTAATCATGCGGTAGGTGCGGTTCTAGGACAACGAATTGCTAAGAACTTTCATCCGATTTTCTATGCTAGTAAAACTCTAACTTCTGCTCAAGAAAATTACACCACGACGGAGAAAGAACTCTTAGCTATTATTTTTTCTTTTGATAAATTCCGACCCTACATCACCCTTTCTAAAGTTATCGTTTTTACGGATCATTCCGCTTTGAAGTACCTCCTTTCTAAACCGGATGCCAAGCCGCGTCTTATTCGTTGGATCCTCTTACTTCAAGAATTCGACTTGGAGATTCGGGATAAGAAAGGAGCGGAAAACCTAGCGGCCGATCACCTCTCTCGTCTTGAAAATCCCAATCTAGATAGTTTAAATGAAACTTTTATTAATGACTCTTTTCCGGATGAGCGTCTTTTTAATATTTCTTCATCTCCTACCCCTTAGTTTGCCGATCTGGCCAATTATCTTGTGGCCCGGGTCCTTCCGAAAGAATACTCCACTCACCAAAAGAAGAAATTCTTTTCGGAGTTGAAGTATTATTTTTGGGAAGACCCATTTCTATTTCGCATTTGTGCGGACCAGGTGGTAAGGAGATGTGTTTCGCGGGAAGAGGGTCACCAAATTTTAAAACATGTTCATGAAGGTCCGACTGGCGGTCACTATCAAGCTAACCGCACTGCACACAAAGTACTTAGTGCTGGCTTCTACTGGCCAAGCATATTTAAAGATGCACAAATCTTTGTGGGTGGATGTGATCGATGCCAGCGGACTGGAAATATCTCTAATAAAAATGAAATGGAACAAAACTATTTTCTCGAGTGCGAAGTTTTTGATTTGTGGGGCATTGACTTTGTAGGCCCGTTTCCTTCAAGTTTAGGAAATAAATATATTTTAGTAGCCGTAGATTATGTTTCTAGGTGGGCAGAGGCCCAAGCTCTACCAAATAATGATGCTCACATTGTTGTTAATTTTCTTAAAAAACTATTTTCTCACTTTGGTTTTCCTCGCGCGATCGTTAGTGATAGGGGAAGTCATTTTTGCAACGCTCAGCTCGCTAAGGCTTTAGCTAAATGTGGCATTACGCATAAACTATCCACCGCTTATCACCCCCAAACTAACGGTCAGGTCGAGGTAGTCAATCGCGAACTTAAAAGAATTTTGGAAAAAACCATTTCTACTTCTCGTAAGGATTGGTCTTTAAAATTAGATGATGCTCTTTGGGCCTATCAGACAGCGTACAAGACCGCCATCGGTTGTACTCCTTTCCGATTGGTCTATGGAAAATCGTGTCATCTTCCGGTAGAAGTAGAACACCGTGCGTATTGGGCGTTAAAGTTTTTTAATTTCGATCCGCATTTGGTCGGCGAGCATAGAAAAAATCAATTAAATGAACTCGATGAATGGAGAGCGTACGCGTATGAAAATAATAAAATTTATAAAGAACGTACGAAATTGTATCACGATAAGAACCTGCACCATCCTAAAACATTTAAACCAGGCGATCAAGTTCTTCTTTTTAATTCGCGTTTACGTCTCTTCCCGGGAAAGCTTAAATCTAGATGGTCCGGACCGTTCACGGTCAAGGATGTTTTTCCTTACGGCACTGTGCTGCTTTCGCACCCCGATAAGGGGGACTTTAAAGTTAATGGCCATAGACTTAAACTCTATTTCTCTAATGATTCTGTGACTCCTGCAAAGGAGAATCTTCTTTTTGATTCTTAGTTTATTATTTTCTGCTGGACATTTTTATTATTATTATGAAACTCTTTTATTCGGGCTTCGAACTGTTGTAATAAAGAACATTATCGGGCATCTGCCCACGGACTATCTATTTTTTTTTCTTTTATTTTGCTCTTTCTACCGGAGGCCAATCAAGTCCATGATCGTGGTCGCCGCTCCGCCGCTGCTGATATCAGATGGATCAAGTCATACCTGCTGACGATCAAGTACTCTAAAAAGCAAGCATGGGGGAGCGACATCCGCCTTCATCTCACGAACCCAGGGAAGTCCTGTTCTTATTTATTTATTTACCTACATTTTTCTTTTTCTCTTCTTCTCAGTCCCCTCTCTTTTTCTTTCTGTTTTCTTCATTGAGGGCAATGAAGAATTTAAGCATGGGGGGTCTAGTTTCTTTTGGTCTTTCTTTCTGTCTTTCTTCTTCCAAAAAAAATGTGTTTTCAAATTAGTATTTTATGTTAGCTTCATCAAAATCCAAAAAAAATTATAAAATATAAAACCCAAAAAAAATTTAGAAAAACAAACAAAACTCACAAAAAAATTCATGTGCTTAAATCGATTTGAAAAACAAAATCTAAAATTATTTCTATCTTTGTTTTCATGTTTCTTCTAATGAAGTGTAGGCCCGTGCGGTTTCTTAGTTCTATTTAGATTTCTTTGAAACGGTTTTCTAAACCTATCATTTTAACATAGTTTAGTTCTACTAGTTTCTTTTTCTTAAATATAGGCATCTGTTTTTTACGTTATAAGTAGCAATTTGTAGTTATGTCTTTTTATTCGGTTAGTTGCTTACAAATGGTTGCTAGGTATCATTAGTTCTTTTTCATTTGCGGGGTAGTCTTTCTTGGTGTCTAGAACTTGTACCAAGCTACTCTCGAAGCATTTGCGCCATTTTTACGTTCTTTAGAAATGATTTAGGCCACCATTTGAATAGTTTGAGCTTTTCTTGCCCACCAAAAACAAAACCCTTGCAAAACAATTTTGGGCCTTTTCCTTATTTTCTTTGTTTTTAGCTCCACCTTTCATTTCATCTTGTTCACCAAAGCCAAATACCTTTCCTATTTTTGCACTATAACTTTGAGCTTAAAAATTATTTTGTGGGAGGGATATTATTTTTGGAATGAATAGGAAATTTTCAAGCTTATTTTTGGAGCTTTCTTATCAATTGTTATTCAAAAGGAAAAAATTTTTGAGAAAGAAAAATGAAAAATCAAAAAAAAAAAAAAGAATGCAAAAGTTTATGTTTGGCCAAGTTTATAAAAGAAAATTTTCATGGCCTTGTTTTTGTAGTTTCATATTGGAGAAATGACATACTTGTTATTTCTCATTTTTATTATGCTTTGTTTATTTTTGAACTCACCTTGGTTTAGTGCCTAAAACCTTCATGTTTATCTTTGATTCCACTTCCTAATCATTTACCTAAGCCAAGTTTTAATGCCTAGTAGAAGTCCTAATGATCTTAGAACTTAATTTCGCGTAGTGGAGAAAGTGTGAACGTACAAGCCTATGGCCACCATCATTGATGGATTTCTTTGGAGGTTATCTTGGAGTGTTTTAGGGTTAATGTTTATCTAGCAACCTAGTAGTTTGTTAATGCGTCGTCTACTTGGAACCTCTACTTTTGTTTTCCTTATTTTCATTTATTTTGGATGCCTTGTTTTTAAGATTTAGAAATTAGTAGATTTCCCTTATGTTTTAATGAGATTTTTAGGGTTCCACTTTCAAATTTTCTATTGTGCACTTCTCACCCCACTAGTTGATAATATGAATATTAGGATAGTTTAATTTTTCATGTTTTGTTTTTCTTAACTATGGAACTTAAAATATATATATATATATCTTTTGCTTTTTTTTGTTTCTCCCTATTTTTATTTCTATTTGCTTGAGGGCAAGCAAATGTCCAAGCATGGGGGAGTTTGATGACTAGTTTTATTCATCCCTTTTTGGGGTAATTTAGAAGTTTATTTCCAAAGTATCATTATAATTTTATGCTTTAGTAAGCTTGGAAGTTGTTATTTTATGTAATGTTCTTATTATTGTTTTTAATTACAAACTTATGTTATTTGTCATGTTTTGTTTTACTTTATTTATGTTTGGTTATTTTTTATTATTATATCTAATGTTATTATTATAATTAATATTATAAAATCATGTTTGTCATCACTTGTGTTATGTTTTATCCTTATTTTTATTATAACTAATGTTTTTATGTGTTGTTATGTTTTATGTTATGTGTATTATTATAACTAACATTATGCTTTATTTTATTTTGTAGGTTGGTCGGCCCCTCCCTCAAGTGCAGCCCAAGTTCAACTAGCATGTAGCCGGCCACCTTTTGGAGCAGCTTTGAAGCCTACCCGAACCCCTTGATTCAAGCCCAACATGGTGCAGCCGGCCTTCACACTTTGGAGCAGCCCCTAGCCCAACTCGAGCCTATATAAAAGCCCAAAGAAGCCCCTCCCACAAGAGCAGCCCACCTACACCTCCTACCCGAGCTCTTGGCCCACTTAAGCATGGAGCAGCCCCCCTAAAACCTCCTACCCAAGCCCACCATGCAGCCACCCCCCTTCTCTCTCTTTTATTATTTCCATGCCACCTCATTATTTCATGCATGAATCATATTATCTTCTCTCCCCTCATTTAAATATCATGCATGAACATTTCATCCCATGTGGCCGGCCCCTACCATCTCTCTCTTCTCCTTTATTTTCCATTCATTCCCCCCATTTTATATTTTACATTTTTCATTAAATACATGCATGCACTCTACCATTTCTCTCTCCTTCATTTATATCATGCATGAACCAACTCCCCCCTATGGCCGGCCACCCTTGGGCTCCCCCTTATTCTAGATGCTTCCCTCCTCTACTATAAAAGGAACCCAAGACCCATGCTTTCAAAGTTAGTTTTTTTGTGTTAGTCTTTGAGTTTGGATTGAGAGTTGGTTCTTAGAGATAGCTTTGGAGATTTATGTTTCAAGAGAGTTCTTTGTAATTGCTCATTTCTAGTTTCTTTTCATTATTGTAATCTCTCTTTTCAACATAATATAATTTTGTCCTTCTTAATATTGTTTCTCTTTTATCTTTGCAAGTAATGAAAATGTTCCTCTTCTCTTTTATTTTGTCTTCCTTTTCAATCATGCGTAGCTAATTTCCTATAGCATTTGATCGTGAGGATCCATGAAGTGAGATGAGAGTTTATTTCCTTTCTTAGTTTTATTTTTGTTATTTCATGCTCGATCCTTCTTTGATTTATTTTGAGTCGACTCCGTATTTCCAGTATACGGTAGTAGGCCTTGTTCTCATTTCATAGTAGTCGAGAGACTCATGATTTGAAAGATCACTCAAAGAAGGAAGGAGTTGAACGCAATCCTAGAGATAGGACGACGTAAATCCTCCAGATTGGAGTCAAATCCAATAGTGCGGATCACCTCGATAATGCAACTTTAGGCTTCTTTGGTTTGTAAAGAGATTTCGATCGAAGAGTCTATAAGTTAGGAGACCTAATGCTCTAGCGAGATTTTGTCTTATTTTCGGATCCGTCACGGTCGAGTATGGTTTGCAAAAATTAAAACTATCTTTATTTTTATCTCTCTCATTTAATTTCATGGTGAATCAATGATCGAATGCTAGCTTTTTACTATAAGTTTTTCGTCTCGCAAAATTGTCTTTTGTTTTACTTTAAAAAAATTCTCAAATCCCAATAGTTTTCCGGTAGGATATTAGTTAAAGCGTGAGTAGCAGTAATTGACAACCCCGTGTTTAAATACGACCTTGGTACTACGATTCGACAGGTACGCTTGCCTGTTCGGGTTTTGGCCCACCACTTCCCTCTTCATTAACTCTATGAAAGATAATGGAGGCACCCGCTTCAACTCCGACCTGAAGAAACCCTATTGTAGTCTCAGGGTTAAGGCCATTATAAGGGCATGCCTTGGCATCTCCTAGACTTGGACGATCTCCTCCTCGATCCTATCCATAGAGCTTCCTAGGGTCTCATCCACCACCTACATGATGAGAAATAGGGAATCTTACTCCTTCCTCTTCTTCAAAGTGGTGAATCTCAGCAGAAAACCCTGGCATAGGTCCTGAAAGCAATAGAAGGAGCTGGCGGGGAGTTGATGGAACCAATCCCTCGCCTTCTCTTTGAGAGTTATGGCAAAGATTCGGCACTTAAAGGCATTTGATATCTGCCTGATCGAGGCCACATCCTCGAACCACTGGATGTGTTTGACCGGATCATCCATTCCGGTGTAGTAGGACATCTTGGACTCGCGGAACCCCTCAGGGACTGGGGCAGATGTGACTAGCTCGCTGAAGGTACTTTCTTCCCCTGCCGAGCGAGCGGGGCAATCACTTGCTTGGACCTCCCCGGTCCTTCCTGTGCTCGCCGAGATGGGAGATAGGAACCGCCCTATGAGATTTCATTCGTTGCCTTCCTCCGCCACTTTCTTCCCAGGTATCCTGACGGGACCGTTCTCTCCCAGAGCTGGGGAAGCGACCACTAGGAAGGCAGGTGACGAGCACTCGCCGCGAGCCCCGAGTGCGAAGAGTACAAGATTCCAGACTTCCTGCTTGAAATCCTCGAACATTCTGATGGTGGCGAGAGGGGGAGGTGATGAATACTTTTAGTCATCGGTTTTTAGGGTAGTTTATTATTCGAAATGCCTAAGTTTATTTATATTTTATGCTTGTTATTTCATGTTTTAATGTTTTTTATAATATATTAATTCCTAGTTTAATTATATGTTTTTAGTATATTTATGCTTATTTTGTTTTATTTCTTATTTGATGTCTTTTGTTATGATTTCTATTTCTATTTTATGTTTTATACGTTATTTCATGTTTGTATGTTTAGTTTTATGGTTTGTGTTTTGTTATAATAATATGTTATGTTATTTATGTTTTCTTTTGTTTTTATATATCTAATAATATAATTAATGTTTTGTTTTTCTTTTGTAGGTTCAATGCTCAAGCCTTTTCAAATGCAGCCCCTGAAGCTTTGGAGCAGCCCGAGCCCGTCCAAACAGCCTACCCGAGCCTCCACCATGCACCACTTGAGCCCGAGCCATGATGTTGATTCAGCCCACTCCAAGCAGCCCATTTCAAGCCCTACCCGAGCCTATGTTGGAGCAGCCCAAGTAACCAAGCAGTCAAAACCCGAGCCCACCAAACAACCCCTCAACCCGAGCCCCTCATAAAGCCCATACTAGTATCCATCTTGCCCATGCTTGGCCGGCCACATGCATGCATGCACCTTGCCACCTCATTCATCTCTCTCTCTCCCCTTTATTATTATTTTCTCCCCACTTTATTCCTCATCCATCCCCCCTCTCTTATGTTTAATTTTCTTTTCATTTTCCTAAAATAAAATGCATGCATGTAGCCTCCTCTCTCTCCTTCCATTTATTATCATACATTGAACCTCCCATTTTCTCTCCCCCACATTATGACATTCATGCATTTTCTCCACCACACATGGTCGGCCACCCCCATTGCTCCTTTCATATTCCAATTTTCTAGAACCTTCTCCCTCTCCTATAAAAGGACCCCCTTGCCTCTTGTTTTAGTTAAGTAGTTTTAGTAAGAAATAGTTTTTGGTAGAGAGTGCTAGTTCAAGAGTGTTAGTAGTTCTTTTCTTTTCTTTACTTGTTGTTGTTTTCTTTTATTGTTGTAATTTTTCTTCATAATATAGTCTTGTCTTTTTAATATTGTATTCTCTTTTATTTTATCAAGCAATGCATATGAATTTCTTTTTCTCTTATTCTCATTTCCTTCTCAATCATGTTTAGCTAATTTTATTTTGTGCCTGATCACGTTGAACTTTGCGATAAAATAATATCTTTCATTTTATGTTGCATTTGTATTTTTATTTTTGATCCTTCCCTGATTTATTTCGTATCGACTCTGTATTGCTAATATACGGTAGTAGATTCCGATCTCATATTTGAGTAGCTGAGAGGCTCGTGAATATGAAAGATCACTCAAGGAAGGAAGGAGTTGAACGCAACCCTAGAGATAGGATGGCGTAAATCCTCCGGATTGGAGTCAAATCCAATAGTGCGGGTCACTTCGGTAATGCGACTTTAGGCCATTTTGACTTGTAAAGAGATTTCGGTCAAAACTTCTACAAGTTAGGGGATTTAATGCTCTAGCGAGATTACTTCCTAATATCAGATCCATCACGGTTTTAATAAATTGCAAATGTTAACTAATTTATTTCGTTATTTTATTTCAAAGTGAATCGTCGATCGAGCACTCATTTGCAATATTTTATTTCTCTTTTAACTAAGTTTAGTTTATTTTAATTTCAAAACCCATCAATCGTTCGGTAGAATAATAAAGTCGTTGTGAGTAATAGTACTTGCCTGCCCCGAGTTTTATTACAACTTTTATACTACGATTCGACAGGTACACTTGCCTGTTTGGGTTTTAGCCCATCTAGTTATTGGCGCCGTTGCCGGGGAATATTTTTGGCAATATTACGAAAGCATCGAATTTATTTCTTCTACTAAAATTCAAAAAAAATATTATCATTATTATTATATATATTATAATTAACCTACATCTTCTAATTTCTACCCAACCTAAATTCTCTCGAAAAGGGTAAGGGGCTTTAAATGCCACCATTTTACCTAGTACCTTGCGAACCCTTCACCGGGTTGCCCTTGGGAAGTTTGGGAGCGAATCCATTAAAAAATCTATTTTTCAAAAAAATAAAAAAAATAAAAAAAAACAAATCAAAAAATTAATTTTTCTTTTTCTTTTTGGTAACAGTTTTTTTATGGAATCATCTTCTTTTGGCACTTTTTGTAATTTTTGCGGGTCGCCCGACCACTTTTATTCTGAATGTCTTTCGGGAACCCCTCCGTCTTTTGATTTCAATTTTTCTGGAGCAGGTCAAAGTGGCCAATTTGACCCTTACTCAAATTTTTATCCTACTTGGGATATGGGGAACCCGTCTTTTTTTTTCTTACGATTTTGCCCCGCAAAGCGCCGCGCCTCCAAATTTTAATTTTAATTCTATCGATAATGAGTATTTTGAATTGCAAACTTCTCTTGATAATATTTATTCGCATTTCAAAACCATTATGGATTATTTTTCTCGTGAGGCCGCATCTTTTTCTTCGTCTTCTTCTCCGTCTCCTCCAATTTCTTCATGTAATGAGTCACCGGATATCCCGGCTTGTCTTTTTCCTCTCGAGGAGGATAACTGTTCGGATATCCTGGATTGTTTCCTTCCTTCTTTGGAAGACACCTCTATGGAGATTCCAGTGTTCTTCTTACTCGTTGAGGATGACGAGACGTCTCCTATTTCTCCTTCTGAAGACGTTTGTGATTCCATTTCGCTTAAATTTTTAACTGTTCCAAATTTTTCTAGTTTTAGCGAGTATTTTTCTTCTTCTTTTATTTTAGATGATTCTCCTTTAGTTCTCTCTACCCCTTCTTCTCTCAAAATTTCACAAGATTCCGCTTCTCCTTGTGAAATTTCCGTTGATGAAATTTCTTTTTCTACTTCTTTTATTCCTCTTTCTATTTATTCTTTTTTTTTCTTACTCTTCTTTTGACGACCCCTTCTTTCCCATTTTACATACGGCGGAGTTCTTCTATAACTTCGTCCATTCATTTTTGGGCATTATTCCCTTGAAGATTCCACCGCATGTCAGTGCGATTCTTTAATTTTTCCTTTTTTTGATTTACTCTCCTAAGCGCATACTTAGGGAGTTACCTCTTCACTTTATTTTTTATTTTCCATTTAGCTAACCAATAACGTCGGGCTCAGACGACGTTAAACAAAGAGCGCTCTTGGGAGGCACCCCTTGTTTATCCTTTTTATTCTTTCTTTTTCTTTTTGTTTTGTTTTGCAGGAATAAAACCTCCGGTGGTTAGTTTGGCTCCATCCTTTCCTCTCTTCCTTCGACCTGAGTTGGTGTCCAGCTCAAGCATGGGGGAGCGGCATCTGCATTCGGCCTTACGAATCCGAGGAAGTTGTTTTTATTTATTTATTTACTTTATTGCATCCCCCCTCCCCTTTCTTCTTCCTTTTTCTTTCTTATTTTTATTTTTCATTGAGGACAATGCAAAATTTAAGCATGGGGGAGGGTTTAGTTGTTTTATTTCTTATTTCTTTTCTTTAAAATGTTTTAAATTTCTACAAAAACAAAAAAAATTAGTATAGTTTGATTAAGTTTCTTTAGTACTGCTTTTATTTAGCCTTATCAAAAACCCCAAAAAAAAATTAGAAAAATGAAAAATTCCAAAAAATATTCAAAATGAAAAATGAAAAAATGAAAAATCTTTAAAAAAAATCCAAAAATATAATAAACCTCATGTTTAGCTTTTTGTTATTTTCAGAAATTTAGTTTGAGTTTGTTTATAAGCAATTCTTTTTATTTTGCTAATCTATTCTTTCATCATATTTAGTTAAATCTAAAATTTAGTAATTTAGTTTTGAGGAGAATGTTATGATTTTAATTTGCTTAGAGTAATTAATTTATCACTTTTTCTCTTTTATTTTAAATAGTTTCAATTTTGTAGTAATTTTGCTTAACAATTTTGGATTCTAATGATTATTACCACATGCTTTTAGATTCTTAGGAAATCTCAATCTACTAGTAGTTCATCTATAGTATTTTAGTTTATTTTCTAAAATCTCGTTTAATCCCATATCCTTACACAATTCTCTTTTTCTTTCTTTTATTGTTAGATCATATGTCATGGGAATAAGGAGATGTTAGTTCCTTATTCTCTAGTACACATATGCAACCCAAAAATGAAGAGAGGAATTAAAAGTCCATATATGTCGGGGGAAGTGATAGGATGTTAGTCTATCATTTTTTGTATTACATATATTATTTTAAAAAAAACAAATTTGGTGGGGTGTGAAGAAAAAAAAATATAATGATGATCACCTCCAATCAAAGACCTCTTCATGTTAATTTCCTCCCTAAACACCTTAGCCAATATTATTGTATTAGTTTTTAAATTAAAATATTGGGAGAGCATAAGTAGTAGGTTATAATTTTTTCCTTAAGTTTCTTTCAAGTTATGGTTTTTATAATTTCAATCTAACCTTGTTTGCAATTTACTCAATTTTGAGTGCTAGTTAATTTATTAGAGAATTTTTGGCTAAATATTTCTCTCTTTTCACTTTAATTTCATAATTTAGGACTTAATTCATAAATCACTAAATTTTTATTTTTGGCTAGATTTTGGTGTAAATAAATTTTTAGTTTAATTGAAAATTTTATAATTGTCTTATAAATACTTCTCATACTTTTGCTCTGGAATAGCAAAAGCCTAAGCATGGGGGAGTTTCATGACTACTTTTAGTCATCGGTTTTTAGGGTAGTTTATTATTCGAAATGCCTAAGTTTATTTATATTTTATGCTTATTATTTCATGTTTTAATGTCTTTTTATAATATATTAATTCCTTGTTTAATTATATGTTTTTAGTATATTTATGCTTATTTTGTTTTATTTCTTATTTGATGTCTTTTGTTATGATTTCTATTTTTATTTTATGTTTTATATGTTATGTCATGTTTTTATGTTTAGTTTTATGGTTTGTGTTTTGTTATAATAATATGTTATGTTCTTTATGTTTTCTTTTGTTTTTATATATCTAATAATATAATTAATGTTTTGTTTTTCTTTTGTAGGTTCAATGCTCAAGCCTTTTCAAATGCAGCCCCTGAAGCTTTGGAGCAGCCCGAGCCCTTCAAAGCAGCCTACCTGATCCTCCACCATGCACCACTTGAGCCCGAGCCATGATGTTGATTCAGCCAACTCCAAGCAGCCCATTTCAAGCCCTACCCGAGCCTATGTTAGAGCAGCCCAAGTAACAAAGCAGTCAAAACCCGAGCCCACCAAAAAACCCCTCAACCCGAGCCCCTCATAAAGCCCATACTAGCAGCCCATCTTGCCCATGCTTGGCCGGCCACATGCATGCATGCACCTTGCCACCTCATTCATCTCTCTCTCTCCCCTTTATTATTATTTTCTCCCCACCCTCATCCATCCCCCCTCTCTTATGTTTAATTTTCTTTTCATTTTCCTAAAATAAAATGCATGCATGTAGCCTCCTCTCTCTCCTTCTATTTATTATCATACATTGAACCTCCCATTTTCTCTCCCCCACATTATGACATTCATGCATTTTCTCCACCACACATGTCCGACCACCACCATTGCTCCCTTCATATTCCAATTTTCTAGAACCTTCTCCCTCTCCTATAAAAGGACCCCCTTGCCTCTTGTTTTAGTTAAGTAGTTTTAGTAAGAAATAGTTTTTGGTAGAGAGTGCTTGTTCAAGAGTGTTAGTAGTTCCTTTCTTTTCTTTACTTGTTGTTGTTTTCTTTTATTGTTGTAATTTTTCTTCATAATATAGTCTTGTCTTTTTAATATTGTATTCTCTTTTATTTTATCAAGCAATGCAAATGAATTTCTTTTTCTCTTATTCTCATTTCCTTCTCAATCATGTTTAGCTAATTTTATTTTGTGCCTGATCATGATGAACTTTGCGATAAAATAATATCTTTCATTTTATGTTGCATTTGTATTTTTATTTTTGATCCTTCCTTGATTTATTTCGTATCAACTCCGTATTGCTAGTATGCGGTAGTAGATTCCGATCTCATATTTGAGTAGCCAAGAGGCCCGTGAATATAAAAGATCACTCAAGGAAGTAAGAAGTTGAACGCAACCCTAGAGATAGGATGACGTAAATCCTCCAGATTGGAGTCAAATCCAATAGTATGGGTCACTTCGGTAATGCGACTTTAGGCCATTTTGACTTGTAAAGAGATTTCGGTCAAAACGTCTACAAGTTAGGGGATTTAATGCTCTAGCGAGATTACTTCCTAATATCGGATCCGTCACGGCCTTAATAAATTGCAAATGTATACTAATTTTTTTCGTTATTTTATTTCAAAGTGAATCGTCGATCGAGCACTCGTTTGCAATATTTTATTTCTCTTTTATCTAAGTTTAGTTTATTTTAATTTCAAAACCCATCAATCGTTCGGTAGAATAATAGAGTCGTTGTGAGTAATAGTACTTGCCTGCCCCGAGTTTTATTACGACCTTGATAATATGATTCGACAGGTACACTTGCCTGTTCGGGTTTTAGCCCATCAGGAGGTGGCGAGTCAGCCTGGTCAGATCCTTGCCCTTCTTGTCCAGTCATTGAGCTCGCTAATTTTTTTTGTGCTGGTCACCGTCCATGCTCATTGCACCAAAATGTTGAAACTAATACTCGGCTTTTATGGAGATCAGACACTAGAAGGGATGACCGCACACTTACTTCTCTTAGCAAGAATGCTTGACTAAGGACTTAGGACTCAATACTAACCCAAGGGTCCAGCACGGAGGTCCCACCACACACCCGAAAGATTTTAAAGTGCTTCCCCTCCTTAGCCAGTGTTGAGCTAAGGGCACCTCAGAAAGCGCTATAAAACTAGAGAATGAGAAAACTTGGAAAACCTACCTTCTGAGGTACCCTCTTGGGTCTATTTATAGATTTTTGAAAATGGTCTGCCAATAACTCAACTCTGTTATTCTAAACATATATACGCAGCCCAAATCGGTATGCCAATAGTGCAACTCCGCTGTTTGGAAGGGGTACTGGCAGACTATCGGGGGTGGAATGGTAAAAATCACCACTAGGAGAGGAGTCCTAGAATTACCACTCACCTGAGGTGGCGAGTGGCCGATGTGACTGACACTCGCCACCTATAGAAGGCCCAGGGTGAGTGCGGACCCGATCGTCCCACTCGCCTCTTATCTACTGAAGGCCAGGGACGCGCATGAGCGCACTTGCTCCACTCGCCCCACATCTGATCTACCCCCAGCCTGGGCGAGTCAGGGAGCTCTCAAGAACTCTCCTCCCTGTCGACTCGCCCAAGGCTTTATTTTCTTGGTTTGGCTCCAGCTGCTCCCACTCACCGAATACGGGGTTGTACATGGAGGAGGAGGTCCTCGGCCAAGGAGAGCGTGCAGATGAAGAGTGGGAGGAGCAATCTCGACTGGAGCCGGTGGTAGAGCTGGAGGTTCGGACCCTAGCTGGAAAGGCGGAGAAGGTGCGGATCAACGGGAGCCTAGGTGAAGAGGATCAAAAGAGGATGTTGGTGTACATTAAGAAGCATGTTGACATCTTTGCATGGAGCGCAGTGGATTTGCCCGATATCAATGCAGATGTGGCTTGTCATCGGTTGAACTATGATCCAAAGGTTCTCCCTATCCGCCAAAAGAAGAGGAACATGACCGACTAGCTTGAGGGGCCTATCTAAGAGGAGGTGGAGAAGCTTCTTAAGGTCGGGTTTGTATCATAGATCCAGTTTCCAGCTGGGTCTCAAACGTTGTAATGGTTAAAAAAGGAGATTGGAGGTGGAGAATGCATGGTGATTTTTCATTGTTGAATAAAGCATGCCCCAAGGATTTCTAACCCTTACCTCGAATAAACGTGCTGGTTGACTCAGCGATCGGTTTCCCTGTAATGAGTTTTTTGGATGCTTTTTTAGGTTATCACCAGATCAGGATACACCCTCTAGATGTAAACGACCTGTCTTTCATCATGATCAATAGATGTTATAGCTATAACATGATGCTTTTTGGGCTGAGGAACACATGGGCAACCTACCAAAGAATGATGGACAGGGTCTTCTAGGAGAAGAGAGGGAGGAACCTGGAGGTATATATGGATGACTTGTGGATAAAGAGCAAGGATCTGAGCTCTCACCTCCAAGATCTCGAAGAAATATTTTCCACCTCTGCGAAAATTTAAAATGAGGCTGAACCCCCAATTGTGTGTTTTAGAGTAAGTCGTGGGAAGTTCCTTGGACACCTCCTAACCTCGGCTGGGGTAAAGCCCAACCTAGATAAAAAAAATCCATAACGGAGCTGGGGTCACTCAAGAATGCCAAGGAGGTCTAGCGCCTGACGGGGAAGCTTGTAGGGCTGAGCAGGTTTCTTTCTCGGACAGGAGAAAAGTGCTCACCCTTTTTTAGGGTACTGCGAGGAGGCCAAATGTTCGAATGGTGCAAGAGTGTGAGGAGTCTTTCTAATCTCTGAAATGTCAACTCTCCAAGGTGTAACGCCCCCGGTTTTTTTGTGATTTGTATAATCCTTATTTGGCATTATGATGACGCATTGTCAGCCTTTACCATTGTTAGAACATGGTCTTAGCTTTTTTGGTTCTCCGAGTGGCTTGTTTGTATCCTATTTGCAAGGTTCCCCAGCTAGCCGGAGTCTGTTTTGGTGACTCGGCAGAGCCTCTCCGAGAATTCTTGTGTTTAGGCTTCGGAAGATGTTAGCCCGAGTTTTGATCATTGGATGTTGATTTCAACTTCACAGTTATTTTCATAGCATGGGTGTTTAGCTACGGTGCGAGTTTTGTCGATTTCTGAGATCGTTATTTTCGTGTCATTTTGGCATTTTAATTTTTTAGTTGGTGATGTGCTACCCAGCTATTATTGTTGCTCTATTTTGCTAAGAGGCAGAGCTTAATTATGTATGTGGCTTGATTGTTTGGCTTGTTTTGTGGCTATGTGCAGATAGCTAGATTTATGTTTATATATATATATAAGCTGTATATATATATATATGTATTTTAGCTTGCTGTGTTGTTATGTATTTAAGTAGCTGATTTTTTTTGTATCAGGTTTTATATATAAGCTATTCATATATGTATATTTAGCTAGTTTTTGTTTAATTATACATATACATACATATATATACTATATATATGTATGTGTGGTGGACGACTTTGGTAACTTGAGTGGCTTGTTACCTTTTCAGCTAGTGGCCAAGCCTTTCATGGATTTAGAATATTTTATTAGCTTACCTAGTTGAGTGGAGTGTGGGATTATTTTATTAAGCTTTGGCCGAGTGAGTGGGGAGGGTAGATAAATAGGTCCGGCTGGGTTTTCTTCTCCTCATTTCTCTTTTCCCAAGCCATCTGCTAGCTTCCAGCGGAAGGCATCGGGCGACGAAGGTGCTGGAGCTTCAGTCAGCAATTTCTGGAGGTTTAGAGGGTAAGGGCAGATTTGAACTTGTCTCACCCGAATCTTCCTCCCTAGGTAAGTATTTTTTTTCTAGAGTTGTCTTTGTAAGCTAGGTTTTTCGGGTTTGCTCATCTTCCCTATAAAAGCTTCAGATTTCCTCTTAGGTGGCCAATCTTGCTGCCGGTGCCGAGTGAGAAGTCGTGGCTGCTATTTCCTTGAGGTAGAGGCAAGAGATGCTCTTTTCCCTTGCCAAGCTTGATCTTATCTTATTATCTTTTTTTTGTAGTAGCTTTACTTTTCTCTCCTAGAAGCTAGGGCTGCTGTAGTCTTTGTCCCGAGAAAGTTCAATATCAATCTTTTCCAGATTTAAGTTATTTTCTCTCCTTAGTTGCTATTTGTTGTTCAGGTCAGTTGCTGGAGATAGAATCTTAGCTGGTTGGTTTAGGCCCATAGTGTGTGGTAGTTGTATCCAGGTAGGAGGGGTAGAAATTATTTTTGCCAACTCTCTGTGAGCAGGCGTTGAGTGTTAGCTTAGGGCAGAAGTTCATTTTATAGGCTAAGTATAAAAGCGTTTAGTGTAGTGGACACACTCAATGCCTAACTATTTGGTCTGGAGTCTAAGTCCAAAAGCGTTGACAGCATTGAGTGAGTTGAGCTCCCTCAATGCCGTCTGCCTTCGGTATTGAGTTAGTTGCGCTCGCTCAACGCCGTCTTACAAGAGAATTTTTCTAAGTATTGTGGCGTTGAGTGTGTTGAGATCACTCAACGTCGTCTGCCTTTGGCGTTGAGTGAGTTATGCTCACTCAACGCCGTCTTGACAGACTTTTGGAGTTGAGTGAGTAGAGCTCACTCAATGCCGTCTAGTAAGGGATTATTTTTTTTCTAAGTCTTTTGGCATTGAGTGAGTTGAGCTCACTCAACGTCGTCTAGGCTGGCAATGTTTTTCTTCTAAGTCAAAAGCGTTGAGTGTGGTGAAGTCAAACAACGCCATCGGCTGTTTGGCGTTGACTGCATTGAGTGAGCTTAACTCACTCAACACCGTCGTCCAGTGAGATTTTGTGACTAAGCCTTTTGGCGTTGAGTGAGTGGAGCTCACTCAATGCGGCGTTGAGTAGACTCGACGCATTTCTTGCTTAGATTTTGGCGTTGAGTGAATGGTACTCACTCAACGTGGCATCGAGTTGACTCGACGCCTTCTCTGCTTAGTGTTTGGCATTGAGTGAGTAGTACTCACTCAAAACGGCGTCGAGTGGACTAGACGCTTTTTCCTTAGGCTGGTGTTTTTCTCCCGAGTTGGTTAGGTTGGGTTTTATTTCGATCTGGTGTTGTGTTTTCAGCTAGTTTTTGGATGCCGAATCATGGATTATGGCAAGTCTTTTTTTTGGTTGCTCTGTAAGGGGTGATTTGTGTGTGCTGAGCTGTGGCCACCACCAGTTAGGCCCTAGTTTGTGCTGGTTTGGTTAGGTGTGTGGATCTTGGAGCCACCACTTGTTGTTTTCACCCTGGAGAATTTTTTGGGTCTGGTTGTTTGAAAGAAGGCAGTTTTTGGCTACCAACCCGGACCCATGGTTTTACCACTGCTATTAATTCACAAGATAGGACTGTTAGTTCCTTTCCTTTTCTAAATGGCTATATTTTGGCATATGTTTGCCTTGTTGCTGTTGTAGGCTTTTATCAGGGCATGTTGCTATTTATACTCACACTTGGTGTGCTTTGATTGTCCCGTGGGCAGTGCTTCTTTTTGCTGTCTTGTTTATTTTCCTATGATAAATTTGATAGCATTTTTTGTAGGGTTTGGTAAACCCTTTTTTATTGCTTATGAACTAATGCTCCATTTCTATTTGATTATATTCTTGCTGAGGTGTTCTTTCTTTGAATGCCTCAGGTTCAAAGTAGTAGCCGGTTGAGCAGCTAGTTTACTTTTGGGGGCTTGCTAGTGATCTCCTGGGCTGTTGAGATTCCCCTTCCTCAGTTTGTGTGGTAGATCATTTCTTGTTTCCTTCGGTATAGACATGCATACTCACCAGTGGATTCGTGTCAGGTTGTTGACGCCCACTGGTGGTTTTCCTTGTGATGCTGAGTATGTGACTTAAACTGTTATTTTTGCCTATTTGGAGGTTGTTTACTTTCTCTCTAGAAATGATTTATGCTAGGCTACATGTTAGGTATTTTAACTTGTAAAATCATTATTATATGTACTTCATACATGCCATATTTCTAAAACTAAAGTATTATTTTCCAAAGTAAGGTAAAGACTATTTTCATATTATACTAAATTTAGAGTCCTGCATTTCATGAGTTGTCCTTTGGGGACGTTTACACTCATGTAGGATGTCAAATCACCTTAACAAAGGTATTTTACGCATGTATAAATATATATTTTTACTTATGGACTAGTTGATCCACTATGCCACGGGATACTGCCATCCATCTAATTTGAAAGATGTTCCTCATAATAACTTATGATTTCGGTATAACTTGTTTAGGTTGGTGCCTTTCCTGAGCATCTGTAGTGATCACCTGCATGGCGTGGCCTCACGACACGTATTTTCTCTTACTCTGATAAAATTTTGTTGCTGAGAAAATGCGGGTCGTGACACAAGGCCCCACTGCTCCAAGGACCAAAGGAAGGGGAAGACTTGTCTTTGTTCCTCAGAGTGGGGGAAAATGCCATAAGCTCTGTCCTAGTCCGGGATGAGGACAAGAAGCAACTGCCAATTTACTATGTAAGTCGGGTCTAGAAGAAGACAGAGTTTAGGTATCCCATCCTGGAAAAGTTGGGCTTTGTATTGCTCATCTCGGCTCAGAAGCTTTGACCTTACTTTTAATCTCATTCAATTCGAGTGGTGACAGATCACACGCTGCATGGCATCTTCGAAGGGGTGGAGCTCTTAGGAAGGTTGGCAAAGTGGTTGGTAGAATTGAGTGAGTTTGACATCTCTTTCATCCCATGCCTGTAAGTTAAAGCACAAGCGGTAGCAGACTTCTTGGCAGATTGTTTGGCGGAGTCGAAAGTGGTGGGTCTGAGCCATCCTGTAGCGTGGAGGCTGGTGGTGGATGGGGCATCGGGAAAGCACGTACTCCTTGGGAGTAGGGGTGATCTTAAAGAGTCCCCACAGAACAAAGATTGAACAAGACGTAGTAATACATTTCCCCGTGACCAATAACCAGACGAAATATGAAGCTGTCATTGCGGGGATGCGACTTGCTAAGGAGCTGGGAGTGGAGGACATGGAGGTGTCAATGGACTCAATGGTTGTGGCTTCGTGGTTCAAATGAGAGTTTGAGGCAAGGGTGCCGACCCTGCAATAATAATGTTGCGATAAATCATCTGGCTAAATTCGGTCCAAGGACCCGGGGAACCGCAATGGACTTATTCTGACCATCTATAGAAGATGGATTGCTAATGGAGGTAGAATTGCCCTTCGTGGAGGGTTCTGTTCATCATATTTCTAACTACTGACGAGTTTCCCTAGGAGGTCGCAGACAAGAAGCATTTCAGGCATATGTCAACATATTACCTATTGCGCAGGGGAGAGCTCTTTCGAAAGACTCTCTCGGGAATTTTGACCAGTGTGTATCTGAGGAAGAGGCTCCAAAGAACTTGGAGGAAGTCCACTTGGGAGAGTGTTGAGGCTATTCAGGGAGCAGGACCGTAGAGGGTCAGATCGTTCGACAGGGGTATTTTTGGCCTACCTTGAGCAAGGATGCGGAAGAATTCGCAAGGAAATGTCTTAAGTGTCAGATTTTCGTGCCATTACAACTCTTACCCACCCAGAGGCTTATAAGTATCACGGTGCCATGGCCTTTTGCAATTTGGTGATTGGACCTTGCGGGACCTTTTCCTCAGGCCACTGGGAAGAGGAGATTTCTTCTAGTAATGATTGTTTACTTCTCAGAGTTGTTGGAACTCAAGGCCCTAGCCAAGGTAACTTCCCAAGCAATTCGTAACATTGTCTGGGGAGAAATCATATGTCGACATGGGTTACCTCAGGCAATAGTCACCGACAATGGGCCATAATTTGCCAGTGAGGAATTCATTAGCTTCTATGGCCAGCTTGGGATCGACCTCAGGTTTGCATCGGTCCATCATCCATGTTGTAACGGGAAGTTAGAGGCGGCCAATAAGATCATTGTGGGCCTGTTGAAGAAGAAGGTGGAAAATCTAAAAGTGAATTGGGTGGAACAGTACCTATCGGTTCTTAGGGCCCTAAGAACCACACCCAATACGGCCATGGGGGAAACCCCATTTAGGCTCTCATATGGCTGCAAGGTCGTGCTTCTGGTAGAGTTCGAGGTCAAATTACCACGGGTAGTCATTGAAAAAAGAAGGGGATGAGGACTGGATGATTGAGAATGTAGACGAGATTCAACTCTTGCTGGACCTAGGGGAGGAAATTCGCGACCTGGTCATCGTTAGGTAAGAGGAAGTCAAGCGCCGAATGACCAAGTACTTTGACAAGCATGTACGAATAAAACAGTTTGTAAAATGGGATCTTGTTTTGAAAAAATGGATGTGGTCGAAAGGTCTGCATCGGTAGGGAAGCTCAATCCCAATTGGGAAGGTCCCTATATAATTGAGGAAGCACTCAAGTCGGGAAGTTATTGCCTCCAAATTGTGGAGGGGGTGACCATCAACCATTCTTAGAATGCTGATGACTTGAAACGCTTCTATCCTTGAATAAATAGAATGCATTGCTTGTTTCCGTCTTATTTCTCTCATAGCAAGTTCTTTTCTTCTCCCCCACTTGAGACTTGAAGACAAGTCAAGCTAAGTATCGAGCTGCTCCCGTTGTTAGGCTCTCACCTAGGTGGCAGGTTTGTTAGGCCCTCGGTGGACCTTGTGAACTATTGAAAAGCTAAGTCTAGAGATGCTCCCGCTATCAGGCTCTCACCTAGCTTGCAGGTCTGTTGGGCCCTCGGTGGATATTGTGAACTGATGAAAAAATAAGTCCCAAGTTTCTCCCGCTGTCAGGCTCTCACCTAGCTGGCAAGTCTGATGGGCCCTCGGTGGACATTGTGAACTGATGATAAACTAAGTCCCGAGCTGCTCCCACTGTCAGGATCTTACCTAGCTAGAAGATCTGTTGGGCCCTTGGTAGACATTTTGAACTATTGAAAAGCTAAGTCCCAAGCTGCTCCCGCTGTCAAGTTCTCAAATTGCTGGCAGGTATGTCGAGCCCTCGGTGGACATTGTGAACTGATGAAAAACTAAGTCCCGTGCTTCTCCCGCTCTCAGGCTCTCACATAGCTGGCAGGTTTGTTGGGCCCTCAATGGACATTGTGAACTATTGAAAAGTTAAGTCCCGAGCTGCCCCCGCTGTCAGGCTCTCACCTACCTGGCAGTTCTGTTGGTCCCTAGATGGACATTGTGAACTATTGAGAAGCTAAGTTCCTAGCTACTCCCGCTGTCAAGATCTCACCTAGCTGGAAGGTCTGTTGGGCCCTCGGTGGACATTGTGAACTGATGAAAAACTAAGTCTTGAGCTACTTTTGCTGTCAGGCTCTCACCTAGCTGGCAGGTCTATTGGGCCCTTGGTGGACATTATAAGTGTTGAAAAACTAAGTTCCGAACTACTCTCGCTGTCAGGCTCTCACCTAGCTTGCAGGTCTGTTGGGGCCTTGGTGGACATTGTGAACTAATAAAAAACTAAGTCCCAAGCTTATACCGCTGTAAGGCTCTCACCTAGCAGGCAGGTCTGTGGGGCCCTTGGTGTACATGGTGAGTTGTTGAAAAACTAACTATTGAGGTTATCCCGCTGTCAGGCTCTCACCTAGCTGGCAGGTCTGTTGGGCCCTCTATGGACTTTGTGAGCTGATGAAAAATTAAGTCCCGAGCTGCTCCTGCTGTTAGGCTCTCACCTAGCTAGCAGGTTTGTGGGGTCCTTGGTGGACATTGTGAGATATTGAAAAACTAAGTCCCGAGCTCCTCCTGCTATCAGGCTCTAAGCTAGCTGGCTGTTCTTTTGGGACCTTGGTGGACATTATGAACAGATGAAAAACTAAGTTCGGAGCTGCTCCAGCTGTCAGGCTCTCAGATAACTGGCAGGTCTATTGGGCCCTCGCTAGACGTTAAATGCTTTGGGTGGTAGAAGTTCCAAGAATGACATTTATTTGGAGAATAGGCGGGATCCAAATACCCTTCTCGGCAAGACCCTCTCGGCAGGTACCTCTCGGCAGGTCCCTCTCGCCAGGTCCCTCTCGGTAGAACCCACTCGACAAGGTTTACTAGGAAGACCTACTTAGTGGACTTTCTCTGTGGATTCAAATTCATTCCCCCACAGACGCAGTTCATGAGCGCGAGTTGCGATTGACACGATAGTCACCACTTAAGAGCCTAAGGTATGTGCAAATGCGTGGAAGCGTTTACGAATGGTTAAAAGCGAAAAGCGAGAAACTCAGAGTGGCAGTCATCCCCACAGAAATGAAAGAACATGCCCAAAAAGATCCTTTTATATATGCATAAATACATTAGGGGTCTCGCCCATTACATGTATTTCAAAAAAGAAAGGAAAAATACAAGTAAAATTAAGAGGCAGAAGGTCTTCAGGAGGAGTCGCTGGACTTCTCGCTGGAGTATCCTTTGCTCAGAAGCATGTCAAGGCCACCCTTGCATTGCAGATCATCCTCGCCCTCAGGCACGTCAATGTAGGTGAAAAGCCATGGCAGGATGCTACGCATTGTGAGCCTCTCACCTTTCTTGTTTAGTAGCCCGACATCTCGCAACACATCGATTGTGTGCTTGGCCGCCTCTTTGGCATTCTCCTACATCATCACTTCGATTTCTTAGTTGTTGTATTGATGTCGTTTAATCTTTTTGCCCGGGCGTGGTGGAAGGAGGGTTTCTTGCAGGCGCTTGTTCTCTGCCTTCAGCCCCGATACCTCGTGCTCAAGGCTCGCTACCTTCGCGTGCAATAGCTCGAAATTCTCAAGGTCATGGGAAAGGGAGATTGAAAAAGGTTAGCCGGGAATGAGGCAAAACTATGAAAGGGCAACGAATGGGTCACTCACCCCTTGTGCGGGGTGACTGGCAAGAAGCGCCTCAAAGGCTTCTAGTTGGCACTTTAGGGATGTCACCTCTACTACGATGAGATCCCATGACTTTTGAACCTCATTAAGGATCCCTTCGAGGTTGAGGCTCCGGCGTGATTCCATGTGCGCGAGCTCAATGGCGAGCAGCTGTCCTCATGTAGTCTCGTGCGCAAGGGTTCAGGTTGACTCCTTGTTGTAGAGGTTGACGTCCTCCATGCTGTACAACCCGAAGGCAAGTGCAAAAGCCTCTCTGCTGGTAGTATCTTGCTCCATCCATGTTGGCAGGAGAGTCGAGATGGAGGAACGGTTAGCCTCGAGGTCCCACTAGAGAAGAGGCTGGCCCGTCTCATCCAAATGCCTCTCACTGAGGAAGTTCCGGTCCCCTCTCGGCACTGGTCACCCAAGAGCATTCTCCACGATGGTGGTGATCTTGGCAGCAGTACTCCTCGTACCCGTTGCGGACGCGATCTTGGTGAGGACTTCAACGACGGACTGGCCCTTGTCCAGTGCAGATGTTTTGGTCTTCTTGGAAGATGTTGGGGGAGGAGCATCCAGTTTCTGCTTCTTGACACTCAGCTAGGATGAGGTACCCGACACCTCTCTGCTGGCCAAGGCCGCCGATTGAGCAAGAGATAGGACTGGGGCGAGAGCCCCAATTTCCTCATACAGATGGTGGAGATAGATTTCTCACTCACTTGTGCGGATAATAAGGGTCAACTTCACCGAATCCTAAGGCAACAACCTAAAGGGAGGGGCAGAATGATACCTTCTCTGGCGAGGACTGGCAGATGGGATTCGAGGTCCTACCACAAGAACTTGACGTCGAAGTTCTTGGTTCCAAAGAAAGCGAGATGGGAAGTCTCATGCCCTCCAAGCGTGGGAGGCTTGTAGGTCGCCTCGTCATATTGGACGGGCGAGAGGGGTACATTGTCAATGTTGCCGAAAACAAAAATGAACTTCTGGGGCCAATTGTTGTTCATGTTGGCGAGGCCGTTCGTTTTGATCATCTGGCCCGAAAAGAAGACGATCTCGCTCTTGGCTTGGAAGTTGAACAACTTCCGAAAGACTGAGAGGATGAACTTGATCCTTTCTTCGTGCATGTATCGGGTGAATGATACCAGAAGAGCGAAAGAGTTTGGGTTGAGTTGCGCGGGAACCACTCCAAAGTATTGGATGGTTTGGCGTACCTCTGGCCAAAGGGGGAGGGTGAACCCCACCTCAAAGTGTTCCAGGGGGATGGTGAGCTCCCCTTCCGGCAGGAAAATTATTTTGTCTTGAACCTCGGGATGTCGCGCGACGAACCCTAGCGGGACGTAATTGGCAACCGTGGAAAAGTACTCCTCCTCGATCATCTTGCAGGGGGAAAATCGTGGTCAATAAAGCCTTGAGCACATTAAGTCCGACCGTCTGTCTCTCCAGGCATTTTGTGAGTGAGCGAGGGAAGTTGGGTTTTCACAGGTGCGATACCTCGAAAGTTGCGCGTGTGTGAGAAGAGGATGAAGATCCGAAATCAAATGATTGTAAATGTGTTTGGTGAGCCGACCTATTTATAGAAAAAATTTCGCAATCATGAGGTTTTCCCTAGGCGGCGGGTGTGCGAATAATGTTTTTTAATACTTTGGCGCCTCATAGTTTTCCCGACCTCGCTGCCGCTTCTTACCTGTAAATGACGAAAGCCTACGGAAAGGATCCTGGGTAAGCAAAGGCATAACACAACGAGTACAAAAAAAAGCAAGTATGACATTCGGCAGAATGATTGCATCGTGTAAAGCAAGAGTATTATTAAAATAAGAAGGCCACTCGCCAAGCGAGGACAAACTTAAAAATTAACTTAATAGGTTTATTATAAGGCAATGAGAAAAGGGTACAATTTGTGAAAGATCGAACGGGAAGCAAGGGTAAGAAAAGGCGGGAGCTGACGTGCTCAGTACTAGACCAATTGCTAATGGCCTCGGCCTCGCCTCCCCAACCTCAGAGGCACTCACGGGTAGTAGTAGGCACTCACAGTCGTTATCTCCTGGTTGACCAAGCGAATCTGATCCCGGGCTCGCGCAATATGTCTTCTGTGAGAGGTCTCATCGCACCCGCCTCCATGCCTCTCCATATCTCTGTTAAGATGCAAGTAGTCCTGCTCGAGGATGCCCAACAGACATTCAATTGCAGCCTGGTGTAGTTTCACCTGATTAGAGTGGTCCCGCTGCATCCAGATTAGTTTCTCCAGGACCTCCACCATCCGCTCCTTGAGTGTCTCATCATCTTCGGGATCTCTAAGGAAGTGTACGAGCTCTCTAGGAGATGGTGGGGGCGAGACCTCCTCCTCGTCAACATCAAGAGCCACCATCAAGGTGTCCTAGTAGCCTGTCAAGAAGTTTCGACCACTGTCAGGACCAGTTTCAAGCGAGCAGGGGAGGGTTGAGTCATTTACCTGATGTAGGGATGGAGCTCTCGCCTGTTGTTTGGCGGGAAGTATAAGGTATTCCCTCAAAGGATCCCGCAAAGAGCAGGTGACCCATTATCCCCCATCCCGGACGGATTGGCATTTGTCCTGGCGGGTGGATCCCGGCTAGTTGGGAGGCATCGGGTGCTTTCCCGTGAAAGTATCTAGCATCTACCTAAATCACCTAGAGGGGGTGAATAGGTGATGCTTGCGTCTTTTTGCGGAATAAAAATATTTAAAAGACAAGCACACAAACACAGAGATTTTTATAGAGGTTCCCCGGATTGGGTACGTCCACTGACATGCTTCGCCTATCTACCACAAAGGGTAAGATTCATCTACTTCACCTTTCTCAGATTATACCAATCTTACACCTCGGAGAAACACTCCTACACCTTGATCCACAACGGATCAACAAACTTGAACCATAAGCCGAATCTACACCTCGATCCACAAACCGGATCTACAAACTCAATCCACTAACAGATGTTGGATCCCTAGTTGGATTTGGGCTAGGTTCACTAATTTAGGATGAGTCTGACCCACCTTGTATAACCAGGGTCATGTCTAGTAGTCCTAGAGTTTAGTCTAAGTCCTTTAGTTCTACCTTCTTGGACCAGCCAACAAAGGACCTCAGAAGACTTAGACTTAGAAGATATCAGAAGACAGTCTATTTAGTTCAAAATTCTTCGAACTCAGCTCGATGATCGTCGATCTCCAAGCTCAGGTCGACGATTAGTTCTCTTTAGACAGATTCTCAGCTCGACGAACTCAGAGTGCCGTTTTGGCAAGTATTTCTCAGTACGCAGTTTGCAGAGCTCAGGTCGACGAACAGGCATTCTTTGGTCGACTATCTTAGATCTCAGGTCCATGAATTCTGTTCAGATTTCAATGATTTCTGTTCTGATTCCAGGTTGAGTTTTTCCCCTCCCTCTCTTCCTTTATCTTAATATTAATTAGTAGTATTATTCTATGTATTTAATGCATATATTCCTCTGAATATAGTTGTTATTGGCTGCATTAAATATGGTATTCATCCGGATATTTACTTGCTTATTCTATCAAGGACAGTTGGGGAAACCATAAATGAATTATTCTAGCCGTTTGCTATCTCCAGATTAGCAGGCATTTAAGGAAGTAATTCAAATTTCAAAGAAAAAGTAATTGACTGAGAATATTAAAAAAAAGAGATTCCTCTTTTAAAGAAATAGACACAAGAGAATAAAAAGGACACAGCCTAGAAAACATTCAATGATTCATGAACTCTCATTTTCTCTCAGTGCTTTTCAACCTTGTCAATACAAAAGACTTAAGAAGAAGATTCAATCAGAAATCAAGAGTCTTCTTCATCTTCTGATCTAGGAATCCTCAGAAACTCTCTTTTCATCATCTGTCTACTAGATTTCCTGGACATTGACACAACAAGCTGAAGACCTACTCACCCTGAAGCAAAGCTCTTACTCTTCCTGAATCATCAACATCTCAGGGGGAGCTTTGACAACATAAGGGATCCACAAAGTCTTCTCAAGTTGTTTTGAGAAAAGAGAAGACTAACATCAACCTCTTTCACCCCATTGTACAGGGTTTTAACTCCCTTCAAAAGTTTGACTAGTTCACAAGTCTCCCTTCCAAAATACTTGAGATTGGTTTTTGAGCATCTGATCAAAAGCTCAAAGGTGGAAATCACCTGATCAAAACCTGTTAGTGGATTCCTACCAGGGTAGTAGAAGTATGGATATACCCAGGTTGGGGAACCACTATAAAAGTTCTTGTGTTGTCTGGTTGCCCTTTTCTCTTTGTTCTTGCTGTGGCTGTGATAGCTTAGATCTGTGTTCTGTTTTAGATTTGTTTTACTTATGTCGTTTTCTAGCTTACTAATAATCTTGGTATTCACTAGTCTTTTTATTCTAATTATTTTTTAAATAGCAAAGGCTTTTTATCTACTCTATTCACCCCCCTCTAGAGTAAATCAGGTCTAACTCTCTCTTTCAATTGGTATCAGAGCAAGTTTTCTTTGGTTATACAAGCTAACCCTTAAACCAAAAGATCTTGTGTTAGATCTAATCTTTCATTCCTCTTAGGACTATTTTCACAGCATGGTATGGAACAAGGATTATGCAAGCACCAGACCTCAAGTTTGTAATTTAAATAAATTTGCAATCTGGAAGGCAAGAATCTAGCTATATATGAACTCTATTGATGAGGAAATTTTAAAATCTATTTTGACATGTCCTCCTCAACCAATAACATCAACATTTACATCAACCTATAACACTCATACAGTTCCACCACCTGAGTGCACATATGCACAGAAGAAAGAGAAAATTGCAGATGTCAAAGCCATGAACATATTGGCTCAAACCATGTCAGATGACAACTTGTAAAATATGGCTCAATGCACCTCTACAAAAACAATCTGGGATTCTCTCAACCAGATGGTTGCTTGCTCAGCAGATGAGAGAAAGGATAGAATATCAACTCTCATCTCACAGTATGAGAATTTCAAGAAAGATGAAGCTGAATCTGTCAGTGGCATGTACAATAGATTAAGCTCCATCATCAGTGAGTTGAAGACCTTGGATAAAGACATCTCTCTCACAGAGGTGAATGACAAGATCCTAATGTGCTTCCCAAGCTCATGGGACTCCAAGATCTGGCCAATCAAAGAGGCCAGAAGCTTGAATGAGATTTCCACAGAATCTCTCCTGGGAAAGCTCAAATCCTATGAGCAGTTAATAAAATCAAGAGAAGCTATAAAACAAAGGACTCCTCCACCAGCAAGAAAGGAGCAAAATATAGCATTCAAAACTACTGAAGAGACTGAAGCTTCAACAGTCAATGAAGAATTGAAGAGTCTCTTTTCTAAGAGATTCTACAAAATGGAAAGAAAGGACTTCAGGAGAAAGTAATCTAGGAATGATGACATACTCAGGTATGATAAAACTCCTACTAAAAAAATAGTGTGTTTTGGATGCTGGAAACCTAGACACTTCATTTCTGAATGCCCTGAGAATCAAAAGAAGGAGAGGAGAAGAGAAAAAGACTCCAGGAGCAAGCACTACACAGGCCTTCCTCCAACAAGCACAAAAAGAAGGAGAAGCGCTTTTTTTGCTGAAACTTAGAGTGACACAGAAGATGAATCCACATCTTCAAGATCCAGTAAAGTGGAAGAAGAGGTAAAGGCAAGGGAAGTCTGCCTCATGGCTATCAATGCCTCTTGCAACCCATCAGATGTTGAAGAAGAATCTGATAATGAAGAAGCTTCAGAATCAGAAGCTGATCAGGTACTATCATCATTTGATTATAGTTCTGAAAGCTTTAAAATTGAATTTAAAGTCATGTGTATAGATTTAATTATGTACAACCTCGGGCTTGCAGGAGGAGAAGATTCAGGGAGAAGAGGCTAGAAGAGCCCAATAAAAGGGTAGAGGCACTAGGCGAGAAGGGTCCAAGCGAGAGTTGACTCGCCTAGCGAATGGGTCCCGGGGAGGACACTCACGTGGAGTCGGTCGCTCGCTAGGCGAGAAGGTCCTATGATAGACCCGCTAGCGGGGGCGAGAGCCATCTCGCTAGGCGGGATGGCTCCAGAGGGGTGTCTCGTCTGCGAGACGGCGCTCTCACCAAGCGCTGGTTCGGCAGGGGGCTTGGAGACGGCTCAGTAATTTAATGAGGACCAGTTCAGTTGATAGACGGTTTGCATTTTTTAGCCCCAGGTGATTTTACTCTTTTGCCCTTGGTGGTCTGCATATAACCCTTTAGAACAACGGAGTTTAGTTGTTGGCAGACCCAATCACGGGTATTTTGGTGATTTATTGTTGGTTTGTTTTGGTTATTTGAAGTTCAAATTTTGAGGCTTATAAATAGACCGGTAAGGTGCCTTGTAGAAGTGTGTTGACCCTTCTTTTCTTCCATTAAGGCACCACCTAGCTCAGCATTGGCTAGGGAGGGGAAGAATTTCCAATTCTTCCGAGTAAAAGGTGGGACCTCCGAGCTAAAGCCCGCGGTCTATTCTTTCGAGAGTCTTGTTGGGAGGGCGGTCCAAGGAGAGTAGGTGTGAGCTGCAACTTTAGATCCAGGCTTTAGGAGGGACTGGCTTTGTTGGTTCCAAAATTTTTGGTGCAGTGAGCGTGGATCGCAGCCTACACAGAAGAACTTTGGACTACCTCATGGTAGGAGATCTTGGAGGAGGAGATGAGGGCGAGTTCCAGAACCTGGGAGCGTTGGGAGAGAGGAGTTCATGGCATCCATCGGAGGCATCATGGAAATGTTGCAGTAGATCTTGCAGCGAGGTGATTGTGTGACCCCTCCACCTCAGGTGCCGGGTCTCGCACCTCAGAAGGGGATTGTCTCAGCAAGAATAGGCGAGGACGTGTCGGGGGGGGGGGTGACCAGGGAAGGAGAATGAAGGATCAAGCGCATACCCAACTGCACCAAAAAGCCCGGACTGTTGGAGAGGGTGCTACTTAATTTTTTATATAAGTAGCAGAGCGCCACGGGTCAAGTGAAGGAACGCCGGACCTAACAATCCCCCCCGGTGTCCAGCACAACCCATCGGCTCAGAGGTAGGGTTACCACATGGCCCACACGGCTCAGAGGTGGGGTTACCACATGGCCCACACGGCTCAGAGGTGGGGTAACCACATGTCCACGGTTGCCTGACCCACCAGACCCACACAGGTAGAAGGGAAAAATAAGGATTTAATAGCGCCCCCCCCGGTCTTGAACCCGTGACCTCCTCTGATACCAATTGAAGGATCAAGCGCATACCCAACTGCACCAAAAAGCCCGGACTGTTGGAGAGGGTGCTACTTAATTTTTTATATAAGTAGCAGAGCGCCACGGGTCAAGTGAAGGAACGCCGGACCCAACAGAGAAGGCGGTAGAAGGAAGCCGGAGAGACCTAGAGGGCAGGGAACTCTTCGCCAGTCCCACGAGTGCCGTCTCGCCAGGGGAGATGGTCGCGCGAGTAGAGGTGGCGAGACCCCCGGCGAGAGGGTCACCTTTTTGTGAGTTGATCCTTTCGGCTCCCGTCTTGGAGGGATTTCGTGAGCCCGAGATAACCTACTACGTGGGAAAAGATGAACCCCTCTAGCACTTGTAGTGGTTCGAAGACGCGGTCTCCATCAGACCAATGATAGACACATTCAAGTGCCGCCTCTTCGCCATGACTTTGAAAGACAAAGCCAGGGACTGGTTTCATCAACTCCCGGCATGGTCGATATATGGTTTCGAAGACTTGAGCAGGAGCTTCCAGTTATGCTTTTCGACCTCAAGGAAGAGGAAGAAGAATCCGGAGTCCATTTTTCTGATCAAGCAGAAGGCTGACGAATCCTTAGCTTAGTACGTGGATCGCTTTCAAGAGGAAATCCTAGATATTCAGGAGGTGCCAGGATTTTCTCTCCAGATTGCCTTCACCGTGGTGCTAAGGGAAGGCTTCTTCAAGATGAGCCTGACATGGAAGGCATCGTTGTCATTTGAAGGGTTGATGGAGAAGGCAACAAAGGATATAACGATGGAGGCAGCAAACCCGGCGTTTGCTTAGAAATTGGCAAGGTTGACCGAGATGGAGTCAAGGGAACTAAGAGGAGCGAGGGAGTAGGAAGGATTGAGGAGGGAAGACCCGAGGAGTCGGTGCATCAAGAGTTGAGTTGGAGGCAGTCTGGAGGCCTTGTCCATGGGCATGAAAGAGGTTTTCCCTAGGGGGAAGGAACTACTACTAGGGAGGACTAAGGAGGTTCAATCAGCTAGGGTGGGGACATTGTCCTAGACCACTCCCACCCCCTCTTTATCAAGCTATGGCCATTGGCTGGGGAAGAGTAAGAGGAAGTGAGCGGGGAAGAGCAGGAGCAGGAGTAGGGAGGAAGAGGAACCCCCAAGAGGGGAGGCAGGATGGGGAGGTACCCATGTCGTATTGTGACTTCCACGAGGAGGAAGGTCACGCGACGACTATCTTCCCAGAGTTTCTAGAATTGAAGAGGGGAAAGGGAATAGGGGAGTAGCAACTGCTAGTAAGGATAGTAGAGGTGACTAGAACCAGGGAGGAGGACCGGTGTGTGGATCGATCAGATGTGGGAGATCGAGGGGGGATCAGGGTGATCCACGGTGGGGTGGGGATTGAGGCTACCCGTATGGCCAGCCTTCATACCATGTACCATCAGAGCGTGGCCTCGACATCGCAAGCCCCGCCCCTGGATGAGAAGATTACTTTTTCCAGGAGGGACCTTTCGGATCATGAGGATCCCTTCTGCGATGCATTAGTGATTCAGACTGCCATTGAGAACTTCACGATGTCAAGGATCTTGGTGGATAATGGGAGCTCAGTGAATTTCATTTTCAAGAAGGCATTTAATGAGGTTAGAGTGGAGTCCAGGAGGGTGTTGGCGGCAGACAGACCGCTGTTCGGGTTCTCAGGAGAACGGAAAGAGGTCGAGGGAGGAGTGGGGCTCCAAGTGACTCTGGAAGGGCAATCCAGGAATTGTCGCTTTGTGATATTGGATGCTCCAAGCAGTTATAACGCTATATTTAGATGCCCTTTGATCAGCACCTTCAGATGCGTGTCGTCATCCTTCCATCAATGCTTGAAGCTAAACTCAGGGGGGAATCAGATCAGGGTGCGGGGAGATATGAATGCAGCCAGAGAGTGTTACGTGATAGCGGTGAACACCATTTCTTGGAAGGGTGACGCAAAGAAGCTGGAAAAGAGGATGGAGCCATAGGAACAAGAGGAGAGTGAGGCTGTAGAAGTGGAGAGTGGCATTGCGAGGGAGCCAGAAATGGCAGGAGAGCAGGTGGCAGGAGGAGAGGAAGAAGAAAAGAGAGAGGTTGTAGAAGTGGAGAGTGGCATTGCGGGGGAGCCAAAAATGGCAGGGATGCAGAAGGTTGGAGGAGAGGTAGAAGGGGCCGGAGGAAGGAAAATAAAGATAGGGGAGGTGGGAGAGTCGTCCGATATGGAGGCTTAGCCGGAAGGGAGAGGAGGATCATCGCTGGGAAGAGGTCTTGAGGAAGAGGGGGAGAGGTTCTTAGGGGAAGTGGGTGCGGCCGTTGAAGAGCGAGAGGCCGTGGAGCATAAGCTCAGAGAGTAGGAGGAGAGTTTGAGGGAGCAGGAGGGAGAAGAGGAGCATTCGAGGCTGAGGGCGGAAGTTGAGGTACTGGAGAAGGACATCCTCACGAAGGAGGGGAGAAAGGAAAAGATCAAAGTTAGATGTGTGCTGTCATCCGGAGCTCAACCTTGACCCAAAGGTTCGTCCCATTCAATAGAAGCAGAGGGCCATCGCTTCCAAGATGGCCACGCCCATCAGAGAGGAGGTGGAAAAGCTACTACAGGCGGGATTTATATCTGCGAATAAGTATCTGTGGTGGGTAAGCAATATTATAATGGTGAAGAAAGGAGAAGGAAAGTGGAGGATGTGTATCAATTTCTCTCTTTTAAATAAAGCATCCCCTAAGGATTGCTACCCTCTGGCTCGAATCGACACGCTGGTCGATTCAGCCGTTGGTTTTTCACTAATGAGTTTTTTAGATGCCTTTTCAGGATACCATCAAATACGCATGCACCTCCCAGACATCAAGGATGTCACCTTCGTCACCGAGGATGGGCGTTTCAACAACAATATGATGCCCTTCGGGTTGAAGAATGCGGGTAAAACTTACCAAAGAATGATGGACCAGATCTTCCAGGAATAGAAGGGGCAGAACCTTGAGTTTTATGTGGATGAACTGATGATCAAGAGCCCAGATCTCAATTCTCATGTTTTGATCTAGAAGAAACCTTTAGAACCATAAGAAAATACAAGATGAGGCTCAACCCTCTAAAATGCATATTCGAGGCCAACAGGGGGAAGTTCTTAGGACACCTCACCCCATCAGGAGTAGAGCCTAATCCAGATAAGGTAAAAGCGATCTTGGAGTTGGAATCTTCGAAGAATGCTAAAGAGGCCAATGCCTCACTGGCAAGTTGGCGGGATTTAGTAGGTTCCTTTCCAGGGCGGGAGAGAGGTGCTCCCCCTTCTTTCAAACTTTGAGAGGAGGGAATAAATTTGAATGGACCTCTGAATATGAGAAGGCTTTTCTAGCTCTGAAGCAACAGCTCACCCAAACACCGCTACTCCAAGGGCCACGAGAGGGAGAGAGTTTGTTGCTTTACTTGGGGTAGGGACGGGAGCAGTAAGTTCGGTCCTCATACGAGGGAGGGTAAGAGGTAGTTCCCAATTTATTACGTAAGCAGGGTCCTCAAAAAGGTGGAGCTAAAGTACCCTATCCTTGAAAAGCTAGCCTTCGCCCTCATAATCTCAGCCTGGAAGCTCAGGCCGTACTTCCAAGCTCATTCTATCCAGGTCGTGACGGATCACCCCCTCCACTACATTCTAGAGGGAGTGGAGCATTCGGTGAGGTTAGTCAAGTGGTCGATAGAGCTCAGTGAGTTCGATCTCATTTTCATTCCTCGGGTGGCTATCAAGGCGTAGGCAGTGGCAGATTTTTGGCAAAATAAGTAGTCGAGGTCAAAGAGGCTGAAGCATCTCCTATAGTGTCTTGGGAGATGCTCGTAGATGGGGCCTTAGTAAGAAGCTCTTTCGGAGGAGGGATGACTTTAGTAAGTCCCAAGGGAACCAGAATCGAGCAGGCTCTAAAGGTTCACTTCACCCTCACCAATAATCAGGCAGAGTATGAAGCCATCATAGCGGGGCTCAGGCTGTCTTGTGAGCTCAGCATACAGGACAACAAGGTCTCCACCGATTCTATGGTAGTTGCAGGGCACATAAATGGGGAATTTGAAGTGAGGGAGCCCACCCTCTAATTATACTTGATGAAGGCGAAGAGTGTCATCGGGCAATTCCGTAGCTTTTCAATTCAACATGTCCCAAGGGAAGAAAATACTCGGGCAGACCTACTCGCTAAGCACGGCCCTCGGGCTAGGGAAACTATGACAGAGCTCTTCAGGCCTTCCATAAAGGAGGGATAGTTGATGGAAGTGGACCAACAGGGTTCCTAGATGGACCCATTTATCACCTTTTTGACATCAGGACGTCTACCCGAGGGAGACCTTGAGAGGAAGCGAGTCAGGTACAAATCAGCATATTACCTATTAAAAGAGGGAACCTTATACTGAAAGAGTCTATCTTGCCTGCTGACTCGGTGTGTATCTGAGAAGGAGGCCGCTAGGGTACTGGAGAAAATTCACTCGGGAGAATGTGGGAGCAATTCGGGAAGTCGGACCCTGGAGGGGAGGGTGTTGAGGCAAGGCTACTTCTAGACTACCCTCAGAAGGGAAGCTGAGGAATTTGTAAGGAGATGCAGAAAATGTCAGGAGTTTGCCCCTCTTCAACTCCTCCCGGCCCAAAGATTGCGCACGATTACGGCTCCATGGCCCTTCGCCATATGGGGACTAGATTTGGTGGGCCCGTTTCCCCAAGCCAGTGGCCAGAGGAAGTTCCTGTTGGTCATAGTGGATTATTTTTCAATGTGGCAGGAGGTGAAAGCATTGGCAAAGGTGATATCGTAGGTAGTCAAAAGCTTTGTATGGGGATAGATCATCTGCCGGCATGGGCTCCCTTTGGCCATTATTACGGATAACGGACCACCGTTCGCTAGTAAAAGAATTTGTGGACTTCTATATCCAGCTTGGCATAGACCTTCGGTTTGCCCCAGTTCAACATCCTCGAAGCAATGGGAAGGTGGAATCCGCGAACAAGGTCATCGTGAACCTCTTGAATAAGAAGGTAGATAATATGAGGGGAAGTTGGGTAGAATAGCTCCCCTCCGTTCTTTGGTCTTTGAGGACTACACCAAATACCGCCATAGAAGAGACGCCATTCAAACTCTCTCACGGCAAGGAGGCCATTATACCTGTGGAGTTCGAGGTAGAATCCCCTAGGGTGGCAGCGACAAGGAGAGGAGATAAAGGGTGGCAAGCACACAACGGGGAGGAGCAGAAGCTCTCCCTTGACCTGGTGGAAGAACTCAGGGAGCTAGCATCAATCCGGTAGGAGGAGGTCAAGTGCCGAATGCCCAAGTATTTTGATAAGCACATCAGGGTTAAGCAATTCGAGAAGGGAGACTTGGTACTCAAGAAAGTAGATGTAGCGGGCAAGGGGGCCTCCGTGGGGAAGCTCAACCCCAACTGGGAGGGCCCTTTCAAAATAATGGAGGTCATGAAGTCAGGAGGGTACCACCTCCAGGATGTTGACGGGGACCCCCTTGATCGCGCCCAAAGCGGCAATGACCTGAAGCGATTCTACCCTTGATGTTGTCTTTTTCATGCCAGTTGATTATTTTTTCTAAAATTTAATGTTTTGCCTTTCCAATACTTGTAAACTGTGCACGTCTTTCTGATACAATGCAATTCCAGGTGTTTTTTCTCCATGAGATAAGATTGGTGTGGTTTTTGAGAGGAGACCCTGAGAAGACCCGCTGACCAGGCTCTCATCAAGCTAGCAGGGTTATAGGCTCACTCGATGGTTAGAGTTAGTTTTGGAGAGGAGACCCTGATAAGACCCACTGACCAGGCTCTCATCAAGCTGGCAGGGTTGTAGGCTCACTCGGTGGTTGGAGTTAGTTTTGGAGAGGAGACCCCGAGAAGACCCGCTGACAAGGCTCTCATCAAGTTAGCAGGGCTGTAGGCTCACTCGGTGGTTGGAGTTGGTTTTGGAGAGGAGACCCTGAGAAGTCCCGCTGACCAGGCTCTCATCAAGTTGGCAGGGCTGTAGGCTCACTCGGTGGTTTGAGTTGGTTTTTGATAGGAGAGCCTGAGAAGACCCGCTGACAAGACTCTCATCAAGCTGGCAGGGCTGTAGGCTCACTCGGTGGTTGGCGTTGGTTTTGGAGAGGAGACCCCGAGATGACCTACTGACCAGGATCTCATCAAGCTAGCAGGGCTGTAGGCTCACTCGGTGGTTGGCGTTGGTTTTGGAGAGGAGACCCCGAGAAGACCCGCTGACCAGGCTCTCATCAAGCTGGCAGGGTTGTAGGCTCACTCGGTGGTTGGTATTGGTTTTGTAGAGGAGACCCCGAGAAGACCCGCTAACCAGGATCTCATCAAGCTGGCAGGGCTGTAGGCTCACTCGGTGGTTGGCAATGGTTTTTGAGAGGAGACCCCGAGAAGACCCGTTGACTAGGTTCTCATCAAGCTGGCAGGGCTGTAGGCTCACTCGGTGGTTGGCGTTGGTTTTGGAGAGGAGACCCCAAGAAGACCTTCTGACCAGGCTCTCATTAAGCTTGCAGGGATGTAGGCTCACTTGGTGGTTGGAGTTGGTTTTAGAGAGGAGACCCCGAGAAGACCCGCTGACCAGGCTCTCATCAAGCTGGCAGGGCTGTAGGCTCACTCGGTGGTTGGCATTGATTTTGGAGTGGAGACCCCGAGAAGACCCGCTGACCAGGCGCTCATGAAGCTGGGAGGGCTGTAGGCTCACTCGGTGGTTGGCATTGGTTTTGGAGAGGAGACCCCGAGAAGACCCGCTGACCAGGCTCTAGTGAAACTAGCAGGGTTGTAGGCTCACTCGGTGGTTGGCGTTAGTTTTGGAGAGGAGACCATGAGAAGACCCGCTGACTAGGCTCTCATCAAGCTGGAAGGGATGTAGGCTCACAAGGTGGTTGGCAATGGTTTTAGAGAGGATACCCCAAGAAGACCCGCTGACCAGGCTCTCATCAAGCTGGCAGGGCAGTAGGCTCACTTGGTGGTTGGCATTGGTTTTTGAGAGGAGACCCCGAGAAGACCCGCTGACTAGGCTCTCATAATGATGGAAGGGCTGTATGCACACTCGGTGGTTGGTGTTAGTTTTGGATATTAGACCCCGAGAAGACCCGCTTACCAGGCTCTCATCAAGTTGGCAGGGTTGTAGGCTCACTCGGTGGTTGGAGTTTGTTTTGGAGAGGAGACCCCAAGAAGACCCGCTGACCAGGATCTCATCAAGCTGGTAGGGTTGTAGGCTCACTCAGTGGTTGGCATTGGTTTAGAGAGGAGACCACGAGAAGACCCGCTGACCAGGCTCTCATCAAGCTGACAGGGCTGTAGGCTCACTCCGTGGTTAGCATTGGTTTTGGAGAGGAGACCCCGAGAATACCCGCTGACCAGGCTCTCAACAAGCTTGCAGGGTTGTAGGTTCACTCGGTGATTGGTGTTGGTTTTTGAGAGGAGACCCTGAGAAGACCCACTGATCAGGCTCTCATCAAGCTGGCAGGGCTGTAGGATCACTCGGTGGTTGGCTTTGGTTTTGGAGAGGATACCCTGAGAAGTCCCGCTGACCAGACTCTCATCAAGCTGGCAGGGTTATAGGCTCACTCGGTGGTTGGAGGTTGTTTTGGAGAGGAGACCCAGAGAAGACCCACTGAACTGGCTCTTATCAAGCTGGTCGTACTGTAGGCTCACTCGATGGTTGGAGTTGGTTTTGGAGAGGAGACCCCGAGAAGACCCGCTGACCAGGATCTCATCAAGCTGGAAGGGCTGTAGGCTCACTCGGTGGTTGGTGTTGTTTTTTGAGAGGAGACCCCGAGAAGACCCGCTGACCAGGATCTCATCAAGATGGCATGGCTGAAGGCTCACTCGGTGGTTGACGTTGGTTTTGGAGAGGAGACCCCGAGAAGACCCGCTGACCAGGCTCTCATCAAGATGGCAGGGCTGCAGGCTCACTCGGTTGTTGGAGTTGGTTTTAAAGAGGAGACCCCGAGAAGACCCGCTGACCAGTCTCTCATCAAGCTGGAAGGGTTTTAGGCTCACTCGGTGGTTGGCGTTGATTTTTGAGAGGAGACCCCTAGAAGACCTGCTTACTAGGCTCTCATAAAGCTGGCAGGGCTGTTGGCTCACTCGGTGGTTGGAGCTAGTTTTGGAGAGGAGACCCCGTGAAGACCCGCTGACCAGGCTCTCATCAAGTTGGCAGGGCTGTAGGCTCACTCGATGGTTGGCGTTGGTTTTGGAGAGGAGACCCCGAGAAGAACCGCTGACCAGGCTCTCATCAAGCTTGCAGGGTTGTAGGCTCACTCGATGGTTGGAGTTTGTTTTGAAGAGTAGACTCCGAGAAGACCCGCTGACCAGGCTCTCAGCAAGCTGGCAGGGCTGTAGGCTCACTCGGTGGTTGGAGTTGGCTTTGGAGAGGAGACCCCGAGAAGACCCGCTGACAAGGATCTCATCAAGCTAACAAGGTTGTAGGCTCACTCGGTGGTTGGAGTTGGTTTTGGAGAAGAGGCCCTAGAAAGACATGCTGATCGGACCCACCAAGTTGGAAGGGTCGTTGGCATGTTAAGCGGCAAAATAAGTGGTGAAATTTCTTAAGGAAAAGCCACTACTGGTCGACAAGATGAGGGAAATCTATGGTATGATTGGAAGGAGAATCTTGCCTAAGAAAAAAGAGGGAGGGGGGGGGGGAAGTTGACCCCTCCAGACCACTCGTGCAAGGGATATCCGGAAGCGAGGAGAGTAGAAAGAACGCCGGTCCCATACGCGAGAGCGATGGAAATGTGGCGAATCGCGCTCTGGGCATAGTTTATCTTCCAGCAAGGAGGCGAGATGAGGGATGACCCTGTCTCACAAGCATGAGTAAATTTGAGGATCGTCTCATATATAACAAAACGCAACAATAGATAGAGTTATACACTTATCTAGAGAACTGTTCATTACAAGAAATATAACAGAACTGTCCAGTATAAAAAAATGACTAAGTGAAATAATAGAGAAGCAAAAAAGAAGGAGCCCTAGGGTTTCTTAAGAAGCCTTTTAGTCCTTCTCGCAAGAAGACGAGTCATCCCCCTCCTCGCCATAGATCTTTGGCACGAGGTCGCGGGCGATGATGTCCTCGCAATCTTCCTTGACGACCCCCATTTCTTTCATCATCTTTACGATCAGCTCGATAGTCCTGATGTTGGCGTCTCGGCAGAGTTCCTCGACCTCCTCATGGGAATAATGAGGAGGAGGTTGGGGAATCACCAAGTGAGAAGGCGATGGAGCAGCTTCCCAAAACTCGATGATATGAGACTTCAGGTCCTTAACCTCTACCTCCAGGTCCGTTATGCGCGAGTGCAACCTATATACCGTATCGGCATCCTGCAGGAGGCCTATTCATTAGTCAGTGTCAAATATGCGGGAAGTGAACTAAAGGTAGGAGGAAACTCACCACGCCGCACCGAGCCTTGACAAGAAGGTTCTCGGCCACAGCCAGCCTCTATTCGAGGTCTCCAGAATTCTCGCGTTCTTCCAATAGATTCGCCTCAGACTCTTTCCACTTTTGGTTGTTTAAAATATGGCAGCGCGAGAGCCGATGCGAAAGCTCTAGGGTGCGCAGTTGGGAGTGCGTAGCTTTAAGAACTAAGTCTCGCGAGGAGGACTCGTCAACAGGATCTGACTCTGGACCCCCGTAAAGGCCAAAGCCCAAAAAGAAGGCATGGCCCGTGGGCTGGTCCTGCTCTTTCCATAATGGAAGGAGGGTAGATATGGATACTCGGTTTGCCCCCTTGTCGCATATCAAAGTCGGGTCGTTGGCTACATCTGAAACCACGGGGCCCATGTTGCAATTCTTATGGGCAGAGGGGGCTGGGTGACTGGAAGAGCAAACCTCGCGAGAGGGGGACCTGGATGGCTTAAGCAAGGTGTTGGCATGCTTGTCTGGGGGGGCTGCCTCGCAAGTCGGCATGATGGCCCATTGAGGAGATGTCCTAAGAGGTGACAGGGGAGACTGGGACCCTCAGAGGATGCGGCTCAGGGACCCCGACACCTATACCGTCAGCTTGGGGGCCTTCTTCGTTTTCTTGGTAGGGAGGGACACCACTTTCTTCATCTTCATCTTTTTTGCGGGGCTGAGGCGAGATGGGGTGGTGCCTTCAGCGGACCTTTTTTTGAGGGAGGGGTTCAAGGACTCTTTTGCCGCCTCGGCCGCCATGTTTGCGAGAGCGATATCCTTAGATGGTTTGAAGTTGCTCTTGTAGGGTTGATGAATGGGGACTTTCCTCTCTCCTAATTAGAGGAGAGACGAGATATTATAAGAAAGGTGAAATAATGAAGGCGAGACCAAAGGGGGGAGGAGAGCATACCTTCACCAGGAAGCACGGGGAGGAGGGAGTCGAGGCCGCGCCTCAGGAACTGGACTTCAAAGTTCTTGCCGGCAAGAAAGTCTCAAAGAAGTTTGTCTGTACCGCCAACTTGAGGAGTCACGTAGAACACTTCGGCGTGGGGAAAGGGCACAAGTGGGACACCCCCCAAGTTGCCACGGATGAAGACGAAGCGTGTGAGCCAGTGATGGTTTTTGTTGGGCGTCTCGCAGACCTTGAGACCTTGCTCGGTGAAGTAGGACACCCCGTCATGGTTGGCGTGGTAGATGAACAGCTTACAAAAGACGGTCAGGATGAATTCGATACGCTCTCGATGCATATAATTGGCGAAGGCGACCAGTGTCGAGATGGCATTGGGGTTTAGTTGTGCTGGAACTGCGCCAAAATATTTCAGGACCTGTTTAACCTCCGGCCAGAGGGGCTGTCTCAACCCCACCTAATAGTGCGAGACGGGGAAGGCGAGTTCTCTGGAGTAAAACGTGTTGATGGACTCGCCTACTTTGGGGGGACGTGACTCGAACCCCTCTGTCAGGAACTCGCGGGTGAAGGTATAATATTCCTCTTTAGAAATTTGGCCGGTAGGAAAATCGTGGTCGGCGAATTGCCTCCCGCACCGGCTGTGTCCCTCGCCCTCTTCAACTTTCTTCTTTCCCATTTCTAAGCGAGATGATTAAAGTGGGAGGTAGGGACAACAGGAGAGATAGTCTAAAGATGGGTGATCGAGACGAAGCAGAAGCGGGAGCAGCACGCGAGGTGAAGGAATATAAAGGACGAGGGCTGGGGCGCAACAATGGTGAGAACATAGCCCTGACCCGGGGTAGGGGGTATTTATAGCAAGTATGATTAGTGGAAAAGATATGAATGGGCCGAGAAAAATTATACAGAGGAAGGGGAAGAGGCGACCGACTTTTTCTCTCTCCTGACCTCGATTAACGTAGCCCAACGTGGGCCCTCAGCAAGGTGGGGCGGTATGACAAAAATAAAATGGATTAATAAATAGAGCAAAATCAACTAAACATAAATGAGTGATAAGTGCCAAGTGTTATGATAAATAGAGTAATTGCGAGATAAAAAGCAAATTTTTATTAAAGTGTTCCATCCCGCGCGAGGCGGGCAGCACGTTCGCAGGGCCTAAAATTTAGGCGAGACAGTAGCTTAGAAAATACTATTATAGAACCATGAATAAAGAAAAAAGAAGCTAGACGAGATGGGAGTTCTTCAATTCTTGTGCCATCTCCAGCGTCCTCTGTCGCGAGACCTCGTATAGGGAGGCCAACTGGGAAGGTGAAAAGCGCGAGCCGCGTCAACTCCACTGTGCGTAAGAAGAAGCTGCTGGTCGACCTCGTTTAGAATTGCCTGGGGGTCGGTCTTGTCTATTTCAATATCAGCATCAATCTCTGAAGTCAGGCGAGCACACTCCACTTCCAGCCAATCGATCCGCCGGTCAGCTGCTTGCTTGTCCCTTTCCAACTCATGGATAATGCGCGCATGCTTTCGGAACATCTCGGCTACCCTACGCTTCATCTCCAGTGGGTCCATGGGGTCGCCCAAGTAGTCTACGATCTCGTCTATAATAGGAGGGCGCGAGACGACCATTTGCCTAGAGTATTCCTCAGTGGGCGAGTCCTCAGCAGGTGAGTCAACCTGTATACCTACATAAAAAGAAGAGGGACATAATAGGAAATTTCCTTGCAGTGGTATATGAGTGGAGAGCGTGGCAGAGGCCCTAGGGGGAAGGACTCTTACCAGGATGGCGAGAGGTCCCAGCAACATTGGAAGGGTCATCCTTCCTCGCATCAGGAGTAGATGGAGGGGTGGATGGTTGAGGCGAGACGGAATTCTAGCGGTGGTTGGCGGTATAAATTCGCATGCTCTCGGGACAATGAGAAGGCACGAGGTCCTTCAAAAAATAGTAAATGAGAAGGCGAATAAGGGAGGAATAAAGAAAAATAGAGATGAAGAGCAAGAGTTCCACCTCCTTTTATCTTGGAGACACGAGAGTAGGAAGGACGCGTTTCTCTGGGAAGGCGCGAGAGAGCTCCTCGGCCGAGGGAGAAGGGTAAGAGGCTTTTGCCTTCTTCGGGCGATATGAAGGCGGTAAGGAGGAGGGAGCGCAAACTGGAATCAAGTTTAGGGCCGTCGCGCTAGCCTTGTTCCTCTCGCGCACCATCGCAATACATTCGCGAAAGCTCTTGCTAAGAGACATGATGACAGAAGCTAGAGGAGATGAAATGTGGAAAGAAGGGGCTCTAAACAGGGGGGTGGAAACCCTATATTTATAGATTTAGGTGGTGGCCCCCAAAAAGATTCCATCATAAATTCACTTTAATGACGCGAGCGAATAAAAGGTAGAGGCACTGAGCGAGAAGGGTCCAAGCAAGAGCTGACTCGCCTGGCGAATGGGTCCCAGGGAGGACACTCGTGTGGCGCCGGTCGCTCGCTAGGCGAGAAGGTCCTAGGATAGACACGCTAGCGGGGGCGAGAGCCATCTCGCTAGGCGAGATGACTCTAGAGGGGGGTCTCGTCCGCGAGACGGCGCTCTCGCCAAGTGCCGTTTCAGTAGGGGTCTTGGAGTCAGTTTAGTAATTGAATGAGGACCGGTTCAGTTTATAGAAGGTTTGCATTTTTTAGCCCTAGATGATTTTACTCTTTTGCCCTTGGTGGTCTACATATAACCCTTAAGAACAGCTGAGTTTAGTTGTTGGCAGACCCAATCCAGGGTATTTTGCTGATTTCATTTTTGTTTATTTTGGTTATTTGCAGTTCAAATTCTAAGGCCTATAAATAGACCGGTAAAGTGCCTTGTAGAAGTGTGTTATCCTTCTTTTCTTCCACTAAGGCACCTAGCTCATCATTGGCTAGGGAGGGGAAGAATTTCCAATTCTTTCGGGTAAGAGGTGGGACCTCGGAGTAGAAGCCCGCGGTCTATTCTTTCGAGAGTCCTGTCGGGAGGGAGGTCCAAGGAGAGTAGGTTTTAGCTGCAACTTTAGATCCAGTCTTTAGGAGGGACCAGCTTTGTTGGTTCCAACAAATTAACTCTCAAAAAGTAATTAAACAACTTAGAGAAAAACTAACTGAACAAGATAACCTGATGTTGGAAAATGACAAATTAAAAAATGAAGTAACTTTAGCAAATGAACAAATAATTAAATTAAAGATTGAATTATGTGAGGCTAAGCAACTTGAGGAATCTCTTAATGGGAGAATCCTTAAGTTGATGGACATAACAAGCACAGTAAATGTCAGGCTAAATGGCAAGCTGGGATTGGGTGCTTAATAAGGCCTATCTCCACTAATTCATAAGAATATATTAACAACACCAATAAAATTTGTTTCTGAAAAAGGAAAAGAGAAGATAAAAAATAATAACCCTAATCAAACAGAGCTTAAACAAAAAATTAAGAAAAAGAAAAGGTGTAAGAAAAATAATAATCAGAATAATGTTCAGCAGATTTTGTCGAACTCAGATCGACGAAATGTGTACAGTTCATCGAACTCAAGTCGACGAACTCCAAACGCAAACTTGTACCATAATTATTCTTCTAACTGTAATCGAATAAACTAGTATGGTTCGTCGACCAGAGAATGACGATATTGGGGCCCAGAAAATGAATATTTTCATTCTCTGAGTGGAGTTTGACGAACTCATCCAAATTCGTCGAACTTAGGTCGACGAACTCACCAGAATTCGTCGAATGCAGATTAGTATAACAGATATCTTAATCCTTTTGAAACCTATAATTAACCAAGAACATTTAATAATGAATTTAATCAATGAATCATCCCACCTAGGAAAAATCACCCTTTAGGATATAAAAGCCAACCTGAGTATTCATTTATTTCCAGTTTTTGTTATGTGAAGAAAGAAGGACCCAAGGTAACCTGGGTGAGAAATGACTAATTTGTTTCATTATAGGTGAATGGCTGTTCTACCATAGAGCAATAGTGGTATTTGGACAGTGGCTGTTCTAAGCATATGACTAGAAATAAGGCCAACCTAACACATTATAAGGCAAAGCTAGGACCAAAAGTAATATTTGGTGACTCCAACTGTGGCCAGGCTAAAGGCTATTAAAAAGTTAAAGTTGGAGCTGTCACCTTCAGGAATGTAGCATATGTAAGTGAACTGAAGCACAACCTTATCTCCATAAGTCAATTATGTGATGAAAGGTTTCAGATATCATTTACTAAAACCTCCTATATTATCACTTCTTTGGATAATAATATAGTATTGACTGGCACTAGAGTAGGAAACATTTACTTAGATAACTTCCAGTCAGCCAAATCTGAAATTTGCCTATTTAATTAAACTATTAATAACAATGACCTTTGGCATAGGATATTAGGTCATGTTAACTTGTAAAACATTGTCAAATTATCTAGGGACAAGCTTGTCAGAGGTTTGCCTTCTTGCCACTATAAGAAGGAATGCCTTTCTAGGGCTTGTCAATTAGGCATGCAAACTAAAAAAAGTTTTAAATCATTAAACAAAAGTGACTCACCTGGGATATTATACTTACTACATATGAACCTTTTTGGCCCTATAGCAGTACAAAGTCTAGGAGGGAAATCTTATACTTTAGTGATTGTAGATGACTTCTCTAGATTCACTTAGGTTTTCTTTCTGAGATCTAAGTCTCATAACTTTAAGATTCTTACAGATTTTCTCAAGAGTATACAGATTGACTACTCTACTCCAATTGTATTGATCAGAAGTGATCATGGTACTGAGTTTGAGTCTCTTCTTATGAAAGAGTTCTGTAGGAAGGAAGGTATCAAACATTGCTTCTCAGCTCCTAGAAAACCTCAACAGAATGGGGTTGCTGAAAGGAAGAATAGAACACTAATTGAATTTGCAGGCACATTACTTACAAATGCTTATTTGCCCTTATCATTTTAGGCAGAGGCTGTAAGCACATCAAATTATATGCTGAATAGAATTCTTATACACAAACTTAAGAATAAGACTCTTTATGAGCTATTGAAAGGGAAGAAACCTAAAGTAGACTACTTTAAAATATTTGGATGTTTATGTTATATACATAAAAATAATAAGAAACATATTAGAATATTTGAAGCCAAGTCTGATATGGGAATTTTTCTTGGATATTCCCAAGTAAGCAAGGCTTATAGGGTATATAACAAATCTACCTTAAAAATTGAAGAGTCTATCCATGTTTCTTTTGATGAGACTAACATGTTTTTCAAGGAGAAGACTTATTCTACCAATGAATCTTTGCAGGAACATAAGTTGTGTGAGAATCTTAATGACCTGACCCTCACCAATGAGGTAGCTAGCCATTCTTCCCCATAATGTGCTGAAGAAAGTGAAGAATAAGACACTGTAATCAGTGAAAAACAAACAACAGGTAACTTAATTCCACAAGAGGAATTTATTCCCCAAGCTGTTGAACAACAAACTCCACCCACTGACTTTGTCACACTTAAACATCACCCCATATCTCAAGTAATTGGAGACATGTCAGCTGGTGTGTAGACCAGGCATCAACTCAACCAAGATTTCATGCATGCTTGCTTCATATCTCAAATTGAGCCCCAATCCATTAAAGATACAGAGAAAGATCCACACTAGATCATTACAATGTAAGAGGAGCTCAATCAATTTAAGAGATGCAGAGTTTGGGACTTAGTTCTAAGACCCAAAGACTACCCTATCATTGGAACTAAGTTGGTATATAAAAACAAGCTGGATGCCCAAGGTGTCATCATAAGGAATAAAGCAAGACTTGTTACTCAAGGTTATATGCAAGAGGAAGGGATTGACTATGACCAAACTTTTGCACCTGTTGCAAGGCTGGAAGCAATCAAGATCTTCCTTGCATATGTTGTCTACAAGAAATTAAAAGTTTTTCAAATGGATGTCAAGAGTGCCTTTCTGAATGGAGAACTAAAAGAAGAGGTTTATGTTGAACAACCTCTATGTTTCATCTCTCCAACTCATCCCTCTTATGTATTTAGGTTGCATAAAGCTCTCTATGGTTTAAAGCAAGCTCCAAGAGCTTGGTATGAGACCTTAGGTAGCTTCCTTTTAGAACATAAATTTTCTAGAGGCATTGTAGATAGGACATTATTCACTAGGCACCATAAAGATCAAATTTTATTAGTACAAATTTATGTAGATGATATTATATTTGGGTGTGCAGATTCCAAACTATGCAAGAAGTTCTTTGACCTAATGCATTCAAAGTTTGAGATGAGTAGCATGAGTGAGCTCTCCTACTTCCTTGGTCTCCAAGTGAATCAGCTACCTAATGGCATCTTTATATCCCAATCTAAATATGCTAAAGAGCCGATCAAAAAGTTTGGATGTCAAATGCCTCAACCAAGAAAACACTTATGGCTACAAATGGTGTAATTGACTCTGATGAACATGGGAAACCTGTTGATCAGAAATTATATAGGGCCATTATTGGATCCCTACTATACCTTACAGCAAGCAGACCTGACATAATGTTTGCTACATGTCTTTATGCTAGGTTCCAAGTGAACCCCAAAGAATATCACCTTACTTTCTATAAAGGATTTTAAGATATATAAAGAGTTGTCCTAGTCTAGGACTATGGTATCCTACTGAGTCAGAGTTTGAGTTAACAGGATACTCAGATACTGACTTTGTTGGATACATAGTAGATAGAAAAAGTACCTCTAGAACATGCCAATTCCTTGGTACTAGATTAGTCTCCTGGTTTTGCAAGAAACATTCATCTATGTTTACATCAAATGCTGAAGTAGAATATATAGCAGCTGATAGTTACTATTCCCAGATGTTGTGGATCCATAACCAACTTCTTGAGTATAGGTTCAACTTAAATAATTCAACTCTATTATGTGATAACACAAGTGCAATTTCCATTGCACAAAATCCAGTCCATCACAGTAGGACTAAGCATATAAATATTAGGCATCATTTCATTAGAGAATGTGTAGACAAAAATAAAATTAACCTTGTCTATATATACACTGATTTGCAAAGAGCAGATATCTTCACCAAACCTTTGGATGAGAGGAATTATCTGTTCTTCATAAATCAGCTTGGTATGATAAATGGAGAAGCCTTAATTTAATTTCTGTCTATGGTCGACGAATTTTTCAATTTTTGTCGAACAGAGCTCGATGAATTGGGAAAAGTTCTAGGGAAATTTGTCGAACGGAGATCGATGAACTCTCTGTGAGTGAAGCTATTTTCGTCGACCGGAGATCGATGAAATTTCTTCAGAAAACCTTCGTCGAATCGAGCTCGACGAAATGTTTTTACTTCTTCTGACTGAGATCGATGAACTCTTTTGTCAATAAAATATTTCGTCCACCCCAGATCGAAGAATTTTTCTGTTTTTGTAGGACGGAGCTTGTCGTTTCATATTTTGAAAAACCTTATAACTAGGTTTTCTTCGACCTCCATCCCGCGCTTTCAGTTCCCTCGCACTTGATCTCTTTGTTTCTTTGTTGTAGGTAATTATGGCGATTCCGACAAGTGCTCTCGCAGGAATGAAATTTGATATGGGTTTCCATATTGATTTCGAATCATTTCAGCATTCAGATCAGATTTTTCTTGATATTCTGCAATTGTTTGAAGATTTGCACTTGAAGAACTTAATGACAACCAGGATGAATATAATAGTGACCGAGATTTGAGAGTGGGTTTACTCATTATCATCTCCAGATTCTAATACTTTGGTCGGCACAATAGCGGGTAATGTCATCCCTCTCACCCCTAAAATTCTTTCTGATATATTCGATTTAGTGAATGGAGAAGAAGAATTAGAGATTGATTCTTCTGATTTTGATGAAATGTTAAGTATAATGGGTAATTCTGGAGATAACCCTAATAAGCTGCTAAAGAAACACCTGTCTGTTGAGTACAAGTTTCTCGCAGACGTTATAGGAAAAGTCCTGTTGGGCAAGCGTACCGCCCACGATCATATTACTAGACAACAGTTCCTAGTAATGTGTGTTGTGGTTAATAAGAAAGTCGTTAACTGGGCTAGGATTCTGTTTGATCTGATAAGGAAGAAAAATACAAAGAAAGAAGTGTGTTTTGGAAGAATATTTGGAATCTTCCTCCAGGCCAAGGCCGCTAAATCACTGTTCACCCCGACCATATTCATCAATGCCTCTAAGAGGCTAACCTACGCCTTATTTGGCAGGTGAGAGAGGAACATGTTAGAACACCCTATTACTAATTTGGGTCAGGATCACTATGTCTATAGGATTGTTGCTTTGACCTTGTTGTATAGAGTAAAGGTCAACTAGTTAGGTCTAAGGCTTAGACTTAAGTTTGAAGCTTTCCCCAAGACCTCCTAGTTCAGATGAGAAGCCTAGAAGAAGAATTCAACTTGTCGTCGAGCTCAGATCGACGAAGCATCAAACCTAGTTCGACTATCTCTGAGTTCAGGTCGACAAAGCGTCGAACCCAGTTCGACGATCTCTGAGCTCAAGTCGACGATGCGTCAAACTCAGTTCGACGATCTTTGTGCTCATATTGACGATTTCTGTCTTAGACTAATTCCAATATCTCTGAGCTCAGTTCGACGATAGTTGAGCTCAGATCTACGATTATCTTTTGAGATTGACGATTTCTGGAATTTTTTCAGTTTGTTAAGGATTTCAAATGTCTTCAAGTCAGAGCATTTATTGAAGATGATTTCTAGCCGTGTTGGGTATTGTATCCACAATGTACCTGATTTGAAGAAGCCCCTATACAAGCTAAGGTAAATAGACAATGTATTTGATGAAATATTTCTAGTTGTGCTTGCAGTTATTCCATGCTAGGTACACACCAATGTCAGGGTGCAGTGGGTCAATATACATGGGTCTGTGCAACATAATCCCTCGTTGAGCAGATCAGTGTGTTGGCCTACGTGTACTCTCTCTATTGGGGTGTACTTAATTTCAAGTACAGGGCTATGATAAAGCTAGAGCAGACATGGAGCTAGGATGGGCCAAAGACCATCTCACGGGTTGAAAGACGAGAATCGTCTAAGTGTAAATCGTCGAGAATCACTATGTGATTCTCACCGATTCGTCGAGAATCACCAGTGATTCTCGACGAGTCGTCGAGAATCACCAGTGATTCTCGACGAGTCGTCGAGAATCACTAGTTTATTCTTGCCGGGTTGGGCCGGCTGTCTCGTCGCAGTCAGAAAAATCATCTAAGGCAGAATCGTCGAGAATCACCAAGTGATTCTCGCCGATTCGTCGAGAATGACTTTGCATTCTCGACGAGTCGGCGAGAATCCAAGGTGATTCCCACCGATTCGCCCCGGCCTCTATAACCTGTGCAGCCAGAATTCTCTAAGTAGAATTCGGCGAGAATCGTAAGTGATTCTCGCCGATTCGTCGAGAATCACCCACGATTCTCGCCGAATTTGACTTGGGTATTTTTCCGACTCTGTCTGGACCGGTCCACGTTATCAGCAGGATTTTGATCCGGACTTTGGTCTTATTGCTGGTGGGGCCCACAACGGTTATCTCTTAACCTATTGTATAAATACTCTGGTATTTGTGTATAGTAGGAGACACAGACGATATACGTAAAAGAGCGGCCGACTAACCCTAATCTCGCGAACTTGCTCCGCCTCCGTCGCCGCAGCCGATCACCGAAGTTGATCTTGATCTCCTCCAGATCCTCGGTGATAGAAGCCAAGTCCTGCACAGCGTCTCACGTGTCTATCCAGAGATCTTTTGTCTCTTGATTTGAGATAGGGAAATCTTTCCCCGTCCGAATCGATCGAGACGATCGATCCTCGTGTGACCGTTGGTAGACCTTGCCGACTTCGCTAAGAAGATTGGATCTCCAGTGCTTTGCTGCTGTTTTCAGTTGCCGCCGCCAACACCGAGAGCCTCGCCGCTGCTCGTCGCCGCCGCCGGTCTCGGGGAGATTCTCTCCAAGTGAGGTCTAGGGTTGTGGACTCTTCGTTGACTTCAAGAACACGTCGTCGAACGAAGAGGGACACCTTAATCTCCATACGTTGTTTGTATTTCTTACAAGCTATTTTCAATTCTTTGTAAAGGAGCGATTGGTCTCTAGTTGTAGGGTTGGGTGCAACCCGTGTTGTGGGAGTGTTGACTCCTACGTGTGGAAGGGTTCCTTCCGTTAGTGCAAAGATTGGATTTCAATCCTTTTGGTGAAGTGACCGAGTCGTCCCTGGTTGGGAGATAGGTCGAAGGGGGAAAGTGGACGTACCCAAATCGGGAAACCACTATAAATTGCTTGTGTACTTTTTGTGCTGTGTTGTTGTGTTTTCTTGTGCAGGTAAAACCTTAATTCCGCAAATACGCTGCAAAGACACCTATCCCCCCCATAGGTGTAAGTAGTTGACACTAGGTGGACTTTCAAGTGGTATCAGAGGGAGGTTACTCATCAAAAAGGTTCACACCTTGAGTAAAATCCTACCACAAGTGTCAAGAAGAAGAGCGATATCTTCCATGGACGGACTCAAGCACTCCGGCAAAATCCCAGTATGCACCAGACTGAACTTTCCTATCTGGAAGGAAAGAATCAGATTCTACATGGAAGCAGTCGACCCCCGGCTCTTCATGATAGTGGAGGAGGGACCTTACATTCCCACCAAGGACTCCACCATTGATCCAACCAGGAAAGTGCCCAAGAAACTTTCGGAAATGGACAAAGACGAAATGGTGTTGTTCGGACTCGACAAGAAAGCTCAGAACATCCTGGTAAGCGCAGTTGACGACTCTATGATGCAGAACTTCAGCAACTGCAGGATAGCCAGGGATCTCTAGAGCTGTCTGATCGTCCTAATGGAGGGCACGGATGAAGTGAGGGATGATCGGAGATCCCTCCTCAATCAGAAATATGAGGCCTTCAGGCAAGGGCCAAAGAAGGAGATCGGAGTCACCTTCGAAAACTTCCTCAAGATCGTCAATGCACTCAAAGGATATGGAAGAGTGTTTACTGACGGTGAACTCAATGATAAGTTCCTTAGGTCCCTCACTAAGGAATGGGACACAAAGATCTGCGCCATCCGCGAGTTTGGCAGACTTGCGGAAACTGATCCACAGATTCTGTTCGGGAAGCTCATGTCCTATGAGCTTCAGTTGAACACAAGGAAGGCTGAAGAGGAAGCAGAGAAAGCCGCGGCCAAGGAAAAGACGGTTGCACTGAAAGCCATTCAATCCAGAAAGGGCAAGGGTGTCGCTTCTTCCCGTGCGTGGAAGAGGGATGAGGAGGAAGGCTCTGAGCCAAGCTCCTCCGGCTCAGAGTTATCTGAGGAAGATTTATCCCTTATCACACGGGAATTCAAGAAGTTCCTCAAGCTGAGGAATCAGAGAAAGAGAAACGGCTCCTCCTCAAGGGATCAGAAGAAGAACTATTCCTCTGACAGGTATGTTTCCAAACCGAACAAACACTGCTCTTCTGACATTATATGCTTTGGTTGCAACAGGCCAGGACACGTCGTGGCCGACTGCCATCAAGGCAAGAGGGAAAAGGGAAAGGGAGAGGAGCACAGGTCCTCAAAAGACAAGAGGAAGGAGAGGAGTTACATCGCAAAGAAGCCAAAGACGCTGAGTGAATCTGACACGTCAGACACCAGCGATGATGAGGAAGCCTACTTTGGGCTAATGGGTCGCTCTGACTCAGAAGGAGAATGCCCCCCATTTACTGGGAAGGTAAAAGCTCACACCCCTCTCTCCGACTCTGACTCTGATCCTGAGTCTCAGGATGATGACCCTGAGGATAGCCCTTCTGCCCTTGAAGCTGAGCTCCTCGATAAGTATGAGCTTCTGCTCAATACATTCCTGAAATGTCGAAAGAAACTGAAGGCGGAGAAAAAGGAAGTCAAATTCCTTAAAGGTGAGAGTGTATCCCTGAGGGAACAGATCACCAATTTGATCTCCCTCCGACAGGAGCACTTGGACCTGACTTCAAAGCATTCAGAGTCTCTTAAGCTCCTTGATCTTAAGCAGGAGGAAGTCGACAAGTTGGAAGAACTACTTACGGCAGAAAGGAAGATCGTCAAGAGCTTCTCTATGCCAAAAACTATTCTTCCATTAGTTGATACCTTCTCTGCTCAAGCCAAAGGAGCTAGCCTGGGGCATGTAGGGGTATCTAGCTCCTCATCCAGGAGAAACAGGAATAGGAGGAAGAATAAGGCTGCCAAGAAATCCTCTGCTGATGAGAAAGGAAAGGCCCCACTCAGCCCTGTGAGTTCAGAAAGCCTAGCTTTCCCTGTAACCAACATGAATTTGAGTTAACATATGGGCATCACTTCAGGCCCTCGGTTGCAAAGCCGAAGAGCCGATATGATGGGTGGACCTTTCCCAGTAACTTCAGTGAGAGTGTCTTCAAGGTACCATATGAGGAAATCCACTTGGGAAATTATGGTCAATTCTCTAGCGGCCATAATAGGAAGCAGGCACCTAAGGCCAAGCCTGTTACACTGAAAAGCCAAGAGGTGAAGAAGTCATGTGACTGTGGTCATCATGTTGCCTCCACCTCCAGGTCTTCGGCCCCAGCTGAACCCCACGTTTCAAGGGTAAAGCAGGCGCCCAAGAGGAAGTATAACAGGTTTGACTGCTGGTGCTGTGGCAAAATTGGTCACTTTGCCGTGGATTGTTGGTTTAATCCAAGGTATAACGAGACTCCTTATGTTAGCAATGCGAGGCCGACCACTCGTAGAGTTAACCAATCGAGGGGGAGTATGCTAACAAGGAATCTAGGACCCAAGTTCGATTAGGTTCCTAAGGCAAATTAATTCTATTTTGCAGGGATGTCCAAAGGCCAACAAAACTCCTATTTGGTATTTGGACAGTGGATGCTCCCGTCACATGACCGGGACAAGAAGCCTGCTGAGGGAGTACTCTCCAGTCGAGGATGGACCCAAAGTCATATTTGGGGGATCTGATCGGGGAGTCACCAGAGGTTACGGTACGATTTCCAACGGTATACTCTCTATCACTAACGTGGCTTATGTCGAAGGATTAAATCATAACCTGATCAGCGTAAGCCAGCTATGTGATAAAGGGTATGACGTTAAGTTCTGCAAGGATAAATGCCTAATAATATCATGTGACTCTTCGGAGACCGTATTAACTGGCATTAGGAGCTGAAATATTTTCTGTTTAGATTTTCTTAGTTTAGATTCTTCTACCCCAGTATGCCTCGTTGCTAAAGGCAGTGCATCTCTTTATGAACAATGGCACAAGAGATTGGCACACATTAATTACAAGACAATTAATATGCTGTTTTCCAAAGACTTAATAAGGGATGCTCCCAGTATTAAGTGCATCAAAGATAGTCCATGTCCTGTATGTCAGATGGGCAAGCAGACTCGGGCTACCTTTAAGGGCATCCCAGACAAAGATTCCTCCAGATGTCTATATCTTCTGCACATGGACCTGTTTGGTCCAATGCAAGTTCATAGCTTAGGAGGGAAGTCGTATACGCTAGTGATTGTAGATGATCACTCTCGGTTTACGTGGGTGTTCTTTTTAAAACGCAAGTCTGATACGTTTGACATCTTCACTAGTTTTGTCAAGCAGATACAGAACGAACTTAACTGCTCAGTGGTCAAAATCAGAAGTGAACACGGAACAGAGTTTGAGTCTGGGGCTATGACAGAGTTCTGTGAAGAGCTTGGTATCTTTCATGAGTTCTCCTCCCCTCACACTCCTCAACAGAATGGAGTGGCGGAGAGGAGGAATAGAACACTCATTGAAGCGTGCACGACAATGTTGAATGACGCTTCTCTCCCAGAATACTTCTGGGCCGAGGCTGTCAATACGGCCTGTCATGTACAAAACCGGGCATTGATTAACAAGAGCCATCGTAAGACTCCTTATGAGCTACTGAAAGGCAAGAAACCAACCATGTCCTATCTGAGGATTTTTGGCTGCAAGTGTTATGTACTGAATAATGGGAAGTACCCTCGTACTAAGTTTGGTGAAAAATGCTTCGAAGGCATATTCATGGGCTATAGTAGCCACAGCCGGGCTTATAGAGTTTTCAACAAGAAAACCCTAGTGGTAGAGGAATCAATAAATGTTGTATTTGATGAAGGAAGCTTGCTTAACTGCAAGACTTCTAGTTGTCTTCCTGAAGCTGCAGGTGCCAGACTCGAAAAGCTACAACTGGATGATCCCGAGAAAGATGCAACTCCAAAATATGTCAAGGTCTCCACATCAACGCCGATCGGAGAAGTTGAAGATCAAAATGAGGCAAATCCTTTAGAAGAAGGAGATGCCCAAGAAATAGTCGAAGCTCCTGATGCAAGACTTCTAGAGCTGAGACACGTGAGGGATCATCCCAGAAATCAAATCATTGGAGATCCCCGAGACGGTGTCAGAACTCGCCGAGGTACTCTTAACGAGATCTTGCATCTTAGCTTTCTGTCGCAGGTGGAGCCAAAGAAGTTCGACGAAGCGAACAAAGATGCATCGTGGATTTTGGCCATGCAAGAGGAGCTGCATCAATTCGAAAGATGCGAAGTCTGGACGCTGGTTCCCAGACCGAAGACGCAAAATGTGATTGGCACCAAGTGGATCTTCAGAAACAAGTTGGATGAATATGGAGTCATCATCAAGAACAAAGCCAGACTGGTGGCTCAAGGATACAGACAGGAGGAGGGGATTGACTTTGACCAGACGTTTGCACCAGTTGTACGGCTCGAGGCAATCCGGCTATTCCTAGCCTATGCCTCCCACAAAGGATTCACAGTCTATCAGATGGACGTGAAATCGACTTTCTTGAATGGAGCTTTGAAAGAGGAAGTATACGTTGCTCAACCTCCAGGTTTTGTCAATCCTACTTATCCTAATCATGTATATTTTCTTAATAAGGCACTATATGGCCTAAAACAAGCTCCTCGAGCTTGGTATGAGACATTGTCTAGTTTTCTTCTTGAGAACAAGTTCTCTAGAGGAAAAATAGATAAGACATTGTTTCTCAGGGAAGTCAAAGGCAAGATTTTGCTGGTGCAAATCTATGTTGATGACATTATATTCGGCTCAACGGACAACAATCTTTGCAAAAAGTTTTCTAAACTTATGCAAGGAAAGTTTGAAATGAGCAGTATGGGAGAGCTGAAGTATTTCTTGGGACTTCAAGTGAAATAGTCTGAGGAAGGAATCTTCATTTCTCAGACGAAGTTCACAAATGAACTCCTCAAGAAATTCGGAATGGAGAATGCAACCCCTATGAGGACTCTAATGGGATCCACCATGTCTCTGGATAAGGATGAGAAAGGGAAACCTTTTGATGAAACAAAATACAGAAGCATCATTGGATCTCTGCTCTATCTTACTGTGAGTAGACCGGATATCATGTTCTCCACATGTGTTTGTGCCAGATATCAGGTGAACACTAAGGAATCTCATTATGTCGCTGCAAAGTGAATTCTCAGATACCTTAAAGGTACCCCTAATCTTGGCTTATGGTACCCGAGAAGCAATGATGTCGAGCTAATAGGGTTTTCAGATGTTTATTTTGCAGGAAGTAGGGATGACAGGAAAAGCACCTCCGGGATGTGTCAATTCATCGGAAGAAGGCTTATTTCATGGAACAATAAGAAGCAGAATTGTGCAGCAACCTCCACTGCAGAGTCTGAGTACATCTCGGCTGGCAGCTGTTGCGCACAACTCCTATGGATAAGAAACCAGTTAGCCGACTATGACCTCCAGTTCAAGGAAGTACCGCTGTACTGCGACTCCTCTAGTGCAATTACGATTGCCAACAATCCGGTTTCGCACAGCAAAACAAAGCATATTGAAGTGCGTTACCATTTCATTCGGGAGCACGTGGAGAACAAGGACAACTCTCTCTGCTATGTTCCCACTGACAAGCAGATTGCAGACATCTTCACAAATCCCCTTGACGAGGCCAAGTTCAGTATGTTCAAAACTGAATTGGGGATGCTAAACTACGAAGGATGAAGACTATAGGAGCTCAAGGCTCATGCGTCTAGGGGGAGCCTCTGATAGGAATTTAGTGAAAGCAAAGGTACAAGAACTGAGGGGGAGCATGGTTTCTCATGCTCAGTCCCCGATTTGCAGAAGCCGAAAAGGGGGAGATTACCCTCTCGGCTAAGGTGGCTCCAAGTTTGCTCTCAAGAAATTTGGTATTGAATATCTCTCTCAACTCCATTTTAAGTTTATGATTTTCATTCCTATATGCTCTATTCACCTTAGCTTGTAGGGTTTTGGCTTCTTCAAATAGAGGGAGATTGTTGGGTATTGTATCCACAATGTACCTGATTTGAAGAAGCCCCTGTACAAGCTAAGGTAAATAGACAATGTATTTGATGAAATATTTCTAGTTGTGCTTGCAGTTATTCCATGCTAGGTACACACCAATGTCAGGGTGCAGTGGGTCAATATACACGGGTCTGTGCAACGTAATCCCTCGTTGAGCAGATCAGTGTGTTGGCCTACGTGTACTCTCTCTATTGGGGTGTACTTAATTTCAAGTACAGGGCTATGATAAAGCTAGAGAAGACATGGAGCTAGGATGGGCCAAAGACCATCTCACGGGTTGAAAGACGAGAATCGTCTAAGTGTAAATCGTCGAGAATCACTAAGTGATTCTCACCGATTCGTCGAGAATCACCAGTGATTCTCGACGAGTCGTCGAGAATCACTAGTTGATTCTTGCCGGGTTGGGCCGGCTGTCTCGTCGCAGTCAGAAAAATCATCTAAGGCAGAATCGTCGAGAATCACCAAGTGATTCTCGCCGATTCGTCGAGAATGACTTTGCATTCTCGACGAGTCGGCGAGAATCCAAGGTGATTCCCACCGATTCGCCCCGGCCTCTATAACCTGTGCAGCCAGAATTCTCTAAGTAGAATTCGGCGAGAATCGTAAGTGATTCTCGCCGATTCGTCGAGAATCACCCACGATTCTCGCCGAATTTGACTTGGGTATTTTTCCGACTCTGTCTGGACCGGTCCACGTTATCAGCAGGATTTTGAACCGGACTTTGGTCTTACTGCTGGTGGGGCCCACAACGGTTATCTCTTGACCTATTGTATAAATACTCTGGTATTTGTGTACAGTAGGAGACACAGACGATATACGTAAAAGAGCGGCCGACTAACCCTAATCTCGCGAACTTGCTCCGCCTCTGTCGCCGCAGCCGATCACCGAAGTCGATCTTGATCTCCTCCAGATCCTCGGTGATAGAAGCCAAGTCCTGCACAGCGTCTCACGTGTCTATCCAGAGATCTTTTGTCTCTTGATTTGAGATAGGGAAATCTTTCCCCGTCCGAATCGATCGAGACGATCGATCCTCGTGTGACCGTTGGTAGACCTTGCCGACTTCGCTAAAAAGATTGGATCTCCAGTGCTTTGCTGCTGTTTTCAGTTGTCGCCGCCAACACCGAGAGCCTCACCGCTGCTCGTCGCCGCCGCCGGTCTCGGGGAGATTCTCTCCAAGTGAGGTCTAGGGTTGTGGAATCTTCGTTGACTTCAAGAACACGTCGTCGAACGAAGAGGGACACCTTAATCTCCATACGTTGTTTGTATTTCTTACAAGCTATTTTCAATTCTTTGTAAAGGACCGATTGGTCTCTAGTTGTAGGGTTGGGTGCAACCCGTGTTGTGGGAGTGTTGACTCCTACGTGTGGAAGGGTTCCTTCCGTTAGTGCAAAGATTGGATTTCAATCCTTTTGGTGAAGTGACCGAGTCGTCCCTGGTTGGGAGATAGGTCGAAGGGGGAAAGTGGACGTACCCAAATCGGGGAACCACTATAAATTGCTTGTGTACTTTTTGTGCTGTGTTGTTGTGTTTTCTTGTGCAGGTAAAACCTTAATTCCGCAAATACGCTGCAAAGACACCTATCCCCCCCATAGGTGTAAGTAGTTGACACTAGGTGGACTTTCAAGCCGTTATATTAAATCTGGAGCAAGTTTCAAGGAAACATAGAAGGAATGTTATTTAGGATATTTCCTCCAGAGACAGTTGACATTTAAGAAAAGTCTTTATGAATTTGCCAACTGCTACCAAGAAGATTTGACGACTGGATTTCTTATTATCATTCAGAGAGAACAAGAATACATACAACAATATACACAGCAGTATACACAGAATAGATACACAGAAAGAAAAAAGAAGATCAATAACTCAGAAAACAGAACAAGTTTTCTTTCTGTTTCCTGCTGATTAAAAGTTTTCTCAAGTCTTCATCATTCACACTCCAGACAACAAAATTTCAGTTCTTGCTGAAATCATCTTTTGCTGGAGCATTCCTTTCATTGAAGACCTATTACCCTTACAAAGCTTCCAGCTCCTGAACTCTTGCTAATCTCAGGGGGAGCTTTGAAAACATCTCATCCACTTGTGCTTCTCTTTGATTGTTGACAGAGAAGACAACTTCACCATTTTTTCTTTTTTCCTTTCCTGTAAAAGGGTTTTTGAACTTCCTTTAAAAGTTCTGCTTTGGTTCCTGAGACCTGATCAAAACTCAGTGGTGGCAAGACACCTGATCAAAAAATCTTGTTTATTTTTTGAGCACCTGATCAAAAGCTCATTAGTGCCCAGGACACCTGATCAACTCATCCTGCAGTGGATTCCTATCAAGTGTGGTTTAAGAGTGGATGTACCCAGGTTTTGGGGAACCACTATAGTTCCTTGTGTCTTCTGGTTGCTTGCTATTTTATTTGTTGTGTGCTGTGGATCTGCTCTTTGTAGTTGTTTTATTTTGAATTCTGTCAAGCACTCACACACTAACTAAACTAAGTCTTCAACTGCTAGAATAATTTTTATATTTGCAAAATTATTTTAAAACACTCTATTCACCCCCCTCTATAGTGAAGGGTTGATCTTACACTCACTTTCAATTGGTATCTGAGGGAGGTTAGTTGTTCAGCCAGTTTGGTTGTTCATACAGGCTAACACCTGAACCAAAAGATCTCTCTTAAGATCCATCTTTAATAGAGGGTTATTTTTATCATATTTATTTTAATCTAAATTCATGGCACAGAACAAAGATTATGCTAGCACCAGACCTCTAGTGTGCAATCTCTCCAAGTTTGCACTTTGGAAGGCAAGGATCATATTTTTCATGAATTCCATTGATGAAGATATCTTTAACTCTGTTTTGACAGATTGCCCCAAGACTCCTGCAAGCACAAGTACAAATGCTGTTCCACCACCTTTAGGAATAGATGCTGATATAAAGAAATGGAAGGTTGATGATGCTAAAGCTATGAACATCCTAGCTCAAACAATGTCTGATGAAATCTTCAAGAAGGTAGCTGAATACAACTCAGCTAAAGAGATTTGGGACAAACTATCTGAGATTGTATCAGGATCAGCTGATGAGAGAAAAGATAAGAGATCTCATCTTATCACTTAATATGAGAATTTCAAGAAAGCAAAAAATTAGTCAGTAGCTGACATGTACATCAGACTAATCCTAATTGTCAGTGAACTCAAAACATTGGATAAGGAGATATCTCTCATAGAGATAAATGACAAAATCCTAATGTGCTTCCCCAGCACTTTAGATTCAAGGATCTGGCCCATCAAGGATGTTAGAAGTTTGAATGAGATCACTACAGAAGCTCTATTGGGCAAGCTCAAATCTTATGAGCAGCTCATCAAAAATAGAGAAGAAGAGCATAAGACAACTTCTCCTGCAGTCAGGAAGGAGAAGTCAATTACTTTCAAGGCAACAGAAGAACAATTTGAAGACAAAGCCACGGGTAATGAAGAACTGATGAGCCTCCTAGCCAAGAGGTTCTACAAAATGGCCAGGAAGGATTTCAGAAAAAGGTCATCCAGAGGCCAAGAAAAGCCAATGTATAATAAATCAAATAATAAAGAGATTATATATTATGGTTGCAGGAAACTAGGACACATAATGCCTGATTGTCCAGAAAGTAAAAATAAGGACAAGAAGGACAAGAGAGAAAAGGGAAAAGATAAAGACTCCAGAAGAAATCACTATGACAAATCCTCTTCCAGCAAGAACAAGCACATAAGGAAGGGATTTGTTGCTGAAACATGGAGTGAAATAGAAGAAGAATCTGATGCATCATCAAGCTCAAGTGATGATGAGGATGATGTACAATAAAAAGAATTATGCATGGTTGCAATCAATGCATCTCAGAACAACACTGATTCAGAACATGAATCTGAATCTTAATCTGAGGCAGAGCTAGAAGAAGACCAGGTGAAGACCATCCAACCATGGACCAGCATTGGTATCTGGATAGTGGGTGCTCTAAGCATATGACTAAAAGCAAGGGTAACTTAGTATCCTTCAAGGCTAAGCATGGACCCAAAGTGATGTTTGGAGATTCAAACTATGGACAGACCAAAGGATATGGTGCAGTCCAAATAGGATCAGTAACATTCAAGAAGGTAGTATATGTAGAAGGACTGAAGCACAATCTTATCAGTATCAGTCAGCTATGTGATGAAGGTTGCAAATTCACATTCAACAAATCTTCATGCCTCATCAAATCAGAAGATAACACAACTGTGTTGACAGGTAACAGAAGAGGTAACATCTATCTAGTAGATTTTCATTCAACCAAGGTAGACATCTGTTTATTTAATTCTCTTAGCAAACCTAATGAATTATGGCATAAGAGATTAGGACATGTTAACATTAGAACCATTACTAGGCTATCAGAGGACAACCTTGTTAGAGGACTACCTTCTTGCCCCTACAAGAAGGAAGGACTCTACAGGGTTTGTCAATTAGGCAAGCAAACTAAAAATAGCTTTAAGTCACTTAATAAGAGTGATTCACCTAGGATTTTGTATTTGTTACATATGGATCTGTTTGGACCCATTACTGTACAAAGCCTAGGAGGGAAATCTTATACTTTAGTAGTTGTAGATGACTTCTCTAGATTAACATGGGTGTTCTTTCTGAGGAAGAAGTCTGATAACTTCAAATGTTTGACAGAGTTTCTCAAATGTATACAGATTCAGTTCAATACTCACATAGCCCTGATTAGAAGTGATCATGAGATAGAGTTTGATTCTCTTCTTATGTAAGAGTTCTGTCAGAAGGAAGGGATCAGGCACACTTTCTCAGCTCCTAGAACTCCTCAACAGAATGGGGTAGCTGAAAGGAAGAATTGAACCCTTATTAAATCTGCCACAACATTGTTGACAGATGCTCACCTTCCTCTATCCTTTTGGGCAGAGGCTGTGAACACTTCAAATTATGCTCTGAATAGGAGTTTGATACATAAGCTAAAGGGCAAGACTCCCTATAAATTACTCAAAGGGAAGAAACCTAAAGTTGATTATCTTAGGATTTTTGGGTGTATTTGCTACATTCATAACAATAAAAAGAAATACCTAGCAAAATTTGAAGCCAAAGCTGATGAAGGAGTGTTTCTGGGATACTCCATGATCAATAAGGCCTATAGGGTTTATAATAAATCATCTCATAAAGTTGAAGAAACAGTGCATGTCTCTTTTGATGAAACTAATATGTCTTACAAGGAGAAGAGCATTTCTACCATAGACCCTTTGTAGGTACATTGTCTATAAGAGAATTTGGACAGGCTGAATATTATTGAAAAAGATCCATCACCTTCATTCACTCAACAAGAAGCTGAAAGTAGTGAAAATGAAGATGACAGTAAGATCTTAGCAAGCCATGGTGATAATCAAAATGAAGAGCCAGTTGTTGTTCCACAAGAGGAAACAACAACACAGGTTGCTGAATAATCAACACCCATTATTGATTTAGTAATAACAAGAGATCATCTAATCTCCCAAGTGATTGGAGACATCTCAGCTGGTGTTCAAACTAGAAATCAGATCAATCAAAATCTGATGCACACTTGCTTTCTTTCTCAAATTGAGCCTCAATCCATACAAGATGCAGAACAAGATCCAAACTGGATCATTGCAATGTAAGAAGAATTAAATCAATTTGAAAGAAACAAAGTTTGGGAGCTAGTGCCAAGGCCAAAGAATCATCACATTGTTGGAACAAAATGGGTATTCAGAAACAAGTTAGATGATCAAGGAGTTATAGTAAGAAACAAGGCAAGACTGGTTGCTCAAGGATACTCTCAAGAAGAAGGCATAGACTATGACCAAACCTTTGCACCAGTTGCAAGGTTAGAAGCCATAAGAATCTTCCTAGCTTATGTAGCTCACAAGAAGTTCAAAGTATATCAAATGAATGTCAAAAGTGCATTCCTCAATGGTGATATCAAGGAAGAAGTTTATGTAAAACAACCTCCAGGTTTTATCTCTCTAACTCACCCTGATTTTGTTTTTAAATTGCATAAAACATTATATGGTCTCAAAGAAGCTTATAGAGCTTGGTATGAGACCCTAGTTTGCTTTCTCTTGGAAAATGATTTTAAAAGGGGTAGAGTAGACCAAACTCTTTTTATTAGAACCCATAAGTCCAATATCCTACTAGTACAAATCTATGAAGATGATATTATTTTTGGTTCTACTGATTCAAATTTGTGCAAAAGGTTCTCCAATCTAATGCATTCCAAATTAGAAATGAGTAGTATGGGTGAGCTATCCTTCTTTCTAGGATTGCAAGTCAAACAACATGCTGATGGCATCTTTATTTCTCAAACCAAGTATGTAAAAGAATTGGTTAAGAAATTTGGTATGTCTGATCCATCCTCTATGAAAACACCCATGCCTACTAATGCTGTATTAGATGCTGATGAACATGGGAAACCAGTTGATATGACCACATATAGAGCAATGATTGGCTCCTTTTTGTATATTATAGCCAGTAGACTTGACATAATGTTTGATACATACATATGTGCTAGATTCCAAGTCAGCCCTAGAGTGACACACCTCACATTAGTTAAGAGGATTCTTAGGTATGTGAAAAGTTGTCCAAATCTAGGTCTCTAGTATCCAGTTGATTCAGGATTTGATTTAACTAGATTTTTTGATGCTGATTATGCTGGATGTAGAGTAGACAGGAAAAGCACCAGTGGAACTTGTCAGTTTCTTGGTGACAGACTTGTCTCCTGGTTTTGCAAGAAATAAACATTTGTGTCCACATTAACTGCTGAAGCTGAATATATGGCAGCAGGTAGTTGTTGCTCACATATATTGTGGATTCAAAATAAGCTCCTGGACTATGGCTACAACTTAGAGAAGTCCAAAATATTTTGTGATAATACTAGTGTTATTTCAATAGCTCAAAATTCAGTCCTCCATAGTAGGACCAAACACATAGAGATTAGGCATCATTTCTTAAGGGATAATGTAGGGAAAAATAAAATTGAATTAGAATACATCTCAACTGATTTACAAAGGGGAGATATTTTCACCAAACCCTTGGATGAAAAGAAACACATTTTCTTCCTTAATCAGTTAGGAATGTTAGATGGAGGAAGTATTAATTAAGTTCCAAGATCTTTAAACTTAAAAAGAGACAAAGACTAGGTTAAAGTTTGAGTTTCCTAGTGTCTGTAGATTTTCTCTGAACTCTGAACTGCGCTCAACGTTTTTCATGAAGATCATCGAACAGAGCTCGGAATTTTCTTCTCGGTCAGCGTTCTCAATATCATCGAACGGAGATCGATGATGTAAACTAGCGTCGAACGGAGATCGACGATGTTGAGACCCTTCAGTTTCCCCTAGAGCCGCAGATCGTCGAACTGAGTTCAACGATCTTTACCTTTCTGCGTCGAACCCTAATATAAAATCAATTTTTCAGGCGTCGTTCTCTTTTGCGCTTACATACCTCTACAAGAATTTTCCTTCCCTCCAAACTCTTATACACTTGATCTTGTTTGTTTTTGCAGGAAATATGTCGGTCTCAGTCACCGTTTTAGCTACAATGAAGTTCGACACTTGATTTGATATTGGCATGGAATCTTTTGAAGGAACTGACCAGATATTCAAGGACATTCTGGAACTTTTCAAGGAGCAACAACTTTTGAATATTATGACTTCCAGAATCAAGTTAGCAGCATATTAGATTAAAGAATGGGTCTATACTGCCCACAATCTGGATCAAAACACAGTTATTGGAACCATCTCAGGGACACAGGTATCCCTAACCCCAGCCATTCTTATAGAGATTTTTGGATTAAGTACTGGAAATAATAGCATAAAACTATCAGGGGTAGAATTTACTGAAATGTTAGATAGAATGGGTCATAATTCTGAGAATCCCAATAAGTTGCTGAAGAAAAATCTATCTATGGAGTATAGATTTCTAGCAGATGTTGTAGGCAAAGTGATATTGGGCAGACATTCAGCCCATAATACAATATCTAGACATCAATTCTGTCTAATGGCTGCAATAGTAGATAAGAAGCACCTGGATTGGGGAGCCATTTTCTTTGATTTGATTAAGAAAAAGGTAAATAAGAACTTTGTGAATTTTGGAAGGATTTTGGGCCTATTCTTGCAGAATAGGTGCCCTCAGTTGTTAGTGTCCAATGGGATGCACTTCAATGCTTCAAAGAGGCTTTCTTCAGCCCTCTTTGGCAAGTGGAAGATACAGATTGTCAAACCCACCAGGGCTCCTGTAGCTAAAGCTTCTTCAGGAACAAGGACTGAAACAGTCAGTCCTCCCCAGTCCACTGCCCCAGCAGAAGTGTTGTCATCATCTTCCATATCCTCTCCTCCTTCTCCACATCTAGTTAATTCATCCATTCCCTCTCTTCCAATAACTTCTCCACCTCCTCCAGCCACTCATCAAGAAGCTTTCCATCCCCTACATTTCTTCCCATCCATTGATTTAGAATCATCCTCCCATTTTCCATCATTCAACCTTTTAGATGATTCCTTCATGGTTGATTCTCCATCCTCACCTCAAGACATTCCATACACCTCAACATCTTTTCAACAAATCCTACATGACATCATATCTCAACAATCCTTTCCCCCTACCATCTCCTCATTTCTACCAATGGTCACTATCCCAGCTCCATCTATTACATCTATCCCCATTTCTCAACCATCCATACCACTTCACTCTGAATAAATTCAATCCATCTCTGCAGCCCCTCCCTCTACCTCTACTCAAGTTAATCTTGAGCAAGTAGATCTTCTTCCTCTAGTAGATAGATTATATGAGTTGTTTGCACCCAAGCTAACTCTCCTACTAGATTCAACCTTGACTCCCTTAGTCAAGACTTTGAATGAGTTATCTGTTAGGATCTCTTCTTCCTTCTCCCTTCAGGCCATCCCTTCTTCTGGGCCTATATTCAGTTGTCATTGAAATTAGGCAGGGGGAAATGCCTTATGAAGAAGTACTACCCTCAGAGAATTTTATTCCAGAAATGCAAATATCAGAAGTTCTAGCTTCAGAGATTCCAGCTTCAGAGAAAGTTTCAGTTCCAGCTCCAGCTCCAACCATCAGTTCTGCAGTAGATCTATATTCTTTATTATCATTCTTTGATTCATTTTATAGCAGTTATCTTCCAGCACCTCTCCCTGCTGAAGATTTAACCAGGGCTATAGTTCCCTTCTCCTGCTTTGATCCAAATCTGATAGAAATATATATAAATTCTGCTAAGACTATGGATAGTATTCCTTTGGTTCTTGCTACTGCTGCTGATGTTGCTCTTTCAGAGGATGTTATAGAGCCAGTAGAACCAGTTTGTTCATTTTCTGCTCCTCCTGCTTCAACTCCTGGTTTGAAGGAAATAAATGCTTTATATGATGAGCCTCAGAGTTCTGATGATGATGATGAATTCAGAACTGACTCTTATGATTCCTCTACAACTATTGCAAAAAAGAGAAAAGCTAGAAAGAAAGCTATGAAAAGAGTTCAATTGTCCAAAACTACTTCTAATCATGATATTCCAAATTATATTCTTCACAGCTGCCCTATAACTGAGCACTGGATGCAATTCTCTAAGAACCAGTTAAAGGCCGTGAGGAAGAAAAGGAAATATGACCAAAGAACTTCTCATTTTAATCCTCCTCCTTCTCCAAGTGCAGGATCTGGTGGAAACTCAGCTCATCAATCCTTAAATGCCTCATCTCACAGATCCTCTCAGTTTAAAGGAAGATCTCAATCAAGAGGATATCAGCAAAGAGGCAATCAGTCAAGAGGAAGTCAGTACAGAGGCAATCAAATAGATTATCAAGTTTATTCCAGAGGACAGTCCAGACATCAACCTTATCAAAGGAAAGAACAAAGCCAAAGTGATTCCACTTCTGGTCCTTTTCCTTACAAGCTCAAAGAAGGTTTTCATCAAAAAGCTCCTCCCACTAACACCATCAATAAGTATGAGCCATCAATTCCTTTTGAAGATCCAAAGAATAACCTAGTTTCTTGGACAGTAAAACTAAAAGGGCTGGCTGCTCTAGATAAAATCAAGAAAGCAAGAGAAAAAGGCCAAGATACTTCCAATATTTCTACTCTATCAGACCAAAGAAGACAAGAACTTGAATGATACAACTCCAAGAAATTCTTCAATACTGAGGAGTATATGCAGCTACATCCTTAAGCTGTAGTTCCTAGAAGCAGAGGCCAGAAGACTCTTGGTGTTGCTGATGACTTCAGATCAAAGAAATATTCAGAAAATCCAAACAGAGAAATCATTTTCAAGAAAAGAACTAATGATTAGCATTAATCTGGGTGTAAGTTGAAAACTCTTTTATATCTCTGCCAAACTATTTGGTGTGATATAATTATATATCTGTGGTTCTGCAATGCTTTTTGTATTTCTATTTCTGTTGTTTTATTTCCTATATCTCATGTAAATAGTAATCCTAACCCAAATAGGGGGAGATTGTTGGAACACCCTATTACTAATTTGGGTCAGGATCACTATATCTATAGGATGGTTGCTTTGACCTTATTGTATAGAGTAAAGGTCAATTAGTTAGGTCTAAGGCTTAGGACTTAGGTTGGAAGCTTTCCCCAAGACCTCCTAATTAAGATGAGAAGCCCAGAAGAAGAATTCAACTTGTCGTCGAGCTCAGATCGACAAAGCATCGAACTCAGTTCGACTATCTCTGAGTTTAGGTCGACAGAGCATCGAACCCAGTTCGACGATCTCTTAGCCCAAGTCGACGATACATTGAACACAGTTCGACGATCTCTGAGCTCAGATCGACGATTTCTGTCTTAGACTAATTCCAATATCTCTGAGCTCAGTTCGACGATAGTTGAGCTCAGATCGACGATTATCTTTTGAGATCGACGATTTCTGGAATTTTGTCAGTTTGTTAAGGATTTCAAATGTATTCAAGTTAGAGCATTTATTGAAGAAGATTTCTAACCGTTATATTAAATTTGGAGCAAGTTTCAAGGAAACATAGAAGGAATGTTATTTAGGATATTTCCTCTAGAGATAGTTGACATTTAAGGAAAGTCTTTATGACTTTGCCAACGGATACCAAGAAGATTTGATGATTGGATTTCTTATTATCATTCAGAGAGAACAAGAATAAATACAGCAACATACACAGCAGTATACACAAAACAGATACACAGAAAGAAAAAAGAAGATCAATAACTCAGAAAACAAGAACAAGTTTTCTTTCTGATTCCTGCTGATTAAAAGTTTTCTCAAGTCTTCATCATTCACACTCCAGACAACAAACATTTCAGTTCTTGCTGAAATCATCTTTTGCTGGAGCATTCCTTTCATTAAAGACCTATCACCCTTGCAAAGCTTCCAACTCCTGAACTCTTGCTAATCTCAGGGGGAGCTTTGATAACATCTCATCCACTTATGCTTCTCTTTGATGGTTGACATAGAAGACAACTTCACCATTTTTTTTCTTTTTCCTTTCCTGTAAAAGGGTTTTTTAACTCCCTTCAAAAGTTCTGCTTTGGTTTTTGAGACCTGATCAAAACTCAGTGGTGGCAAGACACCTGATCAAAAAATCTGGTTTGGTTTTTGAGCACCTGATCAAAAGCTCATTATTGCCCAGGACAACTAATAAACTCATCCTGCAGTGGATTTCTACCAAGGGTGGTAGAAGAGTGGATGTACCCAGGTTTTGGGGAACCACTATAGTTCCTTGTGTATTCTGGTTGCTTGCTATTTTATTTACTGTGTGTTGTGGATCTGCTCTTTGTAGTTGTTTTATTTTGAATTCTGTACAACACTCTACACTAAATAAACTAAGTCTTCCACTACTAGAATAATTTTTATATTTGCAAAATTATTTTAAAACACTCTATTCACCCCCCCCCCCCCCTCTAGAGTGAAGGGTTGATCTTACACTCACTTTCAGAACATCCTTAAGCCATCCAGGGCTTCCTCCTCTAAAACTTCTGAGAGTATAAAGGCAGTTCCAGCCACATCCCACCCTACTGAGGACATTTCCATTCCTCCTTCTCCACCCCTTGTTCAAACTCCTTCAACATCCCTCCAAAAAACTTCCACAACTCTAGCACATAACACTACACCTCCTGTTTCCCCCATCCATCCTTCTTCACCAGTCTAATCACCACTACCTCAACAATCCCCAATCTCTTCTCAAGTACAAAAATCCATACAACTATCTCCAAAGCATGATCATTCACCATAACCTGTTACTCCTCCTCTATCCCCTCTTCCTTCTTATCTCACTGATATTCCTCCCCTTCATAATCTAACTTCCTTACCTTCATTCAATCTTCTTTCATCTCCAAGCCATTCTCCATCTCCTCTAGATGAGCAAATGATAGATTCTCATCCCTCCTCTTCCACTTTAAATCCATCTGTCTCTACTCAAACCCCAAAATAATTCCTTGACATAACTTCACTCTCCATGTCATCCATTCTATAATCCATCACACCACTCCTTAAACAACTCATAGCAGAAGCCATTTCACCTCTTTCTTCTTCCATCTTTACTCTTGCTACCCAGCTATCTGTCCTCCCTACCCCTCCTTCTTCAGTCAGGGGCCTGGATCCAGTGGTTACTGAAACCAGGCATGGGGAGATACTCCATGAATAAGTAGCTCCAGTAGCTCTAGCAATAGTAGCAGCATCAACAGATATACTAGAAGTAGAAAAAGATATTGCTGATACAGATATACCAGATACATAACTTACTGAGTTTTTGGATACTTATATTGAGACAATTGATTCAACTCATTCTTTGGATGTTCTTTCTGGAGATTGCTTCATTTCTCCTGCTCTTTAACTGAACTCAGTTCTTGAGTCTTTTGATCTTATGTATAGAAACAATCTCTCTTCTATCTCTCCTCAGTATTGTACAGATATTGTTTGTTATACAGCTCCTATTATCTCAGAGGTTTTACAGCTGATTCAGAACATTTTTTAGCTCCAGAGCCTGAACTTGTTCTAGTTCCAGAGGCTGAGCATGTTAAGGTTGCTGAGGATAAATTCTATAAGCCCAAGGCTTTTTTTTCTCCCACTTTTGTCTTCTTTGCCTCTCCATTACCAGATATGGATAAGAGTTTTGCTACAGATATGGCTCAGGAAGCTGAAATGGTTTCAGATGCAGTGGTTCCTCCTCAAGATGTTCTTCCTCCAGTTGTTCCTCCACAAGCTGACAAGCAAGTTCCATAGGAAATAATTGAGGAAATAGATGCTTTATATGACAATCCTCAAGGTTCTTCTTAAGATGACCCGACAAATGATTCTGATGATTCTGGTTTTGCCAATTCAAAGAAGAAATCTATCAAGAAGAGAAAGGTTGCTCTTAAGGCTGCTCCTAAGCCAAATACAAAAAATGATACTCCTTATTACATTCTACAGAAAATTACCCCTTATCCAAGAATGCCCTAGTGGATGTGGTTGTCCAAAAATGAACAGAAAGAAAGGAAGAAGAAGAGAATATATAGGTCACCTCCAAGACAATTTAGGAAAGACCCTCCTCCTCCTCCTCCTCCCTATTCAGGATCTTCAGGTAATGTCACTCAGAGACCTGCTCCAGTGACTAAGACCTATCAGAGACAACCAAGGCACAACAGTCAGAATACCTCTGCAAGTCATCCTCCTCCAGCTACTTCCAAGAATGTTCCTACGGATGAACAAAAGATTGACTCTAGTCCAAAAAGGCCAGAGTCTCCTCCCATTCCATTTGTGGACCCAAAATAGGAGACCTCTGCCAGAATGGCTAGATTTCAGGAGTTAGTAGGACTCTCTTAGATTAGGAAAGCTAAAGCTGAAGGAAAGGACCCTTCTCAGTTCTCAACTATATTATCCTACAGGAAAGAAGAACTGACCAGGTATGCAAAAGCTAACAAGTTCTTTAATGTTGATGACTACTTTAAACTTCACCCAGAGGCTGTAGTTCCCAGAACATCTTCTCAGACTGTTATTGGTGCATCTGACATGTATATGTCAAAGAAAGAAGCTATTAATCCCAACAGAGAAATCAAATTAAGACAGCCTGCTGAGGAATCAGACAAAGACAATGCTAAACAGAGAATGAGTTTATTATTGTGTTGTTCTTATTTCTTTTGACCTTTATTTTTGCTTATATCATGAAGCATGTGCTGTAAATATCTGCTGAATATGTTATTTCTATCAGATATATATTTTCTTGCTTTGTGATTGTTTATTTTGTTTTATATTAGTGACCTCACCCAAAAAGGGGGAGATTATTGGATCCTTAGTTGGATTTGGGCTAGGTTCACTAATTTAAGGTAAGTCTGACCCACCTTGTATAACTAGGGTCATGTCTAGTATTTCTAAAGTTTAGGCTAAGTCCTTTAGTTATACCTTCTAGGACCAGCCAGTAGAGGACCTCAGAAGACTCAGACTTAGAAGATATCAAAAGACAGGCTGTTTAGTTCGAAATTCTTTGAACTCAGCTCGGCGATCGTCGATCTCCGATCGACGAACTCAGAGTTAATTCTCTGAGCTGAGCTCGATGATATTCGAGCTCAGGTCGACGATTAGTTCTCTTCAGACAAATTCTCAGCTCGACGAACTTAGAGTGCAGTTTTGGCAAGTATTTTTCAGTACGCAGTTCATAGAGCTCAGGTCGACGGACATGCATTCTTTGGTCGACGATCTTAGATCTCAGGTCAACGAATTCTGTTCAGAGTTCGACAATTTCTGTTCCGGTTCCAGGTTGAGTTTTTCCTCTCCTTCTGTTCCTTTATCTTCATATTAATTAACAGTATTATTCTGAGTATTTAATGCATATATTCCTCTGAATATATCCATTATTGGCTTCATTAAATAGGGTATTCATCAGGATATTTACTTGCTTATTCTTTCAAGGATAGTTGTGGAAACTCATAAATGAATTATTCCAGCTGTTTGTTATCTCCAGATCAGCCAGCATAATGCAGGCTCACACGTTTGACAACGAATAGATCTACGGACTAGCACAAATACCTCTCCACAATCCAAATCCTATATTCGCACAATCTCTCTACGCGACACCACGTTAATTAATTCTTTCAATTATATGCTAGTGTACGGGTAGACAAACTGATTATGATCGAATAGAGATGATAGGCCAATATTCTTTCCAGCTAAAAGGACCTACCTGGTCTGAACGAGTGGTGTTGTACCAAAAGAGATCTGCCAAATTAAAAACGATTCGAAAAAGGTCGATCTCTCCCAACAAAAGAAAACGAAAGTTCGTCAAGATTTTCTCGAAATTAAAGGAAATTAAGAGGGACAACAAAAGCAATTTAAAGATCACCACGATATAATTTTTATTGGTATCAAAAATTCAATGCTAAGAATCTACCACCACAGGAATTAATCTAGGAAGAGAAACACACCATCGACAGAAAGGATTCGTTACCCTATCGGAATGGATGATTCCGATTTATCTACTTAGATCGTTCTCCAATGGCTCCGCCGGAGTCACTCCGATTGGAGAGAAACTTATCTGCCTTTGTCACGTCATGCCGGAGTTGTAATCAACAAAGGAAATCTTTGCCTCTGCCGATTTATTCAATGAGGTTGGTTGAATGGTTGCTTTGTTTGAGGTGGGTTTTGGGAGAGGATGATGGAGTAGGAGAGGTTGTTAAGGTGAGAAAAGAGGAGGGAAAGAGGGGAGGAGTCTTGTGGCAGAATCCCACAAGGAGGAGAGGGAGGAGGGTGGCCGAAATTTCCAAGGAAGAGGGGGAAAGAGGGGTGGCCGAATTTTGCCAAGGGGGAAGGAGGATCTCAAAAGATCTTTAGGGGGATAATTTTATTATTCTTCGTCTCTCTAATCAATCCTTCATAACATGGCTATATATAGCCTATACTACTCAATCTCCCTCCATTCAAAATTCAAAATTCAAATTGAAAATATGATGGTTATATGCACCCATCATAACACATGAAATGAAGTAATTAAACAACACATGATGGTTATAAGCACCCATCATTATACATGAAATGAAAATTAAAACAAACATAAAAATGACTTAATAATTATTAATAATTATTAATAAATTATTAATAATTATTAATTAATTGGTTTGCGCCCCAGGCGGATATTATGGCGACGCTCCACATGGTCATCAAGGCACAACAAATTTTTATTTGAAGGCGGAGAAAGTTCTTCTGTAAGCGCGCCATCACTGTCTTCAATATGTTGAGGGTCGTCGTCTCCATCAATTCTCCTCCGCTCAAAAGTACTCATCACCGATGAGTTGGTCTAAAAGTACCGGTGCAGGAGAGCATCATCCCAAAGAAACCAGAAGCGACAAACAACACCACTTGGAGAAGTGATCACTTCAACCAGGAGTATCATGTCATGCAAAAAGGTAGTCCTAGAGAACCTCGGAAAAGCATTAGGCAATAAAGGATAACAAATTTCTACATCAACAACCAATGTACCTCCAGTGAAGACCGATAAAGAGAGCGATCCAGGCACAAACTCACTACTCAAACCATAAGAAAACAAAGTGGACCCAAATAGACAGGCAGATAATTCAAGTGGTGGAGAAACATATAGCGTTAAATTAAAAACATTAAAAATATGGGTAATACCCCAATCACTGGATAACTTCAAATGATATGCGTATTCTCCTAATTTCATTAATATCCGAAAAAGGTCCAGTTCGCCAACTCGCCAACTATCTATAGTTCCCAAATGCAACCGTTTAGGGACGAGATGCACCACAACAAAATCGCAAATCATATAGTGAGACGCTCTTTTATGTAAGCTAGCATTAATTTTATAAGATATAATTTGTATGGCTAGCGTTTTACTAATGTGCTTATATAAAATGTGATCATGATGAGCATAAACTTGTGCAAGCTTATTTAATATATTCGGTGGAGGTAACGGAACTAAATAGGGTGGCACTAATGGAACTAAATAAGGTAGCACCAGCAGAACTACATCAGGTGGCACCAACAGTACGAGATCAGGTGGTACCAACAGAATGAAATCAGGTGGCACAATAAACGGCCACATCACTATCATATACTCAGAGATTTGGTTATTCTTAGAAAGTCGAGAGGATACAGAGCTATCAAAGATGATATCGTGGACAAACACAAATTCCATCAACGCACTAAAACTTGTACGATGAGACATGTCCACAGAAGGGGCCCGTAGGGTTGGCAAAATAAAACGACTCAGATCAAGCATACCAAACTAGTGTCCTAAAGGGTCCACTAAATGAGTCAACGGATCAGGTGGGAGAGTCGATAAAACAAAAACCGGGAGAGAGTTAAAATCATATTCAATTTCATGCAACGGAGTCAGCATCACGGGACGCTCATCCGGGTCTAATTCAATAACGTCTTCCAAAAGTATAACTCTCTCAGATGGAAATTCTTCCAACACATTAGACACGTCAACAAATTCAGAATCAGTAAAGACCTTAGAAATGGGCAAAATCGAACCCGACGTAAATTTTAATTCAGAGTGAACTTCTAATAATGGAGATAACAATAAAGAACTATCGTTAAGGTTCTTAGCGCTAAAATCATCCAAACATAAACTTCTCACATAAGGTGAGTCTTCTGAATCAGTCGGCACATCCATTAATTCAGGGTTATAAATAACAATAGTAAAATCCTCACTTACAGGCTCCTCAGATATCTTATGTATATCAGTAGGTGTAATCGTAGGCTCTAACCGATTATGATCGAATAGAGGCGATAGACCAATATTCTTTCCGGCTAAAAGGACCTACCCGGTCCGAACGAGCGGTGTTGTAACAAAAGATATCTACCAAATAAAATATGATTCGGAAAAGGTAGATCTCTCCCAACAAAAGAAAACGAAGGTTCGACAAGATTTTCTCGAAATAAAAGGAAATTAAGAGGGACAACAAAAGCAATTGAAAGATCACCACGATATAATTTTTATTGCTATCAAAAATTCAATGCTAAGAATCTACCACCACAGGAATTAATCTAGGAAAAGAAACACACAATCAGTAGAAAGGATTTGTTACCCTATCGGAATGGATGATTCTGATTTCTCTACTTGGATCATTTTCAACGGCTCCGCCGGAGTCACGCCAGTTGGAGAGAAGCTTGACTGCCTTCGTCGCGTCACGCCAGAGTTGGAATCCACAAAGGAAATCTTTGCCTTGGCCGATTTCTTCAAGGAGGTTGGTTGAATGGTTGCTTTATTGGAGGTGGGTTTTTGGAGAGGATGATGGAGTAGGAGAGGGTTGTTAAGGTGAGAAAAGAGGAGGGAAAGAGGGGAGGAGTATTGTGGCCGAATTCCATAAGGAGGAGAGGGAGGAGGGTGGCCGAAATTGCCAAGGAAGAGGGGGAAAGAGGGGTGGCCGAATTTTGCCAAGGGGGAAGGAGGATCTCAAAAGATCTTAAGGGGGATTATTTAATTATTTTTCTTCTCTCTAATCAATCCTTCATAACATGGCTATATATAGCCTACACCACTCAATCTCTCTCCATTCAAAATTAAAAATTCAAATTGAAAATATGATGGTTATATGCACCAATCATAACACATGAAATGAAATAATTAAACAACACATGATGGTTATAAGACCCATCATTACACATGAAATGAAAATTAAAACAAACATAAAAATGACTTAATAATTATTAATAAATTATTAATAATTATTAATAAATTTGTTTGCGCCCCGGGCATATATTATGACGACGCTCAACAAGGTCATCACGACGCCACAAATCTTTATTTGAAGGCGGAAAAAGTTCTTCTATAAGCACTCCATAACTGTCTTCAATATGTTGAAGGTCGTCGTCTCCATCAAAACATTTAAGGAATAATTCAAGTTTCAAAGAAAAAGTAATTGACTGAGAATATTAAAAAAAAAGATTCCTCTTTTCAAGAAACAGACACAAGAGAACAAAAAGGACACAGCATAGAAAACATTCAACGATTCAAGAACTCTCGTTTTCTCTCAGTGCTTTTCATCCTTGTCAATACAAAAGGCTGAAGAAGAACATTCAATCAGAAATCAAAAGTCTTCTTCATCTTTTGATCCAAGAATCCTCAGAAACTCTCTTTTCATTATCTGTCTACTGGATTTCCTGGACATTAACACAACAAGCTGAAGACCTACTCACCCTGAAGCAAAGCTCTTACTCTTCATGAATCTTCAACATCCCAGGGGGAGCTTTGACAACATCAAGGATCCACAAAGTCTTCTCAAGTTGTTTTGATAAAAGATAAGACTAACATCAACCTCTTTCACCCCATTGTACAAGGTTTTAACTCCCTTCAAAAGTTAGACTGGTTCACAAGTCTCCCTTCCAAAAGACTTGAGATTGATTTTTGAGCACCTGTTCAAAAGCTCAAAGGTCGCAGTCACCTGATCAAAACCTGTTAGTGTATTTCTACCAGGGTGGTAGAATAGTGGATGTACCCATGATGGGGAACCACTATAAAAGTTCTTGTTTTGTTTGGTTGCCCTTTCTCTTTGTTCTTGATGTGGCTGTGATTGCTTAGATCTGTGTTCTGTGTTAGATTAGTTTTACTTAGGTTGTTTTCTTGCTTACTGATAATCTTGTTATTCATTAGTTTTTCTACTCTAATTATTTTTTAAACAACAAAAGCTTTTTATCTACTATATTCACCCCCCCCCCTTCTAGAGTAAATCAGGTCTAACTCTCTCTTTCAACGGATCTACAACCTCGGAGATAAAACTCCTACAAACTCAGAGACAAAGCACCTACAAATGTAAAAACAAATTACAACAGTAAAGAAAATGTTTTATACTTCAGATCTGAAATCTTCTTGAATCTTCCTTCTTAAAACTAGAGTAACTTGATGAACAAGGTTGAGGAAGAAACCCAAGAAGACTGATTTGAAAGCTAGGATCTAACCCAATCGAATAGAAGTTCAAGATACTTATGATCTAGGATCGGTCGAATCTTGTCTTGCTTGGAATCGCTGGATATGGAGAAGGCGACAGAAAGTATTGACGATGATGATGATCAGCTTTTCTCCCAAAAATGGAAATTGTGTAAGAACCAAATTTTTTCTTTTTAAACCACGGGATCTTAGGCCCAGAACCGCTGCTTTGTGGTGACACCATCATGCCTGGGAAGTTCATCACTATAAAACGCCGATCCTGCCGGCCATATCGATCACAGAATAGTAGCAAAAGTATGAGAGTGCATGAAATGAGAACTCTAACACATGTCCACAATAATCACATATATAGTAATAATTCTTCACGAAGGGAGAGTCCACAACAATAATAATTAAAGTACTGGAAATAGGGCTCATGACCGATACATCAAAGTCCTCACTATAATTCACTCATCACGGAAGCAAATCAATAACAACTACTAACGAACAGGACTCACTGTCCCAGCTGCCTGAACTTCGGTACTAGACAATCCCATCTCCAAGCGTGGCGACCTCCAGGGATGCACCTCCAAGCTGGGCTCCACGATCCCCTAAAATGATTTGGTCCGAAAACCGTTAGTCTAAAAGACTAAGTCCTATAATCCCCCACCCCTCCCCCATGGCTCCTAGGCACCGAGCGGGGAGAAGGAAAGGAAAGGTAATGAAGGTGGAGAATAATAAAGGTAGCAGGTGGCGGCAGAACTAATCTAGCAGTTCTTTGAAAACATATAGCAGTAACAAAAGTATATAAGATAGATTATGAAACATATAACCTTAACTTATATGAATGCCCATACAAACACATAAGCTAAGGGGTCTTCTGCAAGGCTTCTATCGTATAAAAAGTCTCATACCAATTTATACGAAGGGGTGTCGGTTTTCGAGCAAGCAATATATAATATCCATAGATTAAAAACCTTAGCTTATAAGCACGTTCACATAAGCTTATAAACTAAGTGGTCGTTTTGCAGGGCCTATTGCATAAAGAGTCTTATACCAATTTACACAATAGGTGTCAAGGGTTATATGCAATGGTTATGCTATGTCTTGCAAGTATGTCATGGTATGATCATGCAAGTGCAACATACCAACCCGACTCTGTGCACACAGACCTTTAGTTACCCGTTTATGGAGCCTAACCTCCCAGGATACCTCCGTAGTGGCAAAAGCAAGCGGTGGGTTTGGCCTCGCCCACCTATAAACTGGTAATTACACTACCAGTCAGACCTATCGTATGCATTTACGTTGGTGCACTAAGAGGAGCTCCTTCATACTCTTTGTCAGCTATTCCACCAGACTTAATTTGGCGAAGTGCTAAACAAAACTTGTCGAGTCAATGTATCGATGTCGGTGCATCGACTCTCCAACATCGAAGACCCACCACCTTATAATTTATGTACATACAACCTTGATGTATCAACCACCGAGCCAAGCTCCCAGGACTAACCCGTCCGTCACAAACAGCAAGCGAGCCAAAACTCCCCGAACTATCCTGTCCGTCATAATTATCTACCGAGCCATCGAGTCACCGGACTATCTCGTCCGTCACCAAAACCACCAAGCCTACCGCCCGTGTGACCCAACCTAACTTCCCGAGACATCGGGGTGTGTGAAAGTGAACCCCTAGTTATACTAGTTACTCTTAAACATTGATTATTATTACGGCTTACATTAACCTTGGACTTCCCAGGGCATTCCCCGTGAAGGGCTCTCGAGGGCACTAGGAACTACGATGGGTTGAAGCCCAAAGCTCCCTTTTGCAAGACACTTATTATTATTGGTTAATACCCGATTTCTGATCTCTTTTAATAGTATACTCTTGATCTAACCCTAGTGTGTTTTGACCCTCTCTCTCTCTCTCTCCACAGGAAGGACAATCTTTTGTCGATCCCGAGCACCTCCTAATCCTAGTCAACCCAACATTTTCCTCATCAAAACTTCCAATGATGAACTCAATCTCATTTTACCCAAACTAGCAAACAATTAACCATAACCTATATGCCCAATTCAAATGCTATCATATTTTCTGCAGTTTTACTATATGCAGACCACCCTATACTATATGATGTACATGATAGTAGGTACTCCAAATTTTCATCCACAAGCTTGAAGATATTTAATGGGGGTTTATCATGAGATGATTAGCCTAACTCTAGAAACTTATAATTTTCCTAATTAAATTGGTATTTAATTAATTTTCCCAAATGTTAGGCCATGGGTAATTTGAACATGAAGTATAATATTTTCTCAAGTAATGACCACCCAAAAATTATGAACAATAGACAATTGAGGAATATCTGTAAACACCAAATTTCATGATTTTCCAAAAATGATATGGCCTCTAGTTAATTAATCCAATAATAAGTCATTAATTATGGGTAAAGAAGAAAGTACTAAAGTTAATTATCAAAAAATTGTAGAAAAATTACTGAATCTCAAGAATGACCAGAAAGAGCCTTTGACAAAAAATCATATTTTATTAAGATTATTAAGTATCAAAATAAATTCAATTACTTTTACTTAGAAAATAGTACCTTGTGAACCAACCCCAACAGATAGACTTTTAAAAATTCCATAAAAATTCACAGAGCTTTAAAATGTCAATAAAGGTATTCTTACTAAATTTCATAAGTTTCCATGGAGTGATTCGTTCATTAGAAATATCTAAGTAGAAGGTGCAACTTAATGGGTTGTGAATGAAGTACCCCATTTAATGATTTAAAATTCATATTAAAAATTCCAAAGGCTTGCCATAGTCTTATAACATAGCTTGACTAAATATCATCCAAACCCAAGGTTAGGAGGACATATAATAAAATTCTTCAAGACAACTTATGATAGTGCACTTTTCAAAGGAACCCAATTGTAATCTCATCCAAACCATATGTAGTATATTTTAGTGGTTAATATGATTATGAAAATGACCTCTACCAAAATGTCTTGCAATTACAAAGTCATATAAGCCCCTAGACATTCCCTAAGGTGTATGGACCCAAAAAAGTACCCAGTAGGTTAAGTGGTGTGCATGTGTCCAAATCCCACCATATCTCTCCCTAGGGATTTTCACCACCCTAGGATCACATATACTAAACACCAAGTCCATACAAGGGCATATCACCCCATGCCCTTCACAAATCCCCAAAGTCAAATCTTTTGGTTTGAACTTAGGACCTAGGGAAAATCTACCCCAATCCACCCCAAATTCCATGTGAGAGTGTCTAGAATCATATCAAACCAGTGGTCTAAGTTTAAGCCTCTATTGAGGTGATTTGACCACTTAAACCCACAAAGAACACTTTCTCCAAAATACCCCCTTTAGGCCAAGGCTAGGGTTTACAAAAATTCAAAACAAATCATCTCTAAATGAGATGAACTTTTATCCATAGCCTTATGATGACCCCATGGAAGACTCACCACAATATGGGAGGGTTTGAAGGTCATTAGGTCTCCTAATTAAATTACCCTAGGATTATTAAATAATTTTAAAAACTATAGAAAAATTATCTTCAAAAATTCCCATTTTTGGACATGACCTAGGTATTGGTAAGATTGACACTCTATCCAATTTCCAGATCATTTGAACATGTGGTGAAGTGGGGCACACATTTAAATCTCTGACTAGCACAAGGTATAAACCCCACCAAATTGAGTGCTGAGGTCTAACCTAAAATCCAAATTGACTCAAATAAATTTTAAAATAAACTAGATATCCAGACCTACAAACTTCATGTTAATTACTTTCTCTATACAAGCCTTTAAGTATTTTTAATAAATAAAAAACATTAATAGCATTTCCTTTGACAAAAATCGTATGAAATGAAATATTAATCCGAAGATTAAAAACTAAAGCGGCACGAATCTTGGCACAAAAGGACGACATCTGGTCATCTTCAAGCTCCAGCAAATGACCAGGATTCTCTCGACCTAGAGCTTATTCCATCCCCATTTCCCGGCCACCCAACCACCTCCCTGGTCGGCCACCGCCACCACCACCTCCATCGAGGTGGTGGCTATCGCCAAGAAACGTCACAGTCGTCGGAGGGGCGGATTCCGGCTATCCCGCAAACATACTTTTCTCGGAAAAACCAGGAAAATTATCCCTTTGATCGGGCTCAATTGAGCCCGATTCTCATCCTAAAAGATTTCTACGATCTACCTATGGATGAAGGAGCAAGTGAGGACCTGAATTGCGGCCTGAGAGCAGGTGATGTGCCTCATTGCCATTTCTGGCCGCCGGTTTGGGCTTTTCTGCAACCTCCACAACAATAGTAAGGAAATTGAGATTGGAACGGGGGAACACCTGCTCTTGTCCTTGTGAAGGTTCTTGAAGAAGAAATTGGGGAGAGGAGGCTTGTAACTCCCCAATTCATCAAAGCACCATTAATGGCCATTAAACCAAATTTTCGGTTTCAGCCAAATCGAGTGGGCTGAGTCACCCCATTGGCCGGCCACCTCCTAGAAACTCTTCCCCTACCTCCAAGGAGTAAAGGCTCCATCAATGTGATGGGTTATGAAACCACCATGGCCATGAAGGCCATTAAGCCCAAATTTTCTCTCTCCTACAAAGTGGGTAACTCATTCCTTCTCTCTCCTAGTCATCATTATCTGAATTTGGAGGGCCCAAAATGTGTCTCTCCACTTCCTTAGATTAATGGTCCACACCACTTAGGCATAGCCCACTTGAATTGGGCTAGGCTAACATAAGTTGACCACTTTGACCCATGAGTTGACTTTGGTCAACATGACCATTTGTGTTTACCCCAAGGGGTATTGGTGACCCCTTGGCTTCCCCTAAGGTCTAGGAAGGGTTATGTAGGGTAAACTTGGCGCCTTGGTGGCCACTTGCCCCTTAGTTAGGGCACTTTGACCACTTTAGGGCTAGGGTTGACTTGGGTCAACTAAGCCTCTAAGGTTGACACCAATGGGTCCTTGGTGACCCATTGACCTCACCCTAGGTGTGGGAAGACCTAGGTATGGTTGGTTGGGCACATTAGGGGCACATTGCCCTTAGTTAGGGCATTTTGCCCAATTTAGGCCTAGGATGATCCTAGGTCAACTTGGTCACCCTGGGTTGACTCCAATGGACCCTTAGGGCTCTAATAGACCTTCTAATAGATTGGTGAGGTTGTGGTGGGGTCATGGAGTGATGGTGAAGCCCCATGATCATCCTAACCTAGTGTTTATAAATCTACTATTTGCAGACCATAGTGATCTCACCTACATTCCTAGATTCACTTGGTCTTCTTGGGCTTCCTAGAGTTTTTTCATGACCTAGTCATAACAAAACTACTTTTAGGGGTCTAGTTGTAATGCCCCCGATTTTTCTTGTATTTTGTTTGATCATTGTTTGGCGTTACGATAATGCGTTTCCGGTTTTTTTTCCGTTGTTAGAGCGTGGTCTTAGCTCTTTAGGTTCCTTTAGTGACCTGTTAGTAGCCTGTTTTCAAGATTCCCCAGCTAGCCAGAGTCCATTGTGGTTACTTGGCTAAGCCTCTTAGGGAATGCTCGGATGTTGTTTTCGACTTCGCCGTTGTTTTCGTAGCTTAGTGGTTTAGCTACGGTGCGAGTTTTGTCGGAATCCGAGATCATTTGTTTTTCACGTCGTTTCGACATTTGTTTTGTTAGCCGGTAGTGGCTACCTGTTGCTGTGCTTGACCTTGTGTTATCGAGCTCGGTAAGGCTGGTGTCTTGTTTTAGGCTAAGTTTGTTTAGCCAATTATTATATATAAGTATGTATATATATATATGTTTGTATGTCAGTGTAAGACCCCCTTTTTTTTCTTTTTCAACCACCGGGGTCTTAGGCCCAGAACCGCCGCTTTGCGGTGACACCTTCGCATCCTGAAGGGTCATCACCACAAGGCGCCGATTCTGCTGGCCAATTCGATCACAGAAAAGTAGCACAATAATTGAAGTAAGAACAATGCAGTCCACAATGATAAATCACATGTAAATAAGATAAAATCTCCACGAAGGGAGTGTCCACAGAAATCATCAGAGTACTATAAATGCGAGCTTATGCCCGGTACAAAATGTCCTCACTACAAGTCTCTCATGCGAAAGCGAAACAGAAACTACTCAAGGTCGAGACTCACGGTCCCGGCTGTATGAACTCCGGAGCTAGACTGCCCCATCTCCAGGCGCACCGATCTCTGGGGCTGCTCCTCCATGCTGGGCTCCACGATCCCCTAAATGATGCGGTTCGAAAACCGTTAGTCATAAAGACTAAGCCCTATCATCCCCCACCCCTTCCCCCATGGCTCCTAGGTACCGAGCGGGGAGGAAGAAAGGGAAGGACATATTTGTGGAGAGTAAAAGTAAACCGGTGACAGTGGAATTAATCTAACAAGTTGTATTCGGTGAGCAGTTAATATAATTGTTATAATAGGTCTAGCAGTAAGAAAAGCAAATATATGAATTTAACCTTCACTTATGCGAGAACACATAAGCAAAAGGGATCTTTTGCAAGGCTCCCATCGTATAAGTGCCCCATACCACTTATACCTTGGGGTGTCGGTTATCAAACAGCAATGGTTGATATATATTGAAATTAACCTTTGATTTATAAACTTGCCCACACAAGCTTATAGACCAAGGGGTCGTTTTGCAGGTCCTAATGTATAAGCGTCTCATACCACTTATACTTTAGGTGTTAGGGTTTAATGAAACGATTATGCTATGACATGCTAGTGGGTATGATGAAACATGCAAGTGTAACTCACACACCCGACTCTGTGCACACAGACCTTTAGTTCCCCCTTTCGGAGCCGTTACCTCCTAGGATACCTCCGTAGTGGCGGACGGAAGCGGTGGGTTGGGCCTCGCCCACCTCAAAACCAGTAAAAGAACCACTGGTCTGACCTATCGTACGCCTCAACGCTTGGTGCACTAAGCGGACGCCTGCGTACTCTTGCTGGCTGGCGCACCGGACTTCTGTTGGCGAAGTGTTAACCACCTTGCCGAGTCAACGATATCGGTGTCGGTGCAATCGAACTCCCCGATATCGTAAAACCCACCACCTTAACTTTTCCTATCTTATGCACATGCAAGTTTATTCGTAAACACACAAAACTGAGCCGAAGCTCCCCGGACCAAAACGTCCGTCTCCAAACCAACCGAGTCGAAGCTCCCCGGACCAAAACGTCCGTCTCTAAACCAACCGAGCCGAAGCTCCCCGGACCAAAACGTCCGTCTCCAAACCAACCGAGCTGAAGCTCTCATCAATCTTCCTGTGCCAACCGTGTTTGTGAAAGGTCCAACCCTAGTTACTAAGTTACTCTTGTCGGTTTTGTTATTACAGTTTACGTTAGCCCAGGACTGCCCCCGGTATTCCCCGTGAAGGGCTCTCAAGGGGCACTAGGAACCAAGACGGCGGCATTACGGCCCGAAGTTCCCTTTCGCAAGGCACTTATTATTATTGGTTTATCTCCCTTAACCCGATTCCCTTCTCATATTACGATAGGCTATCCTAGGGTGATTTTTAACCTTCCTCTCTTCGGGAAAGGCGATCTTTCGCCGAACCCGAGCGCCTCTTAACTCTAGCTATCACCACTTCTCGCTACTCTTTATATCTTCCTATTGTGTTTTCCTCCACTATTGCCCACCCAGACAAAATGATTAACTCTAATGTCTTCCTCAGATCATGTCTTATTTCAATTCACAATTGCTATATGCAGACCGACCTAGACTTCATGTCGAACCGGTTATGCAATGATCCAATACTCATCCAATTGCCCTAAATTATTTACTGGAGACTCACCATGATATAAATGACCTAAATCCAGAAAATGAAAATTTTCCTAATCTATTTGGCATTTAATTAAATTCCTCGAAAATCCCAAGGGCTACCGGTTTGAACATGAACTACCCTAAGTAATCATGCAAGATGTCCAGCAAATTTATGATAAATAGTAGGTTATCTCAATAGGTTAAATCCTAAGTATCATAATTTTTCTATCATTAAAATGGCATGAAAACTATTTTAGAAATAATCTCTAACTTCTGTTGTTTATGAATCAAGTACAGAAAATATTCTTCCAAAAATTATAAATAATTTATTCCATGCAGATAAAGGTCTAAAATTAGCACTGGCCAAGTTTCATAATTTTCCAGAAGGTATTTTATCCATAATTAATTTTTAAACAATAAAACCCCTTTCTATTATCTGTGAACAAAGTACCAGATTTATTCAACATAAAATTCTATAAAAATCCAGAGATCAATGTTCTACTGATAAAGATCTAAATCCAGAATTTTAACTGATTATAATTAATTTAAAACCTCCAAATATTTGAAACAACAAATCGGGCTAATAATCCTTTAACACATGAAGTATGATATTTATTAATCATAAAATTCCAGGAAAATTACCATAAGTCTAAAACATCCTAAAACTCCCTCCTCCCGAGTTTCATGATTTTTGGATTAGATTTAGTGCTTAAAATAACTGAATTACATTTCTATCCTAATTCAAACTCTCAACTTCCGAGGTACCCAATTACCTCCAATTCCTTCACTATTTCAACCAGAGGGTTTTCAGCATATCATGCCACTCTCCTCCAAATTTCAAGGGCATACAAGAGCTTTTGCTCCTATGTCCTTCACAAACTTCAAAACCCTTCATTTAAGATTTGAGCTTGGATCCTAAGGTAAATCAACCCTAAATCACTCCATTTTCTCCAAGCGGGTTATAACACCATTCTAAGTCAGAGATCAGAAAATCAGCCTCTATTGAGGTGATTTGACCTTTCCAAACTCTCAGTGCACTTTTTATTAAAAGGTGTCTCACTAGTGCCTAGTTAAGGGTAGAAGATTTCTCACCCAAAACTCCTCCAAATCAATTGGAATTTTACACAGACCTAGGTTTTATAGCCAGGGACCACTCACCAAAATTTGGGAGGGTTTGGAGGTCATTTGACCATCTAAATAAATTCCTCTAAGTTTATTAAATTAAAACAAAAACTTTAGGCAAAGTATCTCCAAAAATTCCCATTTTTGGTCTGCCTTTAGGTATAACCAAGATTAACCCACTGCCCAAATTTTAGGTCATTTGGACAAGGGACAAAGAGTGGGCATCCGTTTTAATCTCTGCCCAACTCTAGGTACAGCCCCCACTAAAACGGGAGCTGCGGCCGAACCGCTTACCCAAACGAGTTGAAACCAATTTTAGATTAATCTAGACTTGAAGGGCTACGACTTTTGTGACTGGACACTTTTCCTAAAACGGCCTCTAAGTGCCTCATTTTGCAGCCTCAAAATATATTCAAATAATATATCTTTCCATTATGTAATATATAATACACTATATATTATAAAATTAATTCTACTGTTCATCTTCTTCATGAACCCGAAAACCAGAACTCAGGAAGTCATTTTTCCTGTAACATTTCCGTGATCCGTCGCCGGCCGTCCGGTCACTTCCCTGGCCAGCCACCACCACCACCACCTCCGTTGAGGCGATGGCTAGCGGTCGGCGGTGGTTTGGCCGCCGGAGGTGGAGGTTTCCGGCGAACTCAAAAATACCTTGTTCATGGTTTTCCCATGAAAACGAGAGACGGGTCTGGCTCCGTTGAGCGCGAACTCCCTTTCTAAGAATCCTAAGATCTACCCATGAAAGAGAAGGAGCAGAGGAGGACCTTGTTCGCGGTTTGGAGGCGAGATGAACGACGGGGTGCCATGGCGCGGTGGTGGCGTTGCTGAACTTCTCCTACAGCAAGAACAAGGATCTGATCGTTTACTTGAGCGTGTAAACTTCTCCTCTTGCCCCAAGTGGGCTTTTATAAGTCAGAAAGTGGGGAGGTGAAAGGGTAAAGCCGTAATGGCCATGAAGGCTCCTCTTAATAGCCTTTTTCGGTTACAGTGAAGGGATAGGAAACGGTGGAAGATGAACAGGTGTGTCCAGTTGGCGGTTTCCTATTGGACCACATCTTCCTCCTTTATTATACAATTACAGAAGGAAAAACGGCCTGTAATTACTCCTAGTGTAACTTCCCACACCAACATTTATTTCCACGCGTGTTAGAATAATTTCGGCCCTGAACCGTCGTTTCGGCCAATGTCACGGGCGTGACACATAGGTCATGGGCGTGACATGCCCGGATAGCCAATTCTGGGCTCGACGATCGTCGAACTGAGATCGACGATCGTCGAAGGATGGTCATGGGCGTGACACTTGGGTCACGGGCGTGGCAGGCCCGGGTGGTTAATTCTGGGCCGACGATCGTCGATTTGAGATCGACGGTCATCGAATGGTGGTCACGCCCTAGGTCACGGGCGTGACACCTAGGTCACGGGCGTGACAGGCTCGAACAGCAAATTCTGAGGTCGACGAGCGTCGAACTGAGATCGATGGTCGTCGAAGGCTGGTCACGCCCTAGGTCACGGGCGTGACACTTAGGTCACGGGCGTGACATGTCCGGGCTGCAAGGTCGACGATCGTCTCACGGAGATCGATGATCGTCGAAGGAGTCACGCCCTTGGTCACGGGCGTGACACCTTGGTCACGGGCGTGATACGCCCCGGGAGCATGTTTGACGATCGTCTCACAGAGATCGACGATCGTCGAAGGAGTCACGCCCAGAGTCACGGGCGTGACGGGTCGGTCACGGGCGTGACCAACCCGTGACCCGAAATCCCGATCGATTTATTTCAGTTTTTTGGGCTTCCTAGGGTTCCGTCACGACCACACGACTCCTAAGGGTCTAGCCGGAAATGGGATGTTACAATTCCCAATAAACAAAACAAAAATTTCGTCCCCGAAATTGAGGTTGAGCCTACGGGGATTTCTATCGGAATAAGTTAAACTTGTAACATCCCATACGATCTTTCTATTGGTTTTAGGCGACTATTCGTTTGATAAGCGAAGACAAACTCCCCAATAAACAAAAGATTAGCCCCTACCTTTCTGATTAAGTGTGCATGCCTAGGTCCTGGATTTTTCCTTATCTAGTCTTAACTGTCCAAATCAAGAAACAATCTATAGAATACCGAGAGGTGGTGAGATGTACCTGACTGAACAACTCCGGGTATCTTTGCCTCATCAGGTCCTGCGGTTCCCAGGTGTGCTCCTCCTGACCGTGGTTTCTCCACAGAACCTTGACTAAGGGGATCTTTTTGCGGCGCATGATCCATACTCCTTTGTCGTCGATCCGAACCGGATCCAAGTGAACAGATCGGTCTGAAGCTACCGGCCCTTCGGTGGTCAAAATCCGCTGCTCCGGGCGTAGTAGAGCCCTTCTCAGCGAAGAAATATGGAAGACATCGTGTAGAGCTGCCAGCTCTGGCGGCAACTCTAGCCTGTAGGCTAGGGGTCCGATCCGCTCCAGTATCCGGTAAGGGCCCATATACCTAGGGCTGAGCTTCTTCCTCCAACCGCGCACCCGTGAGACTCCGTGCATGGGCCGGATCTTCAAGAACACTCGATCCCCTACCCGAAACTCCACCTGACGATGCCTGGCGTCATAGTATTTAGCCTGTCTGCTCTGCGCCTCCAACATCCTATCTCTGATCAGTCTCACCTGAGCCTCGGTGTCTTCAACAAAATTCGATCCCAACACCTTCGGATCCTCGTCTTGAACCCAAGAAAGCGGGGTCCTACATTTTCTCCCATACAAGGCTTCATAAGGCGCCATCCTGATGCTGGACTGGTAGCTGTTATTATAGGAGAACTCGACCAACGGTAACATCTTCTCCCATGGCTCCCCTCGGTCCAATATACACAGTCGTAGTAAATCCTCCAAGGTCTGGTTGGTGCGCTCTGTCTGCCCGTCCGTCTGAGGGTGGAAGACCGTGCTAAAAGTCAACCGGGTGCCCAAATATGTCTGCACTGACCGCCACTCCCTGGATGTAAACCGTCCGTCGCGGTCCGACACTATCGTCCGACGCCATGATATCGGATATATTGCTCCACGAACTTTCGTACCAGCACTCCCACCGAGTCATCCTTCCTGATCGGTACAAAGCGGGCCACCTTCGTCAACCGATCGACAATCACCCAGATCGAGTCGTTCCCCGTCCGAGACCGGGGAAGACCATGTATAAAATCCATAGCTATATCGTCGAACTTCCACTCCGGCACCGGGAGTGGCTGCAACAATCCTGCGGGGTTCCTGCACTCCGCCTTCACCAACTGACATGCCTCACAATGGGTCACGAAGTACGTAATGTCCTTCTTCATGCCCGGCCAAAACATCATCTTCTTCAGATCAGCAGTCATCTTTGTGATCCCCGGGTGCACAGAGTACCGGCTGCAATGCGCCTCCGTCATAATATCCTCTCGGATCTGGCCTCCTGCGGGTATATATACTCTGCCTCTGAAATGTAGCAGACCATCTCTCAGGGAATAATCTCCTGTCGAACCCTCCTCCAAGGCTCGGAACATCGGCTCTGCCCACGTATCTGTCCTCTGTCCATCCCGAATGCGATCCCGAATATCGTCTATGGCCACCATCGATGTCAGATGCTCCCTATACAGCTCTGGATCATCCTCGGACACTAGGGATATCTGCATATCCCTGAATGACCGGACTAGCTCCATGGACATAACCTGGGGCCCGTCTTCGGAAGTGGCCGCTCTCCGACTCAACGCGTCGGCCACCACGTTTGCTTTCCCTGGATGGTAGTGCATCTCATACTGATAATCTGCTAAGAACTCCACCCAGCGCCTCTGCCTGATATTCAGCTCCTTCTGCGTGTCCACGTATTTCAGGTTCTTGTGGTCGGAGTAGATGTCGCAGTGGACTCCATAAAGATAATGACGCCAGACCTTCAGAGCAAAAACGACCGCTCCCATCTCAAGGTCGTGCACTGGGTAGTTCTTCTCATGGGTCTTCAGCTGGCGGGAGGCATATGCTATGACGTGTCCGTTCTGCATCAGCACCGCTCCCATCCCTTGGTATGATGCGTCGGTATACACCTGGAATCCTTCCTTTCCCGATGGAAGGGCCAGAATAGGGGCTGAGATGAGTCGGTCCTTCAGCTCCTGGAAAGCCGCCTGGCACTGCGGGGTCCAAACGAAAGGTGCCTCCTTCTTCGTCAAAGATGTGAGGGGGAGGGCAATCTGAGAGAACCCCTCCACGAACTTCTGGTAGTAACCGGCAAGTCCCAAGAAACTTCGTACATCGGTGGCTGTCTTCAACTGCGGCCAATCTCGAACTGCCCGAATCTTCGCCGGATCCACTGCCAACCCGGCTCCGCTGATAATGTGGCCTAGGAAGGCCACCTCCTTCAACCAAAACTGACACTTGCTGAATTTCGCATAAAGACGATGCTCCCGCAACCTCTCCAGAGTGAGTGCCAGATGCCGAGTGTGCTCCTCCTCCGTCCTAGAGTAGATCAGGATGTCGTCTATGAAGACTATGACGAACACATCCAAGTAGGCCTCGAAAACCCGGTTCATGAGACTCATGAACGCCGACGGAGCATTCGTGAGCCCGAAGGGCATCACGGTGAACTAATACAGGCCATATCTGCTACTGAAGGCCGTCTTCGGGATATCCTCCTCTTGGATCCGTAGCTGGTAGTATCCTGACCTCAAGTCCAGCTTCGAGAAATAATGGGCTCCCTCCAGCTGGTCAAACAATTCGTCTATCCGTGGGAGCGGATAGGTATTCCGGACGGTCAGCCTGTTTAGTGCTCGGTAATCGATGCACAGGCGGAGTGTCCCATCCTTCTTCTTCACGAATAGGACCGGTGCTCCCCATGGCAAGGAACTCGGTCTAACAAATCCTGCCTCAACCAATTCCTACAACTGAGTACGAAACTCTGCTAACTCCCTTGGGGCCATTCGATAAGGGGCCCTAGATACCGGCTTTGCCCCCGGCACAAGCTGTATCTGAAAGTCCTGCTCTCGGTGTGGAGGTAGTCCTGGCAGTTTCTCTGGAAAGATGTCAGCGAAATCTCGCACCACCGGGATGTCTGTCACCGACTCCTTAACCTCCGCCATCTCAAATAGAATCTGATAGACCTCCTCTCCCTGCAGATGGGCCTTAACGGCCTGTACCGAAGATAAGAGTATACGAGAGACAGGTCTTATACCTTCGATGGTAATGAAAGAGTCCCCGTGTCTCACGGTGATCCTCTTTGCCTGGCAGTCAATCTGGGCATGGTTCTAGTGCAGCCATACCATGCCCAGGATCAGGTCGTAGTCCGTCAGCTTCAAAATCGTCGCTGGAGACTCGAATGCCTTTCTACCAATTTCTGCCTCCATATTACAGTGATCCGTGGTAAGGAGCTCAGATCCATCCGGTAGTCGCACCCTCATCCTCGAGCCTGTGAACCGCTCCACCCCTTCTAGTCCTTCTACGAACGTCTCTGACACAAAGGAGTGAGTAGCTCCGGTATCAAAAAGCGTGCGGGCAGGCTTGTCGCTGATGAAGACTATACCTGGGGTGATTAAATATCTTAGGGTTCTATAAAGAACTCTCTTTCCTTGTTAATCTATCTAGTGCGGTTCTGAGTTTTAACATCTTAAAGGGAAATTCTATGAAAATAAAGAAGCATTGCAGCGTACTTGCGATGACCTGCTCCGGATTCCGAGGCTGCGTAAGGTCCAAGGCATATACCTGCTCCCTTTCCTGTCTACGATCTCCCCCCTGGTATCCACGACCGCGGCTGCGTCCTCGACCTCCGTAATGCTGAGCTGATGGGCCGCCCTGTGGTGCTGGAGGTGGTGCCCCCCTCATGGGGCAGTTCCTCCGAATGTGCCCAATCTGATGACAAAGGAAGCACTCCGGTGGGGGATACGCCATTCCCCCGGGTCTCGGCATCTCCTGCATCCGAAGAGGTGGAGGGTCCAATATCACTTGTTCCCTCGGATCCTGCCTCACGTCCTGACGAGGCTGGTCCTCTGTCCTCCTCCCCTCTGGTACAGCACCTCGCCGCTGGTCGTTTCTACCTCTCCGTCCCTGATCCTCTGCTGGCCGTTTCCGGCCCCGGGTGGCGTGCCAATCTGCCTCAATCCTTTTTGCCATCTCCAAAATCCGGGAGATGGGCCCGTCAGATACGAATAACAGAGCCTCCCTCAAGTCCTCCCGCAGGCCCTTATAGAACCTCCTGATATACCCTGCCTCATCCAGCTGGTAGGAATCTGTGTATCGAGCCAGATGGTCGAACTCTCGATGGTACTCCACCACGGTCCGGGTGCCCTGCTTCAGCTGTAAGAACCGCTCCTCTAGATCATCCCTAGCCGACTGCGGAACGAAATGCTCCAGCAGTGCGGCCCTGAACTCCTCCCAAGTAACCTCAGCAACCTCCCTATCAGCAAATGTCGTGTCCAACAGCGTCTTCCACCACCTCTTTGCATGGGACTCCAGGCAGGAGACAACCAGAGCCACCCTCTCCTCCCAGGGACACCGTATCCCGGTCAGCATCTCGTACATGATATCTAGCCACTCTTCCGTCCGAACAGCCGACTCTGTCCCCAAGTAGGACGGGGGAGACAGTCCTCGGAAGATGCTTAGCCAGTTGGCCCCCAGGTTTGGCTGCGGGGCCGGAACCTGCTGGGCCCTGAAGGCCTCCAGGATGGCAGTCAGGGTCTGTCCCATGTCTGACTGAAGGAAAGGAGTGGGGGCCGGTGGGGGTGGTGCAACATCCTGAGCCTGTTGAACTCCACCTTGTGGCGTAGTCCGTGCTGGAGGCTGCGTAACAAAAACACATGCTGAGAAAACGTTCAAATATTACATAAAGGTGGACAATTTATATGTGATCCCCATATGGGCACACCACTGCTTCCGCTGCTTAGTTTGTCCCCAAACTAAACTCGAGCGGGAGTGACCCAGGGTTTGTGGACTGCTACTTCCTTCTGATCGATGTTTCGCTCTGATACCACTTGTAAGACCCCCTTTTTTTTTCTTTTTCAACCACCGGGGTCTTAGGCCCAGAACCGCCGCTTTGCGGTGACACCTTCGCGTCATGAAGGGTCATCACCACAAGGCGCCGATTCTGCCGGCCAATTCGATCACAAAAAAGTAGCACAATAATTGAAGTAAGAACAATGCAGTCCACAATGATAAATCACATGTAAATAAGATAAAATCTCCATGAAGGGAGTGTCCACAGAAATCATCAGAGTACTATAAATGCGAGCTTATGCCCGGTACAAAATGTCCTCACTACAAGTCTCTCATGCGGAAGCGAAACAGAAACTACTCAAGGTCGAGACTCACGGTCCCGGTTGTATGAACTCCGGAGCTAGACTGCCCCATCTCCAGGCGCACCGATCTCTGGGGCTGCTCCTCCATGCTGGGCTCCACGATCCCCTAAATGATGCGGTTCGAAAACCGTTAGTCATAAAGACTAAGCCCTATCATCCCCCACCCCTTCCCCCATGGCTCTTAGGTACCGAGCGGGGAGGAAGAAAGGGAAGGACATATTTGGGGAGAGTAAAAGTAAACAAGTGACAGTGGACTTAATCTAACAAGTTGTATTCGGTGAGCAGTTAATATAATTGTTATAATAGGTATAGCAGTAAGAAAAGCAAATATATGAATTTAACCTTCACTTATGCGAGAACACATACAAAAGGGATCTTTTGCAAGGCTCCCATCGTATAAGTGTCTCATACCACTTATACCTTGGGGTGTCGGTTATCAAACAGCAATGGTTGTTATATATTGAAATTAACCTTTGATTTATAAACTTGCCCACACAAGCTTATAGACCAAGGGGTCGTTTTGCAGGTCCTAATGTATAAGCGTCCCATACCACTTATACTTTAGGTGTCAGGGTTTAATGAAACGATTATGCTATGACATGCTAGTGGGTATGATGAAACATGCAAGTGCAACTCACACACCCGACTCTGTGCACACAGACCTTTAGTTCCCCCTTTCGGAGCCGTTACCTCCCATGATACCTCCGTAGTGGCGGACGGAAGCGGTGGGTTGGGCCTCGCCCACCTCAAAACCAGTAAAAGCACCACTGGTCTGACCTATCGTATGCCTCAACGCTTGGTGCACTAAGCGGACGCCTGCGTACTCTTGCCGGCTGGCGCACCGGACTTCTGTTGGCGAAGTGCTAACCACCTCGCCGAGTCAACGATATCGGTGTCGGTGCAATCGAACTCCCCGATATCGTAAAACCCACCACCTTAACTTTTCCTATCTTATGCACATGCAAGTTTATTCGTAAACACACAAAACCGAGCCGAAGCTCCCCGGACCAAAACGTCCGTCTCCAAACCAACCGAGCCGAAGCTCCCCGGACCAAAAAGTCCGTCTCCAAACCAACCGAGCCGAAGCTCCCCGGACCAAAACGTCCGTCTCCAAACCAACCGAGCCGAAGCTCCCCGGACCAAAACGTCTGTCTCCAAACCAACCGAGCCGAAGCTCTCATCAATCTTCCTGTGCCAACCGTGTTTGTGAAAGGTGCAACCCTAGTTACTAAGTTACTCTTGTCGGTTTTGTAATTACAGTTTACGTTAGCCCAGGACTGCCCCCGGTATTCCCCGTGAAGGACTCTCAAGGGGCACTAGGAACCAAGACGGCGGCATTACGGCCCGAAGTTCCCTTTCGCAAGGCACTTATTATTATTGGTTTATCTCCCTTAACCCGATTCCCTTCTCATATTACGATAGGCTATCCTATGGTGATTTTTAACCTTCCTCTCTTCGGGAAAGGCGATCTTTCGCCGAACCCGAGCGCCTCTTAACTCTAGCTATCACCACTTCTCGCTACTCTTTATATCTTCCTATTGCGTTTTCCTCCACTATTGCCCATCCAGACAAAATGATTAACTCCAATGTCTTCCTCAGATCATGTCTTATTTCAATTCACAATTGCTATATGCAGACCGACCTAGACTTCATGTCGAACCAGTTATGCAATGATCCAATACTCATCCAATTGCCCTAAATTATTTACTGGAGACTCACCATGATATAAATGACCTAAATCCAGAAAATGAAAATTTTCCTAATCTATTTGGCATTTAATTAAATTCCTCGAAAATCCCAAGGGCTACCGGTTTGAACATGAACTACCCTAAGTAATCATGCAAGATGTCCAGAAAATTTATGATAAATAGTAGGTTATCTCAATAGGTTAAATCCTAAGTATCATAATTTTTCTAACATTAAAAGAGCATGAAAACTATTTTAGAAATAATCTCTAACTTCTGTTGTTTATGAATCAAGTACAGAAAATATTCTTTCAAAAATTATAAATAATTTATTCCATGCAGATAAAGGCCTAAAATTAGCAATGGCCAAGTTTCATAATTTTCCAGCAAGTATTTTATCCATAATTAATTTTTAAACAATAAAACCCCTTTCTATTATCTGTGAACAAAGTACCAGATTTATTCAACATAAAATTCTATAAAAATCCAGGGATCAATGTTCTACTGGTAAAAATCTAAATCCAGAATTTTAACTGATTATAATTAATTTAAAACCTCCAAATATTTGAAACAACAAATCGGGCTAATAATCCTTTAACACATGAAGTATGATATTTATTAATCATAAAATTCCAGGAAAATTACCATAAGTCTAAAACATCCTAAAACTCCCTCCTCCCGAGTTTCATGATTTTTGGATTAGATTTAGTGCTTAAAATAACTGAATTACATTTCTATCCTAATTCAAACTCTCAACTTCCGAGGTACCCAATTACCTCCAATTCCTTCACTATTTCAACCAGAGGGTTTTCAGCATATCATGCCACTCTTCTCCAAATTTCAAGGGCATACAAGAGCTTTTGCTCCTATGTCCTTCACAAACTTCAAAACCCTTCATTTAAGATTTGAGCTTGGATCCTAGGGTAAATCAACCCTAAATCACTCCATTTTCTCCAAGCGGGTTATAACACCATTCTAAGTTAGAGATCAGAAAATCAGCCTCTATTGAGGTGATTTGACCTTTCCAAACTCTCAGTGCACTTTTTATTAAAAGGTGTCTCACTAGTGCCTAGTTAAGGGTAGAAGATTTCTCACCCAAAACTCCTCCAAATCAATTGAAATTTTACACAGACCTAGGTTTTATAGCCAGGGACCACTCACCAAAATTTGGGAGGGTTTGGAGGTCATTTGACCATCTAAATAAATTCCTCTAAGTTTATTAAATTAAAACAAAAACTTTAGGCAAAGTATCTCCAAAAATTCCCATTTTTGGTCTGCCTTTAGGTATAACCAAGATTAACCCACTACCCAAATTTTAGGTCATTTGGACAAGGGACAAAGAGTGGGCATCCGTTTTAATCTCTGCCCAACTCTAGGTACAGCCCCCACTAAAATGGGTGCTGCGGCCGAACAGCTTACCCAAACGAGTTGAAACCAATTTTAGATTAATCTAGACTTGAAGGGCTACGACTTTCGTGACTGGACACTTTTCCTAAAACGGCCTCTAAGTGCCTCATTTTGCAGCCTCAAAATATATTCAAATAATATATCTTTCCATTATGTAATATATAATACACTATATATTATAAAATTAATTCTACTGTTCATCTTCTTCATGAACCCGAAAACCAGAACTCAGGAAGTCGTTTTTCCTGTAACATTTCCGTGATCCGTCGCCGGCCGTCCGGTCACTTCCCTGGCCAGCCACCACCACCACCACCTCCGTTGAGGCGATGGCTAGCGGTCGGCGGTGGTTTGGCCACCGGAGGTGGCGGTTTCCGGCGAACTCAAAAATACCTTTTTCATGGTTTTCCCATGAAAACGAGAGATGGGTCCGGCTTCGTTGAGCGCGAACTCCCTTTCTAAGAATCCTAAGATCTACCCATGAAAGAGAAGGAGCAGAGGAGGACCTTGTTCGCGGTTTGGAGGCGAGATGAACGACGGGGTGCCATGGCGCGGAGGTGGCGTTGCTGAACTTCTCCTACAGCAAGAACAAGGATCTGATCGTTTACTTGAGCGTGTAAACTTCTCCTCTTGCCCCAAGTGGGCTTTTATAAGTCATAAAGTGGGGAGATGAAAGGGTAAAGCCGTAATGGCCATGAAAGCTCCTCTTAATAGCCTTTTTCGGTTACAGTGAAGGGATAGGAAACGGTGGAAGATGAACAGGTGTGTCCAATTGGCGGTTTCCTATTGGACCACATCTTCCTCCTTTGTTATACAATTACAGAAGGAAAAACGGCCTGTAATTACTCCTGGTGTAACTTCCCACACCAACATTTATTTCCACGCGTGTTAGAATAATTTCGGCCCTGAACCGTCGTTTCGGCCAATGTCACGGGCGTGACACATAGGTCACGGGCGTGATATGCCAGGATAGCCAATTCTGGGCTCGACGATCGTCGAACTGAGATCGACGATCGTTGAAGGATGGTCACGGGCGTGACACTTGGGTCACGGGCGTGACAGGCCTGGGTGGTTAATTCTGGGCCGACGATCGTCGATTTGAGATCGACGGTCATCGAATGGTGGTCACGCCCTAGGTCACGGGCGTGACACCTAGGTCACGGGCGTGACAGGCCCGAACGGTAAATTATGAGGTCGACGAGCGTCGAACTGAGATCGACGGTCGTCGAAGGCTGGTCACGCCCTAGGTCACGGGCGTGACACTTAGGTCACGGACGTGACATGTCCGGGCTGCAAGGTCGACGATCGTCTCACGGAGATCGACGATCGTCGAAGGAGTCACGCCCTTGGTCACAGGCGTGACACCTTGGTCACGGGCGTGATATGCCCCGGGAGCATGTTCGACGATCGTCTCACGGAGATCGACGATCGTCGAAGGAGTCACGCCCAGAGTCACGGGCGTGACGGGTCGGTCACGGGCGTGAACAACCCGTGACCCGAAATCCCGATCGATTTATTTCAGTTTTTTAGGCTTCCTAGGGTTCCGTCACGACCACACGACTCCTAGGGGTCTAGCCGGAAATGGGATGTTACAGTAAGCTTGGGGTGCCGATAGCCATCTTGGTGGCTGATCCTTTTTATAAGCTTAAGTTTATCTATAGCTATATTATATATTATATATTATATTAGATGTTATACATGTTATATAATATATTAAATATGTATATATAATAGCTTTTCTGTAGCTTGGGTGCTGGAGTATTTTATTAGCTTTAGACTAAGTGAGTGGAGGATGTATTAAAAGCTTCAGCTGTTCTCCTCTTCCCCATTTCTCCCCTTTCCCGAGATCTTGTTGGATTCCTGTGGAAGGAATGTGACGGTGGAGCTGAAGCCTTGGCCGGTGGTTTCCGGTGGCTTTAGTGCTCGGTTTGCTCGGGAAAAGGCGGATTCGGCTTGCTCTCGTCCAGATCTTCCAGCCTAGGTAAGTTTTGCTTGATTTAGGGCCGTCATTAGGAGCTAGGGTTTTGGTCTTCTCCTCTTCCTCTTCTTTAAAAGCTCTAGATTTTTTTGTTTCTCCCTAGGTAGCCTTGCTGCTGGTGCTGAGCCTGTGAAGTGAAGGCTGCTGCTGGAGCTTGGTGGTGAGGCAAGTGGCTCCATTGCCCATGCTATTTATTTTATTCTATCTCCTAGCTTGTGTTCTAGTTGTTCTTCCCTAGTAGTAGAGCAGCAGCTTTTCTTTTTTGTTTTTGTTAGTTGTTTTGTTTGTCTTGGGCGGTGCCCAGCCTTAGTTAATATTAGGATTAGGCTTAGCTCAGTGGTAAGCTGGTTTGGAGCTGCTGTGGTTGGGTAGGAGAGATAGGAGTGAGAGCTGGAATTAAATTCCAGCTCTCGGGTTATGGAAAGCTGAGTGGGCAGGGGTAGGTTTAGTTCCAGATTTTTCTGGAAAAATGCAAAGTCAAAAGCATTAAGTGAGTGTACCTCACTCAACGCCTAGACTGTTAGGCTTATGGCATTGAGTGTGGTTCACTCACTCAATGCCATAGTCATTTTTGCGGCTAAGTCATTTGGCATTGAATGAGGGTACCTCACGCAATGCTATGGCTGTTTGGCGTTGAGTGAGGTGGACTTACTCAACGCCAAAGCTTTTGTTCTTGCGGCTAAGTGATTTGGCGTTGAGTGAGTCTACCTCACTCAACGCCATTGCTGTTTTGGCGTTGAGTGAGGGGGACTCACACAACGCCAAGATTTCTGTTTTGCTGCCAAGTAAATTGGCGTTGAGTGAGTCTACCTCACACAACGCCATGGCTGTTTTGGCGTTGAGTGGGGGGGACTCACTCAACGCCAAGGTTTTCCGTTTTGTGGTTAAGTAATTTGGCGCTGAGTGAGTCTACCTCACTCAACGCCATCGCTGTTTTGGCGTTGAGTTAGGAGGACTCACTCAACGCCTAGGTTTTCTCTTGCGGTTAAGACTGATGGCGTTGAGTGAGTCGACCTCACTCAACGCCAAAACAAGTTTGGCGTTGAGTAAGGTAGACTGTAACACCCCCGATTTTTTTTCTGCGATTATTTAATTCTAGTTTGGCGTTACGTCGATGCGTTTTCTTGGCTTGTACCATATGTTGAGTGTGGTTTAGCTCCTTAGAACTGAGTGGCCTATTTTGTAGCCTGTTGGCAAGATCTCCCTAGCAAGCCGAGTCGTTTTGGGTGACCCGGTGTGGCCTCTCGGGGGATGCTTGTGTTTTGTCTTCGGGTGGGTATAACTTGAGTCCTGTTCGTCAAAAGTTAGTTTCGACTTCGCCGCTGCGTTCGTAGCATGGATATTTAGCTACGGTGTGAATTTCGTCGAATTCCGAGATAGTTTGGTTTTCGCGTCGTTTTGGGTGTGCCATTAGTAAATTCTAATTTGTAACCCTCTTAGTTTAAGTGAACCGGTGGCTTGGGAGACGGTTAGGCTGATCTGGCATGGTAAGGCTTATTTATAAAGCTTTGGTTAGAAGTTGGCGGGCCCACTCTCTTCTTTCTTCCCAAGACCGAAACCGCTGCTCCTGTTCGCGGAAAACAGAAGCGGAACGACGGTTAGCCCTAGCTTTCGGACGGCGATTCCGGGGGTGTTCGTGGACGGATTTCGATTTTGAAAGCGGCGTTGTATTGCTCTCTCTTAGACCTTCATTTCTACCTTAAAAGATTTGTTTTTTGTAGGGTTTTTAGGAGATTTGGATTCTGGTTTTGGCCTTTTTCCGCCATTAAAGTTCGGGATTTTTGCTGTTAGGGTGTTACTGCTACTGGTGTCATGTGCAGTTAAGTGAAAGCCGACCAAGCTTCGTCGGAAACCAAGGAAAGTGGTCCTTGCACTTGCTGTTTTTCCCCCTCTTAACTACCCGGTTAACCTTAGGATAGAAGCCAAGTTTTTCTCTTTTTGTTTTCTTAATACTCTGTGCTTCAGTTTCCTTTTATGAGCCCCCCTCCTTGTGTTGTTTTTGCTCAACCCGCTGGTTGTTTCACCGTTTAGACTCCTGATTTTTTTGTTCTGGTTGGGTGCTTTTGCGGGTGTAAATGAGAGAGAGGGTGAGGGAGGTTTTAGTGGTAGTGCTCTGGTTAGAACCAGTCTTGGTTAGTTCTCGGGATTTGGTGTTGATTGTGGTGCACACACTCAAAGCCAAAAGCCACCCGGGCTTGGCATTGAGTGTGGTGCACACAATCAAAGCCATAGTTTGGTCTGTTCTTTTGCGGCTAAGTAGTTAGGCGACTGAGTGAGAAATTCGTCTAAGTCAAAATCGATAGGGAATCACTAAGTGATTCTCGCTGATTTCGACGAGTATCGTTAGTGATTCCCGCCGATTCGGCGAGAATCAATCTGGATTCCCGCCAATTCGGCGAGAATCAATCTGGATTCCCGCCTATTCGACGAGAATCAATCTTGATTCCCGCCGATTCGACGAGAATCAATCTGGATTCCCGCCGATTCGGCGAGAATCAGTCGGCAATCCCGCCGACCTCTTCCTGTTGGCATTGGTTTAGGGTTTTCCTGCGGTTTAGTGCTAAGGCGTTGAGTGAGTAGACCTTACTCAATGCCGTAGCTGTTTTGGCGTTGAGTGAGGTTAGCTCACTCAACGCCACTGCCTCTTTTACTGAAGGCGTTGAGGGAGTGGACCTCAATCAACGCTATAGCTGTTTTGGCGTTGAGTGAGGTTAGCTCACTCAACGCCAGAGCTGTTCTTGCAGAGGGCGTTTAGTGAGTGAACCTCACTCAACGCCATGGTTGTTTCTGGCGCTGAGTGAGGCTAACTCACTCAACGCCAAGGTCTGGTTAGGCTTTGAGCGAGTGGGGCTCACTCAACGCCATGCCGTGTTGAGTCATCTCAACGCTTTTTTCTCTACCTCGATTTTCGTTCCTGAGTGAAATCCTTATTTATATTTTGAGTTTCCTTGTCAGCCATGTTTTTCTTTACTAAAGGCCGAATCGTGGGTCGTAGTTAGTAGTGGTGGTTTTGAGCTCTTCATGAGGGAGGTGTTGTGTAATTTAGCCAAGGCCACCCTTATTCTTCTATCTTGCTCCAGGTACGGGCTGGGCAAGGGGTGGAAGGTCCCTTGTGCTTTCACATGTAGACCCTTGAGCTTGTTGGCTTGGAAATGGTGGTTGGGGGATTGAGTTTTCCTCCAACCCGGATCCATGTTGTTTGTTTTTTTTGTTACTACCACCTCCCACAGCTTAGGGTGTTAGTTGTTTCTTCCTTGGTAGATTGCAGCATTTTGGGCTCTTGGTAGCTTAGTAGACTCTGCAGGATTTAGTTTCTGGGCAGGATTGATGCTATTTCCTTGCACGTAGTGCATTCCTTGTTGTCTTGCCTTGGGGCAGTTGTGACTTTTACTGCTGTGTTTTTCCTCTTTCATTTATCATCCGGTAGACACTTTCATGCAGTTTTTCCTTATTTTTCTTACTGAGGTATTCTTTCTTCTTTTGAATGCCTTAGGTTCTGAGCAGTAGCCAGTTTGGGGGCTAGGTTGCGGTGGTGTTGCTGGTGGTCTCTTGGACCTGTGAGATCCTTCTGGATTTGTTTAGTGAGGTAGTTTTCTGCACTTTTCTTACAGACATACATATTTGCCAGTGGGTTCGTATCAGGTTGTTGGCGCCCACTGGTAGTGTTTACCGTTGCACTAGATATATTACTTTTGCTGCTACCATTTTCTGGAGATAGTCTACTTACTCTGGGGAGGATTTATGTTAGGTTGCTAGTCATTTTAAAACTACAATTATTATTGTATGTATATTACATGATCAACATGTTTTATAAAAGTAAATCACTATTTTCCAAACAACGTATAAAGATCGTTTTCTTATATATAATATAAATTAAATGTAGAGTCTTGCATAGCATAAGTGGTCCTCTTAGGGCTCTTATGCACTTCTTAGGATATCAAACTTGAATAAAGTATTTTTTTCCGCTGCGCTTAAGTATAGTTTTTAACTGTGGACTAGGTGATCCACCGAGCCGAGGGAGGCTGCTTGACAAGTTAGTATTTTTTTCGCAGCGCTTAAGTATAGTTTTTAACTGTGGACTAGGTGATCCACCGAGCCGAGGGATACGACCTCTAAAATATAACTTATTTTCTAATCATTAAACTCATGAATTTCTTTCATAAAGTATAGTAGATGGTTTTGCCTGAGCGTTAGCAGTAATCCCTTGCTTGACTTGGCATCATGACGTGTGTTTTCTCATACTCTGATAATTCTTTAATTCGGAGAAAATGCGGTTTGTGACAGTTGGTATCAAAGGGAGGTTGCTTGACAAGTTAGTCAGGCAACCTTCCTTTGATTGCTTTAGTAGTTCAGCATCATGTCATTCACACACCGATATGTCATCAGCCCGTCTTGGCAAAAGCACGAACACTACACTCATAGCATAACATGAAGTATACGGGGCATATTATGTAGTATGGGATGCATACTATGTGTTTGTATATGGATCCACCATAGGGGCAACATGCGAGGGTTACGTAGTATGGGATGCATAACCTCACCACATGGCTGTGACTAGCACATTTTTTTTTTGTTGCATTCGAATATTATGTAGTATGGGATGCATAACATTGTCATGCGTACGCCACTCATAACATACATTAGGGCCTTTTTAGAATGCATAGCACAATCATGCCTAGCATAACATTGCATAAGCACAATGTGCCAAGCTAAAGACTAGCAGGAGGACATATGTACACACATAAGCTTTCAAGTTAAAAGTAATACAAATTCATGCATTCCCGATCTAGGCACATGAATTAGTATGGTGGTGGTTAACCATCTTAGGTTAGGACATATCATCAATTTTTTGTAAAAAAAATAATAATACTCCTAGAGCAAGTTTGGCAGCTTTAAGTTTATATCTATATATGTATTTTCTGTACTGGTAGTGGGTCTAGCTGTTGTACTAGAATCTAACTAGTGTTGCTATGATTTTAGGATTGCGAGATGTCCTTCGACTAGATCGATTACCCTATTTGAGGGTGAGTCATCTGGAGCTCAGAATGACGCGGTGATCGAGAGCCTGCGGTAGAGTAGCGATGCCATGAGCAGATAAATGGTAGAGATGCAGGGCCAGATTCAGTCCCTGGTGGTGGTTGTGGCAGGTCAGACTCAAGAAGTGCAAGGTCCTGTAGGGGGGTTAGCTGTCCCTCCTCCTCCTGCACCCTTAAGACCTCCAGTGGTGGTGCCAGAAGAGATGGCCTTCATCTCGCAGTTTTAGAGGCTGAGCCCTCCCACTTATGATGGGAAGGCAGATTTCATGGTAATAGACGACTGGCTGATCTCCATGGAGGAGATGTTTTCGTACTCAGGGATTGCAGATAATCAGAGGGTGATTATAGCCGCCTATCAGCTTAAAGGTTTGGCTAAGAGTTGGTGGCTTAGAGAGAAGGAGAGCTTGGTAGCTGGATGCTCTTGGGAGGTGTTCAAGGAGATGCTGTTAAGAAAGTTCTTACCCTCGATCGAGCGTGACCGCCTCATGAACGACTTCCTCCATCTGAAGCAAAGGCAACTCACGGTGGGTGAGTATGTGATAGAGTTCAACAAGTTGAGCCATTTTTCCCCTGGATTGGTCAACATTGAGGCTGATCGAGTTAATCGATTTCTCGGTGGTTTGAGGAGCGAGGTGCAGCAGTTGACCAGTGCTTATGGGTCAGAGACTTATGCAGGAGTAGTGGAGGCTGCGGTGATGGTGGAGGCTATTGAGACCGCGAAGAGCAGAGGCCAGAAAATAAAGAAGGACAAGAGGAATTCTGTGGAGGAGAAGAAACCCCAGGTACCCGGTGCGGCTCTGGGAAAGAAGAGCAAAGTGGTGTGCAGCTTCTGTGGCCGATCAGGCCACCCTGTCGAGAGATTTTCAAGAAGACAGCAGCTCAGAGGAAGGAGCAGGTTCTTGCGATTCAGGGTGCTCCTAGGAGAGATGTCTCCTGCTCTGTTTGCAAGCGACCCGAGCATGAAGCGGCCCAGTGCTGGTCTAAGGAAAAAGTCTGCTTTCAGTGTGGGCAGAAGGGACACATCAAGTCTAGGTGTCCTAAGGTCCAGCCTGCTCTTCATGCAGTTCCAATTCAGGCATTTGTTGGAGTTACCATGGTGATCTAGAAGTGGTCAAACATGTAATCTCACTGCCAACGCGATATGAGCCTGCAGGGTCGCACATAAAAGCATGTGGAGAAATTGGAAGATTGACTGTGTTGGTAAGGGTTACCAATCACCATAAAGTATGGGGGGAGTCAGGCAAATGTTGCTAAGGAAAATTCATCGAGAATCGTCAAGGATGACTCGACGACTCTCGATGAGTTCGTCGAGAATGATTCGTCGAGAATCGTTGAGTATGACTCGACGACTCTCGACAAATTCGTCGAGAATCATTCATCGCGAATGATTCGTCAAGAATCGTCGAGTGATACTCGATGACTCTCGACGAATTCGTCGAGAATCAAAAGTGTTTGATTCCCAGCGATTGGTGATACTTGACGATTCTATCCTTGATTCTCGATGAATCGGCAGATGATTCTCGCCGAATCTATCTGATGATTCTCGCCGAATCTGGATCTGATTCTCGCCAAACCTGTGCTGATTCTCGCCGAATGACTCTGAAACCCTAACTTGGGTGGTCTGCGGATAGCGGTGTTCTTTGGACTGTTTATGCCTTTGGTATAAATAGGGGACTTAGGGTTTTTGGGATTAATAGATTATTATTCATCGGGATTCTCCTGTAGACGAATCGAGCCGACGGAAAGAGTTCCGCCGATTTCCCGATCCGCCAAATCCCGACCCCGCCGGCCGGAAACGTTCCGCCGCCGCCTGTTAGCTCCACCGACGACCTCATCTCTGGCAACCGTCGCCGGTCTTGCTTTCCCTGGCACAGACCTAGCAGTCCGTGGGAAGTGCAAAGGTGTGGTTGATCTTCCTCCCTACCCTTTGTGCGACGAAGCTCGGGGTTCTCCCGCTCGTGTTGATTTCTGCAGAGACGTGGACGTTATTCCACGTAGAACTTGCTACCGACGAGGACACAAAGCTTTGAGCATCTCCGTTGAGTTGTGACTCAATGCCGTTAAGGTAATTTTTTCCTAGTTATTTGTTAACTTCTTGATTCAATTTTAATGTCCCGATCCCATCTCTTTTGGGTTGTCTTGATGTTTTATTCCTTACGCTGCGTGCACAAGCGTTGTGCCATTCTCATAGAGAAACCCAACAGTAGTATCAGAGGGAGGTTTCGGCCATGATTGTTGTTTTGAAAGTTAGGTTATTCCAGTGCATGTAAACTTAGGGATTTAGAAGTGTTCTAAATGTCTAGATTTATTCCTAATACATCAATTGTTGATGGTTTTTCCAAGGGAAATCGGTGGGCTCATAACCCACAGGTTAGGGGCTCTACACCTTTGAACCCCGCTAGGAATGTTTGGAATTTCGTGGTAATTTCTAATTATTAGAAATTGTTATCTCCTTTGCAGTAACCGTCCCTCGAATGGTTAGTGAACCAGTGTATTGTTTTGGATTTTGAATCCAACAATGAGAGATGAGCTTGTCTATTGCTTTAAGTTGAGTTGTCTTTGCTTTTGTCCAATGCATGTAAATCTAAAGATTTGGAAGAGTCCGGATGTTCAGATTTAGCCCTTCCTTTCTATCAAATGTTGATAGTGTCAGGTTGTGCACATAAGGGATGCAGTTGGATTTTAGAAATTGTTTTTCTGCGAATGTGCACAATGATCAAATGTTGATCATGGTTAATTGTTAACCCATAATCAAAATCCCTTCCTCTAATATTAAGTGTTCGGATTCCTTCCGATGGATGACACTCTTCCTGCCTCGATCGATGAAGTGTGGGCTTGCCAAAGCAAGGTGCATTAATCTATCTTGGTAAGGGTGCGAGTGGATAATTGTGATATCCCACTGTCGACATCGGGTCAAGCTTAACTAGGTGACCTCTAAGGTTGAGTGCCTAGAGGCATAGGGTTGGCATGCACCATATGATGGATGCGAATAAGGAGTTATTCACCAACCATACAAGAATTGCATGAGGATGCAATTGGCAAGCGTTGCCTACCTAAATAACCGCATTGTGAGAGGAAAGCCAAAGCTGACTCATAGTGTTGGTGAAATACGGATCTTGTCCAATAAGAGAGTAGCTCGCATGAACTCTCCGAATTGATAGTGAGGGCTATTATTTCGAATAAAATAGTGGGAGTTTTAATTGAAGTCCAAATTAAAATAATTTGTATTTGAAATTTTGGTACTGATATTATTCTGTATGAATTCTTGTAGAATTCCATGGCAAGTGGTTCACACTCCACTCTGTCTCTGAGAGCCATTCTTGAGAAGGATAAGCTCAGTGGGACTAACTACATGGACTAGTACAGGAACCTGAGAATTGTTATCAAGCAAGAGCAAAAGCTCTATGTCTTGGAAGAAGAAGCCCCCGAGGTGCCGATCGGGAATTCATCCCGTGCTGATAAAGATACTTATAAGAAGTATACTGATGATGCCTTAGACGTCGAATGCCTTATGCTTGCCACCATGAACTCTGAGCTTCAGAAGCAATATGAGAACATGGGGTACAAGGAGATTGACGAGCATCTCAAGAAAATGTTTCAAGGGCAAGCTCGTCAAGAGAGGTTTGACGTCACAAAAGCGTTGTTTCAGTGTAAGATGGGAGTTCGAGACTCAGTAGGGACTCACGTACTCAAGATGATTGGGTATATAGAGAACCTTGAAAGACTGGGTTTTCTTATGGGTCAAGAGTTGGCCACAGATCTTATCCTGCAATCGTTGTCGGACAGTTACGAGCAGTTTGTCTTGAACTACAACATGAATGAAATAGACAAGACACTTCCCGAGCTCCTAGGCATGTTAAGAACTGCCGAGATAAACATGAAGAAGGCCAAGCCTACCAGCCCCATACTGATGGTGCATAAGGGCAAGGGCAAGGCCAAGGGCTTCAAGAAGGTGAAGGTGGGACCTAAGTCACATCTTGAGCCCAAGTCTTCTGCACTGATGAAGAAGAAGAGCATGGTGAAGGAGGGGAAATGCCACCACTGTGGCAAGGCTGGTCATTGGAGGAGGAATTGTCCTTCTTACATTGAGGGTATGCAGAAAATGAAGGGAGGTATGACCTCTGCTTCAAGTATTTACGTTATAGAGATAAACCTTTCTGCTCCTTCATCTTGGGTATTGGATACCGGATGTGGTTCACACATTTGTACAAATGTGCAGAAATTGGGAAGGAGAAGATTGCTGAGTAAAGGGGAGGTGGACCTGCGTGTCGGCAATGGAGCAAGAGTTGCTGTTGTAGCCGTAGGGGTTTACCGTCTTTCTTTGCCCAATGGGCTTGTAATAGAACTAGATAACTGTTATTTTGTTCTTGCCATAACTAGAAACATTATATCCATTTCATACTTGGACATGATTGGATTTTCTTTTATAATTAATAACAATTATTGTTCTATATTTAAGAATGATCTTTGTTATGTTGTAGCCCAATTGTTTAATGGTCTTTATGTTTTGAACATGGACCATCAGATCTATAATGTAGAAAATAATAAAAGACTAAGAACGAATGACTAAAACCCTACATATCTCTGGCATTGTCGTTTGGGCCATATAAACGAGAAGCGCATATCCAAGCTCCATAAAGATGGACTTTTGGACTCATTTGATTATGAATCATTTGAGCGATGCAAATCTTATTTGTTAGGCAAAATGACTAAAGCCCCTTTCACTGGTTATACTGAGAGGGCTGAGGATCTCTTGGGTGTTGTACATAGTGATGTATGCGGACCCATGAGCTCCATGGCTAGAGGTGGGTATTTCTACTTCGTTACATTTACTGATGATTTCAGTAGATACGGATATGTGTATCTTATGAAGTGCAAATCCGAGACCTTTGAAAAGTTCAAAGAGTTCAAGAATGAAGTAGAAAACCAGTTGGGTAAAAGGGTTAAAGCACTCCGATCTGATCGAGGTGGCGAATACCTGAGTCATGAGTTCCGTGATCATCTGAAAGAGTGTGGTATTGTATCACAGCTCACTCCACCTAGAACACCACAACATAATGGTGTGTCTGAGAGGAGAAATCGTACTTTGTTAGACATAGTACATTCGATGATGAGTCATGCAGACTTGCCTGTTTCCTTTTGGGGTTTTGCTTTAGAGACTGCTGCAATGACACTGAATCGCGCTCCAACGAAAACAGTTCTGAAGACACCATATGAGATATTGATTGGGAAGCGTCCTAGTATGTCGTTCATTAAAATTTGGGGTTGTGAGGCATACGTGCGACGTCAAATGCCTGATAAGCTGGAACCTAAATCGGATAAATGTTATCTAGTGGGATATCCTAAGGAAACGAAATGGTATTACTTTAACCTACCATCCGAGGGCAAAGTGTTTGTCGCAAGGACTGGCGTCTTCTTGGAGAAAGAGTTCTTATCAAGAAAGACTGAAAAGGTAGAACTTGAAGAAGTTCAAGAACCATAAGTAGTGAATGAACTGGAATTGGATTCTGAGACAGGAATACAAGATGTTGTAGCTAGAGAACCTGCTCAAGAAACACAAGTCCTACGTAGATCTGGTAGACCAAGGTTTGAGCCAGAGAGATATTGATTTCTTATGTCTCAAATAGGTAATGTGTTGCTTATAGATCATGATGATGAACCAGCAACCTACCAAGAGTCTATGAATGGACCGGACTCCGACAAATGGCTTTAGGCTATGAAATCCGAAATGGACTCCTTGTATGCAAACCAAGTTTGGAACTTGGTGGAACCACCTGAAGGGGTACGACCCATAGCATGCAAGTGGGTCTTTAAGAAGAAGACCGACATGGATGGGAATGTACAGACATTCAAAGGGCGACTGGTGGCTAAGGCTTTCAAGCAAATTCATGGTATTGACTATGATGAGACCTTTTCTCTTGTTGCCATGATAAAGTACATAAGGACACTGCTTGCTATTGCTGCGTATTATAACTACGAGATCTGGAAGATGGATATCAAAATGGCTTTCCTTAATGGAAACCTCCTTGAGGAAGTGTACATGACACAAACCGAGGGTTTTGTATCCCCAAATGAAGCCACTAAAATATGCAAGCTTAACAGGTCCATTTATGGACTGAAGCAGGCCTCTCGAAGTTAGAATCTTCGGTTTGATGAGAAAATCAAAGAGTTTGGTTTCATCAAGAATGAAGATGAGCCTTATATTTACAAGCGAATCAGTGGGAGCGTTGTTGTCTTCCTGATATTGTATGTAGATGACATACTTTTGATTGGGAATGACATTCCTACCCTGAAAGTTGTTAAGAACAACCAAGGGAACTGCTTTTCTATGAAGGACTTGGGTGAAGTGACTTATAAACTTGGTATTAAGATCTATAGAGATAGATCGAAGAAGTTATTGGGTTTGACCCAGAGTACATACATTGAGAAGGTGTTGAAGCGGTTCAACATGCTTGAGTCCAAGAAAGGATTTTTACCCATGTCTCATGGTGTGAATCTCTCTAAGGACCAGTGTCCAAAATCTTGTGAAGATAAGGACCGCATGAAGTTGATTCCATATACTTCAGCAATTGGATCAATCATGTATGCAATGTTGTGTACTCGACCCGATGTCTCCTTTGCTTTGAGCATGACTAGCAGGTATCAGTCAGACCCCGGTGAGTGTCACTGGATTGCAGTCAAGAATATCCTGAAGTACTTAAGAAGGACAAAGGATGTGTTCTTGGTGTATGGTGGAGAGTAAGATCTCGTTGTAAATGGTTACACGGATGCTAGCTTCAAAACTGATAGGGACGACTCAAAGTCTCAGTCAGGTTTTGTGTTTTGCCTTAATGGAGGAGATGTGAGCTGGAAGAGTTCCAAGCAAGAGACAGTTGCTGATTCTACAACAGAGGCCGAGTATATCGCTGCAGCTAATGCAGCGAAGGAGGCTGTATGGATTAGGAAATTCATCGGCGAGCTTGATGCATGTAGTTCCTAGCATTATTGGTCTCGTAGTTCTCTACTGTGATAACAATGGTGCAATTGCACAATATAAGGAACCTAGATCTCATCAGCGCTCCAAGCACATACTTCGACGGTTCCATCTTATTCGTGAGATTGTCGAACGAGGAGATGTGAACATTTGCAGAGTGCCGACTGAGGAGAATATTGCGGATCCACTTACAAAGCCTCTCGCGCAGAGAAAGCATGATGGTCATACTAGATCAATGGGTATACGATACCTAAATGATCAACTCTAGTGAGAGCCTTGTGGGTTGCATGTAAACATATATTCCGTTGGCTGTTTATTGTTTATTCATATGATGAATTATGTACCAATGTTTTTCTTTTACTATAAATGGCATGTTCTTTTATTATGTTTTCTCTATGCGATAGTTAAATGTTATCATAATAAATACCCTTAGAATGTTCGCTTCCATAGGACATCAAGTACGAGACTTGAATGTGAGAGCCTATGATTTATTTGAAGCTTCATTCTTAAAAGGTCCCTGGTCGTTGTATCATCATAGAAGCTTAGGGTGATGATGATACCTTAAGGCTAGCACGTGCGTTGACTGATGACCAGTTCTCACAGGTCATGATATTGTGATATCAAGTCATCACGTGGGTACTTGTTAATAAACAAGTTGTACTGGACAGACCCAACCTGAGACTACTTTGTGGATTGTTATCTAAATGTGTCACGAGTAGGTCTCAATTGACAATAGTCTTGTGGTCCATTGACCTGAAGTCACAGCATTCATCATGTGAGGAAGAGAGTGCTTTGATGCCATCTAAAGTCTTCCTTGAGAATGGTTGATGATAAGGGTGGTTGTTGGGCACGTTAAGAATCATTTGGGTATTTGTGTGTGAGTAGATATGGGATTTGTCCTCCTATATGACAGGAGTTGCATCCATGGGCCCCTTGATGGAACTGGACTGAGAAATGCATGGCCATGCTTTGTTGAGTCAATATGTGATATTGGACTCACCATTCTCTGGAAGTCCGTTCTAGATCAATATACTTGGATTGAGCTATTATGAGGGTGACACGGTCCATGCCTCTAGTTCTTTCTGGATGTAAGGGAAAAAGGGACAAAGACAACGCTGGGATATTGTTCATATAGGCTTATGAGTTATGAACTCTTATTGCTTGGGGAGCAATGATGCATTGTTAGATGCCGCTCATTGTTTGTGAGGTATTTGGTTTGATACTTTCAAGATAGAGTGGGTGGAAGACTGTTGGAGTTACCATGGTGATCTAGAAGTGGTCAAACATGTAATCTCACTGCCAACGCGATATGAGCCTACAGGGTCGCACATAAAAGCATGTGGAGAAATTAGAAGATTGACTGTGATGGTAAGGGTTACCAATCACCATACAGTATGGGGGAGTCAGGCAAATGTTGCTAAGGCAAATTCTTCGAGAATCGTCGAGTATGACTCGACGACTCTCGACGAGTTCGTCGAGAATGATTCGTCGAGAATCGTCGAGTTTGACTCGATGACTCTCGACAAATTCGTCGAGAATCATTCATCGCGAATGATTCATCGAGAATCTTCGAGTGATACTCGACGACTCTCGACGAATTCGTCGAGAATCAAAAGTGTTTGATTCCCGGCGATTGGTGATACTCGACGATTCTATCCTTGATTCTCGACGAATCGGCAGATGATTCTCGACGAATCTGTCTGCTGATTCTCGCCGAATCTGGATCTTATTCTCGTCGAACATGTGCTGATTCTCGTTGAATGACTCTGAAACCCTAACTTGGATGGTCTGCAGATAGCGGTGTTCTTTGGACTGTGAATGCCTTTGGTATAAATAGGGGACTTAGGGTTTTTGGGATTAAGAGATTATTATTCATCGGGATTCTCCTGTAGACGAATCGAGCCGACGGAAAGAGTTCCGCCGATCGCCCGATCCGCCAAATCTCGACCCAGCCGGCCAGAAACGTTCCGCCGCCGCCTGTTGGCTCCGCCGACGACCTCATCTCCGGCGACCGTCACCGGTCTTGCTTTCCCTGGCGCAGACCTAGCAGACCGTGGGAAGTGCAAAGGTACGGTTGATCTTCCTCCCGACCCTTCGTGCGACGAAGCTCGGGGTTCTCCCGCTCGTGTGGATTTCTGCAGAGACGTGGACGTTATTCCACGTAGAACTCGCCACCGATGAGGACACGAAGCTTGGAGCATCTCCGTTGAGTTGTGACTCAACGCCGCTAAGGTAATTTTTTCCTAGTTATTTGTTAACTTCTTGATTCAATTTTCATGGACCGATCCCATCTCTTTTGGGTTGTCTTGAAGTTTTATTCCTTCCGCTGCGTGCACAAGCGTTGTGCCATCCTCATAGAGAAACCCAACAGCATTACCTCCACCTCAGCGTGTGGACAGAGGAAATGGAAAGCTGAATGTGATCTCTTCCGAGGAAGCTCAAGCTTCGACTCAGGTCATCTCAGGTTAGTATTCTTTCCAGCCTGAAGGTTTTGTTCTTATTTTGCTAGAATGTTTGTAGTATTTTTGTGGTAGTTCCTTAGTTTTATGTTCCTATAGGGAAGTTTAAGGTGAAGAACCGCTGGGCGCGTGTTCTGTTTGACTTTGGCGCTACCCACTCGTTCGTGGCTAGAGCCTTTGTGGAGCGACATTGGTTGACTTTAGATCGAGTTCGGGATACCTTCCGTGTAAAGTTCCCCTCTGGTGAATTTGTGTTGTTAGATTTGGGCATGTTAGATTGCCCTGTTTTGTTGGGGGACTTCCTTGCGAAGTCAGACCTGAAGATGATTGATCTGGAGGAATTCGATGTTATTCTGGGCATGGACTGGATGTCTAGGTATGATGCGGTTATTCAGTGCAAAGGGAAGCGCTTGGACTTCATCAGGGACGACGGTCAGCCCGGAAGCGTGTGTGCAGATCTGAGCCAGGATTCTACTGTCATCTCTGCGGTATGTGCTCAGAAGCTGTTTCTTTCGGATTATTTTGTTTGTTTGGTCTCGGTGGTTCGGACAGCTGTTAGTGTACCGCGCTTGGAGGAGATTCCAGTAGTTCGTGATTTCGCCGATGTTTTTCCTGATTACCTTCCTGGTCTTCCTCCCGAGCGGGATGTTGAGTTTGTGATCGATTTGGAGCCGGGTACGCGTCCTATTGCTAAGGCGCCGTACCGGATGGCGCCTCGTGAGCTAGAGGAGTTGCGAGTCCAGTTAGATGGGTTGTTGGCGAAAGGGTTTATCAGGCAGAGTTCGTCGCCTTGGGGTGCTCCTGTTCTATTTATGAAAAAGAAGGATGGGTCAATGCGGCTTTGCATCGACTATAGGGAGTTGAACAAAGTCACAATTAAGAATAGGTACCCTCTGCCGAGGATCGATGATTTATTTGACTAGTTGCGCGGTAGCATGGTGTTCTCCAAGATCGACCTTCGTTCGGGCTATCATCATCTTAGGATCCGTGAGGCAGATATTCCACGGACTGCGTTTAGATCGAGGCATGGACATTTTGAGTTCTTAGTGATGTCATTTGGATTGACCAACGCACCATCAGCATTCATGGATATGATGAACCAGGTGTTCAAGGATTTCCTAGATAAGTTTGTGGTGGTCTTCATCGATGACGTATTGGTTTATTCTCGCAGCGCTAAGGAGCATGAGAAGCATCTGCGCTTGGTTCTATCAGAGTTGAGGAATCACAAGTTATTCGCCAAGCTGAGCAAGTGCGAATTTTGGTTGTCTCAGGTTTCATTTCTAGGCCACGTGGTGAATAAGGATGGGATCTCGGTCGACCCGGAAAAGATCGCAGCAGTGATGGATTGGAGTAGGCCGGGCACGCCCAAGGAGATCAGGAGCTTTCTAGGGTTGGCTGGCTACTACAGGAGGTTCGTGGAGGGTTTCTCTACCCTGGCTTCACCTTTGACCAGGTTGACTCAGAAGAACGTGGCCTTTGTTTGGAGCGATAAGTGCGAAGAAGCCTTCCTGGAGCTTAAGGACAGATTGTGCACTCCTCCCGTCCTGACCCTACCTACTTAGGGTGTAGAGTATGATGTTTACGTGGATGCTTCGCATGTTGGTCTAGGTTGCGTGTTGATGCAAGTAGGAAAAGTGATTGCGTATGGGTCAAGGCAATTAAAGACTCACGAGAGAAATTATCCTACGCATGACCTTGAGTTTGCAGCGATAATGTATGCGTTGAAGCTGTGGAGGCATCTACTTTATGGGTCTCAGTGCAAGATCTTCACTGATCACAAGAGCCTGAAGTATGTATTCACGCAGAAGGAGTTAAATCTGCGCCAACGTCGGTGGCTAGAGTATGTGGCCGATTATGACGTAGAGATCCAGTATCATCCAGGCAAGGACAATGTGGTGGCCGACGCCCTGAGCCGTAAGACGGGAAAGATCTTTAACCTCTCCGCCGATCGTTTAGTGGAGGAGTTCCTCCTTATGGATATATCAGTACGATGCTGTGGCTTGCAGAGTAGTTTATCTGTGGCAGAGCCGTCTTGGATTTCTTTGACCAGACTGCACCAGAAGTATGATTTGGATCTTCTACACTTATTCACCAGGACCGAGAAGGGGGAGTTGCCAGACTTTGCTATTGATGATACGGGTACTTTGAAGTACCATGGCAGATTTTGCATCCCCGCTGTTGGGGACATTAGGGCTATGGTTTGCAGAGAGGCTCATGGATCTAGCGTTGCCTACCATCCAGGATCTACGAAGATGTATTGTGACTTAAAGCAAATTGCCTGGTGGTATGGCATGAAAGGTGATATAGCCCGATTTGTTGCTGAGTTGCACACTTGAAAGCGTGTGAAGGCCGATCATGGAAGGCCTGGTGGCAAGTTGACTTTGTTAGAGATCCTGACTTGGAAGTGGGAAAGTATATCTATGGACTTCATCACGGGCTTACCGAAATCCCCAAGAGGATTTTATTCTGTTTGGGTCATAGTGGATAGACTGACGAAGTGTGCTCACTTCGTGCCATATAGGATTGATTACCCGATGAAGAAGATAACGGAGTTGTACTTGAATGAAGTCATCTGACTGCACGGTGTGCCGGTTAGCATCATTTCCGATCGAGACTCCCAGTTTACTTCTCGTTTTTGGCAGAGTCTGCAGGAGGGTTTGGGTACGGATATGAGAAATTCTACTACTTACCACCCACATACTAATGGGCAGACAGAGCGGGTGAATCAGATAGTTGAGGATATGATCTGATGCTACATTTTAGACCACGGTGGAGCGTGGGATGAGCGGCTGTGACTTATGGAATTTGCATACAACAACAGTTATCATGAAAGCTTGCAGATGGATCCTTTTGAAGCCATGTATGGGAGGCGCTGCAGAACACCGTTTTTTTGGGTTGAGGCTGGTGAGAGGCCTTTGTTTGGTCCAGATGCTCTTGAGGAAATGGAAGTCACAGTGAAGCTTATTCGTGAGAAGCTTCGTATAGCTCAGGAGAGATACGAGAAGAACGCCAATCGGCGTAGGTCTGAATTTGAGTTTTTTGTAGGGGACCTTGTATTTATTAAGGTTTCCCTGATGGTGGGTGTAAAGAGGTTTGGTAAGAATCAAAAATTGGACCTGAGGTATGTGGGCCCGTTTATGATTTTGGGGCGGATTGGCGTGTCAGCTTATAGATTGGAATTGCCAGCAAGCTTCCCAGGTGTTCATAATATTTTCCATGTTAGTCAATTGCGGAAGTGTGTGCGCAGCAGTGGGCAAGTCTTGGACGTTGTGCCCCAGTTGGAGCCCAACCTCTCTTTTGTGGAAGTGCCGGTCCATATTTTGGATACTCAAGATCGAGTGCTGCGAAAGAAGTCCATCCCGATTGTCAAAGTTCTATGGAAGAATCAGAGTTTGGAAAGCGCGACTTGGGAGTTAAAGTCGGCTATGACGGAGGCTCACCCTCAACTGTTTCCCTAATTAGTTTGGTTTTTTTCCTTCTTGTAATGTTTGGTGTATTACTTTCCTTCTATAGTAGAAGTGTCGTGTGTAAAGTTTCGGGACGAAACTTTCTTTTAGGGGGAGTGACTGTAACGCCCCCGATTTTTTTTCTGCGATTATTTAATTCTCGTTTGGCATTACGTCGATGCGTTTTCTTTGCTTGTGCCATATGTGGAGTGTGGTTTAGCTCCTTAGAACTGAGTGACCTATTTTGTAGCCTGTTGGCAAGATCTCCCTAGCAAGCCGAGTGGTTTTGGGTGACCCGGTGTGGCCTCTCGGGGGATGCTTGTGTTTTGGCTTCGGGTGGGTATAACTTGAGTCTTGTTCGTCGAAAGTTAGTTTCGACTTCGTTGTTGCGTTCGTAGCGTGAATATTTAGCTACGGTGTGAATTTTGTCGAATTCCGAGATAGTTTGGTTTTCGTGTCGTTTTGGGTGTGCCATTAGTAAATTCTAATTATTAACCCTCTTAGTTTAAGTGAACATGTGGCTTGGGAGACGGTTAGGCTGATCAGGCATGGTAAGGCTTATTTATAAAGGGATGCTTGTGTTTTGGCTTCGTGTGGGTATAACTTGAGTCTTGTTCGTCGAAAGTTAGTTTCGACTTCGTCATTGCGTTCGTAGCGTGGATATTTAGCTACGGTGCGAATTTCATCGAATTCCAAGATAGTTTGGTTTTCGCGTCGTTTTGGGTGTGCCATTAATAAATTCTTATTAGTAACCCTCTTAGTTTAAGTGAACCGGTGGCTTGGGAGACGGTTAGGCTGATCAGGCATGGTAAGGCTTATTTATAAAGCTTTGGTTAGAAGTTGGCGGGCCCTCTCTCTTCTTTCTTCCCAAGACCGAAACCACTGCTCCTGTTCGCGAAAAACAGAGGCGGAACGACAGTTAGCCCTAGCTTTCGGATGGTGATTTCGGGGGTGTTCGTTGACGGATTTCGATTCTAAAAGCGGCGTTGTCTTGCTCTCTCTTAGACCTTCATTTCTACGATAAGATATTTGTTTTTGTAGGGTTTTTAGGAGATTTGGATTCTGGTTTTGGCCTTTTTCCGCCATTAAAGTTCGGGATTTTTGCTGTTAGGGTGTTACTGCTGCTTGTGCCGTGTGCAGTTAAGGGAAAGCCGACCAAGCTTCGTCGGAAATCGAGGCAAGTGGTCCTTGCACTTGCTGCTTTCCCCCTCTTCACTACCCGGTTAGCCTTAGGATAGAAGCCAAGTTTTTATCTTTTTGTTTGCTTAATACTCTGTGCTTCAGTTTCCCTTTATGAGCCCCCCTCCTTGTGCTGTTTTTTCTCAAGCCGCTGGTTGTTTCACCGTTTAGACTCCTGATTTTTTTGTTCTGGTTGGGTGCTTTTGTGGGTGGAACCGAGAGAGAGGGTGAGGGAGGTTTTAGTGGTAGTGCTCTAGTTAGAACCAGTCTTGGTGGGTTCTTGGGATTTGGTGTTAAGTGTGGTGCACACACTTACAGCCAAAAGCCGCCCGGGCTTGGCGTTGAGTGTGGTGCACACACTCAAAGACATAGTTTGGTCTGTTATTTTGCGGCTAAGTAGTAAGGCGACTGAGTGAGAAATTCGTCTAAGTCAAAATCGACGGGAATCACTAAGTGATTCTTGCCGATTTCAACGAGAATCGTTAGTGATTCCTGCCGATTCGGCGAGAATCAAACTGGATTCTCGCCGATTCGACGAGAATTAATCTGGATTCCCGCCGATTCGGCGAGAATCAATCTGGATTCCCGCCGATTCGGCGAGAATCAATCTGGATTCCCGCCGATTTGACGAGAATCAATTTGGATTTCCGCCAATTCGACGAGAATCAATCTGGATTCCCGCTGATTCGGCGAGAATCAGTTGGAAATCCCGCCGACCTCTTCCTATTGGCGTTGGTTTAGGGTTTTCCTGCGGTTTAGTGCTAAGGCGTTGAGTGAGTAGACCTCACTCAATGCCGTAGCTATTTTGGCGTTGAGTTAGGTTAGCTCACTCAACGCCACGGCCTCTTTTGGTGAAGGCGTTGAGGGAGTGGACCTCACTAAACGCCATAGCTATTTTCGCGTTGAGTGAGGTTAGCTCACTCAACACCAGAGCTGTTCTTGTAGAGGGCGTTGAGTGAGTGAACCTCACTCAATGCCATGGTTGTTTCTGGCACTGAGTGAGGCTAACTCACTCAACGCCAAGGTCTGGTTAGGCTTTGAGCGAGTGGGGCTCACTCAACGCCATGCCGTGTTGAGTCATCTCAACGCCATGCCGTGTTGAGTCATCTCAACGCTTTTTCCTCTACCTCCATTTTCGTTCCTGAGTGAATTCCTTTTTTATATTTTTAGTTTCCTTGTCGGCCACATTTTTCTTTACTAAAGGCCGAATCGTGGGTCGTGGTTAGTAGTGGTGGTTTGGAGCTCTTCATGAGGGAGGTGTTGTGTAATTTAGCCAAGGCCACCCTTATTCTTCTATCTTGCTCCAGGTACGTGCTGGGCAAGGGGGTGGAAGGTCTCTTGTGTTTTCACATGTAGACCCTTGAGCTTGTTGGCTTGGAAATGGTGGTTGGGGGACTGAGTTTGCCTCTAACCCCGATCCATGTTATTTGTTTTTTTTGCTACTACCACCTCCCAAGGCTTAGGGTGTTAGATGTTTCTTCCTTGGTAGATTGCAGCATTTTGGGCTCTTGGTAGCTTAGTAGACTCTGCAGGATGTAGTTCATGGGCAGGGTTGATGTTGTTTCCTCGTACGTAGTGCATTCCTTGTTGTCTTGCCTTGGGGCAGTTGTGACTTTTACTGCTGTGTTTTCCTCTTTAATTTATCATCCGGTAGACACTTTCATGCAGTTTTTCCTTGTTTTGCTTGCTGAGGTATTCTTTCTTCTTTTGAATGCCTCAGGTTCTGAGCAGTAGCCAGTTTGGGGGCTAGGTTGCGGTGGTGTTGCTGGTGGTCTCTTGGACCTTGGAGATCCTTCTGGATTTGTTTAGTGAGGTAGTTTTCTGCACTTTTCTTATAGACATACATATTTGCCAGTGGGTTCGTGTCAGGTTGTTGGCGCCAACTGGTAGTGTTTACCTTTGTACTAGATATATTACTTTTGCTGCTACCATTTTTTGGAGATAGTCTACTTACTCTACGGAGGATTTATGCTAGGTTGCTAGTTATTTTAAAACTACAATTATTATTGTAAGTATATTGCATGATCAACTATTTTATAAAAGTAAATCACTATTTTCCAAACAACGTATAAAGATCGTTTTCTTATATATAATATAAATTAAATGTAGAGTCTTGCATAGCATAAGTGGTCCTCTTAGGGCTCTTATGCACTTCTTAGGATGTCAAACCTGAATAAAGTATTTTTTTTCCGCAGTGCTTAAGTATAGTTTTTAACTATGGACTAGGTGATCCACCGAGCCGAGGGAAACGGCCTCTAAAATATAACTGATTTTTTAATCATTAAACTCATGAATTTCTTTCATAAAGTATAGTAGATGGTTTTGCCTGAGCGTTAGCAGTTATCCCCTACTTGACGTGGCTTCATGACGCGTGTTTTCTCATACTCTAATAATTCTTTAATTCGGAGAAAATGCGGGTTGTGACATAGACTCACTCAACGCCATAGCCAGGGCTTGCGGTTAAGTCTCAAGCATTGAGCGAGGGTACCTCACTCAACGCCATGACTGTTTTGGCGTTGAGTGAGGTGGACTCACTCAACGCCGCCATTTTTTGGGCTAAGTCTTTTTCCTTGGGGTGTGTGCTTCATTAGGACTGTTAGAGGGGTTTTTTCCTTCCTAAGGGTGATGTTGGGGTGTTCGGCTAGTTTTTGCATGCCGACTCGTGGACTATGACCGGAGGGGGTGTTTTCTGGACTTTGGAGGGGTGAATTGTGTGTGCTAAGCTGCGGACACCACTAAGTTTGGACAATAGGTCCAACTTGTTTAGGTGTGTGGACCCTAAGGCTGCCACCGGTTGTGTTTCACCCTTGAGTTTTTATTTTGGGGTCTGGTTGTTGGTGTTGGTACTGCCACACGCTCCAGCCCCTTATTATTTACACCCTGGTCATTTGCCCACAAAGTTAGGATTGTTAGCTCTCACTTTGCCTGCTTTTGGATTTTCCTGCTAGTATACTGATGCTTTACTACTGCAGGTTGGTTCTTTCTGCAGAGCAGGTAGCTTTTGTGCTCACACTTGGTGTGATTTACCTTTACTGTCCTTTTGAACATATATATTTTTTCTTACTGTCATGTCTTTTCTTCTGCTGTTAGCACTTTGTTGCCGGGTTGGTAAACCATTCTTTATTAATTAATCAAGTGCTCCTTTTCTTTTGAATATTTCTTTGCTGAGGTGTTCTTTCTTGAATGCCTCAGGTCCAGGTTGTAGCTGATAGAGCGGCTGATTCCTTTTAGTGGGTCTTACTGGTAGCCTCCAGGGTAGCTGAGTTGCAGATCTTTCACCTGGTGAGGTAGTTATTCTTATTTTCTGTATAGACATGCACACTCACTGGTGGGTTCGTGTCGGGTTGTCGACGCCCACTGGTGGCTTACTTGTTTTGCTAGATATGAATTAAAACTACATTTTTTGCCCCCTTGGGGTTGCTTACTTGCTTTTGGGAAGGTTTTATGCTATGTTACATATTAGGTATTTTAAAACCCTAAACTATTATATGTACCTCATGCATATCATATTTGCAAAACTAAAGCACTATCTTCTTTAAGCGTAAAGAATATCTTTCATATATAAATTCTATACTCACCTTAGGAGTCGTGCATACCATAAGTGGTCCCTTGAGGGCCCTTATACTCATTTAGGATGTCAAATCAACTAAATCAAAGTATTTTTTCCACTGTAAATTAATATATTTTTCCTATCATGGACTAGCTTATCCACTGTGCCGAGGGATACGGCCTTTAAGTAAACCAATTTTCTTCTATTTCTAAACTTGGGATTTGAAGTCTTAGTGCATTGCCTGAGCGTCAGCAGCTATCCCCTGCTGAACGTGGCATCACGATGCGTGTTTTCCGGTACTCTGATACTTCCTAACCTAGGGGAAAATGTGAGTTGTGACAGTTGGTATCAGAGGGAGGTTGCTTGATAGGTTAGTCGGGCAACGTTTCCTTTTGATTACATTAGAATTTTAGCTTCATAAGCATACACTCACCGATATGTCATTAGCACGTCTTGGCCAAAGCACGAATACTACACTCATAAGCATAAAGAAGTATATGGGGCATATTATGTAGTATGGGATGCATAATATATGTTTGTATATGGATCCACCATAGGAGGCAACATGTGAGGGTTATGTAGTCTGGGATGTATAACCTCACCACATGAATGCGGCTAGCATGTTTTCTTTTTTTCATTGCATGGAAATGTTATGTAGTATGAGATGCATAACATTTTCATGTGTATGCCGCCTATGGCATACATTAAGGCTTTTTTAGAATGCATAGCACGACATGCATAGCATAACATTTCATAAGCACAACGTGCCAGGCTAAAGATTCGCATGATGATATATGTACACACAGGGTTTTGAGTTAAAACGAATATAAAAGCATGCATCCATGATTTAGGCACATGAGTTAGTATGATGGTAGTGAACCATCTCAGGTTAAGCATAACATCATCATTATAAAACAAATCCCAGAACAAGATTTGCAGTTGAAATTCATATTTAAGTATGCTTGTCTGTACCGGGTAGTTTTGTTCTAGCTGTTGGGCTAGGTTTTAACTGGAGCTAGTGAGATTATAGGATAGCGAAGCGTCCTGCGACGCAATCGACTCCCCAATCTAAGGGTGAGTCTTCGGGATCCCAGAGCAAGGCCCTGATTGAAAGTTTGCAGCTAAGTAATGAAGCCTTATCGAGGTAGATGGTGGACATGCAGAACCAGATTCAGTCCTTGGTTGCAGTAGTGGTAGGGCAGGCTCAAGGAGTTCAGGACCCCGTTGGGGGTGTAGCTGTTCCTCCCCCTCCTGCTCCTCTTGTGCCTCCAGTATTGGTGCCCCCGGAGATGGCCTTCATATCTCAGTTTCAGCGGCTTAGGCCCCCTACTTATGACGGGCAGGCAGATTTCAAGATTTTTGATGACTGGCTGATTTCTATAAAGGAGATGTTCTCCTATTCTGGGATTACGGATGATTAGAAATTAATGCTCTCTACCTACCAGCTCAAGGGATTGGCAAAGAGTTGGTGGTTAAGGGAGAAGAAAAGTGTGGTGGCAGGATGCACCTGGGAGTCGTTTAAGGTAATGCTGTTGTCTAAATCTCTTCCATCGGTCGAGCGGGATCGGTTTATGAACGACTTCCTGCATTTGAAGCAAAAGACACTCACGGTTAGTGAGTATAAGGTTGAGTTTATCAAACTGAGTTTGTTTGCTCCTAGACTTGTGAGTGTTGAAGCAGACCGGGTTAAACGGTTTCTGGGTGGGCTAAGAAGCGACGTTCAGCAGTTAGCAAATGCCTACAGAGCAGTCAGTTATGCCGGAGTGGTTGAAGCTGCTTTTAAGGTCCAGGCCATTGAGAATGCTAAGAATAGAGACCAGCAGGAGAGGCAAGACAAGCGGAAGTCAGTTGGGGGGAAAGGCCCCCAGGAACCTGATGCAGTTTCAAGGAAGAAGACCAAGGGGACTTGTAGCTTCTGCGGCCATCCAGGCCACCCTTTGGAGAAGTGCTTCAAGAGATTGGCAGTGTAGAAAAAATAGCAAGTCCATGCTATTTAGGGTGCTCCCAGAGGGGATGTGGTGTGTACCTTGTACGGAAAGAAGGAGCATGATGCGGCCCGTTGCTGGTTGAAAGATAAAGTTTGCTTTCAGTGTGGGCAAAAGGGCCATCTCAAGATGAGGTGCCCTCAGGCGCAGCCCGTTCTCCCCCAGTAGTTCCATTGCAGGCATTGCCGCCACCCCCGCGCGTGGATAAAGGCAAGGGGAAGCTGAATGTTATCTCTTCGGAGGAAGCGTTGACCTCGACCCAGGTTATTTCAGGTTAGATTTCTTCCTAACTTGAATATTCTACCTCTTGTAGAGTTTAGCTTTTGTTTTCCCTTAGTTGTGTGGGTTACTGTATAGGGAAATTTAAGGTAAAGAACCGTTGGGCGCGCGTTATTTTCGATTCTTGCGCTACCCACTCTTTTGTTGCTAGGGCTTTCGTGGAGCGATTCCATTTGGGCCTAGATCGTGTTGGTGGAGCTTTCTGCGTCAAGTTCCCTTCTGGTGACTCCGTGATTTAAGATTTGGGTATTCAGGGCTGCCCAATCTTATTGGGGGACTTTCGAGCAAAGTCGGATCTGAAGGTGATTGACCTGGAGGACTTCGATGTTATCCTATGCATGGACTGGTTGTCTAGATATGATGCAGTTATCTAGTGCAAGGGTAAGCACTTAGATTTCGTGAAGGACAACAGTCAGCCCGGGAGCATTTATGCTGATCCACTCCAGGAGTCTCCGGTTATTTCTGCAGTACGTGCTCGCAAGTTGCTTGATTCTGGTTGTTTTGCCTGTTTGATCTCTCTGGTAGGGACAAGTGTTAGTGTGCCGCGGTTGGAGGAGATTCCTGTTGTTTGTGAGTTCTCTGATGTTTTTCCTATCGATCTTCCCGGTCTTCCACCCGATAGAGATGTCGAGTTTGTCATAGATTTGGAGCCGGGTATGCGTCCTATTGCTAAGGCACTGTACCGTATGGCCCCGCGAGAGCTGGAGGAGTTGCAGATCCAGCTAGATGAGATGTTGGCAAAGGGTTTTATCAAACCGAGTTCGTCGCCCTGGGGTGCGCCTGTGCTATTCGTAAAGAAGAAAGACGGGTCAATGAGGCTATGCATCGACTATAGAGAGTTGAACAAGGTTACAATTAAGAACAAGTACCCTTTGCCTCGGATTGATGATTTGTTTGACCAGCTGCGTGGTAGTGCTGTGTTTTCAAAGATAGACCTTCGTTCGGGTTATCACCAGTTGAGGATTCGGGAGTCAGATGTTCCGTGGACGGCGTTCTGTTCTCGTCATGGGCATTTCGAGTTATTAGTCATGTCATTTGGTTTGACTAATGCGCCTTCAGCTTTCATGGATTTGATGAACCGTGTGTTCAAGGATTGCTTAGACAAGTTTGTGATTGTATTTATTGACGACGTTTTGGTGTACTCCCGGAATGCAGAAGAGCATGATCGACATTTGCGTCTAGTCTTGGCGACTCTGAGAGACCATAAGATTTACGCCAAGCTGAGCAAATGTGAATTTTGGCTGCCTCAGGTATCTTTACTTGGTCATGTGGTTAACAAGGAGGGTATCTCAATAGACCCAGAAAAGATTGTTGCAGTTATGGAATGCGCGAGACATGTTACTCCTCGTGAGATCAGAAGCTTCTTGGGTTTGGCGGGCTATTATAGAAGATTTGTGGAGGGATTCTCCACCCTGTCTGCGCCATTGACCAAGTTGACGCAGAAGAATGTAGCCTTCGTATGGGATGACATATGTGAAGAGGCTTTTGAGGAGCTAAAGAGAAGGCTATGTTCAGCTCCTGTTTTGTCCTTGCCTACTGAAGGTGCTGAGTATGATGTATATGTGGATGCATCGCATATCGGGCTGGGATGCGTGCTGATGCAAGGCGGGAATGTGATTGCGTACAGGTCGAGACAGCTAAAGACTCATGAGAGGAATTACCCCACGCATGACCTAGAGTTTGCTGCCGTGATCTATGCTCTGAAGTTGTGGAGGCATTTGCTATATGGGATGCAGTCACGGATTTTTACTGATCATAGGAGCTTGAAGTATGTCTTCACGCAGAAGGAGTTGAATCTGCGTCAGCGGCGGTGGCTAGAGTACGTGGCCGACTATGATGTTGAGATTCAGTATCATCCGGGCAAGGCCAATGTGGTGGCCGACGCCCTGAGTCGGAAATCAGGGAAGATTTTTGGTCTCACAACCGAGTTATTAGTAGAGGAGTTTCTGTTGATGGGCATTTCTGTGGGTAGCTGCGATGTGCAGAGCAGCCTGGCAGTGGTAGAACCTTCATGGATCGCGCTCACGAGATTACATCAGAAGGATGATCCTGACCTTCTGCGTTTGTATCTTTGAGCTGAGAGAGGTGAACTGCCAGATTTTTCTTTAGACGATGCAGGTACTTTGAAATACCGTGGCAGGTTTTGCATTCCCGCGGTTGGTGACATCAGGTTTATGGTTTGCAGGGAAGCCCATGGATCTAGAGTTTCATACCACCCATGATCCACCAAGATGTATCGCGATTTGAAGTAGATTGCCTGGTGGTATGGGATGAAGGGATACATAACCAGATTTGTTTCTAAGTGACACACTTGCAAGCGAGTGAAGGCTGATCATGGAAGACCAGGTGGCAAGCTGACCCCCTTGGAGATTCTGACTTGGAAGTGGGAAAGCATCTCGATGGATTTAATTACAGGCTTGCAAGATCTCCTAGGGGGCATGATTCAGTATGGGTGATTGTGGACAGACTGACGAAGTGTGCTCACTTCGTGCCATTCAAGATCGACTACCCGATGAGGAAGATAGTTGAGCTGTATTTGGAGGAGGTCATCAGACTGCATCGTGTACCCCTGAGCATCATATCAGATCGAGACTCCAGGTTCACGTATCGTTTTTGGAAGAGCCTTCAAGAGGGGTTGGGGACAGATTTGAGATATTCCACTGCTTATCACCCGCAGACCAATGGTCAGACGGAGCGGGTAAATCAGATTGTGGAAGATATGATCTGATGTTATATTCTAGACCATGGTGGGGCGTGGGACGAGCGTTTGCAGCTTATGGAGTTTGCGTATAACAATAGCTATCAAGAAAGCTTGCAAATGGCTTCTTTTGAGGCTTTGTATGGGAGGCACTGCAGGACTCCCTTATTTTGGGTTGAGGTTGGCAAGGGACCGTTGCTGGGTCCAGAAGCACTCGAGGAGATTGAGATTTCGGTGAAGTAGATTGCCTGGAGATATGAGACGAACGCCAACCGGCATCGGTCTGATTTTGTTTTTGTTGTGGGGGACTTGGTATTTCTAAAGGTCTCTCCGATGATTGGGATAAAGAGGTTTGGAAAGAACCGAAAGTTGGACCCGAGATATGTGGGGCCATTTAAGATTGTTGAGCGGATCGGTGTGGCAGCTTATAGGCTGGATTTGCCCGCAAATTTTCCTGGCATGCATGATATCTTTCACGTTAGCAAGCTACGGAAATGTGTGCAGAGTGGCAGACAAGTTTTGGATTTTGTGCCCCAGTTGGAGCCAAATCTTTCTTATGTGGAGATGCCTGTCCACATTTTGGATGCTCAGGATCGCGTGTTGCGGAGGAAAACCATTCCTATGGTTAAGATTTTGTGGAAGAATAAGGATGTGGAAAGCGCGATTTGGGAGCTAGAGTCGGCGATGAGGAAGGCTTACCCTCATCTGTTTCCCTGACCTTTTGCCTGGTACGTATTGTGCTTTCCTTTTTAACTTTTGCTTGGTTATTCCTTTTTCCCTTCTTGATAAAAGTGTTGTGTGTAAAGTTTCGGGGCGAAACTTTCTTGTAGGGGGAGTGGCTGTAACGCCCCCGATTTTTCTTTATTTTGTTTGATCATTGTTTGGCGTTACGATGATGCATTTTCATTTTTTTTCGTTGTTAGAGCGTGGTCTTAGCTCTTTAGGTTCCTTTAGTGACATGTTAGTAGCCTGTTTGCAAGATTCTCCAGCTAGCCGAAGTCCGTTGTGGTGACTCGGCTGAGCCTCTTAGGGAATGGTTGTGTTTTGGCTTCGGGTAGTGATAGCCCGAGTTTTGATCGTCGGATGTTATTTTCGACTTCGCCGTTGTTTTTGTAGCTTGGTGGTTTAGCTACGGTGCGAGTTTTGTCGGAATCCGAGATCATTTGTTTTTCGCGTCGTTTCGAAGTTTTTTTGTTAGCCGGTAGTGGCTACCTATTGCTGTGCTTGACCTTGTGTGATCGAGCTCGATAAGGCTGGTGCCTTGTTTTAGGATAAGTTTTTTTAGCCAATTATTATATATAAGTATGTATATATATATGTTTGTGTGTAAGCTTGGGGTGTCGATAGCCATCTTGGTGGCTAATCCTTTTTATAAGCTTAAGTTTATCTATAGCTATATTATATATTATATATTATATTAGATATTATACATGTCATATAATATATTTAATATGTATATATAATAGCTTATCTGTAGCTTGAGTGTTGGAGTATTTTATTAGCTTTAGACTAAGTGAGTGGAGGATGTATTAAAAGCTCCAGTTGTTCTCCTCTTCCCCATTTCTCCTCTTTCACGAGAGCTTGTTGGCTTCCTGCGGAAGGAAGGTGACGGTGGAGCTGAATCCTTGGCCGGTTGTTTCCGGTGGCTTTAGTGCTCGGTTTGCTCGGGAAAAGGCGGATCTTGCTTGCTCTTATCCAGATCTTCCATCCTAGGTAAGTTCTGCTTGATTTAGGGCCGCCATTGGGAGCAAGGGTTTTGGTCTTCTCCTCTTCATCTTCTCTAAAAGCTCCAGATTTTTTTGTTTCTCCCTAGGTTGCCTTGTTGCCAGTGCTGAGCCTGTGAAGTGAAGCTGCTGTTGTAGCTTGGTGGTGAGGCAAGTGGCTCCCTTGCCCTTGCTATTTATTTTATTCTATCTCCTAGCTTGTGTTCTAGTTGTTCTTCCCTAGTAGTAGAGCAACAGCTTTTCTTTTTTTTTGTTTTTTTAGTGGTTGTGTTTGTCTTGGCCGGTGCCCAGCCTTAGTTAATATTAGGATTAGGCTTAGCTCAGTTGTAAGCTGGTTTGGAGCTGCTGTGGTCGGGTAGGAGAGATAGGAGTGAGAAATGGAAATAAATTCTAGCTCTCGGGTTGTGGAAAGCTAAGTGGGCAGGGGTAGGTTTAGTTCCAGATTTTTCTGTAAAAATGCTAAGTCAAAAGCGTTGAGTGAGTGTACCTCACTCAATGCCTAGACTTTTAGGCTTATGGCGTTGAGCGTGGCGCACTCACTCAACGCCATAGTCGTTTTTGTGGCTAAGTCATTTGGCATTGAGTGAGGGTACCTCACTCAACGCCATGGCTGTTTGACATTGAGTGAGGTGGACTCACTCAACGCCAAAGCTTTTGTTCTGCGCCTAAGTGATTTGGCATTTAGTAAGTCTACCTCACTCAACGCCATTGCTGTTTTGGCGTTGAGTGAGGGGGACTCACTCAACGCCAAGATTTCTGTTTTGCTTCCAAGTAAATTGGCGTTGAGTGAGTCTACCTCACTCAATGCCATGGCTGTTTTGGCGTTGAGTGAGGGGGACTCACTCAATGCCAAGGTTTTCCGTTTTGCGGTTAAGTAATTTGGCGCTGAGTGAGTCTACCTCACTCAATGCCAACGCTATTTTGGCGTTGAGTGAAGAGGACTCACTCAACGCCAAGGTTTTCTCTTGCAGTTAAGCCTGATGGCATTGAGTGAGTCGACCTCACTCAATGCCAAAGCAGGTTTGGCATTGAGTAAGGTAGACTCACTCAACTTCATAGCCAGGGCATGCGGTTAAGTCTATGGCATTGAGTGAGGGTACCTCACTCAACGCCATGTCTGTTTTGGCGTTAAGTGAGGTGGACTCACTCAACGCCGCCATTTTTTGGGCTGAGTCTTTTGCCTTGGGGTGTGTGCTTCCTTAGGACTATTAGAGGGTTTTTTTTCCTTCCTAAGGGGGATGTTGGGGTGTTCGGCTAGTTTTTGCATGCCGACTCGTGGACTATGACCGGAGGGGGTGTTTTATGGACTCTTGAGGGGTGAATTGTGTGTGCTGAGCTGCGGACACCACTAAGTTTTGACAATGGGGCCAACTTGTTTAGGTGTGTGGACCCTAAGGCTGCCACCGGTTGTGTTTCACCCTTGAGTATTTATTTTGGGGTCTGGTTGTTGGTGTTGGTACTGCCACATGCTCCAGCCGCTTATTATTTACACCTCTGTCATTTGCCCACAAAGTTAGGATTGTTAGCTCTTCGTTTGCCTGCTTTTGGCTTTTCCTGCTAGTATACTGATGTTTTACTACTGCAGGTTGGTTCTTTGCGCAGAGCAGGTAGCTTTTGTGCTCACACTTGGTGTGATTTACCTTTATTGTCCTTTTTGACAATATTTTTTTTCTTACTTTCATATTTTTTTTCTGTTGTTAGCACTTTATTGCCGGGTTGGTAAACCCTTCTTTATTAATTAATCTAGTGCTCCTTTTCTTTTGAATATTTCTTTGCTGAGGTGTTCTTTCTTTAATGCCTCAGGTCCAGGTTGTAGCTGATAGAGCGGTTGATTCATTTTAGTGGGTCTTGCTGGTAGCCTCCATGGTAGCTGAGTTACAGATCTTTCACCTGGTGAGGTAGTTATTCTTCTTTTCTGTATAGACATGCACACTCACCGGTGGGTTTGTGTCGGGTTGTCGACGCCCACTAGTGGCTTACTTGTTTTGCTGGATATAAATTAAAACTGCTATTTTTGCCCCCTTAGGGTTGCTTACTTGCTTCTGGGAAGGTTTTATGCTAGGTTGCATATTAGGTATTTTAAAACCCTAAACTATTATATGTACCTCATGCATATCATATTTGCAAAACTAAAGCACTATCTTCTTTAAGCGTAAAGAATATCTTTCATATATAAATACTATACTCACCTTAGGAGTCGTGCATACCATAAGTGGTCCCTTGAGGGCCCTTATACTCATTTAGGATGTCAAATCAACTAAATCAAAGTATTTTTTTCCCGCTGTAAACAAATATATTTTTCCTATCGTGGACAAGCAGATCCACTGTACCGAGGGATACGGCCTTTAAGTAAACCAGTTTTCTTCTATTTCTAAACTTGGGATTTGAAGTCGTAGTGCGTTGCCTGAGTGTGAGCAGTTATCCCCTGCTGAACGTGGCATCACGACACGTGTTTTCCCGTACTCTGATACTTCCTAACCTCGGGGAAAATGCGGGTTGTGACACTAGTTGTCTGAGGGATGTTACAAATCCCAATACATAAATAACAAATTACGTCCCCAAAATTCAAGTTAGGCATACGGGGTTTCAAGTATGAAAAATAAAATGTAATATCCCGAGAGGTTGTAAGGAATACCTGACTGAAAAGCTCCGGGTACTTTTGTTGCATCAAATCATGTGGCTCCCATATATACACCTCTTGCCCATGATTCCTCCACAAGTCAATGGCCAACGGGACCTTCTTGCATCGCAAGACCCGCATCCCAGTATCATCTACCCGGATCGGCTCTAGGTGCACCGATTGTTCAGAAGCTATAGGCCCATCTGTAGTCGTAATCTGCTGCTCCAACCAAAGTAGAGCTCTCCTCAGGGAGGAGACGTGAAAAACATCGTGCAATCCCGCTAGCTCTTGCGGCTGCTCCTTTCTATAAGCCAACGGACCGATCCGTTCCAGAATACTGTAAGGCCCCATGTATCTCGGACTGAGCTTCTTCCGACCACACACCCGTGAGACTCCATGCATCGGTCGGATCTTCAAGAATACCCGGTCTCCTACCTGAAACTCCACCTGACGATGTCGAGCATCGTAATACTTATCCTGTCAGCTCTGGGCCTCCAACATCCTGTCTCGTATCAATCGCACTTTAACATCCATATCCTCGACAAACTCCGAGCCCAGTGCCTTCAGATCCTTATCCTGGATCCAAGACAAAGGTGTCCAGCATCTTTGCCCGTATAAAGCCTCATAAGGGGCCATGATGATGCTGGACTGGTGGCTGTTGTTGTACGAGAACTCGATCAGCGGTAGCTGCCTCTCCCACGGCTCTCTGTGGTCCAGTATGCAAATACGAAGTAAATCCTCCAGGGTCTGATTGGTGCACTCTATTTGTCCATCAATTTGAGGGTGGAAAACGGTACTAAAAGTTAGTTGTGACCCGAAATATGCCTGAACCGCCCTCCATTCCTTAGACGTGAATCCTCCATCACGATCGGACACTATCGTCCTCGACACTCCATGATATTGAACGAACTGCTCCACAAACTTCCATGCTAAGTCACCCACCAGAGCGTCCTTCCTGATCGGTAGAAACCTTGCCACCTTCGTCAATCGGTCGACGATCACCCATATCGATTCATTCCCCGCATGTGACTGAGGAAGACCATGTAAGAAGTCCATGGTGATGTAGTAGAACTTCCACTCCAGCACCGGAAGTGGCTGCAATAATCTGGCCGGGTTCCTACACTCCTCCTTCGCCAACTGACAAGCCTCATAGTGGGTCACGAAGTAGGTGATATCCCTCTTCATGCCCGACCAGTACATTGTCCTCTTTCGGTCGGCCATCATCTTGGTGATGCTTAGGTGCACCGAATACTGACTATAGTGAGCCTCAGTCATGATGTCCTCCCAAACTCTGCCCCCAGTCAGTATATACACTCTGCCTCTGAAGCATAACATCTCGTCTCTCTCTGTATATTCCCCAGCCATACCTACCTCTAAGGTCCTGAATACTGGCTCCATCTTGTCATCCCTTCTCTGCTCAGCTCTGATACGATCCTGAATGTCGTCGGTGACAATCAATGATGACAGGTACTCCCAATATAGCTCTTGGTGATCCTCTAACACCAGAGATATCTTCATCTTCTCTAACATCTGCACAAACTCCATGGCCATTAGCTGAGGTCCTGCTCCTGAGGTAGTAGCCTCCCGGCTCAGTGTGTCCGCCACTACGTTCGCCTTCCCTGGGTGATAGTATATCATGTACTCATAATCAGATAGGAACTCCACCCATCGTCTCTAGAGAACGTTCAACTCCTTCTACGTATCAACATATTTCAGATTCTTGAGATCCGAAAATATGTCGCAGTGCACACCATAGAGGTAATGCCGCCAAATCTTCAGAGCGAACACTACTTCTCCCATCTCCAAGTCATGAACAGGGTAGTTCTGCTCGTGCTTCTTCAACTGCCGTGACACGTATGCTATCACATGACCATGTTGCATCAGTACAGTACCCATCCCCTGAAAAGATGCATCAACATACACTTGGAAGCCCTCCTTCTTAGATGAAAGGGCGAGGATAGGGGACGACGTAAGCAAACTCATCAACTCCTGGAAGGCTGCCTCACACCGCGATATCCAAATGAACGGAGTGTCCTTCTTCGTCAAAGAAGTGAGTGGGAGGGATATCTGAGAAAATCCCGACACAAACTTCCGGTAGTATCCGACCAATCCCAGGAAACTTTGGGCATCCGTGGTCATCTTCAACTTAGGCCAGTCTTGCACTGCCTGAATCTTTGCGGGGTCCACTTCCAGTCCCACTCCACTGATAATATGGCCTAAAAAGTCCACCTCTGTCAGCAAAAAATGGCACTTGCTTAACTTGGCATATAAATGGTGCTCCTTGAGCTTTTCTAGAGTCAAGGCCAGATATTGTGTATGCTCCTCCTTCATCCTTGAATAGATAAGGATGTCATCTATGAATACTATGACAAACTGGTCGAGGTACGGCTCGAACACCCGGTTCATCAAGCTCATGAAAGCCGATGGCGCATTTATAAGCCCGAAGGGCATCACAGTAAACTCATACAACCCGTATCTACTACTGAAGGCTGTCTTTGGGATATCCTCCTCCTGAATGCGCAGCTGGTAGTAACCTGACCTTTGATCCAACTTTGAGAACCAGTGAGCTCCATACAACTGGTCAAACAGCTCGTTAATCCTCGGTAGAGGGTACGTTTCTGGACCGTAAGCCTGTTTAGAGCCCTGTAATCAATGCATAATCGGAGCGTCCCATCCTTCTTCTTGACAAACAGCACCGGAGCTCCCCATGGTGAAGAGCTTGGCCGGACATATCCGGCTTCCACTAGCTCCTGCAGCTGGCTTGGAAACTCCACCAACTCCTTCGGGGCCATCCAGAAAGGAGCACTAGATGCCGGCTTAGCCCCGACACGAGCTGTATCTGTAAGTCCTTCTCCCGATGCGGGGATAGCCCTGATAGCTTCTCTGGAAACACGTCAGCAAAATCCCATACAACCGAGATACTAGGGATGGAATCCTTGGCCTCAGCCATCTCAAACAGCACTTGATAGACCTCGTCTCTCTGCAAGTGGGCCTTGATGGCCTATACAAATTATTACAAGAGAGGGGTTGTTGATCTAATACCTTCGATGATGACATAGGAATCTCCATGCCTCAAGGTGATCCACTTTGATAGCCAGTCGATCTAGGCATGGTTCCAATGCAACCATATCATTCCCAGGATCAGATCAGAGGCTGGCATCCTTGGGATTGTCATTGGTGCTTCGAATGCCTTTCCATCAATCTCTGCCTCCATATTATAGTGGGCAGAGGTGAATAGATCCGATCTGTCGGGTAATCGCACCCTGATCATCAAGCTTGTGAATCGCTCCACGCCTTCTAGTCCTTTCACGAAGGCTTCTGATAAAAACAAGTGTGAGGCACCCGTATCGAATAGTGTGTGAGCGGGCTTGCCACCGATGAAGACTATTCCTAGTGTAGTTAAATATCTTAGAAGTCTAGTTATGGTTTTCCTTCCTAGTTCTAGCAATTCTATATCCATGATTCTAGCTTTTTAGGAAAGAAAAGAACTTCAAATTACTGGCGTACCTGTTATCACTTACTCCGGGTTCCGAGGTTGAGCCAGATCCAAGGCATACACTTGCTCTCTATCCTTCCTACGGTTTCCGCCCTGGAATCCACATCCTCGGCCGCGTCCTCGACCTCCAAACTGCTGAGCAGGCAGGGCAGCCTATGGTGCTTATTGGGGTGCCTCCCTTATGGGGTAGTTTCTCCGGATATGTCCTACCTGATGATAGTTGTAGCACTCGGGCTGGGGAAATGCCATACCCCTGAGTCTCTGTATCTCCAGCATTTGGAGAGGTTGAGGAGCCATTACCACTGGCTCCCTTAGCTCCTATCTCACCTCTTGACGAGGTTGTTCCTCTGCCGTTTTCCCATCTCTCCCATCAGCAATGCGGCCCCTTCGCTGATCATTTCTGGCTTCCCAGCCCTTATCCTCAGTTGGTCTCTTTCGGCCTCGATTCATGTGCCAATCTGCCTCAATCCTCTTTTCCATCTCCAATATTCGAGGTATAGGCCCGTCAAATACGAACAAAAAGGCCTCTCTCAAATCCTCTCGCAGGCCCTTATAGAACCTCTTGATGTATCCTGCCTCATCCAGTTGATAGGAGTCCGCAAACCGGGCTAAATGATTGAACTCCCGATGAAACTCCGCCATCGTCTTGTTGCCCGACCTCAACTACAGGAACCTGTCTTCTAGCTAGTCTCTTGCCGATCGTAGAATGAAGTGCTCCAACAATGCGGCCCTGAACTCCTCCCAAGTAATGTCAACAACCTCCTTTTCTACAAATATTGTGTCCACCAGTGTCTTCCACCATCTCTTGGCATGTGACTCCAAGCAAGAGACCACCATAGGCACCCTCTCCTCCCATGGGCACCGTATCCCAGTCAGCATCTCGTACATGATGTCAAGCCACTCCTCTGTCTGTACAGCCGACTTTGTCCCCAAGTAAGATAGGGAAGAAAGTCGTCGGAAGATGCTCAACCAATTAGCCCCCGGGTTTGGCTGCGGAGACGGAACCTGCTGGGCCCTGAAAGCCTCCAGAATGGCTGTCAGAGTCTACCCCACCTCCGACTGTAGAAATGGAGTGGAAGCTGGGGGAGGTGATGCAACATTCAGAGTTTGCTAGACTCCGCCCTGTGGTGTGGGATGTGTTGGAGGATTCATAAGAAAGACCATTGTGAGAAATTGACCCAAACCTAGTTAAAAGTGGAAAATTACATGTGATCGCCCATATGGGCACACCACTGCTTCCGCTGCTTAGTTTGTTCCCAAACTAAACTCGAGCGGGGGTGACCCAGGGTTAGTGGACAGCTACTTTCTCGATTGAGGTCTCCTTTGATACCACTTGTAAGACCCCATTTTTTTCTTTTTAAACCACTAGGTCTTTGGCCCAGAACCGCCGCTTTGTGATGACACCATCATGCCCGGGAAGGTCATCACTACAAAACACCGATCCTGCGGGCCATATCGAAAACAGAATAGTAGAAAATGTATGAGAGTACGTGAAATGAGAACTCTAACACATGTCCACAATAATCACATATATAGTAATAATTCTCCATGAAGGGAGAGTCTACAACAATAATAATAAAAGTATTGGAAATAGGGCTCATGCCCGATACATCAAAGTCCTCACTACAATTCACTCATCGTGGAAGCAAATCTATAACAACTACTAGCGAATAGGACTCACTGTCCTAGCTATCAGAACTCCGGTACTAGACTGTCCATCTCCAAGCGTGCCGACCTCTTGGGCTGCACCTCCAAGCTGGGCTCCACAATCCCCTAAAATGATTTGGTCCGAAAACCGTTAGTCTAAAAGACTAAGTCCTATCATCCTCCACCCCTCCCCAATGGCTCCTAGGCACCGAGCGAGGAGAAGGAAAGGAAAGGTAATGAAGGTGGAGAATAACAAATGTAGCAGGTAGCGGCGGAACTAATCTAGCAGTTCTATGAAAACATGTAGCAGTAACAAAAGTATGTAAGACAGATTATGAAACATGTAACCATAACTTATATGAATGCACATACAAACACATAAGCTTAGGGGTATTCTGCAAGGCTCCTATCGTATAAAAAGTCCCATACTAATTTATACGATGGGGTGTAGGTTTTAAAGCAAGCAATATATAATATCCATAGAATAATAACCTTAGCTTATAAGCACGTTTACACAAGCTTATAAACTAAGGGGTCGTTTTACAAGGCCTATTGTATAAAGAGTCTCATACCAATTTATACAATAGGTGTCAACGGTTTTATGCAATTGTTATGCTATATCTTACAAGTATTCCATGGTATAATCATGAAACCTCAACACACCCACCAGACTCTGTGCACACAGACATTTAGTTCCCGCTTTCTTGAGCCTAACCTTTCAGGATACCTCCGTAGTGGCAAACGGAAGCGGTGGGTTGGGCCTCGCCCACTTATAAACCGTTAATTGCACTACTGGTCAGACCTATTGTATGCCTTGACGCTAGTGCACTAAGCGGAGCTCCTATGTACTCTTTCCTGGCTGGTCCACCGGACTTAATTTGGCAAAGTGCTAAACCACCCTTGCCAAGTCAACGTATTGACGTCGGTGCATCTACTCTCCAACCCCGATGACCCACCACCTTATAAATTATGCACATGCAACCTTGATGTATCAACCACCGATCAAAGATCCCCGGACTAACCCGTCTATCACAACCAACAACCGAGCCAAAACTCCCCGGACTATCCTGTCTGTCACAATTATCTACCGAGCCATCGGCTTGCCGAACTATCCCGTCCGTCGCCAAAACCACCAAGCCTACTGCCCGTGTGATCCAACCTAACTTCCCGATATACCGGGGTGTGTGAAAGTAAACCCTTAGTTATACTGGTTACTCTTAAACATCGATTATTCTTACGTCTTACGTTAACCTTGGACTGACCATGGCATTCCCCATGAAGGGCTCTCGAGGGCACTAGGAACTACGATGGGCTGAATCCCAAAGCTCCCTTTCGCAAGGCACTTATTATTATTGGTTAATACCCGATTCATGATCCCTTTTAATATTACTCTGGATCTAACTCTAGTGTGTTTTGACCCCCCCCCCTCTCACTCCACAGGAAAGACGATCTTTCGTCGATCCCGAACACCTCCTAGTCCTAGTCAACCCAGCATTTTCCTCATCACAACTTCCAATGATGAACTCAATCTCATTTTACCCAAACCAGCAAACTATTAACCCCAACCCATATGCCAAATTCAAATGCTATCACATTTTCTATAATTTTACTATATGCAGACCATCATATATTGTATGTTGTACATTGTAGGAGGTACTCCAAATTTTCATCAACAAGCCTTAAGATATTTAATGGCGGTCTATCAGACATGATTAGCCTAACTCCAAAAACTTATAATTTTCCTAATTATATTGGTATTTAATTAATTTTCCCCAAAGTTAGGCCATGGGTAATTTGAACATGAAGTATAATATTTTCTCAAGTAATTGCTACTCAAAAATTATAAACATTAGATAACAGAGGAATAATATTAAATTCCAAATTTCATGATTTTCCAAAAAATGATATAGCCTAAAATTAATTAATCCAATAAAAAGCCATTAATTATGGGTAAAGAAGAAAGTACTAAAGTTAATCATCAGAAAATTGTAGAAATATTACTGAATCTCAAGGATGACCAGAAAAGGTCTCTGACCAAAAATCATATTTTATTAAGCTTACTAAGTTTCAAAATATATTCAATTACTTTTACTTTGAAAATAGCACCTTGTGAACCAACCCCAACAGATAGACTTCCAAAAATTCCATAAAAATCACAAAGCTTTAAAATGTAAATAAAGTTCTTTTTACTGAATTTCATAAGTTTCCATGGAGTGGTTTGTTCATAAGAAATATCTAAGTAGAAGGTGCAACTTGATGGGTTATGAATGATGTACCCCATTTAATGATCTAAAATTCAAATTAAAAATTTCTAAGGCTTGTTATAGTCTTAAAACATAACTTGATTAAATATCATCGAAACCCAAGATTAGGAACCCACATAATAAAATTCTTCAAGATAACTTATGATAGTGCGCTTTTCAAATGAACCCACTTGTAATCTAATCCAAACCATATGTAGTATATTTCAATGGTTAATATAATTATGAAAATGACCTCTACCAAAATGTTTTGCAATTCTAAAGTCATATAAGCCACTAGACATTCCCTAAGGTGTATGGATCCAAAAAATGTCCCAGTAGTTTAAGTGGTTTGCATGTGTACAAATCCCACCATATCTCTCCCTAGGGCTTTTCACCACCCTAGGATCACATAGACTAAACACCAAGTCCATACAAGGGCATATCACCCCATGCCCTTCATAAATCCCCAAAGTCCAACCTTTGGGTTTGAACTTAGGTCATAGGGCAAATCTACCCCAATCCACCCAAAATTCTATGTGAGGGTGTCTAGAATCATATCAAACTAGTGGCCCAAGTTTCAGCCTCTGTTGAGGTGATTTGACCACTTAAACCAACAAGAAACACTTTGTCCCAAATACCCCCCCCCCCCTTTTGGCCAAGGCTAGGATTTATAAAAATTCAACCCAAATCATCTTCAAATGAGATGAAATTTTAACCAGAGCCTTATGAAGACACCAAGGAACACTAACCACAATTTGGGAGTGTTTGGAGGTAATTAGGTCCCCTAATTAAATTACCATTGGATTATTAATTAATTTCAAAAACTATAGAAAAACTATCTCCAAAAATTCCTATTTTTGGACATGACCTAGGAATTTGTATGATTGACCCCCTTTCAAAATTTTAGATCATTTGGACTTGTAGTGAAGTGGGGGCACACATTTAAATCTCAGACTAGCCCTAGGCATAGACCCAACCAAATTGAGTGCTGAGGTCTAACCTAAACTCCAAACTGAATCAAATAAATTTTATAATAAACTAGACATCCAGACCAACAAACTTCTTGTTGGCTACTTTCTTTATACAAGCCTCTAAGTATTTTTAATAAATAAAAACATTAATAGTATTTCTAATGACAGAAATCATATGAAATGAAATATTAATCATAATATTAAAAACTAAAGCGACACGAATCTTGGCGCAAAAGGATGACATCTGGTCCTCTTCAAGCTCCAGCTAATGGCCAGGATTCTCCCGACCTGGAGCTTATTCCATCCCCATTACCCGGGCACCTGGCCGGCCACCGCCACCACCACCTCCATCGAGGTGGTGGCTATCGCCAAGCGGCGGCACAGCCGCCGGAGGGGCGGATTTCGGCAATCCCGCAAACATACTTTTCTCGGAAAAACCAGGAAAATGATCCCTTTGATCAGGCTCAATTGAGCCCGATTCTCATCCTAAAATATTTCTATGATCTACCCATGGATGAAGGAGCAAGGGAGGACCTGAATTGCGGTCTGAGAGCGGGTGATGTGCCTCCTTGCCATTTCCATCCGCCTGTTTGAGATTTTATACAACCTCCACAGCAACAATAAGGAAATTGAGATTGGAATGGGGGAAACGCCTGCTCTTGTCCTGGTGAAAGTTCATGAAGAAGGAATTGGGGAGAGGAGGCTTGTAACTCCCCAATTCTTCAAAGCACCATTAATGGCCATTAAACCTAATTTTCGGTTTCAGCCAAATTGAGTGGGCTGAGTCACCCCACTTGTCGGCCACCTCCTCAAAACTCTTCCCCTGCCTCCAAGGAGTAAAGGCCCCATCATAGTGAGGGGTTATGAAACCACCATGTCCATGATGGCCATTAAGCCCCCATTTTCTCTCTCCTCCAAAGTGGGTAACTCCTTCCTTCTCTCTCCTAGTGATCATTCTCTGAATTTGGTGGGCCCAAAATGTTACTCTCAACTTCCTTAGACTAATGGGACACACCACTTGGGCTTAGCCCACTTGAATTGGGCTAGGCTAACCTAAGTTGGCCACTTTGACCCATGAGTTGACTTTGGTCAACATGACCATTTGGGTTGACCCCAAGGGGTCCTTGGTGACCCCTTGGCTTCACCTAAGGTCTAGGAAGGGTTATGTAGGGTTTACTTGGCACCTTTGTGGTCACTTGCCCTTAGTTAGGACACTGACTACTTTAGGGCTAGGGTTGACTTGGGTCAACTTAGCCTCTAAGGTTGACCCCAATGGGTCCTTGGTGACCAATTGACCTCACCTTAGGTCTGGGAAGACCTAGGTAGGGTTGGTTGGGGACATTGCCCTTAGTTATGGTACCTTGCCCAATTTAGGCCTAAGATGATCCTAGGTCAACTTGGTCACCCTAGGTTGACTCCAATGGACCCTAAGGGCTCTAATGGACCTTCCAATAGGTTGGTGAGGTTGTGGTGTGGTCTTGCAGTCATGGTGAAGCCCCATGATCATCCTAACCTATTGTTTAAAAATCAACTATTTACAGATCATAGTGATCTCACATACATTCCTAGATTCACTTGGTCTTCTTGGGCTTCCTAGAGTTTTGTCATGACCTACTCATAATAAACCCACTTTTAGGTGTCTAGTTGTCTGAGGGATGTTACAACTTGAGCGATTCAAATTCCGTGAAAGTTATTCCCATTCAGATTGATTCTACTTATGAAAAATAATTCTCTTTTTTTACAAATCCTTAAATTGACTTTATATATGTGATTGACCAACGGTCAATCGTCATTAAGGTAGGATCCACGTAATTAAGGAAAGATCAAACCTACTAAACTTAGGTTAATTTGAACTTCAGTCAGAAAATTAGAAACGAAAAATCTGTAAGTCCATTTCTCGGGAAGTACGTTTCTCGAGAAATGACTAGCTCTCTCGAGAAAAAGACTTGGCTTCTCGAGAAAAGACTTGAAGAAAATTTTCTGTGAAGCAAACCACTGATTTTTCGAGAAGAACAATATTTCTCGAGAAAATAATTTGATTTCTCGAGAACCAATACGGCCTTTCGAGAAATTGACTTGGCGCAAAATTCGTGAAGTGAAGAACTTGTTTCTCGAGAATAACAAGCTTTCTCAATAAAAGACTTTCTTTCTCGAGAAATCATATGGCTTCTCAAGAAATGTACTTAGCGAATATTTATGGAACTGAAGGCAGATTTTTCGAGAAGAAGCTTTCTCGAGAACTTTTGCTTTTCTCGAGAACAACTTGGCTTCTCGAGAAATGTACATGGAATTTCTCGAGAAAATGACTTGGCATATTTTTTAGTTAATTTCTCGAGAAGTCGTATAGTTTCTCTAGAACATCAATGCTTTCTTGAGAAATTTACTTCGACTTCTTGAGAAATACATGCCATTTCTCGAGAAAATGACTTGGGGAATTTTCAGTGAACTTTTTATTTTCTTCTAAGTTGAAGTCAACGTCCCTTCCTTTCTTCCATTTCCTTAGTACTTGAAAAAGAAGTGCATCCCAATAGAGAGGTTACACATGAGGAAACACCATGGATCACACAATGAGGGATTACATTGCATGGTCCTGTGTTTGGTGACTAATTGTAAATTGACATTGGTCTACACCTTGCAATATTGACCTGCAAGCACTCAACTAAAAGATAGCATCAAATACAACCTTAATTCATCTTAGTTCAAGGGTGACTTCATATAAATCTAGGTTATTATGGATACAATACCCAACAATCTCCCCATATTTATAGAAGTCAGAACCCTCTGCACTAAGGTGAATTACATCAAGATAAATAAAGAGATAACAAGTAATACAGGATATGTATGTAAAGACGGATAATAAATAACAAGTTCAACAAATTTCAAATATATATATATATAAGATTTGTCCACAGAAATGTCTTAGCCCACAAAATTCAGTTGGACTCATGAACATAGAATCATTAGAATTTTTGTTGTTGCTATCTTTCCTTCTTTTCTTATTGTCTCTTTTGATAGATGTAGGGCTTCAGATAGTACTTTGAAGGTCTAGGAAGAGCTTTGAGATTATTCCTACCATATTCTCTATCGTAGATCCTCCTCTTAGTCAAAGATATTTCTTATAACTCCCACTCCTGGGGACTGTAATGAGCTTTTTTATCTTCATTGTAATCCACAACCAACTTTAGAGTCTCAAGAATAAGTGACTTGGAGGTTGGGTTCCACACCTTAGCAAATCCTTATGCTTTTCTTTTCTCAACTTCATGACTTGGAAAGGAACGACTGGCAGAGGCACCTTCACCATACTTCCTTCTTTTTGGCACTTGCCTTGTAGGTGGAATCTCTTAAGGATGCTCTTGTTGATTAGAATTCCATATATGAGAGTAGTCTTCAGGGGGAGCTTCATAAGGTTCTGGTATAGGAGAGAATGTGGGCATGCAGATAGTTGGATTAAGTTGAGAAGGTGGAGCCTCAATTGGATTGACTGGAAAGTCTGGAAGTATCTGATTATGCATCCACACAGTAGTGTCATAAGTATGAAACTTTACACTATGAATCTATTTCTGTACATCTGTACTTATCTCTTTTAATTATGCATCCCACTGGTTTTTCATCTCAAGAATTTTCTTGTCAAGAACTTCTTTTTCATTGTCCTCCCTCTTTCTGACTTCTATAGTAAGGGTTGCTATGGTATCTTCTTTGAATGTCCCAAATTCCTCACATGTTTTGAAATTGAGTTCTTGAGTTTTCTTCTCCAATTGAATTTGATTGTTGGCTAATGCAGGATATGTATTGTGTTATATTTCAGCAAAGCCTCTGCTCATCTCTTTTTCAAGAGTAGTGACTTTATCAGTGACTTCTTTGAGAGACCTATAAAATTTCTCTCGTTGTTGCGTCATCATTGATTAAATTTTACACAATATGGTATCATCAGGAATATTTTCAGTAGGAGGAGGTGGAGGAGGAAGAGCTGCAGTTGTCCAGATAGGTACTTCTTCAATGATAACTGAACTCTTGGCTCTATGGAAAGGTAGAATCTCATCCCCCTCATGCCCAATAATAGAAGGGATAGAGAACTCTAAATTACTCATGGGAGGCTCTGTAGGCTCTAGAATAATTTCTTCTTAATCTGTTTGCATAACTACAGTCTCCCCCCTTAATATGTGCCTAGGGTCGTGAGTCTTATGGTATCTCTTCTGGAGGAATTTCTTCAGGGGTCTCCTCAAGGAAAGCTTCAGGGGACTTTGCAGTAGTCTTTTTAGTTGGTTTCTCAGGAGGGATGAACAGGGGGTCATCAGAATTTAGTTCTTAAATCATTTGGTTGATTACTGTTGTAGTATTTTCCAGTAAAGTGTCATGAGTAGAGGAGTCAACATGCATACCTGAGGCATCATCATGTGCATATGTGCTTTGCTCATCATCAGACTGATCTATGTTTTCCTCTTCCTCCGCAACATCAACATTAACCACTTTCTCTTGAACCTGGGCGGCAGGGACATTTGATTGAATCTCTGTCTCTGGTATCTCAGCTTTTTGTACATCAACAAGAACTATCGGAGCAGGTTCCCCCTCAATAGCTGCACAAGATATGTCAGTTGTATCAATGTGAGGAGGAGATGGGATCCTATCCTCATCATCAAAGATTATTCTTGGAACTTCTGGAGCATCCCTTGGCTTTTGAATTCTGATCTCCCATCTCTGGATGGAGGATATAGAGAACTTATTGAGGTGGTGAATTTCCATACCTTTGGTTATATCGAAGATCTCTGGGTGAGTTTGATTCAGGGATAGAGAAATAATTCTCCCAAAGTTAGGTGCCTCCAAACTCTCCTTGATCTTGTCAAACAACATGTATCCCCATTGGAACATCTTTCTGCATATAAATCCCGTTATCATATCAAAGAACTCTGCAGAGATATATCTAATTGACCCTATTTTGCATAGAAGAACCTTACCGAGAATTTCGATCAGAAGTTTACTTTCAACAATCATGTTCTGTCCTTTAATAGAAGTGGAGGAATCTGAAAGACCACAGAAGGAGTAGGCTCTGGAATAATCATCTTCTTCTAGATAATCTTCTTCCCCTATGGACGACAATCATAGAAACACTGTGATAGAGTATGGCTTAATTTTGATTTTCATACCTCTAACGTTTGTTTTCAATAATTTCCCTCTTCTCTTGATCTTGGCATGACGGAAGAACTCTTCAATATCAGGTAATAAGACCTAGCAAGGATATTCCAAGATATAGTTGAGGTCGGCAGAATCCAGAAGTATCAAAACATTTTTGAAGTCGTCGGAATCTCCTTTAAGCAGGCGTGAACAAATTCACTTCCCACACCAATCTTGGAGGAAGGAGCCATCAAATGCAGAGAAGGAGAAATTTCTGGTTTGGTGGCGAAGAAGAAGTGGGTTTTGCGAGAAGAATGGTGGTGGACTTTGCAGAACAGAACCGTCTTTCTCGGGAAGATTTTTCGAATTTGTGGGTTCAAGAATTTCTATGGACTTATCTTTTATATAAAATTTTGAAGAATTAAAAGAAATGCAAACCTGAGCGGTGGTGCGAATTCTTCATCAAAAAGAGAAATAATTCTGGCGGACTAGGGCATTTCTCGAGAAAAGGCTTCTCGAGAAATCCATAAGGCTTTTCTTTGGAAATAGAGAGAATTCCAAATGCCATTTCTCGAGAAGAGGAGAGAATTCCGAGAGGTCCATAAAGCATTTCTCGAGAAATGTAGAGCCTTTCGAGAAATCTTAGTCCTTTTCGAGAAATCCAAGAAAATGACTTGTTTTTGAGAAATGCACATAAGTTTCCAAGAAACAAAAGATCTTCTTTGAATTTGTCCTTGACTTTAGAAATGATCACTTCAGGATTCCCTGTTGAGCATGCAAAGTTCTGTCTTGAAAGAGGAGAACTTGGCCTCGCCCAGCGGCTTTGTAAAAATATCTGTCACTTGCTTGTCCGTCGGGACATAATTGAGGGCTATGTCCTTATTCTTTACATGCTCCCAGATGAAATGGTAGCGAACTTCGATGTTCTTTGTCCGACTGTGGGAACTGGATTGTTGGCGATTGCTATTACGCTGGAAGAGTCGTAATACATTGGAATTTCTCTGAACTTCAAATTATAGTCTTCGAGTTAGTTTCTTATCCATAGAAGTTGTGGGCAACAACTACCCACAGAGATATTCTTTAACTCGACAGTAGATGTTGCGACTCAATTCTGCTTCTTGCTGCTCTAAGAAATAAGCCGTCTTCCGAGGAATTGTCATGTCTCGTAAGTGCTTTTCCCATCGTCCCTGCTTCCAGCAAAATCAGCATCTGAAAAACCAATTAATTCGACCTCATTACTTCTTTGGTACCATAACCAAAGATTATGTGTTCCCTTAAGGTATCTTAGAATCAACTTTGTAGTGATGTTGAGATTCCTTAGAGTTCACTTGATATCCAGAACAGACACATGTTGAGAACATTATATTTGGTCTACTGTTAGTTAGGTAGAGCAACAATCCAATTATGCTTCTGTACTTGCTTTCATCAAAAGATTTCCCTTTTTCATCCTTGTCCAGAGACACCGTTGAACACATTGGAGTCCTCATAGAGATTGCGCTCTGCATTCGAAATTTCTTAAGAATCTCCTTCATGAATTTCATTTGAGAGATGAAAATACCATCTTCAGATTGCTTTACTTAAAGTTCTAAGAAATACTTCAGCTGACCTATACTGCTCATTTCAAACTTCCCTTGCATAAGTTTAAAAAACTTTTTGCAAAGTTTGTCTTCCGTAGAGCTAAATATGATGTCATCGACATAGATTTGCACTAGCAAAATCTTGCCTTTAACTTCCCTAAGAAATTATGTCTTGTTTATCTTTCCCCTTGTGAACTTGTTATCAAGAAGAAAGTTAGACAACGTCTCGTACCAAGCTCGAGAAGCTTTCTTTAAGCCATATAAGACTTTATTTAAAAAGAAAACATGATCAGGGAATTTAGATTTTGCAAAACCTTTGGGTTACACTACGTATACTTCATCTTTCAGATCCCTGTTCAGGAATGTTGACTTCACATCCATTTGATAGAAAGTGAAGCCTTTGAGGGAAGCATACACAAGAAATAACCTGATCGCTTCGAGCCTGGCCACTAGAGCAAAGGTCTGGTGGAATTCGTTCCCCTCTTCTTGTCGATATCCTTGCTCTACGAGTTGGGCTTTATTCTAGATAATTACTCCATTCTCATCCAGCTTGTTTCTGAATATCCACTTGGTGCCTATCACATTCTGTCCTTTGGGCCTAGATACCAGCTCCAAGACTTTGCATCGTTCAAACTGGTTGAACTCCTCTTGCATTGCAATTATCCAAGAAGCATCTTTGTTCGCTTCCTCGAACTTCTTCAGTTCAACCTGAGACAGAAAGCTTAGATGTAGAATTTTTTTAGTTGTACCTCTTCTGGTTCTTACACCATCGCCTGACTCTCAATTGATTAGATTAGCTGTGTGATCTCTTAGGTGTAGGAACCCTAGATTCCTTTCCCTCTCTCTAGCATGCTATAAAGCATCTTATGCAGCCTCTATGGGTTTAGGCACTTCTTCCTCTAGAGTTTCTTCATCCACCAAGCCTTGATCGATGATTTTACTGAGCTTTGACCATCTTCCTTGACAACTTCATCCATGATTAGATCCTTGAACCTGGTGCCTGCATCTGCACTAATAATACGAGACGAACTGCTATGGAGCAGGCTTGTCTCAATAAATACAACATTTATAGACTCTTCTACCACCAGAATTTTCTTATTAAAAATCCTATATGCATTACTATGGCTACTATATCCTACAAAAATACCTTCAAAACATTTTTCACTAAACTTTGTGCAATAATACTTCCCATTATTAAGTACAAAGCATTTGCTGCCAAAGATTCTAAAGTAGGACACAGTCAGTTTTCTGCCTTTCAATAGCTTATAGGGGGTCTTACGGTAGTTTTTGTTGATTAGTGCTCTATTTTGCATGTAACAAGCCGTGTTGACTGCTTCAGCCCAAAAGTATTCTGGAAGTGAAGCGTCGTTCAACATGGTTGTATATGCTTCAATTAGGTTTATGTTCCTTATCTCGGCAACTCCATTTTGCTATGGAGTGCGCGGGGATGAAAACTCATGAAAGATATCTTGACTTTCAAAGAATTCTGTCATGTCACAAGACTCAAACTCTATTCCGTGGTCACTTCTGATTTTGACCACTAAGCAGTTCAGTTCGTTCTGAATTTGCCGGACAAAATTAGTGAAAGATGCGAAGGTGTTTGACTTGTGTTTCAGAAAGAACACCCAAGTAAAATGCAAGTAGTCATCAATGATTACTAATGTATAGACCTTACCTCCTAAGCTGTGAATAGGCATAGGACCGAATAACTCTATGCAAAGCAAGTATAAGCTTTGAGAAGAATCTTTCTCAATAATACCCTTGAAGGTGGCATGTGTATGCTTTCCCATTTGACATGAGTGACATGGAATCTTTTTAAGGCACTTCATGTTTGGGGCATCACACACTAGGTTGTGAGAAAATAATATATTTAAGGTTTTAATATTAATATGTGCTAATCACTTGTGTCATTGTTCACAGAGAGACACACTACTTTTTGTTATAAATTACGCTGAGGTAGAAGTGTCTAAACAAAGAAAATTTAAACAAAAAATATTTCTGCCTCGAGTGCATGTTAAGAACGTCTCCAAATTTGCAAATGATTTTATCAAACACTCGTCCTTGCAGAACTCAACGATGTAGCCTTTGTCACATAGTTTACTTATACTTTTAAGATTATGGTGCAATCCTTCAACATAAGCAACGTCTGTGAAAGAGACTACGCCATTGGAAATCATACCATAACCTTTTGTTATTCCCAGTCTGAACCTCCAAAGATGACTTTTGGATCGTATTTTACTATGGTAAATCACGCAAAAAGCTTCTTGTCCCATTCATGTGTCGAGAGAATCCACTGTCCAAATACCAGATCAGAGTTCTATTGGCCTTTGGACATTCCTGCAAAAATAAATCAGTTTACCTTAGGAACCCAAATGTATTTATCTCCTTGGTTCTTGGTCAGCGTACTCCCCCTAAGAACATTAGCCTTGCGAGTGATCGATCTCTCATAGCTAACTCTAGGGGTTACAAGATTCGCAGGGTTATACTAATAATCTACGCCAAAATGATCAATTTTACTGCAACACCAACAGTCAAATTTGTTGTACCTCGTTTGTACTCCTGATTTACCCTTTGAACGTGAGGTCTAGCAAGGGTAGAATTCTTAGAGGTGGAGGCCTCCTGGTTGCAGCATATACAGGGGTTTCCCATCTCCTTAGCCTTAGGCACATCAGATGTAGCTTTTGGTACCTTGTTATTGTTATGGCCATGCACATATGGACCATAACTCTTCATCTGAATTTTCACAAACTTGCTTTGAACACGCTGGCACCTAAGTCACGGGGACGAGTCCATCCCTGGTATATGTTCTTGGGCTCCACATGAGTAGGCCTAGCATGATGACCATTGGACGACTTACGGTCAAACTTGTTCGTCAAAAAGATTACTTTCCTAAACAATGGTTGATCCATGGGTGCCTTCCCCTTTTCTTTGACGTAGCCTTCTTGGCAGACTTACCTTCTCCACCGACATGGCCAAGACCACCACCCTTCTTCTGAGAAGAGAACTCATCAATGAGAGGAAGAACAGTCTTCGGCTTGGAGTAACTCTCAACGAGTTTTCTCTCCACCACGAGCTTTTCTTCCAGCTCATCAAGATATTTTTCCTTCAGTTTTAACGTCTCAGCCGAGTCCTTGAGTTCCTCTTTCAAGGAGTGGACTTCATCTCAGAGAGAAAATAATTGTGCAATTTATTCCTTCAAATTTGCTTCCACTACCTTGAATGAGGCAATCTCTTTAACTTACTTTTGGACTACCTTTCGGCATTTGTCAAAAGCCTTAAACAAGTGCTCGTGCTGAGCCATCAATTCTGATTCGTTCTCATCAGAGGAGTAGTCTTCATACACATTAGAAGAAGTTTCAGATTCTGAAAGAATGGTGTGTGAGTTTACCTTCCCATGGTATTCAGAGTCGCCCGCTTCTTCGTCAGATTGATCCATAAGCACAAAGTAAGCTTCTTCCTTTTCAGAACTTGACTCGCTCGAGTTACTGTCGTTGAGAGTCTTCGACTTTTTGGCGACGAAGCTCTTCTCTTCTTTCTTCTTCCCTTTGAAGGATCTCTTCTCATCCTTCCTGGAGTTATCCTTCTTCTTGTAAGGACGCTCTGCAATCATGTGACCTGACTTATTGCAATAGTAGCAAACAACGTCAGAGGAAGAAAATTTATTTGGTTTCGATTTATACATGTTCTCCTTATTGTAGCTTTTCTTCGTACGATCACCATCACGATGTGATCTCTTGGAATATGAAGAGAAAGGCTTGTTCTTCATTTGTCTCCTCTTGCTCAGCAACTTCTTGAACAGCTTGGAGATTAAGGATAACTCTCCGTCCGATAGCTCGGAGCCTGATGTGCTGGGCTTAGAGTCTTCAAGAGTGTCAGAAGCTCGTGTCCTTATGGGAGACATAGCTTTGGAATTCCTTGAACCTTCAGCCTTTAGGGTTGTAGACTTCCATTTGCTTGAAGATCGGTTGGCTTGCTCCTTCTTTCTGTTATTCATTTAGAGTTCGTAGGAGAGCAATTTGCCGAAGAGATTCTGAGGGTCGATCTCTGGCAACTTCCAAAATTCTCTGATGGCAACAACTTCTGTATCCCAGTCCTTTGTCAAGTATCAAAGGAATTTGTCGTTCAGTTCACCATGAGTGAATTCATGACCATAGTTCCTGAGGCCGTTGACTATCTTGAAGAACTTCTCAAAACTGTCAGCTATGGAGTCATTGGCACCTTGCTTGAAGGATTTGTACTCCCAATTCAACAACAATCTGTGATCGTCTCTCACTTCTTCAGTACCTTCCATAAGTACAACCAGGAAGTCCCACATATCCTTAGCAGATTTGCAGTGGAAAAAGTTCTGGAGCATTGAGTCGTCCACTGCACTAGCTATTATATTTTTTGCCTTCTTGTCCAGGGAGACTAGGGCAATCTCATCTTCAGTGAGATCCATCATCTTCTTTGGAATCTTAATTGCTAGATTTGTTGGGTATTGTATCCACAATGTACCTGATTTGAAGAAGCCCCTGTACAAGCTAAGGTAAATAGACAATGTATTTGATGAAATATTTCTAGTTGTGCTTGCAGTTATTCCATGCTAAGTACACACCAATGTCAGGGTGCAGTGGGTCAATATACACGGGTCTGTGCAACGTAATCCCTCGTTGAGTAGATCAGTGTGTTGGCCTACGTGTACTCTCTCTATTGGGGTGTACTTAATTTCAAGTACAGGGCTATGATAAAGCTAGAGCAGACAAGGAGCAAGGATAGGCCAAAGACCATCTCACGGGTTGAAAGACGAGAATCATCTAAGTGTAAATCGTCGAGAATCACTAAGTGATTCTCACCGATTCGTGGAGAATCACCAGTGATTCTCGACGAGTTGTCGAGAATCACCAGTGATTCTCGACGAGTTGTCGAGAATCACTAGTTGATTCTTGCCGGGTTGGGCCGGCTGTCTCGACGCAGTCAGAAAAATCATCTAAGGCAAAATCATCGAGAATCACCAAGTGATTCTCGCCGATTCGTCGAGAATGACTTTGCATTCTCGACGAGTCGGCGAGAATCCAAGGTGATTCCCACCGATTCTCCCCGGCCTCTATAACCTGTGCAGCAAGAATTCTCTAAGTAGAATTCGGCGAGAATCGTAAGTGATTCTCGCCGATTCGTCGAGAATCACTCACGATTCTCGCCGAATTTGACTTGGGTATTTTTCCAACTCTGTCTGGACCGGTCCACGTTATCTGCGGGATTTTGAAACGAACTTTGGTCTTACTGCTGGTGGGGCCCACAATGGTCATCTCTTGACCTAGTGTATAAATACTCTGTATTTGTGAACAGTATACACACAGACGAGATACGAAACAGAGCGGCCGACTAACCCTAATCTCGCGAACTTGCTCCGCCTCCGTCGCCGCAGCCGATCACCGAAGCCGATCTCGATCTCCTCCAAATCCAAGGTTATAGAAGCCAAGTACTGCACAGCGTCTCACGTGTCTATCCAGAGATCTTTTGTCTCTTGATTTGAGATAGGGAAATCTTTCCCCGTCCGAATCGATCGAGACGATCGATCCTCGTGTGACCGTTGGTAGACCTTGCCGACTTTTCTAAGAAGATTGGATCTCCAGTGCGTTGCTGCTGTCTTCAGTTGCCGCCGCCAACACCGAGAGCCTCGCCGCCGCTCGTCGCCGCCGTCGGTCTCGGGGAGATTCTCTCCAAGTGAGATCTAGGGTTGTGGACTCTTCGTTGACTTCAAGAACACGTCGTCGAACGAAGAGGGACACCTTAGTCTCCATACGTTGTTTGTATTTCTTACAAGCTATTTTCATTTCATTGTAAAGGACCGATTGGTCTCTAGTTGAAGGGTTGGGTGCAACCCGTGGTGTGGGAGTGTTGACTCCTACGTGTGGAAGGGTTCCTTCCGTTAGTGCAAGGATTGGATTTCAATCCTGTTGGTGAAGTGACCGAGTCGTCCCTGGTTGGGAGATAGGTCGAAGGGGGAAAGTGGACGTACCCAAATCGGGGAACCACTATAAATTGCTGGTGTACTTTCTGTGCTGTGTTGTTTTGTTTTCTTGTGCAGGTAAAACTTTAATTCCGCAAATACGCTGCAAAGACACCTATTCCCCCCCCCCATAAGTGTAAGTAGTTGACACTAAGTGGACTTTCAAGTGGTATCAGAGGGAGGTTACTCATCAAAAAGGTTCACACCTTGAGTAAAATCCTACCACCAGTGTCAAGAAGAAGACCGATATCTTCCATGGACGGACTCAAGCACTCCGGCAAAATCCCAGTATGCACCAGACTGAACTTTCCTATCTGGAAGGAAAGAATCAGATTCTACATGGAAGCAGTCGACCCCCGGCTCTTCATGATAGTGGAGGAGGGACCTTACATTCCCACCAAGGCCTCCACCATTGATCCAACCAGGAAAGTGCCTAAGAAACTTTCGGAAATGGACAAGGACGAAATGGTGCTGTTCGGACTCGACAAGAAAGCTCAGAACATCCTGGTAAGCGAAGTTGACGACTCTATGATGCAGAACTTCAGCAACTGCAGGACAGCCAGGGATCTCTGGAGCTGTCTGATTGTCCTAATGGAGGGCATAGATGAAGTGAGGGACGATCGGAGATCCCTCCTCAATCAAAAATATGAGGCCTTCATGCAAGGGCCAAAGGAGGAGATCGGAGTCACCTTCGAAAACTTACTCAAGATCGTCTATGCACTCAAAGGATATGGAAGAGTGTTCACTGACGGTGAACTCAATGATAAGTTCCTTAGGTCCCTCACTAAGGAATGGGACACAAAGATCTGCGCCATCCGCGAGTTTGGCAAACTTGCGGAAACTGATCCACAGATTCTGTTCGGGAAGCTCATATCCTATGAGCTTCAGTTGAACACAAGGAAGGCTGAAGAGGAAGCAGAGAAAGCCGTGGCCAAGGAAAAGACGGTGGCCCTGAAAGCCATTCAATCCAGAAAGGGCAAGGGTGCCGCTTCTTCCCGTGCGTGGAAGAGGGATGAAGAGGAAGACTCTGAGCCAAGCTCCTCCAGCTCAGAGTTATCAGAGGAAGATTTATCCCTTATCACATGGGAATTCAAGAAGTTCCTCAAGCTGAGGAATCAGAGAAAGAGAAATGGCTCCTCCTCAAGGGATCAGAAGAAGAACTATTCCTCTGACAGGTATGTTTCCAAACCGAACAAACACCGCTCTTCTGACATTATATGCTTTGGTTGCAACAAGCCAGGACACGTCGTGCCTGACTGCCATCAAGGCAAGAGGGAAAAGGGAAAGGGAGAGGAGCACAGGTCCTCAAAAGACAAGAAGAAGGAGAGGAGTTACATCGCAAAGAAGCCAAAGATGCTGAGTGAATCTGACACGTCAGACACCAGCGATGATAAGGAAGCCTACTTTGGGCTAATGGGTCGCTCTGACTTAGAAGGAGAATGCCCCCCATTTACTGGGAAGGTAAAAGCTCACACCCCTCTCTCTGACTCTGACTCTGATCCTGAGTCTCAGGATGATGACCCTGAGGATAGCCCTTCTGCCCTTGAAGCTGAGATCCTCGATAAGTATGAGCTTCTACTCAATACATTCCTGAAATGTCGAAAGAAACTGAAGGCTGAGAAAAAGGAAGTTAAATTCCTTAAAGGTGAGAGTGTATCCCTGAGGGAAGAGATCACCAGTTTGATCTCCCTCCGACAGGAGCACTTGGACCTGACTTCAAAGCATTCAGAGTCTCTTAAGCTCCTTGATCTTAAGCAGGAGGAAGTCGACAAGTTGGAAGAACTACTTGCGGCACAAAGGAAGATCGTCAAGAGCTTCTCTATGCCAAAAATTGTTCTTCCATTAGTTGATACCTTCTCTGCTCAAGCCAAAGGAGCTGGCTTGGGGCATGTAGGGGTATCTAGCTCCTCATCCAGGAGAAACAGGAACAGGAGGAAGAATAAGGTTGCCAAGAAAGCCTCTGCTGATGAGAATGGAAAGGCCCCACTTAGCCCTGTTGAGTTCAGAAAGCCTAGCTTTCCCTGTAACCAACATGACTTTGAGTCAACATATGGGCATCACTTCAGGCCCTCGGTTGCAAAGCCGAAGTGCCGATATGATGGGTGGACCTTTCCCCATAACTTCAGTGAGAGTGTCTTCAAGGCACCTTATGAGGAAATCCACTTGGGAAATTATGGTCAATTCTCTAGCGGCCATAATAGGAAGCAGGCACCTAAGGCCAAGCCTGTTACACTGAAAAGCCAAGAGGTGAAGAAGTCATATGACTGTGGTCATCATGTTGCCTCCACCTCCAGGTCTTCGGCCCCAGCTGAACCCCACGTTTCAAGGGTAAAGCAGGCGCCCAAGAGGAAGTATAACAGGTTTGACTGCTGGTGCTGTGGCAAAATTGGTCACTTTGTCGTGGATTGTTGGTTTAATCCAAGGTATAACGAGACTCCTTATGTTAGCAATGCGAGGCCGACCACTCGTAGAGTTAACCAATCGAGGGGGAGTATGCTAACAAGGAATCTAGGACCCAAGTTCGTTTGGGTTCCTAAGGCAAATTAATTCTGTTTTGCAGGAATGTCCAAAGGCCAACAAAACTCCTATTTGGTATTTGGACAGTGGATGCTCCCTTCACATGACCGGGACAAGAAGCCTGCTGAGGGAGTACTCTCCAGTCGAGGATGGACCCAAAGTCATATTTGGGGGATCTGATCGGGGAGTCACCAGAGGTTACGGTATGATTTCCAACGGTATACTCTCTATCACTAACGTAGCTTATGTTGAAGGGTTAAATCATAACCTGATCAGCGTAAGCCAGTTATGTGATAAAGGGTATGACGTTAAGTTCTGCAAGGATAAATGCCTAATAATATCATGCGACTCTTCGGAGACCGTATTAACAGGCATTAGGAGCAGAAATATTTTCTGTTTAGATTTTCTTAGTTTAGATTCTTCTACCCCAGTATGCCTTGTTGCTAAAGGCAGTGCATCTCTTTGTGAACAATGGCACAAGAGATTGGCACACATTAATTACAAGACAATTAATATGCTGTTTTCCAAAGACTTAGTAAGGGATGCTCCCATTATTAAGTGCATCAAAGATAGTCCATGTCCTGCATGTCAGATGGGCAAGCAGACTCGGGCTACCTTTAAGGGCATCCCAGACAAAGATTCCTCCAGATGTCTATATCTTCTGCACATGGACCTGTTTGGTCCAATGCAAGTTCATAGCTTAGGAGGGAAGTCGTATACGTTAGTGATTATAGATGATCACTCTCGGTTTACGTGGGTGTTCTTTTTAAAACGCAAGTCTGATACGTTTGGCATCTTCACCAGTTTTGTCAAGCAGATACAGAACGAACTTAACTGCTCAGTGGTCAAAATCAGAAGTGACCACGGAATAGAGTTTGAGTCTGGGGCTATGACAGAGTTCTGTGAAGAGCTTGGTATCTTTCATGAGTTCTCCTCCCCTCGCACTCCTCAACAGAATGGAGTGGCGGAGAGGAGGAATAGAACACTCATTGAAGCGTGCACGACAATGTTGAATGACGCTTCTCTCCCAGAATACTTCTAGGCCGAGGCTGTCAATACGGCCTGTCATGTACAAAACCTGGCATTGATTAACAAGAGCCATCGTAAGACTCCTTATGATCTACTGAAAGGCAAGAAACCAACCATGTCCTATCTGAGGATTTTTGGCTGCAAATGTTACGTACTGAATAATGGGAAGTACCCGCATACTAAGTTTGGTGAAAAATGCTTCGAAGGCATATTCATGGGCTATAGTAGCCACAGCCGGGCTTATAGAGTTTTCAACAAGAAAACCCTAGTGGTAGAGGAATCAATAAATATTGTATTTGATGAAGGAAGCTTTCTTAACTGCAAGACTTCTACTTGTCTTCCTGAAGCTGCAGGTGCCAGACTCGAAAAGTTACAACTAGATGATCCCGAGAAAGATGCAACTCCAAAATATGTCAAGGTCTCCACATCAACGCCGATCGGAGAAGTTGAAGATCAAAATGAGGCAAATCCTTTAGAAGAAAGAGATGCCTAAGAAATAGTCGAAGCTCCTGATGCAAGACTTCTAGAGCTCAGACACGTGAGGGATCATCCCAGAAATCAAATTATTGGAGATCCCCGAGACGGTGTCAGAACTCGCCGAGGTACTCTTAACGAGATGTTGCATCTTAGCTTTCTGTCGCAGGTGGAGCCAAAGAAGTTCGACGAAGCGAACAAAGACGCATCGTGGATTTTGGCCATGCAAGAGGAGCTGCATCAATTCGAAAGATGCGAAGTATGGACGCTGGTTCCCAGAACGAAGACGCAAAATGTGATTGGCACCAAGTGGATCTTCAGAAACAAGTTGGATGAACATGGAGTCATCATCAAGAACAAAGCCAGACTGGTGGCTCAAGGATACAGACAGGAGGAGGGGATTGACTTTGACCAGACGTTTGCACCAGTTGCACGGCTCGAGGCAATCCGGCTATTCCTAGCCTATGCCTCTCACAAAGGATTCACAGTCTATCAAAAGGACGTGAAATCAGCTTTCTTGAATGGAGATTTGAAAGAGGAAGTATACGTTGCTCAACCTCCAGGTTTTGTCAATCCTACTTATCCTAATCATGTATATTTTCTTAATAAAGCGCTATATGGCCTAAAACAAGCACCTCGAGCTTAGTATGAGACATTGTCTAGTTTTCTTCTTGAGAACAAGTTCTCTAGAGGAAAAATAGATAAGACATTGTTTCTCAGGGAAGTCAAAGGCAAGATTTTGCTGGTGCAAATCTATGTTGATGACATTATATTCGGCTCAACGGACAACAATCTTTGCAAAAAGTTTTCCAAACTTATGCAAGGAAAGTTTGAAATGAGCAGTATGGGAGAGCTGAAGTATTTCTTGGGACTTCAAGTGAAACAGTCTGAGGAAGGAATCTTCATTTCTCAGACGAAGTTCACAAATGAACTCCTCAAGAAATTCGGAATGGAGAATGCAACCTCTATGAGGACTCCAATGGGATCCACCATGTCTCTGGATAAGGATGAGAAAGGGAAACCTTTTGATGAAACCAAATACAGAAGCATCATTGGATCTCTGCTCTATCTTACTGCGAGTAGACCGGATATCATGTTCTCCACATGTGTTTGTGCCAGATATCAGGTGAATACTAAGGAATCTCATTATGTCGCTGCAAAGCGAATTCTCAGATACCTTAAAGGTACCCCTAATATTGGCTTATGGTACCCGAGAAGCAATGATGTCGAGCTAATAGGGTTTTCAGATGCTGATTTTGTAGGAAGTAGAGATGACAGGAAAAGCACCTCCGGGACGTGTCAATTCCTCGGAAGAAGGCTTATTTCATGGAACAGCAAGAAGCAGAATTGTGTAGCAACCTCCACTGTAGAGTCTGAGTACATCTCGGCTGGCAGCTGTTGCGCACAACTCCTATGGATAAGAAACCAGTTAGCCGACTATGACCTCCAGTTCAAGGAAGTACCGATGTACTGCGACTCCTCCAGTGCAATTGCTATTGCCAATAATCCGGTATCGCACAGAAGAACGAAGCATATTGAAGTGCGTTACCATTTCATTCGGGAGCACGTGGAGAACAAGGACATCTCTCTCTGCTATGTTCCCACTGACAAGCAGATTGCAGACATTTTCACAAAGCCCCTTGACGAGGCCAAGTTCAGTATGTTCAAAACTGAATTAGGGATGCTAAACTACGAAGAATGAAGACTACAGGAGCTCAAGGCTCATGCGTCTAGGGGGAGCCTCTGCTAGGAATTTAGTGAAAGCAAAGGTACAAGAACTGAGGGGGAGCATGGTGTCACATGCTTCAGTCCCCGATTTGCAGAAGCCGAAAAGGGGGAGATTACCCTCTCGGCTAAGGCTAAGGTGGCTCCAAGTTTGCTCTCAAGAAATTGGTAATGAATATCTCTCTCAACTCAATTTTAAGTTTATGATTTTCATTCCTATATGCTCTATTCACCTTAGCTTGTAGGGTTTTGGCTTCTTCAAATAGGGGGAGATTGTTGGGTATTGTATCCACAATGTACCTGATTTGAAGAAGCCCCTGTACAAGCTAAGGTAAATAGACAATGTATTTGATGAAATATTTCTAGTAGTGCTTGCAGTTATTCCATGCTAAGTACACACCAATGTCAGGGTGCAGTGGGTCAATATACATGGGTCTGTGCAACGTAATCCCTCGTTGAGCAGATCAGTGTGTTGGCCTACGTGTACTCTCTCTATTGGGGTGTACTTAATTTCAAGTACAGGGCTATGATAAAGCTAGAGCAGACAAGGAGCAAGGATGGGCCAAAGACCATCTCACGGGTTGAAAGACGAGAATCGTCTAAGTGTAAATCGGCGAGAATCACGAGTCGTCGAGAATCACTAGTTGATTCTTGCCGGGTTGGGCCGGCTGTCTCGACGCAGTCAGAAAAATCATCTAAGGCAGAATCGTCGAGAATCACCAAGTGATTCTCGCCGATTCGTCGAGAATGACTTTGCATTCTCGACGAGTCGGCGAGAATCCAAGGTGATTCCCACCGATTCTCCCCGGCCTCTATAACCTGTGCAGCAAGAATTCTCTAAGTAGAATTCGGCGAGAATCGTAAGTGATTCTCGCCGATTCGTCGAGAATCACTCACGATTCTCGCCGAATTTGACTTGGGTATTTTTCTAACTCTGTCTGGACCGGTCCACGTTATCTGCGGGATTTTGAACTGAACTTTGGTCTTACTGCTGGTGGGGCCCACAACGGTCATCTCTTGACCTAGTGTATAAATACTCTGTATTTGTGAACAGTATACACACAGACGAGATACGAAACAGAGCGGCCGACTAACCCTAATCTCGCGAACTTGCTCCGCCTCCATCGCCGCAGCCGATCACCGAAGCCGATCTCGATCTCCTCCAGATCCTCGGTGATAGAAGCCAAGTCCTGCACAGCGTCTCACATGTCTATCCAGAGATCTTTTGTCTCTTGATTTGAGATAGGGAAATCTTTCCCCGTCTGAATCGATCGAGACGATCGATCCTCGTGTGACCGTTGGTAGACCTTGCCGACTTCGCTAAGAAGATTGGATCTCCAGTGCTTTGCTGCTGTCTTCAGTTGCCGCCGCTAACACCGAGAGCCTCGCCGCCGCTCGTCGCCGCCGCCGGTCTCGGGGAGATTCTCTCCAAGTGAGATCTAGGGTTGTGGACTCTTCGTTGACTTCAAGAACACGTCGTCGAACGAAGAGGGACACCTTAGTCTCCATACGTTGTTTGTATTTCTTACAAGCTATTTTCATTTCATTATAAAGGACCGATTGGTCTCTAGTTGAAGGGTTGGGTGTAACCCGTGGTGTGGGAGTGTTGACTCCTACGTGTGGAAGGGTTCCTTCCGTTAGTGCAAGGATTGTATTTCAATCCTGTTGGTGAAGTGACCGAGTCGTCCCTGATTGGGAGATAGGTCGAAGGGGGAAAGTGGACGTACCCAAATCGGGGAACCACTATAAATTGCTTGTGTACTTTCTGTGCTGTGTTGTTTTGTTTTCTTGTGCAGGTAAAACTTTAATTCCGCAAATACGCTGCAAAGACACCTATTCCCCCCCCCCCCATAGGTGTAAGTAGTTGACACTAAGTGGACTTTCAAGATTTATAGTTGAAGTCTGAGTAGATATGTGTGGTCCTTCTTCCACGATCTAAAAAATTCTAGAATCTACAGATTGCATGTAGAGCCGTTCTCTTTCTTTCTACATGGGAAAGTTCTCTTTGGTGCACACTGGTAGCTTCATGGAAGACATATCTTTGCTTCGATCCATGGTGACTGTGCAGAATCTCTTAATGCTTGATCAGGGATCTTGATCAAGGTGTTAGCCTTATCGACCAAAATGCCCCTCTGATACCAATTGAAAGTATCTAGCGTCTACCTAAATCACCTAGAGGGGGAGGGGGAGGGGGTGAATATATTATGTTTGTGTCTTTTTGTGGAATAAAAATATTTATAAGACAAGCACACAAACACAGAGATTTTTATAGTGGTTCCCCGGATTGGTTACGTCCACTGACGCGCCTCACCAATCTACCACAATGGTTAATATTCGGCTACTTCACCATTCTCAGATTATACCAATCTTACACCTCAGAGCAACGCTCCTACACCTTAATCAACAACGGATCTATAAACTCGATCCAAAAGCCGGATCTACACATCGATCCACAAACTAGATCTATAAACTCGATCCACTAACGGATCTATAACATCGGAGATAAAACTCCTACAAACTCGGAGATAAAGCTCCTACAAATGTAAAAACAAATTACAACAGTATAGAAAATGTAATACACTTTAGATTTGAAATCTTCTAGAATCTTCCTTCTTGAAACTAGAGCAACTTGATGAAGAAGGTTTAGGAAGAAACCCGAGAAGACTGATCTGAAAGCTAGGATTCGACCCGATCAAAAAGAAGTTGAAGAAACTAATGATCTAGGATCGGTAGAATCTTGTCTTGCTTTGAATCACTGGATCTAGTGAAGGCGACAGAAAGGATTGACGATGAAGATGATCGTCTTTTCTCCCAAAAATTGAAAGTACTTGAGCGATTTTAATTCCGTAAAAGTTATTCCTCTTCAGTCTGATTCTGCTTGTGAAAAATAATTCTCTATTTACGAATCCTTAAATTAACTTTATATATGTGATTGACCAACGGTCAATCGTCATTAAGGTAGCATCCACATAATTAAGGAAAGATCAAACCTACTAAACTTAGGTTAATTTGAACTTCAGTCAGAAAATTAGAAACAAAAAATCTATAAGTCCATTACTCGAGAAGAAGTATGTTTCTCGATAAATGACTAGCTCTCTCGAGAAAAAGACTTGGATTCTCGAGAAAGGACTTGAAGAAAATTTTCTGTGAAGCAAACCACTGATTTCTCGAGAAGAACAATATTTCTCGAGAAAAAAATTTGATTTCTCGAGAACTAATACGGCCTTTCGAGAAATTGACTTAGCGCAAAATTCGTGAAGTGAAAAACTTGTTTCTCGAGAATAACAAGCTTTCTCGATAAAAGAATTTCTTTCTCGAGAAATCATATGGCTTCTCAAGAAATGTACTTAGTGATATTTTTGGAACTAAAGGAAGATTTTTTGAGAAGAAGGCTTAGCTTTCTCGAGAACTTTTGCTTTTCTCGAGAATAACTTGGCTTCTCGAGAAATGTACACGGCATTTCTCGAGAAAATGACTTGGCATATTTTTCAGGTAATTTCCCGAGAAGTCTTGTAGTTTCTTAAGAACAACAATGCTTTCTCAAGAAATTTACTTCGACTTATCGAGAAATTCATATCATTTCTTGAGAAAATGACTTGGGGAATTTTCAGTGAACTTTTTCTTTTCTTTTAAGTTGAAGTCAGCATCCCTTCTTTTCTTCCATTTTCTTAGTATTTGAAAATGAAGTGCATCCAAATAGAAAGGTTACACATGAGTCAAAACCATGGATCACACAAAGAGGGATTACATTGCATTGTCTTGTGTTTGGTGAATCATTGTAAACTTATATTGGCTTACACTTAGCAATATTGACCTGCAAGCACTCAACTAAAAGATGGCATCAAATACAACCTTAATTCATCTTAGTTCAAGGGTAGCTTCATACAAATCTGGGTTATTATGGATATAATACCCAACATCCTGGTCGAGGGCTGAGATCCTGACGCTGGTTCTTTTGGAATCTCGGAGGCTGGGGTCTTAGGTGTTAGACAGACCAGACCCGTAGTCCCAAAGGGTGGGGCTGCAAGAAGCAATATAAGCGAAAATATATATGAGTTAAGTTGTGCAAAAAGGTAAACCATCAGTCATACCTGGAGCGGCTACGGTTTCGGCCCGGGCAACCTAGGAGGCAATCTTTGGAACTGGTTGTTCGCTCCTTTCAGGGAGCCGAGGGGTCTCAGAATTTGCCGAGGGAGCGCTGACATCGCTCTCTAGCACTTGCTCCTACGAATAGACCTGGGGCTCAGTTCAAACATGCCCATTTTGGGAATTTTTACAAGGATGGGGTTAAGTAAAATACCTCTGCTAGGATGGTAAGGTTCTCGCGATTATGGGTTGGGTTCGGAGAGAAAGACTCATTCGCCACAAGGTTCTGCCGAATCATCTTTGTCCTTATCAGACGGTAGAGCAAATCCACAGGCCTCTTGGACAAGAGCCATGGGGCTTATTTGGAGGCCTTGGCGCTAGATTTTTCCTGCATAGCAGCGAGAGGGTCTAGAAGCTCTTGCGAGAGTAGTTTCACGGTCAGTGTACCGTACATTGTCGAAGCAGCGAGTGCTTAGAAGATGAACTAAGGTCGATCAAGGATATCATCTTCAGGGTTTTATCCTGAGATATTTATAGTGTCGTAGAGGGACCCACAAAAGATTCCCTTCCATGTCAGCAAGCACTCATTGAATACTGAGGGTTGGACTTTTCTATCCAAGCATAGGACTAGCTTGCAAAGAGCATGGATTGTATACGACCTCGTATTCGCTGAGTGGGCCCCTTCGGCAAGCCTCAACGCTTTGTAGGACGTTCAGGACCAAGTGTACAAGTAGGCGGATGGGGCATGTAGAGCCGCACTCGCCTAGAGGGAGCAAAGGGCTCCCGCCCATAACAGGCGGAAGGGCTATCGCCAATATAAGCGAATAGCGGGTGGGAAGGCTCTCGTATCTGCCTTTTCGGAGAGCCATGGAGGCGAGCGACCAGTTCATCCAGCACTTGCCCCCTTTAGGCGATTGATGCCTTCATAGACCATTCGCCCAGTAGGTTCTAGAGTAAAAATGACCTGGATTCCCTTGAAGGGATACAAATAGCTTTCCAGAACAGCGAAGTTACGATGTTAGCAGACCCAACTAGGATGCGTATAGTAATTCTAAACAACAGAGTTATGATGCTGGAGACCAAGGATTGAAATCAAAAAATAGAATTGAGGGGGCACCTTTGTAGAGGGAGTTCAATAGTTTTCTCTTGCTTCTTTCTTCTTCAGGCTCTCTCCAAGGTGCCCAAGCTCATCTTTGGCTTGGGAGAGGAAGAGTTCCTTGATTTTCTAGGTGTGTGGTGGGATCTCCTGGCTGAGACCTCAGTTCTATTCCTAAGTTCCTGATTCTTTGATCCTGAGTGCTAGTCCGAGGGAAGTATGTGTGAGGCCATACCCTTTTGGGACCCCTAACTCCACAGAGGCCGATTTCTGGTTTCAACAATGCCCTGACAAATTAATCTTTTATTTTCTCGGAGTTCAACTTAGGTATGCTCGTAGTAATTTTTGTATACATGTTCTTATAGTTATCTTTAATAAGTAAGCATGGGTGAATACCCATTCAAAGCCATTATACTCATGGGATTAACTAAACTGTGTATGGAATATGTATAAGTAACCTTCAATCCAACCTCCAAAAATTATGGCATGGTATGGACTATCATTTCTCCAAGTTTAGGAGTTATAACCACTTACATGTACCAAAATAAATAATTAGTACTATCTAATATATGCAAGGTTGAATTTATTCATTCCTTTGTGCGTAGGATAGGCTTGTAATGTCTACTCATGATCAAATTTTCTAAGTTCACTAAGCATGATTGTGCGTATGTAACCCCCAAAGTTGGCATTTCAAATTCTCCGAATTATAATAATATTTGATTCTAAGGATATTATCATGTTCATAATTATGAGTTGCTCTCAAAATCCTTAATCTTTCTGAAGGCGATTATTATATCATTGTGAAAAACGAACAAGAACAAACCGGAAGTGGTATAACAAAAATTTTATTATCTAAAAAAGGTATCTATTACAAAGGTATGGCCTCCCTTTTATAGAATGGAGGGGAGAAGAGAGAATACAAACTAGAGATGTGGGACTAATAATTTACAGGTCTAAGCGGCCTATACAAAAACAAACCACACAAGCCACGTGGTTAGATGAGAAGGGATAATCGTTCGGCTACCACCAGAGAGAGAAGCCTGATAACTCTAATAATTCTTATTTTTCATTTACTATTTTCTAATTAATGGTTATATATTTTATAACAATTTTATAATATTAAGTTTATAATTAACTAGATTATATATTTTATATTTATTTGTTCTAATAAAATAATTTTCAATCTTGCAGGGCTGATCTGAGAATTTTTGGAGCAAAATTGGATTTTACCCTTTTTGGCCTAGACCTTGTGACACGCCCTCCACGGGCATGACTAGGGGCGCGACAGATACATGGCAAGCACATCAAAGGGGATCGTCGAACAACAGTCGAAGACGCTTGTCACGCCCTTCGACACGCCCTACTTGGGCGTGTACGATAGGTGTGACACCTGTACGGTTGATTACCATTATGACGTTGCCACGTCGGATTAAAATGACACACCTGGGTAACGGGCATGACCCAGGGCGTGTCGGAGGCATTTTCAGCCAATTGACTAGCTGTTCGTGCCGTTGCCGCCAAGAGCCGTTGCATCTAGACACTCCCCTGGTCACAGGCGTGACCAGGGGCCGTGACACCTCCATAAAGACCGGTTTACTCCCGCCTTTTTCAGGCTCCCGCCGTTTTCCAGAAACATATTTGATACGCCTTAGGTCACGAGCATGACCTAGGGGCGTGACCAGTCAGTTAACATATTTTGGCGGTTTCTCCTCCAACGTTCTCGGGGTTTCAAGACGACGGTTCCGAACCTGACACGCCCTAGGTCACGGGCGTGACCTAGGGCATGACCAAACAGAAATTTTCTCTATAAATTCCAGACAACTTCAGATGCTCAGGAGAGAATTTTTGGAGTTAGAGTCTTATAGTTTACTATTTTCTTTTGCTGTATTTTCCATTTCTAGTTTAGATTTACTATTGTTGTTAGCTTTAATTTTACTTGTTTTTAATTCAAGCATGTCTCTCTCTATCCTCTTTTGTAATTACCTAATCATGATGAGTAGCTAATTTTCTTGTAGCACTTGATCATGATGAACCTTGGAATAAAATAAAATCTTCTCCTTCTTTTATCAATTGTATTGTTCTTAATTTTACTCTCTACGATTTATCTTTGATTTTTATTTCATCAAATTCATATTACGTGGATATGGGTTTCGATCTAAGATCCGTATCCTAAATGACCGAAAGGTTGCGGATACGTGGAGATCACTCAAGGATAAAAGGAGTTGAATGCACTCCTCGAGAGAGGACGACGTAAATCTTCCAGATAAAAGTCAAATCCAACAGAGGGGTTCACCGCCTAAAGCAAGCTTAGGGGTTTCAACTTGCCGAAAGGTCTTAATCGATCAACCTAAGGTTAGTCAGAAGCATGAGCTCGATAGAGACGCTTTTGTACTTTAGGAACCTCCACGGTCGAGCGAGTAGATAAGAACTTGCATTACTTTATCTTTCAAGAAGATTTATTTTAGTCCAAGGGGATTCTAGATCAAGTGCTAGCTTTCTCAAAATTGAATTTCTCTTTCTTAGTATAACGTTTCTTTTTCCGTTCAACAAAAACCAAATTTTCTTCCGATAAGATAATAGTTTCCCTTGTGAGTACAAGTACTCGACAACCCCGAGTTGAAATACGGCACTTGATTCTATACTCTGAAAGATAGGTATAATTGCCTCATCAATTGGAAACACGCGCTAGCGTGGAGAAAATATCCATCAAAGCCGCCATGGGATACCGCTAGACCTCCCTGTCTCCAAGCCGCTTGAGATAAACTGCTAGACCGCTTGGAACCCAGACAGCAACAGCCCAGCAACCAAACCGCTGAAGGGAAACCACAAGACCGCACGGTCTCCAATCCGCCAAGACAAGCCGCCAAACCGCTCGGTCACTAACTCCAACACTCCCCCTCAAGCTGGAGCATATATATCGATCATGCCCAACTTGTCGCAAATATGAAGAAACGAGGCGGATACTGGCTTGGTGAAGATGTCAGCCAACTCTTTATCAGAAGTGACAAAGGGAGTGCAAATTTGCTCCTTCAAAATCTCTTCACGAATGAAATGACAGTCGACCTCAATGTGCTTGGTTCTTTCATGAAAGACCAGATTTTTGGAGATGTATATGGCAGCCTTGTTATCACATAACATAGGTAGAGGATAGTTGTTGACCTCTCCTAAATCCATCATGAGTGCCCGTACCCACTTTAACTCACAAGTGGTCGATGTCATACTACGATACTCTGCTTCTGTACTAGACCTGGAAACAATAGACTGCTTCTTGCTCTTCCAGCTCACCAGATTTCCCCCAATAAAGGTGCAAAAACCCGAGGTTGACTTGCGATCCCCTTTGTCATCAGCGTAACTCGCATCTGAGTATGCTTCAACCCTCAGATGATCATTCTTCTGAAAGAGTAATCCTTTCCCAGGCGCTACTTTGACATACTCCAAGATTCGCAAGGCGGATGGTAGATGGCACTCCCTAGGCGCTTCCATGAATTGACTCACCTTGCCCACAACATAGGAAATGTCGGACCTGATCACTGTGAGATATATGAGCTTACCAACCAGATGCCTGTACAGCGTAATATCGGAAAGAGAAGGCGAATCATCTGTCGAGGTTTTGTCTTCTCTAGTTTCCATGGGGTATCAGGAAGTTTGGCTCCAGTCAATCCTGCCTCTTTTAATAGATCAAGAGCATACTTACGTTGGGAGAGCATTAAGGAGTTGGTCTTTCGAGAGATTTTGATCCCCAGAAAGTACTTCGGAGAGCCCATATCTTTCATGACCAGATGTTGACAAAGATGCCACTTTATCGAGGCTACCCCTTCTTGGTCATCGCCAATGAAAAGAATATCATCGACGTACACAGAAAGAACCACCAGTCTTGAGGAAGTTTTGTGAATGAATAACGAGTGATCGGCAGAGCTTCGTGCAAAACCAACGGCCGCCACGATGCTGCTAAACTTGTCAAACCAAGCTCGAGGGCACTGCTTGAGGCCATAGATTGCCTTCTTTAGCCGGCATGCTCATGTCTCCCCCTTAGCAACATTCCCAGGAGGTTGCTCCATGTAGACGGCCTCCAGAAGATCACCATAAAGGAAGGAATTCTTGACATCCAACTGGGAAATCGACCAATCTTTATTGACAGCCATAGAGAGTAGGACCTGAATAGTGCTGAGACGAGCCATGGGAGAGAAGGTGTCAAAGTAATCAACCACATAGGTCTGAGTAAAGCCCTTAGCAACAAGGCGGGCCTTATAACGATCCACAATGCCGTCCGGGCCAAATTTGACCACAAAGACCCAGCGGCAGCCAACCACATCAGTACCGAAGGGAGGAGGAACAAGAGTCCAGGTACCCCGCTCAGTTAGGGTCGCCATTTCCTCATCCATGGCCATCTTCCAATGAGGAATAGCAAGAGCTTCCTGGTACAAAAGGGGTATTGCAGTGGCAGAGATAGCCAGTGCTAAGGCCCTACGAGAAGAGGTAAGGCAATCATATGAAACAATAACAGCAAGGGGGTGTAGAGTACATGTCCGCACCCCTTTGCGAAGAGCAACAGAAAGATCCAGGTCGACGAGTCCCTCGGCATCCGAAGCATCCATGGCAGAGAGAACTGGCCCGGGAGTAGAAAGCGATGGCGGCAGAGATGAGAGAGATGGTTGTGGAGAAGAGGGAGAGAGAGTCGGAGGGAGAGGAGTGGATAGAGACAGAGTAGGGGGTGAGATCTTAGTAGGAGACGAGGAAACGAAGGGACAAACAGGAGGTTCAGAAGCTGGTGGGAGAGGAGAGGAGTCATCCAAGAAGTAGGAGGCATTCTTGAAGAAGGTGACGTCTATTAACCCCAAAATCGGCGATCCTCTCCAAGGCGCCCATTTTTCTACTACAAGTTACTCGGCTCAGGTTTTCTCCGCCCATGAAAGGGCAAACTACCTTCAGGTTCCCACCCACAAGGAGTGCAAGGAAGACTGCCAGGTCAAAATTTGCCTAAGGGCGGATGCCCCGCCAGCAAGCAGGGGCGGACTCCCCCTGGAGTCCGCCCAGGCCGCCCGCCGAGGGGCAGCCTACGCTCCGCCAGCCAGCCAGGCGGACTCCCCCTGGAGCCCACCCAGACCGCCCGCTAGGGGCGGACTCCGCTCCGCCATCCAGCCAGGCAGACTCCCCTAGGAGTCTGCCCAGGCCGCCTGCTGAGGGGCGGCCTCCGCTCCGCCAGCCAGCTGGGCGGACTCCCCCAGGAGTCCGCCCAGGCCGCCCGCCGAGGGGCGGCCTCCGCTCCACCAGCATCCAGGAAGACTCCCCCTGGAGTCCGCCCAGACCGTCCACTAGGGGCAACCTCCGCTCCGCCAGCCAGCCGGGCGGACTCCCCCAGGAGTCTGCCAAGGCAGCCCGCCGAGGGGCGGCCTCCGCTCCGCCAGCCAGCCGGGCGGACTCCCCCTGGAGTCCGCCCAGACCGCCCGCCAGGGGCAGCCTCCTCTCCTCCAGCCAGTCGGTCAGACTCCCCCTGGAGTCCGCCCAAACTGCCCGCTAGGGGCGGCCTCAGCTCCGCATGCTAGCCGGGCGGACTCCCCCTGGAGTCCGCCTAGACCGCCTGCCAGGGGTGGCCTCCTCTCCGCCAGCCAGCCGGGCGGACTCCCCCAAGAGTCCGCCCAGGCTGCCCGCCGAGGGGCGGCCTCTGCTCCGCCAGCCAGCCGGGCGGACTCCCCAAGGAGTCCGCCCGCCAAGGGGCGGCCTCCGCTCCGCCAGCCAGCCGGGCAGACTCCCCCTGGAGTCTGCCCTGACCGCCCGCCAGGGGCAGCCTCCGCTCTGCCAGCCAGCCGGGCGGACTCCCCGTGGAGTCTGCCCAGACTTCCCGCCAGGGGCGGCCTCCGCTCCGCCAGCCAGCCGGGCGGACTCCCCAGGAGTCCGCCCAGGCCGCCCGCCGAGGGGCAGCCTCCGATCCGCCAGCCATCCGGGAGGACTCCACCAGGAGTCCGCCTAGGCCGCCCGCTGAGGGGCGGCCTCCACTCCGCCAGCCAGTCGGGCGGACCCCCCTTGGAGTCCGCCCAGACCGCCCGCCTAGGGGCGGCCTCCACTCCAACAGGGGCGAACTCCCCCTAGAGTTCGTCCAGTTCGCCCAGACATCCGCCTGGTCCTGCCGCTTGCTCTTCCCACCAGCCGAGGTCGTCGACCTCATTTTCTAAGTCTGCCGAGGTCGTTCATGATGACGTCACTGGGCCCCGCTTCTAGAATATTCTCCCTGGGCCTATAAATAGCCCCCAAGGCCTCTCATTCCTCACGCGTGAGAGGAGAACTGCCAGCGTGATCAAGGTCTGCGGCCTCAATTTTCCAGTCCGTCAAAGCTTGATCAAGCAAGGTCGGCAGACTCAAATCTCCAGTCCGCCCAGGTCATCGAGGGTGGTGAACTTAGTTTTTTCTCCCCTAAGCTAGCAATTTGAGCAGCCTCTGCAGCCTCCGATTTCCAGTTCTCCCAGGTCGTCGAGGACTGTGGACTTAGTTTTTTCTGCCCTTAGCAGGTAGCTTGAGCAAGACCTGCAGCCTCAGTTCTCCAGTCCTCTGCAGCCTCTTTTACTTAGTCTCTGGCACCTCTTTTTCTTTCCGCCAGCTTCCCTCATTGTACCCTTTACTGCACTCTCATGTAATGGTGCAATAGTAAGTTGTAACCCTACTTGATTAAAGGAAAATCCCGCCGCAAGAGTGGCATTCAAGACGCGGCGGGCATAGTCTGTTGTTTCCGCTGCTAACGGCCCCCTTTTATCTTCTCTCGGCTCCAACCTTCAAGCTCAACTGCCAAAGTAACATCTGCTCGACAGTTCCGGATCCATCTCCTCGCTTGCTCAAGCAAGCTTCTCCCTTGCTCAAGCAGGCTTCCCGATTTCTCTCGAGCAAGCCTCTCCTTTATCCCCGCTATCCTTTTTTCCTTCACCCTTAGTTTGTGAGATCGAACACCCCGTTAACTGGAAGACGCAATTCTTGTATTAACAGTTAACACTCAACCTTCAGATCTCGATCAGACAGTGAAAGCAGTGGTTACTCATGTCAGACCATCACCCAACAAAGAACCTTGCTCCAAGTCCCTGGGAAGATCCTCTTTAGGAGGTCGTAGAGCAATCTCGCAGAGAAACTGCACAACAACTTCAAACGATCAACCATAATCTAGCAACTATCGTGAAGTAGTTGGCCACTCAATCTTCAGTAGCGCCAGCTCCTCTAATGAATCCGACACCAGCATTCGAGACTCCTCAAGTCTATCCACCGACCTATCCGCCGGTCTATCCTCCTCTTTACACTCCAACCTTTCCGCAAGGGCCTACATCCCCTTTGCGATCTCAGGATGATGAGTTTGCAGCTCATCATAATTTCTTCCGGGAAGCTGCCCGGGGAAGTCCAGCTAGATTTCTTAACATTCAGGGAATTCATCCCTTCTCTTCAGCTCCTGCCTTTGTTCATCCCGCAATAATTTTTTTCTCCTATCCTCCTGTCCCTTCTACAGCTACAACTCATGCTCCTTATTTTCCTTATGCAGTAGAACAAGAAGAGCTATCGTCGTTTATAGAGAATGTTCGGCATGAACCAACTCCAGTCAATTTAAGAGAGCCTCGGTTACCCGTCTATACGGGAGAGACTGATCCAGTTAAATAACTTCAAGCCTTTGAATCAGTCGTGGCTCTCAAGACCCTCTCAGATGCAATTAAATGCAAGCTCTTTGTGACATCCTTCGATGGGCAAGTGAGGGATTGGTTCTATGGACTACATCCTTAGTCCATCTCTTCCTTCGCTGAGTTGCGAAGGGTGTTTTTGCTCAGATTTTCCACCTCTTCAAAGAGGAAGGGCGGTCAAGAAGCCCTCTTTGAGATCATGCAGCGAGAGAATGAGACTTGGTCTCACTTTGTGGATCGTTTTCAGAGGGAAATATTGGACATTGAGATCGTCGACAAGGAGATGTATCGAGTGGCTCTCATTAATGGTTTGTAAAAGGGACCACTCAAGTTTGAGGCCAATGTCCGTGCACCAAAGACATATCAAGAGCTGATTGCCTTAGCCAACTCATACATCCGCAGTGAGAAGAGCAACCCCAGCTTCGTCGCCAGGCTTGTGTCGGAGAAAAATCCTTCTTACAAGTAGCCTTCGAGGTCTCCTTGGAAAGTCTTTTCATCTCACTCAAGAAAAACAAAAAGATTCCAGCATCATCATCAACACCTCTTCCCGGGCCAAGATCGTTCCCAAGAACGATTGCTACCATCAGCCCCACCTCCGCAAACAGCTTCAGTTCATCAGCCGCAAGATGATGACTTCTCATACTCTGGACTTGATGAGGCCATGCTAGAAGTATGCCAAATCATGAAAGATAGGGCAAATTCAAAAAGGCCTTACCAACCGACAAGTCAAAAATCAAAAGATTCAGATCCGTTCTGCGAGTTCCACAAAGACAACGGACATTTGACTGAAAACTGTCGAGCGCTTCGTCAACTGGTGCAAAAATTGTTGAGGCAGGGTAAGATGCGCGGTCTGTTCCCGAAGGATGACCACTCTGATTTGTCAACCTCAAAAGGAAAAGAAGTAGCGGACATTCCTTGCAGCTCAAAGGGAGTGAATCAAATCAATATGTATCATGGCCTCGCTATAGGTGAGACCCTCGATGCTGATGTCGTGGGCACCCTTGGAGACCTATTCTAAAGAAAGAAGGACATGACAGTCCTCAAAGCTCCTCGCAACTAATAACAATTACTCATACTATGTTTTGCATATTTTCAAACATTCTCTATTGTTTCATTCAATAAAGCTTACGTCAGAGATCCCATACTGACACAGTTCCCTTTTTGTGATGCTTCTCCTCTATACTTTTTCTCTTTGCCAAAGAGATCGCTGAACCACTGAGATATCGCCAAATCTTGTCGTTCCCTCCGTGGATTGTCCTCAGGCGTAAGACAACAATGACCACATATGATGAGGAGTTTTCTCATATGTGCAGTGGGGGCCGTTCAATCTATGATGGTGAACTTCAGGCTTAGGATCCCGGCCGAGGTCTAGTGCAGTGTGTGTGCCTAGGGGAGGAAGCCTGTGATAGTTCTATCATGCTCCGTTAGGGATACATTACAGTTACGATGATCTTTGCTAGGCAAGCAATGGCGATCAAGTGAAATCTTGTCTCTTCAATCATCACACAACTATAACGAACGAACACTCTATGGTACTCTCAATCCGTACTTTCGCGGGACCCACAATGTTGTTGATCCCTTTAAAGACGAGCAATATTGTAGACCATTTGGCGCACCTGGTAGAACGGATCAACAATGTTTGTAACCCAGAGCAAGAGAGCAGTGTATCTGTCATTTCCTTCTGAGGTTTTTGCGCATGTTTCCCTTTTGTGCTCTATCAAGGGAATGCGGCCAGCCCGCTTTAGGTCGGACTACGCCCTGGATGACTTTTTGGCAAGTGATGCATAAGGCCCACGGGTGCTCTCCTGTGGCAGCATTCAACCTTTTTTAGCTCATCCTCGGGGTATAGCCCTCCTTTGTGCTTTTGTCTTCTAAAAGGTTAGCAGGTTAAGTCCGACCTATCTAAGGGACCCCCTATATCTTTTGGATCATGTTCATCTTATATACATTGCTTACATGAAGCTCTATCAGACGATGATATACAAATTCGCTACTACTCTTATCGGATATTTCTGGCACAAATCACTGATCAGAATATATGGTCCTTCTTAACTAACAAGCCATGCAATTACGATTCTAAATTGAGATGGTTTCATCTTGCTAATCTGGATTTCATGTCAACATTATATCTGATCGCGCGAGACAGTCATTATAACATTTTTATCTCTATTCAGTTAATAGCAAAGTCTCCAGGTACTTGCGATCTAGTTTTCTATCATATCTGTTTGCTAACTCTTCTTTTGCAGAGATTAATAGACATTCGCAGGTTCCCTCCAGGTACTTGCGATTTCATATCTATTTTCTAACTCTTCTTTTGCAGAGATTAACAGACATTCACAGGTTCTCTCCAGGTACTTGCGATTTTGCTTTCTTTTATATATATTTGCTAACTCTTCTTTTGCAGAGATTAGCAGACATTCGCAGGTTCCCTCTAGGTACTTGCGATCTAGTTTTCTATCATATCTGTTTGCTAACTCTTCTTTTGCAGAGATTAGCAGACATTCGTAGGTTCCCTCCAGGTACCTGTTATCTATTTTTATATCATATCTGTTTGCTAACTCTTCTTTTGCAGAGATTAGCAGACATTCGCAGGTTCCCTCCAAGTACTTACGATATCATATCTATTTGCTAACTCTTCTTTTGTAGATATTAGCAGACATTCGCAAGTTCCCTGTAACGCCCCGTTTTTTCAGCGATTATTTTTTTTATTCTCGTTTGGCGTTACGATGACGCGTTTCCGTGGCTTGTGCCATGTGTGGAGTATGGTTTAGCTCCTTAGAACTGAGTGCCCTGTTTGGTAGCCTGTTGGCAAGATCTCCCTAGCAAACCGAGTCGTTTTGGTGACCCGGTGTGGCCTCTCGGGGGGATGTTTGTGTTTGGCTTTGTTTGGGTATAACTCGAGTTCTGTTCGTCGAAAGTTAATTTCAACTTCGCCGTTGTGTTCGTAGCGTGGGTATTTAGCTACGGTGCGAATTTCGTCGAATTCCGAGGTAGTTCGGTTTTCGCGTCGTTTTGGTGCTTTATGTAATTTTGTAATTAATTATATAATTATATAATTTTATATATATATATATATATATATAGGATGAATAGAACGATCATCTTCTCCGATTAAAAGAAACCGCCGGTCCTGTACGAGAGGAAACGGAGAAACTGCCTACCCTTCCCTTCGGACGCCGATTCCCGGAGCGTTTGTGGACGGAATTCGATTCTGAGAGTGGATTCGGATTGCTCTCGTCAAGACCTTCATTCCTACGGTAAGAAATTCGATTTTCGTGGAGTTTTGGGAGGTTTGGAATTTTCGGTTTTGGAAGTTTTCCGCCATTAATGGCCGAGTATTTGTTTTAGGTGTTGCGGCCGTTTTGATCCGTGCGAAGAGGAGGAAAGCAGTCCAAAGCTTCGCGGTGAATTGAGGCAAGTGGTATTCTTGCCCTTGCCAAGTTTTCTTTTCGATTTTACTTGCTGAAATTGAAATCCCGGTTAGCCCAGGTTAGAGGCATTGTTGTTCTCATTTTCTTGCTAACTATAGGGCTTAGTTCCTCCTACTGAAACCCCCCTATTTTTGTGATGATTGGAATCCAAATTGTCGGCGTGGAGCCGTTGTTTTCCTTTACTCTGATTGTTGCTCTGGTTCGGGTGTAGCCGAGAGGGAGAGTTAGGAGGGGGGGTGTGGTTGCCGATTTTCATTAAGGTATTACTCGAATGATTAGGCATAGTTTGTATAGTAGTGGTGCACGACGTTGGTAGTTTCCTGCTGTTACTGCAGTGGCGTGAGTCGTGTGCGCGTTCCGGTGTCGTTCGGGAAATTCCAAACGGTACAGGTTAGCCGCGCACGGTCGTTAACCGTTAGAGCGCACGACCACTGGTCGTGTGCCTCTGTTCGTGCGCGTATAACTTTCAGTTTCCAAAGTTCTGTCTCGGAGAATCGCACGAGCGCTGGCAAGCAGTGCGCACAACCACTGATCGTGCGTCACTGATCATGCGCTGACGCTAGGTTTTTCTCAGGTTTCCAGGTTCGCTTCGCACGATCATCAGCCGATGAGTGCGCACGACCACTGATCGTGCGTCACTGATCGTGCACTTTGTATATTTTCTTTTGCTAGGCGAATTTAGCTGGTTTCGAGTGCGCGAATTTAGATACTCAAGTAACAGGCAACTACTCGAGTTCTGGATCTTCTGCCTTGGTCGTTCGACTATCGTCGAGCTCCGTATTCTTTAGTGGGTTTGTGGGTAGTGGTATTATTTTGGCGGCGAGTGAGGCTAGCTCACTCAACGCCAAAGTTTAGGTAGGCACTGAGTGGGTTTCACTCAACGCCTAGTCGTGTTGGTTTATTTCAACACTCCTCCTTTACCTTGTATTTCGTTTCCGAGTGGATTTCCAGTTGTATTTCTGGGTTTTCCTTGTCGGCCGTTTTCTTTATTTTCCTAAAGGCCGAATCGTGGGTCGTGGTTAGTAGTGGTGGTTGTAGCTCTTTATGGGGGTGGAGTTGTGTGATATAGCCAAGGCCACCCATGTTTTTTCTTGCTCCAGGTACGGGCTGGGCATGTCGGGTGGAAGATCCCTTGTGTTTTCACGTGTTGACCCTCGAGCTTTTGACTTGGACATGGTGGATTGGGGGACTGCGTTTGCCTTCGATCCGGTTCCTCGTTGTTGTTTTTGCTACTATCACTTCCCACAGTTTAGGGTGTTAGAAGTTTCTTCTTTGGTAGTTTGCAGCATTCTGGCTCTTGGCAGCCTAGTAGGCCCTGCAGGATGTGGTTCCTGGGCTGAGTCGTTGCTGTTTCTTTGCACGTTGTGCATTTCTTGTTGTCCTGTTTTGGACAGTTGTGACTCTTTCTACTGCATATTTTTCAGTTACTTTGTCCCTTTGGTTGACTCTTTCATGCAGTTTTACTTTTTTTAGCTTGCTGAGGTATTCTGTTTCTTTTGGAATACCCCAGGTTCTGAGCTGTAGCCAGTCTGGTGGCTAGTTGGAGGTGGTGTTGTTGGTGGACTCCCGGACTTTGGAGTTCTGTTTACCTTGTTAGTGAGGTTGTTTTCAGTACTTTCTTACAGACATATATTTGTGCCAGTGGGTTCGTGTCAGGTTGTTGGCGCCCACTAGTAGTTTTTACCTTGTACTAGATATATACTATTGCTGCTACCATTTTTCTGGAGATAGTCTACTTGCTTTGAGAAGGTTTATGCTAGGTTGCTAGGTATTTTCAAACCATAAATACTATTATAAATGAAGCTCATGATCAGCATGTTTTTATAAACTTAATCACTATTTTCCAATCACGTACGAAAACCATTTCCTTATATATTACATAAATTTAAGGTAGAGTCTTGCATAGCATGAGTGGTTCTCTGGGGACCCTGATGCGCTCTTTAGGGTGTCAAATCTAAATAAAGTATTTTTTCCGCAGCGTATAAATATAGTTTTCTTTGGTGGACTAGATGATCCACTGAGCCGAGGGATACGGACTCTAATCATAACTGATTTTCTATTCATTAAGCACATGATTTTCTTGCATAAAGATTGTAGTTGGTTTTTCCTGAGCGTCAGCAGTTATCCCCTGCTTGACATGGCATCATGACGCGTGTTTTCTCTTACTCTGATAATTCTTAATTCGGAGAAAATGTGGGTTGTGACAGTTGGTATCAGAGGGCAGGTTTGCTTGACAGGTTTGCTTGACAGGTTTGCTTGACCGGTTTGCTTGTCAGGTTTGCTTGACAAGTTAGTTGAGCAACCTTCCTTGGATGCTTTTAGTAGTTCAGCATCATGTCATTCACACACCGATATGTCATCAACACGTCTTGGCAAAAGCACGAACACTACACTCATAGCATAACATGAAGTATACGGGGCATATTATGTAGTATGGGATGCATAATATGTGTTCGTATATGGATCCACCATAGGGGCTACATGTGAGGGTTATGTAGTATGGGATGCATAACCTCACCACATGACTGCGACTAGCACGTTTCTTTTTCGTTGCATGGAAATGTTATGTAGTATGGGATGCATAACATTTTCATGCGTACGCCGCTCATAACATGCATTAGGGCCTTTTTTTTAGAATGCATAGCACAATCATGCATATCATATCATTGCATAAGCACAACGCGCCGAGCTGAAGATTTGCAGGATGACATATGTACACCCACATGAGTTTTCAAATTAACATAAATTCATGCATCCGATCTAGGCACAAGAGTTAGTAAAGTGGTGGTTAACCATCCTAGGTTAGGGCATATCATCTAATTTTTGTGAAGAAGATAAACTCTCAGAGCAAGTTTAGCAGCTTTAAGTCTATATCTACATATGTATTGTCTGTAATGGTAATCGGTTCTAGTCGTTGGATTTGGATCTGATTTGCGTTGTAATGATTTTTAGGATGGCTAGGCGTCCTACGACTCGATCGACTCCCCTGTCTGAGGGTGAATCTTCTGGAGCTCAGAACGATGCGGTGATCGAGAGTCTGCGTCTGAGTAGCGAAGCTATGGGCAGGCAGTTGGAGGAGGTGCAAGCCAAGATTCAGTCTTTGGTGGCTGTTGTGGCAGGTCAGGCTCAGGGTGCGCAAGTTCCTGCTGGGGGGGTTAGTTGTTCCTCCTCCTCCTTCACCCTTGAGACCTCCAGTGGTGGTGCCAGCAGAGATGGCCTTCATCTCGCAGTTTCAGAGGCTGAGCCCTCCCACTTCAGATGGGAAGGCAGATTTCATGGTGATAGACGACTGGCTGATCTCCATGGAGGAGATGTTTTCGTACTCAGGAATTGCAGGTGACCAGAGGGTGATGTTAGCCACCTATCAGCTCAAATGGTTGGCTAAGAGTTGGTGGCTGAGAGAAAAGGAGAGCTTAGTGGCTGGGTGCTCGTGGGAGATGTTCAAGGAGTTGCTGTTGAGAAAGTTCTTGCCTTCAGTTGAGCGTGACCGCCTCATGAATGATTTCCTCTATCTGAAGCAAAGGTAACTCACGGTGGGTGAGTATGAGGTAGAGTTCAGCAAGTTGAGCCGTTTTGCCCCGGGATTGGTCAGCGTTGAGGCTGATCGAGTTAAGCGATTTCTCGGTGGTTTGAGGAGCGAGGTGAAGCAGTTGACCAGTGCTTATGGGTCAGAGACTTATGCAGGTGTAGTAGAGGCTGCTCTGAAGGTGGAGGCTATTGAGACGGCGAAGAGCAGAGGCCAGCAGTTGAGGAAAGATAAGAGGAAGTTGGTAGAGGAGAAGAAACCCCTGGTACCCGATGCTGTTCCAGGAAAGAGGAGCAGAGTGGTGTGCAGTTTTTGTGGCCGGTCAGGCCATCCTATCGAGAGGTGTTTCAAGAAGGTGGCAGCTCAGAAGAAGGAGCAGGTTCATGCGATTCAGGGTGCTCCTAGGAGAGATGTCTCCTGTTCCATTTGCAAGCGATCCGGGCATGATGCGGCCCAGTGTTGGTCCAGGGATAGAGTCTGCTATCAGTGTGGGCAGAAGGGTCACATTAAGTCGAGGTGTCCTCAGGTCCAGTCAGCTCTTCCTGCAGTTCCATTGCAGGCATTACCTCCACCTCAGCATGTGGACAAGGGAAAAGGGAAGCTGAACGTGATTTCTTCCGAGGAGGCTCAGACTTCGACCCAGGTGATCTCAAGTTAGTTGGTTGTTGTTTTTCTTTCTAGCCTGGTAGTTTAGTTGCTAGATTATTTACGGTACTGTTGTGCTAGTTCCCTAGCTTTGTGCGGTCCTATAGGGAAATTTAAGGTGAAGGACCGCTGGGCGCGTGTTCTGTTTGACTCCGGCGCTACCCACTCGTTCGTGGCTAGAGCCTTTGTGGAGCGTCATCGATTGTCTCTAGATCGTGTTCGGGATTCCTTCCGTGTCAAGTTTCCCTCTGGTGAATCTGTGTTGTCAGATTTGGGTATTTTGGATTGCCCGGTTTTGTTGGGGGATTTTCTTGCGAAGGCGGACCTGAAGATGATTGATCTAGAGGACTTCGATGTCATTTTGGGCATGGACTGGCTCTCTCGGTATGATGCGGTCATTCAGTGCAAAGGAAAGCGCTTGGACTTCATCAGGGACGACGGTCAGCCCGGCAGCGTGTATACTGATCCGTATCAGGATTCTCCTGTTCTCTCTGCGGTATGTGTTCAGAGATTGTTTCTTTCTGATTGTTGTGTTTGTTTAGTCTCGGCGGTTGGAACCGTTGTTAGCGTGCCACGCTTGGAGGAGATTCCTATTGTTCGTGGTTTCGCCGATGTTTTTCCTCATGATCTTCCTGGTATCCCTCCTGAGCGGGATGTGGAGTTTGTTATTGATTTGGATCCGGGTACGCGTCCTATTGCTAAGGCGCCGTACCGGATGGCCCCTCGTGAGTTAGAGGAGTTGCGAATTCAGTTAGATGAGTTGTTGGCTAAAGGTTTTATCAGGCAGAGTTCGTCGCCTTGGGGTGCTCCTATCTTGTTCGTAAAGAAGAAAGATGGGTCGATGCGGCTTTGCATCGACTATAGAGAGTTGAACAAGGTCACTATCAAGAACAGGTACCCTCTGCCGAGGATCGATGATTTATTTGACCAGTTGCGTGGTAGCACGGTGTTCTCCAAGATCGATCTTCGTTCGGGCTATCATCAGCTCAGGATCCGTGAGGCAGATATTCCACGGACTGCGTTTAGGTCGAGGCATGGACACTTTGAGTTTTTGGTGATGTCGTTTGGTTTGACCAACGCACCATCATCTTTCATGGACATGATGAATCGGGTATTCAAGGATTTCCTAGACAAGTTCATGGTGGTCTTCATTGATGACGTGTTGGTTTATTCTCGCAGTGCTGAGGAGCATGAGCAGCATCTGCGCTTGGTACTATCAGAATTGAGGAACCACAAGTTATTCGCCAAGTTGAGCAAGTGTGAATTTTGGTTGCCTCAGGTTTCTTTTCTAGGCCACGTGGTGAATAAGGATGGGATCTCGGCTGACCCAGAAAAGATTATAGCAATGATGGATTGGAGTAGGCCGAATACTCCTAAGGAGATTAGAAGTTTCTTAGGGTTGGCTGGCTATTACAGGAGATTCGTGGAGGGTTTCTCTTCTCTAGCCACACCTTTGACCAAGCTGACTCAGAAGAATGTGGCTTTTGTTTGGAGCGAGAAGTGCGAAGAAGATTTTCAGGAGTTAAAGAGGAGATTGTGTACTGCTCCCGTTCTGACCCTTCCTACTGAGGGCGTGGATTATGATGTGTATGTGGATGCTTCGCATATAGGTCTGGGATGCGTATTAATGCAGGATGGAAAAGTAATCGCTTATGGGTCAAGGAAGCTGAAGACTCATGAGAAGAATTATCCTACGCATGACCTTGAGTTTGCAGTGGTTATCTATGCGTTGAAGTTGTGGAGGCACTTACTTTATGGGGCTCAGTGCAAGATTTTTACTGACCATAAGAGCCTGAAGTACGTGTTCACGCAGAAGGAGTTGAATCTGCGTCAGCGGCGGTGGCTTGAGTATGTGGCGGATTATGACGTAGAAATCCAGTATCATCCGGGCAAGGCCAATGTGGTGGCCGACGCCCTGAGCCGAAAGACGGGAAAGATCTTTAACCTCTCCGCCGATCGGTTAGTTGAGGAGTTCCTCCTTATGGATATTTCAGTGGGATGCTGTGGTTTGCAGAATAGTTTGTCAGTGGCAGAGCCGTCCTGGATTTCTTTGACTAGACTGCATCAGAAGGACGATCCGGATCTGTTGCACCTTTTTACCAGGACAGAGAAGGGAGAGTTGCCAGATTTTGCTATTGATGATGCGGGTACTTTGAAGTACCGCGACAGGTTTTGCATTCCCGCTGTTGGAGACATTAGGAGTATGATTTGCAGTGAGGCTCATGGTTCCAGCGTTGTCTACCATCCAGGATCTACGAAGATGTACCGTGACTTAAGGCAAATTGCCTGGTGGTATGGCATGAAAGGTGATATAGCCCGATTTATTGCTGAGTGTCACACTTGCAAGCGTGTGAAGGCCGATCATGGAAGGCCTGGTGGTAAGTTGACTCCGCTAGAGATCCCGACTTGGAAGTGGGAGAGTATATCTATGGACTTCATTACGGGTTTGCCAAAATCCCCGAAAGGATATGATTCTGTTTGGGTTATAGTGGATAGATTGACGAAGTGTGCTCACTTCGTGCCATATAAGATTGATTACCCGATGAAGAAGATAGCGGAGTTGTACTTGAATGAAGTCATCCGACTCCACGGTGTGCCGGTTAGCATCATTTCTGATCGAGACTCCCGGTTTACTTCTCGTTTTTGGCAGAGTCTGCAGGAGGGTTTGGGTACGGATCTGAGGTATTCTACTGCGTACCACCCTCAGACCAATGGGCAGACGGAGCGGGTCAATCAGATTGTTGAGGATATGATCAGGTGCTATATTTTAGACCACGGTGGAGCGTGGGATGAGCGCCTGCGACTCATGGAATTTGCTTATAATAACAGTTATCAGGAAAGCTTGCAGATGGCTCCGTTCGAAGCTTTGTATGGGAGGCGCTGTAGGACTCCGTTGTTTTGGGCTGAGGCTGGTGAGAAGCCTTTGTTGGGTCCAGATGCTCTGGAAGAGATGGAAGTCGCCGTGAAGCTTATTCGTGAAAAGCTTCGTTTAGCTCAGGAGAGGTATGAAAAGAACGTCAATCGGCGTAGGTCTGCTTTGGAGTTTTTAGTAGGGGATCATGTATACCTCAAGGTTTCTCCAATGGTTGGTGTGAAGAGATTTGGTAAAAATCGGAAATTGGACCCAAGGTATGTGGGCCCGTTCGAGGTTTTGGAGCGGATTGGTGTGTCTGCATATAGATTGGATTTGTCAGCGAACTTCCCTGGTGTTCATAATGTTTTTCATGTTAGCCAATTGCGGAAGTGTGTGCGCAGCAGTGGGCAACTCTTGGATGTTGTGCCCCAGTTGGAGCCCAACCTCTCTTTTGTTGAGGTGCCAGTTCGTATTTTGGATACTCAGGAGCGTGTGCTGCGAAAGAAGTCCATACCGATGGTGAAAGTTCTATGGAAAAATCAGGATTTGGAGAGCACGACTTGGGAGCTAGAGTCGGCCATGAGGAGGGCATACCCTCACCTATTTCGCTGATTTGATCGGTATGTTTCCTTTTGTAACTTCTGTTTTTTACTTTTCCTTCTTTAGTAGGAGGGTTGTGCGTAAAGTTTCGGGACGAAACTTTCTTTTAGGGGGAGTGACTGTAACGCCCCGTTTTTTCAGCGATTATTTTTTTTATTCTCGTTTGGCGTTACGATGACGGGTTTCCATGGCTTGTGCTATGTGTGGAGTATGGTTTAGCTCCTTAGAACTGAGTGCCCTATTTGGTAGCCTGTTGGCAAGATCTCCCTAGCAAACCGAGTCGTTTTGGTGACCCGGTGTGGCCTCTCGGGGGGATGTTTGTGTTTGGCTTTGTTTGGGTATAACTCGATTTCTGTTCGTCGAAAGTTAATTTCGACTTCGACGTTGTGTTCGTAGCGTGGGTATTTAGCTACGGTGCGAATTTTGTCGAATTCCGAGGTAGTTCGGTTTTCGCGTCGTTTTGGTGCTTTATGTAATTTTGTAATTAATTATATAATTATATAATTATATATATATATATATATAGGATGAATAGAACGATCATCTTCTCCGATTAAAAGAAACCGCCGGTCCTGTACGAGAGGAAACGGAGAAACCGCCTACCCTTCCCTTCGGACGCCGATTCCCGGAGCGTTTGTGGACGGAATTCGATTCCGAGAGTGGATTCGGATTGCTCTCGTCAAGACCTTCATTCCAATGGTAAGAAATTCGATTTTCATGGAGTTTTGGGAGGTTTGGAATTTTCGGTTTTGGAAGTTTTCCGCCATTAATGGCCGAGTGTTTGTTTTAGGTGTTGCGGCCATTTTGATCTGTGCGAAGAGGAGGAAAGCAGTCCAAAGCTTCGTGGTGAATTGAGGCAAGTGGTATTCTTGTGCTTGCCAAGTTTTCTTTTCGATTTTACTTGCTGAAATTGAAATCCCGGTTAGCCCAGGTTAGAGGCCTTGTTGTTCTCATTTTCTTGCTAACTATAGGGCTTAGTTCTTCCTACTGAAACCCCCCCTATTTTTGTGATGATTGGAATACAATTTGTCGGCGTGGAGCCGTTGTTTTCCTTTACTCTGATTGTTGCTCTGGTTCGGGTGTAGCCGAGAGGGAGAGTTAGGAGGGGGGGGTGTGGTTGCCGATTTTCGTTAAGGTATTACTCGAATGATTAGGCATAGTTTGTATAGTAGTGGTGCGCGACGTTGGTAGTTTCCTACTGCTACTGCAGTGGCGTGAGTCGTGTGCGCGTTCCGGTGTCGTTCGGGAAATTCCAAACGGTACAGGTTAGCCGCACACGGTCGTTAACCGTTAGGGCGCACGACCACTGGTCGTGTGCCTCTGTTCGTGCGCGTATAACTTTCAGTTTCCAAAGTTCTGTCTCGGAGAATCGCACGAGCGCTGGCAAGCAGTGCGCACGACCACTGATCGTGCGTTGACGCTAGGTTTTTCTCAGGTTTTCAGGTTCGCTTCACACGATCATCAGCCGATGAGTGCGCACGACCACTGATCGTGCGTCACTGATCGTGCGCTTTGTATATTTTCTTTTGCTAGGCGAATTTAGCTGGTTTCGAGTGCGGGAATTTAGATACTCAAGTAACAGGCAACTACTCGAGTTCTGGATCTTCTGCCTTGGTCGTTCGACTATCGTCGAGCTCCGTATTCTTTAGTGGGTTTGTGGGTAGTGGTATTATTTTGGCGGCGAGTGAGGCTAGCTCACTCAACGCCAAAGTTTAGGTAGGCACTGAGTGGGTTTCACTCAACGCCTAGTCGTGTTGGTTTATTTCAACACTCCTCCTTTACCTTGTATTTCGTTTTCGAGTGGATTTCCAGTTGTATTTCTGGGTTTTCCTTGTCGGCCGTTTTCTTTATTTTCCTAAAGGCCGAATCGTGGGTCGTGGTTAGTAGTGGTGGTTGTAGCTCTTTATGGGGGTGGAGTTGTGTGATATAGCCAAGGCCACCCATGTTTTTTCTTGCTCCAGGTACGGGCTAGGCATGTCGGGTGGAAGATCCCTTGTGTTTTCACGTGTTGACCCTCGAGCTTTTGACTTGGACATGGTGAATTGGGGGACTGCGTTTGCCTTCGATCCGGTTCCTCATTGTTGTTTTTGCTACTATCACTTCCCACAGTTTAGGGTGTTAGAAGTTTCTTCTTTGGTAGTTTGCAGCATTCTGGCTCTTGGCAGCCTAGTAGGCCCTGCAGGATGTGGTTCCTGGGCTGGGTCGTTGCTGTTTCTTTGCACGTTGTGCATTTCTTGTTGTCATGTTTTGGACAGTTGTGACTCTTTCTACTGCATGTTTTTCAGTTACTTTGTCCCTTTGGTTGACTCTTTCATGCAGTTTTACTTTGTTTAGCTTGCTGAGATATTCTGTTTCTTTTGGAATACCCCAGGTTCTGAGCTGTAGCCAGTCTGGTGGCTAGTTGGAGGTGGTGTTGTTGGTGGACTCCCGGACTTTGGAGTTCTGTTTACCATGTTAGTGAGGTTGTTTTCAGTACTTTCTTACAGACATATATTTGTGCCAGTGGGTTCGTGTCAGGTTGTTGGCACCCACTGGTAGTTTTTACCTTGTACTAGATATATACTATTGCTGCTACCATTTTTCTGGAGATAGTCTACTTGCTTTGAGAAGGTTTATGCTAGGTTGCTAGGTATTTTCAAATCATAAATACTATTATAAATGAAGCTCATGATCAGCATGTTTTTATAAACTTAATCACTATTTTCCAATCACGTACGAAAACCATTTCCTTATATATTACATAAATTTAAGGTAGAGTCTTGCATAGCATGAGTGGTTCTCTGGGGACCCTGATGCGCTCTTTAGGGTGTCAAATCTAAATAAAGTATTTTTTCCGCAGCGTATAAATATAGTTTTCTTTGGTGGACTAGATGATCCACTGAGCCGAGGGATACGGACTCTAATCATAACTGATTTTCTATTCATTAAGCACATGATTTTCTTGCATAAAGATTGTAGTTGGTTTTGCCTGAGCGTCAGCAGTTATCCCCTGCTTGACGTGGCATCATGACGCGTGTTTTCTCTTACTCTGATAATTCTTAATTCGGAGAAAATGCGGGTTGTGACATTCCCTCCAGGTACTTGCGATCTAGTTTTCTATCATTTCTTTTTGCTAACTCTTCTTTTGCAGAGATTATCAGACATTCGCATGTTCCCTCCAGTTACTTGCGATCTAGTTTTCTATCATATCTGTTTGCTAACTCTTCTTTTGCAGAGATTAGCAGACATTCGCAGGTTCCCTCCAGGTACTTGTGATTTCATATATGTTTGCTAACTCTCCTTTTGTAGAGATTAGCAGACATTAGCAAGTTCCTCTCAGGTACTTGCAGCTTATTCTCTTTTCCTATCTGCTTGCTCACTTTAATTTTGCAGAGACTAGTAGATATTAGCAAGTCCTATTCAGGTACTTGCAGTCTTATTTTCCTTCATATCTGCTTGATCACTCTACTTTTGTAGAGACTAGCAGATATTAGCAAGTCCCCTTCAGGTACTTGCAGCTTGATTTTCCTTCATATCTGTTTGCTCACTCTACCTTTGCAGAGACTAACAGATATTAGAAAGTCCCATTCAGGTACTTGCAGCTTGATTTTCCTTCATATCTGCTTGCTCACTCTACTTTTGCAGAGACAAGCAGATATTAGCAAGTCCCCTTGAGGTACTTGCAGCTTGATTTTCCTTCATATCTGCTTGCTCACTCTACCTTTGTAGAGACTAGCAGATATTAGCAAGTCCCATTCAGGTACTTGCAGCTTGATTTTCCTTCATATCTGCTTGCTCACTCTACTTTTGCAGAGACTAGCAGATATTAGCAAGTCCCCTTCAGGTACTTGCAGCTTGATTTTCATTCATATCTGCTTGCTCACTCTACTTTTGCAGAGACTAGCAGATATTATCAAGTCCCCTTCAAGTACTTGCAGCTTAATTTTCCTTCCTAACTGCTGACTCACTTTACTTTTGCAGAGACTAGCAGATATTAGCAAGTCCCCTTCAGGTACTTGCAACTTAATTTTCCTTCATATCCGCTTGCTCACTCTACTTTTGCAGAGACTAGCAGATATTAGCAAGTCCCTTTCAGGTACTTACAGATTATTATCCTTCTATATTTTCTCTCATCTGTATTTTTGCAGAGCTTAATGGAAGACAGTTACCCGTCTTCCTCATTTACAAAAGCAGCTCAGGTACATGCAAGATGTACCTCCCTTTGCCTATATTGACTTTTTCTTCGCAGGTAAAAGATAGGCACTGACAGATTTTTTCGAGGAGAGACATCAGGTTCTATCTCTCCTAATCTCTAATTTTTTCTCTCCTGATCTCCGAGGGGAGGATCACGATTTTCGTGGGTCTCCTACTTTTTCGAAGTTCCCTTCGGAACTTCAAAAATTGCGGGGATTATGTTAACCCCAAAATCGGCGATCCTCTCCAAGGCGCCCATTTTTCTGCTTTTCTGCTACAGGTTACTCGGCTCAGGTTTTCTCCGCCCATGAAAGGGCACCCTATCTTCAGGTTCCCACCCACAAGGAGCGGGCTACCCCTGATGTCTACCGAGTCCGCTCAAGGTAGACTATCAGGTCCAAATTTGCCCAAGGGAGGACGCTCCGCCAGCAAGCAAGGGAGGACTCCCCCTGGAGTCCGCCCAGGCCGCCTGCCGAGGGGCGGCCTCCGCTCCACCAGCCAGCCGAGCGGACTCCCCCTGGAGTCCGCCCAAACCGCCCGCTAGGGGCAGCCTCCGCTCCGCCAGCCAGCCGGGCGGACTCCCCCAGGAGTCCGCCTAGGACGCCCGCCGAGGGGCGGCCTCTGCTCCGCCATCCAGCCGGGCGAACTCCCCCAGGAGTCCGCCAAGACCGCCCGCTGAGTGGCGGCCTCTACTCTGCCAGCTAGCCGGGCGGACTCCCCCTGGAGTCCGCCCAAACCAGCCGCCAGGGGAGGCTCCGCTCCGCCAGCCAGCCGGGCGGACTCCCCCAAGAGTCTGCCAAGGCCGCTCGTCGAGGGGCGGCCTCCGCTCCGCCAGCCAGCCGAGCGGACTCCCCCTGGAGTCTGCCCATACCGCCCGCTAGGGGCGGCCTCCGCTCCGCCAGCCAGCCGGGCAGACTCCCCCTGGAGTCCGCCCAGATCGCCCGCCAGGGGCGGCCTCCTCTCCGCCAACCAGCCGGGCGGACTCCCCCTGGAGTCCGCCCAAACTGCCTGCCAGGGGCAGCCTCCGCTCCGCCAGTCAGCCAGGTGGACTCCCCCAGGAGTCCGCCAAGGTCACCCGCCGAGGGGCGGCCTCCGCTCCGCCAGCCAGCCGAGCGGACTCCCCTAGGAGTCCGCCCATGCCGCCCACCGAGGGGCGGCCTCCGCTCCGCCAGCCAGCTGGGCAGACTCCCCCAGGAGTCCTCCCAAGCCGCCCGCCGAGGGGCGGCCTCTGCTCCGCAAGCCAGCCGGGCGGACCCCCTTGGAGTCCGCCCAGACCGCCTGCCTAGGGGCGGCCTCCGCTCTAGTAGGGGCAGACTCCCCCTAAAGTCTGCCCAGTTTGCCCAGAGATCCGCCTAGTCCTGCCGCTTGCTCTTCCCACCAGCCGAGGTCGTCGACCTCATTTTCTCAGTCCGTCAAGGTCGTTCATGATGACGTCACTAGGCCCCGCTTATAGAAGATTCTCCCTGGGCCTATAAATAGCCCCCAAGGCCTTTCATTCTGCACGCACGGGAGGGGAACTACCAGCGTGATTAAGGTCTGTGGCCTCAATTTTCCAGTCCGTCAAAGCTTAATCAAGCAAGGTCGGCGGAATCAAATCTCCAGTCCGCCCAGGTCGTCGAGGGTGGTGAACTTAGTTTTTTCAGCCCTCAGCCGGTAGTTTGAGCAGCCTCTACAGCCTCCGATTTCCAGTTCTCCAAGGTCGTCGAGGACTGTGGACTTAGTTTTTTCTGCCCATAACAGGCAGCTTGAGCAAGACCTGTAGCCTCAGTTCTCCAGTCCTCTGCAGCCTCTTTTACTTAGTCTCTAACACCTCTTTTTCTTAGCCGCCATCTTCCCTCATTATACCCTTTACTGCTTTCTCATGTATTGGTGCAATAGTAAGTTGTAACCCTACTTGATTAAAGGAAAAGCCCGCCGCAAGAGTGGCATTCAAGCCGCGGCGGGCAAAGTCTGTTGTTACCGCTGCTAGCGGCCCCCTTTTTTCTTCTCTCAGCACCAACCTGCAAGCTCAACCGCCAAAGTAATGTCTGCTCGACAGTTCCTGATCCAGCTTCTCGCTTGCTCAAGCAAGCTTCCCCCTTACTCAAGCAGGCTTCCCGACTGCTCTCGAGCAAGCCTCTCCTCTATCCCCACTATCCTTTTTCCTTCACCCTTAGCTTGTGAGATTGAACACCCCGTTAACTGGAAGACGCAATTTTTGCAGTTAACGGGGTCAAAGCAACAATAGCCTTTCTAAGTGGTGGAGTACCCCAGAAAGACACATTTGGTGGAGCGAGGGGAGAGCTTATCATGGGTGGTAGAAGGGGCATGCACAAAGGCAGTGCACCCAAAGATTCGGAGAGGGAGATGAAAAGGCTCCTTGCCCGGATACAGAATGGAGAATGGGGTTTTCCCATGGAGAACCATGGAGGGAATGCAATTGATGAGGTAGCAGGCAAGGAGAATGGCATAGCCCCAATTGGAGCGAGGAACATGCATCTGGGTCATCAATGTACGAGCGACATCGAGGAGATGACGGTTTTTGCGTTCCGCCACCCCCATTTTGCTGGGAGGTATAAACACAGCTAGTTTGATGAATAATGCCATGTTGCACACAGAAAGTGGTAAAAGCATAACTCAGATATTATTTAGCATTATTTGAGCGAAAAGTTTAAATGCAAACATCAAACTGAGTTTTAATTAACTGATAAAAAGAGATCCATACATCCAAAAGTTCAGAGCGATCTCGTAAGAGATACACCCATGTACATCTAGAAAAATCATAAAAAAAAGTAACAAAATAAGAACTACCCCGACTAATGGTGAGGGTAGGAAAAGGTCCCCAGACATCGGAGTTGACTAGATCAAACGGATGGGTAGAGCCCCGACCTTGCTTCAGCGGAAAGGAGGAACGGTGGTGCTTGCCAAGCTGACAAGCATCGCAGTTGAGAGGAGTAATGGAAGGAGGGAGGTGGGGTAGAAGCTGATGTAGATGTCGTGGAGGAGGATGACCGAGGCGGAGATGCCACTAGAGAAGATCCGTACAAGAAGAAGAGAAGGCGTACAAGGCGGGTACATTGTCGAGGAAGTAGAGGCCGCCGCTCTCAGTCCTAGTAGCAATCGTCCGTTTGGAGCTCGGATCCTCAAAAGAACAAGAAGTCGGAGTAAACGTCACAGAGCACCTAAGCTGCTTGCATAAAGATGTAACCGATAATAAGTTTCACGGAAATTTGGGCACATAGAGAGTGTCCGCTAGGCGAAGAGACGAAGTTACATGAACCACTCCCGACCCATGAACCGGGGAGGGAGAACCGCTTGCAACGAGGACAGGAGGAGACCGATCATGTTGTTTGAGGAGAGAGTAGCACTAAGGATTACTCGTCATGTGATAAGTTACACCAAAGTCGATAAGCCATTTACCTTGAGTCACCATGTGGGAACTACCTGATGATGTGACCACATAGGAAGACGGCTTGGAAGTAGAGGCGAAAGAGTCACCCGAGGGGCGAAGATGGGGATACTTCATCCAGCAACGATCCACGTGTGGCCAGTGCGGCCATATTGAGAGCAAAGGTAGCGGGATGGAGCACGTCCGCTAGACTGGTGACTACGGCTACCAGAGCCACTCCGCTGAGTTTGGTGAGCATAGTTGTCCGGTGGAGAAGGAGCGGTCAGAAGCAGGCGCTGAAGAAGGGAGGTGACATTGGCGATGCGGGCAGCGGTGGCATCTAAGGTAGGAGATTCCGCCTCACCTAGAATTTTTTGGCAGATCATATCATAAGTATCAGGAAGCCAGAGAAGGTAGCACACAACAAGAAGCTCCTGGAAGTGCTTGTGTTGTTGGGCCAAATCCGCAGAAAAGAGGCGATTATGAAGAATCTCAGCCCCGAGAGCCTAAACCTATTGGTAGGCAGCAGCAGGAGACAAGGTAGGATGAGCAAAGAGAACACAATACAATATATAGATGCGGGATGTCTGAGCCCCCTTTGAGTACAGAGAAGCAAGATGCAATCAGGCGGCCTTGACCGTCGTATCATGACGGATGACGGGAAGGCATTCATCGGATAGGCTGTTAGCGAGCCAAGTATGCTAAAGCGCATCACTCGCATCCCAGTAATCAAAGAGAGGTGAAGTGGTGGGAGGAGGTTCATCAAAGAGATGGTGGCGTTTGCATTGCGAGCAAAGGGGAAAGGTGAAGGAGACGCTCCAATCAAGGTAGTTGGAGCCGACAAGTTTGGAAATGGTGCCATGGTTCCCGGAAGGAGTAGGAGGAGGAGGCGGAGCCGGATTGGCGACAGGAGTGGTGGCAGTAGAAGCATCAGAAAGAGCCATAGGAGAAAACAACAGGAAGCCATGCGATTAGAAAACAAGCTGCACGAACAAGGAGATATCGCAGCGGTTAGGAGAAAGAGATCTTCGACGGTCACGATGATTGACACCAGCGGCCAGAAAAGCCACGACCAAGCCGCAGAACCAAGCAGAGGGGAAGAAGTCGAGCGGCTAGAAAGCAAACCGCTCGAATAGAAGAGGAAGGAGACGAGTTCGCGGGAAGGCAAATAAAGCTAATAGGACGAGGAAACAGGTCGCGACGACTAAAGACGAGGTCCCGATGACTAAGTACAGGTTGCGGCGAGAAGAAAAAAGGAACCAAAGAGGTCGCACACACAAAGGGAAACGAAAAGGAGAGAAAGAGGCCGCGTGAATAGGGCGCAAGCAGGCAGAAGAAACAAGCTGTGAGTATAGGTCGCGAGAAGAAGAAGCAAGCCGTGCGAACAGTTCGCGCGATCATAAAAGGCACACAGAATCAGGAGGAGTAGATCGAGTCCTCTGATATCATGTGAAAAACGAACAAGAACAAACTGGAAGTGGTATAACAGAAATTTTATTATCTGAAAAAGGTATCTATTACAAAGGTATGACCTCCCTTTTATAGAATGGAGGAGAGAAGAGAGAATACAAACTAGAGATGTGGGACTAAAAATTTACAGGTCTAAGCGGCCTATACAAAAATAAACAGCACAAGCCACGCGGTTAGATGAGAAGGGCTAACCGCTCAGCTACCACCAGAGAGAGAAGCCTCCATGGGAGACCGCTAGACCTCCCGGTCTCCAAGCCGCCTGAGACAAACCGCTAGACCGCTTGGACCCCAGACAGAAATAGCCCAGCAACCAAACCGCTGAAGGGAAACCACCAGACCACGCGGTCTCTAATCCGTCAATACAAGCCGCCAGACCGCCCGATCACTAACTCCAACAATCATCAAACATTTTTGTTTTGATTATTATGATCATCAGAGCCACATCCAAAGGGTCATACCTATAATATACATTTTCCAATTCAGTATGATTTTTCACTTGATTTTATGCTTTCTGGGTTGTTATACTCCCAATGATATAGACATAATTATTCAAACATTTTGAATTCTCCTTTATGGGCTCTAATTGCATAATAGTTAAGTACCGCAATTAATCCTTCATATTATCATGACGTTACCCTATCCTAATTTGTAAGTCTCCAACCTAATGACCTGGGTATATCAGGTAGGCTTGGATAGCAGTTATTAATTATCGTGTTTACTTCTCCCAATTCCACCCACTTAATATATGATAGTCATGGTCACTTTCCTAAGATCCCTAGTTATGCCAAAACTTCCAATTATCCTTCTTACTTGTACTGAATTCACAATTCTTATTGGCTCTCTTTTGCGATATATATGAGTTCATTATTCAAATCCTTAGCCGACAATATAGTCACTAATTGTGTGTTACATTGATTAGGTTAAGGTGTTAGAGCATCTAGGAACGTGCTTTGTTGAGGTAACACACTTCTTTAATTGTACATAATAACTGTTTGTCGTCGATACTTCTTTGATTTTCGTCTTTTGGAAAGCAATTTGTTCGAATTCTTGTGTATTGTACATAACTTATTTTTTTCTTTGAATATAACACGTCATTATGCATCGATGAAATTATGACCTCTCTTAAAGTTGTGTCAAGTAATTATCTAAATCACAAGCCCGAGATAGTTTTTAACATCTCATGCTGACCTTCCTTGTTCTAAGATTGTAATATATATAAGCGGGTAAACCTCTACATATATCCCAAACATCTAGGGAGGGTTGATCATCTTACTAATTATGCATTCACAAAGTCTCAACTTTCACCTGGGTAATGTTTGAATACTCCAAACTTCGAGATCACTAAATTTGTGACATAATATCTTCTAAACAAGGTTTAGGAAAAACCAAGTCGGTATCAAATTAGCCCAATAAACAAAAGGATCAGCCCCTATACACTTTGGGCTAAGTTTCTTTGATATCTCTATGGTACACTCATACTAGATGTGCACTCAATCCTTAGGACTGACAATCTTAGACTTGGAGTTCCTCCCTGAGGCTTACTAATATTCTACATACTTTATACCCTCAAGATTACTATTTACGACAATCATCTTAAGGTCAACATGTGACCCTCCCCAAAATTGGTATCTTCTAAACTTGAGTTCTTATTGAACCGTTGGTATTTTTCACGGTGGTTGTCTCAATATAATCAAATCATCGGTAAGAGGGTTAAGTTTATGAGTACCCTACTATTCTACTAATAGGCTATAAGCACCAATTCTCCTTGAGGAGGTCCTATCAGTTTGGGTACAAAGCGATAATATCACTCGATAGGTGAAGTAGTCACATCGGAGTTTAAGCTTGAAGCAGTGACTCTCGCATTAAACTCTTCCCACCTTAACCAACCTATACCCGAGGTCAGTTTAATTCTAGGATACGCCACAAAAATTCTCTTGGTAAGTCAAACTGAAGTGGTGTTCTATTTGGGTTGGCCTAACTGGTTGCTTAAAAGGATTATTTTCTGTAACTTTTTACACATAGGCACACCATTACTACTGTTGCATAGTTTTTCTGCAAACTAATGCTCAAGCGGGCTGACTTAGTGTTGTGGACTTCTTTCTCATATGATCGTTTGTTCAAGTGATACCAGTTTATAAGACCCCTCCCCCTTACCGGGAAGATACCCGGATCTCATACCCAGAACCGCCGCCGTATGGTGATACTAATAAACGGGTTAGTCACCGCCACATGATGCTGATCCTATCATTTAATACATTCATTTTAACCTTTAGGCCAATGCGATAAAAGAAGAAATAGTACAACATACAGGTCTACAGAATCACAGAATCATCATCATATAATGAAATATATAATCCACAATTAGTATGAAAAAGAGAGTAAGGGCTTATGCCCGATACATGACAAAATGAAATAAAACTCTCCCTCACAACATCTCCATGCAAAAACTGAAACTAAACACTCGTCATCACCTGACACAAAACTGTAGAAGTAGTGCGCAGTATCTGCTCCTGAAGTCCTGCCACCTCGTCCTACTGTTCAAGCTGGCACCCTAACTCCTTGAGCTCTTATGGTCAGAACCGACCGTTAGTCATAAAGACTAAGCCATTTTGTCATCGCCTCACCCCTGCGACTCCTAGGCACCATGTGGGAGGATGAAAGCGGAGTATAACAAAGGCTGTATCATAATAGCAGGTGGCAAGGGAACTAATCTATCCTCTATAAAATCTACATTATCATATCATTATGCTAGCAGTTATATACGAATAGCAAAAAATAAAGAACAGTGAATGATAGAACTAGTAACAAAAGACGCAATAGAAGTAAGTATATCGCAGTAAAGTAAAGAACTACTACTATGCTACCATCACAAAAGTACCTTAACTTATATGGATGCTCATACAAACTTATAAGTTAAGGTTTTAGGAATTGCAACTTATCATATAAAAGAGCCTATACTAATTTATATGATAAGGATCTGTAGTATGAATGACCAATAATACATATGTATGTTATGTGTAACGTCCCAATTCACGCTAGGCCCCTTGATTGCGCTTTTGAGTCAAGGGGGCTGTGGTGAGCCCAATGGGGGTGTGGGTGAACAGGTGCGAACGTATGGGAAATGAGGAAAATAAGACAAAACGGTTATTTTGGCCGACACGGGTATGGACACGGCCGTGTCCATACCCGTGTGCCTCATGCCAATATTAAGTTTCCAGTCAGAGAGGTACACGGGTATTGGGACACGGGCGTGTCCCTACCCGTGTGCTGAGGACACGGGTCGAGACACGGCCGTGTCTCTACCCGTGTGCCGCAACCCCGACACGGCAGAAAGATGTTCTGGGATGAACACGGCCCTAAACACGGCAGGCGACACGGCCGTGTCACCTGAACACGGGTAGGAACACGGCCGTGTGCCTACCCGTGTCTGCGGTGTATAAAAAGGAAAAAGTTGTGAAACCCTAGCATTTCATCCCCTTTCTTCAGCCCCGAAATTTCTGAGGGAGTTCTCTTGGCTGGAGGAGGAAGAGGCTTGCCGGAGCCATCCTTAGAGGAATCGAAACGCCGCCGCCGTCAAGGGAAAAACAATGCCGCCGCGAAGGAGTGCGAGGCTCATGGCCGGCCATGGTGGTACCGCTGGACTTGAGGTGAGCTTCCTCCCCTCTCCCTTGGTGCTAGATCTATAGTTATTTTAGGAGAGACATCGACTCCATAGAGTCTTGATGGTGAGGAGGAGAGTTCTTAGGATAAGTCATGCCTAGGTTTTCTAGGCTTAGTCTCCCTCAACCTTCTCATCATTCAAAGTGGAGATGTGAGGGGTTTTCGTTGAGGGTTTGGCTTTGAAAGGAGAAATAAGGTTGGGTGTGATTTCTGGAAAAGTTTATGCGAGGTCGTTGCAAGGAAGAAGATGAACGGATGCCGTTCATCTCGCCTTAAGATGCGTGCAGAAATCTGATTTCTGCACGCGGCGACCTTCGTGGCCAATTTCTGAGGTATTCTGGCCAGATCTGGGTGATCGACTCAACACGAAAGTCGTAGCCCTTGAAATTACCTTTCCAACGAGTGGTTGCACGTTTCCATGCGATACCTGTAGCCACGGGAAAGCGGGTTCGAGTCCGCTGCGTTCGGGAAAATCCTGGACAGGAAACTGTTTCCTATACGTATTCGAGTTGAATTTCTGGTATGTCGCGACCAGATCTGGGCGATCGACTCAACACGAAAGTCGTAGCCCTCGCGAATACCTTTCCAACGAGTGGTTGCACGTTTCCATGCGATACCTGTAGCCACGGGAAAGCGGGTTCTAGTCCGCTGCCTTCGGGAAAATCCTGTACAGGAAACTATTTCCTGTACGTATTCGAGTTGAATTTCTGGTATGTTGCGACCAGATCTGGGCGATCGACTCAACACGAAAGTCGTAGCCCTCGCGAATACCCTTCCAACGAGGGGTTGAGCATTGTGATCGGATTCCTGTAGCTCCGGGAATCTCAGTTTTAGTATCGGGCTATCCTATGTTAATGCACTTGTTAATTTATAATGTTAGCACTCTTGCAATGGTTGCGATTTGCTCATTTGTTATCTTGCTCCCATGTATCTATAATGTTGTTGTTACTATAATTTAGCATGGTTACTCATTTGGTCGTGTAATAAGGAATAAGCATGTATTGGTGGGGAAATGGATTGGATGGGAAGGCTAGATATTAAGGGTTGAGAGTGGTACAAAATATATTTATATAGTTGGGAGTTGAACATATCTATTATGCGTAGTGTTGAGGTGAATTCATTGAATAGGTGGGCGTGAATATGATGAACACTATGTGAAGAGTACTTTGTAACCGTAATCCGAGCCCAAGGGGTTTATTAACAACCGATGCTTAGAGTTGAAGTCTCCCTACGGGTAACATCGAGTGAGTTGTTTTGGGGCATGCGATGTGCGACGATTCATCGTGTCGCGATATTGAGGTAATGACTGTGGCAGGTCTACGGGTTCGCCAGTCGTCACACCGATGGGAGCCAATGGGTAGACCTTGGGCGGTAGGGTTAGATACTTGGTGTCCATAAACCGAGATCTCCTCCGCGCCATGAGAACGGTTGGGCTTGCACCTCGTGCGTTTCCGAGGTTCCATCCGGTTCGAAATCAAAGGCCAGGTTGGGCTGTGTTCTTGGTGCATAACTACCCAAGACCCCTTCTGAGCCGTAGTACGCATGTGAGCTCCGCTGTTGTGTTTTTAGCGTTGAGGCGTACGGGGGCCTAGGATAGGTAGTGTGATACCACCTAGTAGTGGAGACGCCCGCTCCACTGTCGCCGTCTGGCCACGACGGACGATGCCTGAGAGGTTAGCTACCTGCTCGAAAAGTGGGAACTTCAAGTCTGTGTCGACATAGCAACTTGCATGTGCGTGCGCATGATTCGGTCATAGCATAACATTCATATCATGTCATTCATTGCATACACAAGATCCTCATCGTATAAGTTTGTATGGGCACTCTTATACGATGAGTTACTTTACTGTTAAGCCGATCCTTAACTTATAAGTTTGTATGGGCACTCTTATAAGTTAAGTTACTATTCTGATTAATTATACCTGCTGTCATATATTATAGATATTTGTAGAACTGCTATTTGTGTAGCGTAGTTTATACTCCACCATATTTACAGTCACCTGCTTGTTTACTTGCTTATATATATATATATTGTACCTTTGTTCCTTTCTCCGCCCGGTGCCGAGGAGTCGCCGGGGGAGCGAATGTGAAGCCACTTAGTCTTATGACTAACGGTTGCTATGTCTTCCTTTTTAGGAGGAAACCCCGCAGGTAGAGCAGCAACGGACTATGCAGCAGGACAGCCAGGCCCGGATGATAGGACCTGAGGTGGTGGTGCCATCGGCACCGTCAGTGACAGTCGTGAGTGTTTTCATGTAGCCGTTTGGCAAAACATTTCTAGACTCTTGTTCTTTTGTACAAGCCTGTTGTGCTTGTTATCTTCCGCTCTTTTGGACTTAAACTTAGCTGTGAAATGAACTGCTTTACTTTTCTGTTATGGTTGGGTTGGCATTATTTATGTGATATGGATTGTAGCCGGCGGAATAGGCATCTTATGGTAAAGGCTAACCCGTGTGTTAGTGCTACCGCAAGGCGGCTATTTCGGGCATAAGACTCCCTCGTGCCGTGTGTTGTGTTCCGGGAGGGGGGGTCTTACAAATGGTATCAGACTTAGCCAATCTTCACCTACAGCAGTCAGGTAACAATGGGCCACTCCCGTTCGATTAGTCGGTTTGGGGACAAACCGACTTAGCGGAAGCAGTGGTGTGCCCATATGTAATTCACACTAAGTTGTCCAACTTTGACATTAGTTTTAGCCAACCTGACCCTAGTTTGTACCTTGCGTACAGGTCCCAGCGCAGGTGGAGCCGGTTGGGGGCACTCCTACCCCTTCCGTTCCTTCACAATTCCAGCAGTCGGAACTGGGACAAACGCTGTCAGCCATATTGGATGCATTTAAAGCCCAGCAAGCTCCGGTGCAACAACAAGCGCCAGGCTCCAACTGGTTGAGCACCTTCCGTGCCCTGTCCCCTCCTGCCTATCTTGGGACAGAATCGCCGGTGCGCACCGAGGAATGGCTTGATACCGTGCAGGAATTGATGGCTGGCATAAGATGTCCGAACAGCATGGCAGTGACATTGGTAGTGACGCTGCTAGAGCTGCACGCCAAAAGGTGGTGGAAGCCCCTCATGGGCTCCATCTTCCAAGGGCGGTTGTACACGGACATCAGTTGGAACGAGTTCACCGAGGCTTTTCTGGATCACTTCATCCCTTCTTCTGCTCGGGATGGACTTGAAGAAAAATTTCTACAGCTGAAGCAGGGATCGAAATCGGTAACGGAGTACCAGAGGGAGTTCCAACACCTCGTTAGGTTTGCCGATTCCTATGATTTGGACGATAGAGGCTACGCGAAGCGCTTCTACAAAGGGTTGAGGGACCCCCTGAGGCAGGCCCTTTTGTTTATAGCCGATGGAAGCCTGGCAGAAATCATCGACATGGCAAAGAGACTGGAGGCGGACCACATGGGATGTGGCAAGAGACCTGCGGAAGGAGTAATTGAAGTCGGCCCTAGTAATAGAAGGCGGAATGATCATGGCAGAGGAAGGGGAAACCACAGAGGCGGTCGGTGGGTCAACCGGAACTATCGGGTGGAGTACCCAATTCCGCAACCACTAGCTTTACCTCCACCATCGCAGCAGCAATATTATCAACAACCTGGGGGCAGACGTGAGGTGATATGTTTTGAGTGCAACCAACTGGGGCATGTCCGACGAGTTTGCCCGCGACTGATCGGGGATGCTCCTATTGCTCTCCCTCTAGTAGCTCCACGGGGGCGAGGGCACATGCGTGGCCGAGGAAGAGGACCACCAGGGAGAAATCAAGGACATGCACGGGAGCATGTATTTGCATTGGATATGACTCAGGAGAGAAATCCGCAGGAAGTCATCACCGGTACGTGCAAAATTTATTAATATTATATGACTTGTTAGATTTACGATACAAATGATACGCGCAATTCTGGATAGTGATTACCCTTTTGGAACCTAGGCACTGTCATGGTTAGCGGGAGACCCGCCTATACGTTATTTGACACGGGTGCGTCTCACTCGTTCATTTCGGCGGACTTCGTGAAGGACTTGGAGGGAGTGCAACACTTCCCGGGCATTACTCAAAGGGTGCGCCTTCCGGACGGCTCTGAGATGACGTCGTCAGCAAGTTGCGACTTCGACACCCTTATTGGAGGAAAGTTCTTTGAAACTCCGGCTATAGTGTTAAGAATCCCGGAGTTCGACCTCATCCTGGGCATGAAGTGGTTGGACTGGCACCATGCCAGGATCAATTGTGCGGAGAAGCAAGTTATGTTGAGGCATGGAGACTCGGAAGTCATCTTCCAAGGTATTAAATTCGCACCCCGTATATTATTATCTTCAATCCAAGTTATGAAATCTCATATGGAAGGGGACGAGGTCTATGTAATTTGCTTCGAGTTGAAGAAATTGTCATTAGAGGTCAAGGATGTGCGGGTGGTGCGAGAATTTCCCGAGGTATTTCCCGAGAAATTGCCGGGACTACCCCCGCATAGGGAAGTGGACTTCCAAATCAAGCTAATTCCGGGTGCCAAGCCCGTCTCGCGAGCTCCATACCGAATGGCTCCGAAGGAACTTGCAGAGTTTAGAGTCCAGCTTCATGAATTGGTGGAAGCAGGGTTCGTTCGCCCAAGCTCGTCGCCTTGGGGAGCTCCCGTTTTGTTCGTCAAAAAGAAGGATGGCACCCTGCGGTTATGTATTGATTATCGAGAGTTGAACCGGTTAACGGTGCGGAACACCTATCCCCTACCGCGCATTGATGAATTATTTGATCAATTGGTGGGATCGTATTGGTTCTCCAAGTTAGATCTGCGTTCGGGATATTATCAGCTGAGGATACAAGAAGATGACATTCAGAAGACGGCGTTCAGTTCGAGATATGGTTTGTATGAATTCACCGTGATGCCGTTTGGGCTCACAAACGCCCCTTCCGCCTTTATGAGCTTGATGAACAAGGTGTTCAGCCCTTATTTGGACATCTTTGTCATCGTGTTCATCGATGATATCCTAGTCTACTCCAAGACTGAAGCAGAACACGCCGAACATCTAACTTTAGTGCTGAGGAAGCTAAAGGAGCACACTTTGTTTGCCAAGTTCAGCAAATGCGAGTTTTGGCTTCAAGAGGTCGCGTTCTTGGGCCATGTGATTAGTGGGGCGGGGCTAGCAGTAGATCCGGCCAAGGTGCGGGCCGTGAAGGAGTGGTCGCCATTGAAGTCAGCGGCCGACATACGGAGCTTTCTTGGACTTGCCGGGTACTATCGCAAGTTCGTGAAAGGCTTCTCGAAGATCGCCCTTCCCCTTACTACGCTGACCAAGAAGGGTGTGCCGTTTGAATGGACACCCCAGTGCGAAGCTGCATTCCAAGAGTTGAAGGACAGATTGACGACTGCACCCATCCTAGCTCTTCCATTTGGGAAGGAGGGCTTTCAAGTTTACACGGATGCGTCGTATCAAGGGATGGGAGCTGTGTTGATGCAGAATGGGCATGTGATCGCTTATGCTTCAAGATAGTTGAAGAAGCATGAAGCCAGCTACCCGGTGCATGATCTAGAGTTGGGAGCGGTGGTATTCGCCTTGAAGATGTGGAGGCATTATTTATATGGCGTCCACTGCGAGATCTACTCGGATCACAAAAACCTGAAGTACGTTCACACCCAAAAGGAGTTAAACTTGAGACAGCGGCGGTGGTTGGAGTTCTTGTGCGACTATGAATTCACCTTGAACTACCACCCCGGGAAGGTTAATTCCGTAGCTGATGCCTTGAGCCGGAAAGCACCGGGAACGAGCACGGAATCCCGCTTGATGAGGATGGAGTTAATCCGGACACTGCAAGAGATGGAAATCACTTTGGTCTTTAAGAATCAATCGGAAGAGTATACAGAATATTTGGCCGCGATGAGTATAGTTTGCAACATACGAGACCGGATCCGGACGGAACAAAAGAAGGATGCGGCTTTAACCCCGGCTTTCAAGTCAATGGAGGATGGGACTACGGAGGAATACTCCCTAAAAGACGGCCTCGTCCATTTTCGTGGCCGGCTTTACATCCCCGAAGGTGACAACATTCGGGAGGATATTCTAAAGGAGGCCCATTGCTCCAAGTACTCGGTGCACCCGGGGATCGCGAAGATGTACACCGATTTGAGAAAGACAATGTGTTGGTCGGGCATGAAGAGGGATGTCAAGTACTTTGTTACTCATTGTGTGGCCTGCCAAATGGTGAAGGCGGAGTGCAGAAGCCCCGGTGGAATGCTACAGTCGTTGCCCATCCCCGAATGGAAATTTGAGGACATCTCCATGGACTTCGTCCACGGGTTACCTCGCTCGCGCTCGGGGAATGATTTTGTGTGGGTGATAGTTGACCGGTTGACCAAGGTAGCCCGATTTATCCCAATGAAGAAGGAGGCGCAGGTGGGCGTCCTAGTGCGTCTCTTTGTGGAGCAATTTGTGCGGTACCATGGTGTGCCGAAGACGATCGTCTCCGATCGGGATGGTCGGTTTACTTCAAGAGAATGGAGGGCTGTACAGGCTTATTTGGGCTCGCACCTCGCCTTCAGCACAGCCTTTCAACCACAAACGGACGGGCAATCTGAGCGAACCATCCGAACATTGGAGGACCTTCTGAGGTTGTGTGTGCTAGATAAAGGAGAACCATGGGAGAGACTCTTACCTCTCGTGGAGTTCTCTTATAATAACAGTCATCAAGCCAGTATTGGAATGGCACCTCATGAAGCTTTGTATGGAAGGAGGTGTAGAACACCCTTGTCCTGGGTGCAAGACGAAGATCCGAAGACATTGGGAAATGAGTATATTGATGACACGGACGCGGTGGTTAGGTTGATCCGGGATCGAATGCTAGAGGCTCAAAGCTGACAGGCGAAATATTACAACGCAAGGCACCGTATGGTGGAGTTTCAAGTGGGTGATAAGGTGTTCCTGAAGATTCGACCGATGCACGGAGTGTCGCTGGTACGTGGAGTCAAGAAGCTCAGCCCAAGGTATGTCGGGCCCTATGTCGTAGTGGAAAGGATTGGCCCTCTGGCCTATCGATTAGAGTTACCACCGGAGCTGGAGAACCTTCACGATGTGTTCCATGTATCGTCGCTTCGGAAGGCTTTGTTGAGGCCTGAACAGTATATCCCCACGGCGGATGGTGCCGTGGCGTCTGATAGGTCTGTGCGACTGGAGCCGGTGCAGATCGTTGATAACGAGACAAGAACCTTGCGCCGCAAAAGTGTTCCCTTGGTGAAAGTGTTATGGTCTAATCACGGGAAGGAGGAGCTCACATGGGAGCCAAAGGATTTGATGCAAGGGCGCTACCTGGAATTATTTACTCCAGGTAAGAATTTTATTTGAAAGCATAGTTCCCTTTTATGTGTTTCACTCCCATAGCCTTACCCTGATTTCGGGGACGAAATCTTTTATTTTGTTTATAGGATTTGTAACGTCCCAATTCACGCAAGGCCCCTTGATTGCGCTTTTGAGTCAAGGGGGCTGTGGTGAGCCCAATGGGGGTGTGGGTGAACAGGTGCGAACGTATGGGAAATGAGGAAAACAAGACAAAACGGTTATTTTGGCCGACACGGGTATGGACACGGCCGTGTCCATACCCGTGTGCCTCATGCCAATATTAAGTTTCCAGTCAGAGAGGTACACGGGTATTGGGACACGGGCGTGTCCCTACCCGTGTGCTGAGGACACGGGTCGAGACACGGCCGTGTCTCTACCCATGTGCCGCAACCCCGACACGACAGAAAGATGTTCTGGGATGAACACGGCCCTAAACACGGCAGGCGACACGGCCGTGTCACCTGAACACGGGTAGGAACACGGCCGTGTGCCTACCCGTGTCTGCGGTGTATAAAAAGGAAAAAGTTGTGAAACCCTAGCATTTCATCCCCTTTCTTCAGCCCCGAAATTTCTGAGGGAGTTCTCTTGGCTGGAGGAGGAAGAGGCTTGCCGGAGCCATCCTTGGAGGAATCGAAACGCCGCCGCCGTCAAGGGAAAAACAATGTCGCCGCGAAGGAGTGCGAGGCTCATGGCCGGCCATGGTGGTACCGCTGGACTTGAGGTGAGCTTCCTCCCCTCTCCCTTGGTGCTAGATCTATAGTTATTTTAGGAGAGACATCGACTCCATAGAGTCTTGATGGTGAGGAGGAGAGTTCTTAGGATAAGCCATGCCTAGGTTTTCTAGGCTTAGTCTCCCTCAAACTTCTCATCATTCAAAGTGGAGATGAGAGGGGTTTTCGTTGAGGGTTTGGCTTTGAAAGGAGAAATAAGGTTGGGTGTGATTTCTGGAAAAGTTTATGCGAGGTCGTTGCAAGGAAGAAGATGAACGGATGCCGTTCATCTCGCCTTAAGATGCGTGCAGAAATCTGATTTCTGCACGCGGCGACCTTCGTGGCCAATTTCTGAGGTATTCTGGCCAGATCTGGGTGATCGACTCAACACGAAAGTCGTAGCCCTTGAAATTACCTTTCCAACGAGTGGTTGCACGTTTCCATGCAATACCTGTAGCCACGGGAAAGCGGGTTCGAGTCCGTTGCGTTCGGGAAAATCCTGGACAGGAAACTGTTTCCTGTACGTATTCGAGTTGAATTTCTGGTATGTCGCGACCAGATCTGGGCAATCGACTCAACACGAAAGTCGTAGCCCTCGCGAATACCTTTCCAACGAGTGGTTGCACGTTTCCATGCGATACCTGTAGCCACGGGAAAGCGGGTTCTAGTCCGCTGCGTTCGGGAAAATCCTGTACAGGAAACTGTTTCCTGTACGTATTCGAGTTGAATTTCTGGTATGTTGCGACCAGATCTGGGCGATCGACTCAACACGAAAGTCGTAGCCCTCGCGAATACCCTTCCAACGAGGGGTTGAGCATTGTGATCGGATTCCTGTAGCTCCGGGAATCTCAGTTTTAGTATCGGGCTATCCTATGTTAATGCACTTGTTAATTTATAATGTTAGCACTCTTGCAATGGTTGCGATTTGCTCATTTGTTATCTTGCTCGCATGTATCTATAATGTTGTTGTTACTATAATTTAGCATGGTTACTCATTTGGTCGTGTAATAAGGAATAAGCATGTATTGGTGGGGAAATGGATTGGATGGGAAGGCTAGATATTAAGGGTTGAGAGTGGTACAAAATATATTTATATAGTTGGGAGTTGAACATATCTATTATGCGTAGTGTTGAGGTGAATTCATTGAATAGGTGGGCGTGAATATGATGAACACTATGTGAAGAGTACTTTGTAACCGTAATCCGAGCCCAAGGGGTTTATTAACAACCGATGCTTAGAGTTGAAGTCTCCCTACGGGTAACATCGAGTGAGTTGTTTTGGGGCATGCGATGTGCGACGATTCATCATGTAGCGATATTGAGGTAATGACTGTGGCAGGTCTACGGGTTCGCCAGTCGTCACACCGATGGGAGCCAATGGGTAGACCTTGGGAGGTAGGGTTAGATACTTGGTGTCCATAAACCGAGATCTCCTCCGCGCCATGAGAACGGTTGGGTTTGCACCTCGTGCGTTTCCGAGGTTCCATCCGGTTCGAAATCAAAGGCCAGGTTGGGCTGTGTTCTTGGTGCACAACTACCCAAGACCCCTTCTGAGCCGTAGTACGCATGTGAGCTCCGCTGTTGTGTTTTTAGCATTGAGGCGTACGGGGGCCTAGGATAGGTAGTGTGATACCACCTAGTAGTGGAGACGCCCGCTCCACTGTCGCCGTCTGGCCACGACGGACGACGCCTGAGAGGTTAGCTACCTGCTCGAAAAGTGGGAACTTCAAGTCTGTGTCGACATAGCAACTTGCATGTGCGTGCGCATGATTCGGTCATAGCATAACATTCATATCATGTCATTCATTGCATACACAAGATCCTCATCGTATAAGTTTGTATGGGCACTCTTATACGATGAGTTACTTTACTGTTAAGCCGATCCTTAACTTATAAGTTTGTATGGGCACTCTTATAAGTTAAGTTACTATTCTGATTAATTATACCTGCTGTCATATATTATAGATATTTGTAGAACTGCTAGTTGTGTAGCGTAGTTTATACTCCACCATATTTACAGTCACCTGCTTGTTTACTTGCTTATATATATATATTGTACCTTTGTTCCTTTCTCCGCCCGGTGCCGAGGAGTCGCCGGGGGAGCGAATGTGAAGCCACTTAGTCTTATGACTAACGGTTGCTACGTCTTCCTTTTTAGGAGGAAACCCCGCAGGTAGAGCAGCAACGGACTATGCAGCAGGACAGCCAGGCCCGGATGATAGGACCTGAGGTGGTGGTGCCATCGGCACCGTCAGTGACAGTCGTGAGTGTTTTCATGTAGCCGTTTGGCAAAACATTTCTAGACTCTTGTTCTTTTGTACAAGCCTGTTGTGCTTGTTATCTTCCGCTCTTTTGGACTTAAACTTAGCTGTGAAATGAACTGCTTTACTTTTCTGTTATGGTTGGGTTGGCATTGTTTATGTGATATGGATTGTAGCCGGCGGAATAGGCGTCTTATGGTAAAGGCTAACCCGTGTGTTAGTGCTACCGCAAGGCGGCTATTTCGGGCATAAGACTCCCCTCGTGCCGTGTGTTGTGTTCCAGGAGGGGGGGTCTTACATTATGCATGCTATGATTCATACAAGTGCAACTCACTCATATGTCTCTTTGATCACAGACCTTTAGTTCCCCATTTTTGGAGTTAGCTGAACTCTCTAGTACCACCGTTATGGCTACGACAAAACTAGAGCGGGCACCTCCACTCCTAGGCGGGTATACACACTACTAGGCCTAGACCTCCCATACGCATCTGTACACATCTTCGGTGCACTCTAGAGTCTTTATATACTAATTGCTGGATATCCCACAAGTATTTATTATCGAGTGTGCGTTTTCAGGGATCATCCTCCATACTTCAGTATAAAACAACCTACTGGCCTCTCAAACCCTCACACCCCGCGAGAGTCAACATACTTCCATCGGTGTGACGAATGGCCTAGTACCGATGATCCACCACTAATTTATTTCTATGCACATGCAAGTTTTCTCAAACCAAACATCCAACTCGCAGGACTAACCCGTCCGGATATAAAATTCCCGAGCCTCCAGCTCGCAAGACCAGCCCGTCCTGATATAAAACTCCCGAGCCTCCATCTCGCATGACCAACCCATCCTGTATTACTTCAACCCTATACGGGTGAGGCTTCTACATTGTTTCTTCAACCAATTAGACTACTCTTGTCTAATTTTAAGTTATACGTAACGACTTAGGGTTATTCCTGGACTTGCCGAGATCTACCCGGTGAAGGGCTCGCAGCGGTACTAGGGAATACGATGGGATGAAGCCCAAATTCCCCTTTCTAGGATAATTACTTTTATTAGTGTCTACCCGTTATTAACACTCACTCTCGTTACAACTCTTAAGTAAACCTAACGTCATAAGGTACTTATAGGAGAGTGACGATCTTTCATCGGACTTCGATCTAGCTACTCTTTAAAGCGACCATGCACACTAGCACTTGATACTATATAGTGTCATAACCTAGGGTCTCAACCATGTTTCCAATGCCTCCCAAACATGTCTTCAAATCGAATAGAGTCCACTATCCTGAATGCCATACCTAGCCCATCCTTATGCATCTGTTCCATAGACGGTGCGAACTCGTAAACCCTTAAGTGAGGTGCAAACCTACTTGTAATTCATCATGAACAAAAACACTTCTAATGATGCACTATGAACTTATTTATGAATTTAGGTGGCTAAGTAACATTCTTAATATGGTTTGGATGATCTAAACACTATATCTCAATTTTACTAAATGCAGCCCAAGGGTCTATCCATGGTCCATATGAGGTGGCTTCCAATTCCCATGGCCTAAGGCTTCCAAATTTTTATCATAGGTTCATCAAGTGATAAACAGTGAAAAATCATAAAATTACAATTTTCCTAATTATTTTGGCCATAATTTAAATTATTTAATTATATGGTCTAAGTCATATTGAACATGAACTACCAAAACCAGAGATTCTCTAGTTCTAAATATTTATTTGGTGTTGATCTTGATATAAAGGATCTGTGTACTGAATTTCATAATTTTCCAAATTGTTTTTACCCATGTTTTCAATTTATGAATAATAATACAATATTACCCCTTCCCAAATGAAGTACCAAAAATAATCAACTAATAATTCAGAGAAAATTTCTAGATGATAATATTGCCATGAGAGTGGTCAATACCAATTTTCATAAACATCGACAGATATTTGACTTAAGATATTCACAATTATGATATTTATAAAAATGCCACTATTCATAAAAAAATCATATCTACCCATCCAAAACTTTTAAGAAAATTTACAGAGATATATAATATTGAAATATTGATCTAGTAAAAATTTCATAATTTTCCAAGGCATATTTTTCACCTTTTAAATCAAAAACATCAAAGGGCTTTGAAATGTGTACTATTTTTCACATGAAATAAATTCCAATAAATTTTCTAGAGCTATAAAATAAGATTTTAGGACTTGTGTCAGAGATCTAAAATTTACTAAGTTAAATTTGCCATAGTTCCAACTATGACATAAAAATGTGCTATATTTAAAATAAATTAAAATCCTAGGATTTTTTATTCTAAAAATCCTAACTTTACCATGGGTGATGTATTTCATCTCCATAAACTCCTTGCCAAAGTTTCATTGACATGCAATGAGCCAAATGGGCTTAATTCCCCATTTTCACCTTTTTGCTAAAGACATACCAAATATACCTACACCTTCAACTTGTAAGTTATATCCTTCAACATGCAGAGTTATAAATGACTCTAATTTTTTACTAGGGTTCGAGAATGACCTCATAGTCATGCCACCCAAATTTAGTGTTATTTTTGAGCATTAAAACTCCCTAAATCACATATATTTGATAAATCAAATAATGAAATAATCTATAGGGAAATGTTCTCCCTAAAAAATCTAATTTTGGGGCATAAGCTAGGTCTGGGTCATATACTTGCATTGTCTATATTTCATCAAATTTAGTGTTGTCATATATCTTACATGCTAATTCTAATTTCTTTCCTAAGCTAGGAGCAGTCCTAGGGAAATCGACCTACAAGGGGATACAGTACTCCAAACGGCCTGATTTAGTTGCCAAATTAAAGTTAGGACAAAGGGCTACACTTTTCATGTTGGGCAACTTTCCTGAACCTGCACTTAAAGGGCATAATTTGAGCATGCAACTTACTGCATAAAATGTGGTAATAATTTAAATAACACTATAGTTTAATTCACATTAATTTGGATGGCATCAGGTCATCCCCTACCTCCAGCCAATGGCTTTGATCAACCCATATTGTACCACTTGATATCTTATTTCTTAGCCATCACACCACCACCACTGCCATTTCCAATCACCACCACCTCCGTTGAGGTGGTGGCTCGCATTTCCCGACAATATGGTTACCGGAGGCGTCTCCTCCGACGAACCAGAGCAAGAAGAAAAGCTCAATTTTAACTCACCTTGCTCTCATGGAATCAGGATCAATTGAGCCCTATATCTCTCCTAAATGAGCTAGAAAGCTAGCACATAGGGAGGGGAGGAGAAACGAACCTGGAGATGGGTTTGGCGTAGGGTGTGGTGGCAGTGCGCCATTGCGTACGACTTCTCTGACGAGCTAGCTCCCAAACTCGATTCTCCACCTTATACCTTAATCCAAAACTCGAATTCAACACCTCTTAGTACTCTGTAGGAGATGGTGAGGTCAATATTTGCTAGAGGTGGTTGTATAGTGAGTTTTCATTTTGGGGTGGCCGACTATGAGCATATGATGTTCCTCCTTACTGTCATGTGTTCACCACCCATGGAATTTGGCAAGGAATGAGCTAGGAAGCTCAGTAAGGAGGTTTGGTCGAGAGGAGGAGGCCAAGTGGATTCCATCCCTTATTTCCCTCTTTTCTCTCTCTTAAATTTGGGGAAATGTCCATTTTACCCCCATGCATGTCACTACCCTCCAAATCCAGAGGACATGGGCTATAATTTGGCTCATAGGCCTATTGGATGGGCTTGTATTAGGGCCTTAGCCCATTGGGTTTGGGTTAATTCCTTAATTCCTTTAGGCTTAATGTTGACGAAGGTTGACTTTGGGGTTTAACTTGGTCAACTAAGGTATGGTCTGGTCCCATGTATTGGTCTGGGGTCTAGTGACACCACCCAATGTAGTAGGTCATAGTGATGCCCTAATTGGGCTAATTGAACTTATGCATGTGATTTTGACCATATTACGGTTAAAGTTTACTTTGGTCAAATTGGACCAATAAGTGACCATGTGATGGGGCTTTATGGTCCAATGCACTCCAATTAAGGTTTAGAGTTTAGTGGTGGGATCAATTTGACCATGTAAGTCTTAATTGAGTCAATAAGGGTTTAGTGGACTTATGTTGACCTAAGGGCACATTGGTCAATTTAGCCAATTTGGTGACCCTATGATAGGGCTTTTGGGTCACTTAGGTTTCCTTTAGAGTTAGGGACATAGTGGTGAGGTCAATTTGCACTTGTGAGTTCAATTTGGGCTAGTTTGACCTAAGTTGACTTGTACGCTATAGTAGACCACATGTGAGTTCACTCTAACTCATTGGGTCCTAAGGTCACCACTTAGCCTAAATCATCACACCCCCCACCACATGTCTTACCCAAATTTGTGTTAAGGGGGTCTAGAAGGAAATGAGATGTTATAAGAGCTAAGATAGAAGCTATGGAAATCATCATTACACAAAAAGAAAAATCTGTTGCTTTCAAGGTTACTGAAGATGAATCATCTGTTTTAGAACATGAGATGTTTAATCTTCTTGCAAGGTGATTTAGAAGATGGATAAAGTTACAAAGCTCTATGAGAAGAGGTAGAAATTTGAGTAAACCAAAGTTTGATAAGACACCTAATAAGGAGATAATCTGCTTTACATGTAGAAAATCTAGACATATATCAACAATATATCCAGAATAATAGAAGGATAAACAAAATAAAAGGATCAGAATTAATTTGAAAAGGGAAAGATAAGAAAAATAGGAGTTTTATTGCTAAATCCTTGAGTGATACAAGTTCTTAATCCAGTTCTTCATCAGGTAATGAAGAAGAAACTGTTACTGAAGAAGCATGTCTTATTGTACTATAGACAGAATCAGATCATGAGACAAATGAGGTATTTAATTACTTTGATAATATGTATTTTTACTTAAAAGAATTTTAAATATGCTTTAGAGAATTTATATGGATCAAATAGAATCAGAAAAGTAAATTAAATCATTAAGGCAAAAATTAAAACTATATAAAGATTATCCTGATGATAATGAACAAATAAAATAAGATAAGCTTTTAAAAATTGAGATAAAAAACTTGAAGAAACAAATAAGTAAGTTAACTGAAGAAAACTCTTTATTAAAAGAAGAATTATCAAAGGCAACAGTCTTTAAAGACTCCTTGAATGGAAGGAGTCATCAACTTAAGAATATTTCTAAAAACCATAAGAAAAGGCTTGATCATTTAGGATTAGGGGCAAATCCTCACAGGATAGTAACAATTATTAATATACATGCTTGGAAAAATCTTGTATCATTTATCAAAGCAAGTACCATCCAAAATAGTTCATAATGACTATCTAGAAAGATCAACAAGTTTTAATAATGATAAGAGTAAATTCAAAGGAAAAATTTTTGTAGATAAACAACCAAAGATATACAAGAAACAAAAATCAGTAGTTTCAATAAGTCAGGAATATGCATCGACTTCTGATTGACGCAACTTTTGTGAAACATCAACTTCAAATCAACACATTCCAAACGTTGTGTCGACTTCAACTAGACACATATCCCTAGAAAGCAATTATTCTTATCCAAATTACTTTGTAAAGGATGTTTGCCAAGATTGCTTTATTAAAGGACATAAAACTAGAAGTTGTTGGTTTAATAGGCCAACACTTTTTATCCTAAGGGTTATGATAAAAGGCCATTGTATACTTTCATCATTCCTTATAATAGAAAAAGAAGTAATGGGTCCAAGGTAACCTAGATCCCAACTAATGTTTAATCTCATGTGTAGGAAAAAAGGTTGTCCTTCCACAAATCAGCTGTGATATTTGGACAGTGGATGATCTAGACATATGACTGGACAAAAAAATACTGGTTAATTTTACAGCCAAAAATGGTCCCAAGGTAGTGTTTGGTGATTCTAATTATGTTCAGATCAAAGGCTATGATATGATCAAAATTGGAGATATCACCATTGCTAAAATAGCTTATGTTGAAGGACTTCAACAAAATCTGATTAGCATTTATTAATTGTGTGATGGTGAATACAAGGTTGTGTTCACTAATAACCTTTGCCAAATAATAAATTCTAGAACAGATAATATTGTGCTAACTGGTTCTAGTAAATAGTTGGAGCCGACAAGTTTGGAAACGGTGCCAAGGTTCCCGGAAGGAGTAGGAGGAGGAGGCGGAGCCGGATTGGCGACAGGAGTGGTGGCAGTAGAAGCATCAGAAAGAGCCATAGGAGAAAACAATAGGAAGCCATGCGATTAGAAAACAAGCTGCGCGAACAGGGAGATATCGCAGCGGTTAGGAGAAAGAGATCTTCGACGGTCACGATGATAGACACCAGCGGCCAGAAAAGCCACGACCAAGCCGCAGAACCAAGCAGAGGGGAAGAAGTCGAGCGGCTAGAAAGCAAACCGCTCGAATAGAAGAGGAAGGAGACGAGTTCGCGGGAAGGCAAATTGAAAGTCCACCTAGTGCCAACTAGCTTCACCTATGGGGGGGATAGGTGACTTGCAGCATATTTGCGGAATTAAAATTGTACCTGCAGAATCAAAACAAACCACACAGCACAAAAAATAACACAGGCAATATATAGTGGTTCCCCGATTTGGGTACGTCCACTTTCCCCCTTCGACCTATCTCCCAACCAGGGAAGACTCGGTCACTTCACCAACAGGATTGAAATCCAATCCTTGTACTATCGGAAGGAACCCTTCCACACGTAGGAGTCGACACTCCCACAACACGGGTTGCACCCAACCCAACAACTAGGAACCAAATGTTCCTTTACAATGAAAAAGAAATTGGAGTGCATAAGAAATACAAACAACTTGAAGATCTAGGTATCCCTTTTCGTTAGACTACGTGTTCTTGTAGACAATGAAAAGTCAACAACCCTTGATCTTTCTTGGAGAGAATCTCCCCGAGACCGGCGGCGGCAAAGGGCGATGACAAGGCTCTCGGTGTTGGCGGCGGCAACTGAAAACAGCAGCGATGCACTGTAGATTCAATTTTCTTAGCGAAGTCGGCAAGGTCTTCCAACGGTCACACTAGGATCGATCGTCTCGATCGATTTGGATGGGGATGGATTTCCCTATCTCAAATCAAGAGACAAAAGATCTCTGGTTAGACGCGTGAGACGCTATGCAAGACTTGGCTTCTATCACCGTGGATCTGGAGGAGATCGAGATCTGCTACGGTGACCACTGCACGAGCGGCGGCAGAGACGATCGGCAGAGCTAGTTCGCGAATTTAGGGTTTGACGGTGGCTCGGCTTTCGTATTCTGTATTCGTTAAAATCACTGTACACCAATACTTGTGTATTTATACACTAGGTCATAAAGATGACCGTTGTGGGCCCCACCAAAGCAAAGACCTAAGTCCGGTTCGAAATACCGCTGGAAACCTGGACCGGTCCAGGAAGTGTCGGAAATTTGCCCAAGTCAAAATCGGCGAGAATCGTAGGTGATTCTCGACGAATCGGCGAGAATCACTTACGATTCTCGCCGAATTCTACTTGGCAAATTCTGGCAGCACAGGTTATAGAGGCCGGGGAGAATCGGCGGGAATCACATTTGATTCTCGCCGAATCGTCGAGAATGTAAAGTCATTCTCGACGAATCAGTGAGAATCACTTAGTGATTCTCGACGATTTTGCCTTAGAGGATTTTCTGACTGCGTCGAGACAGCCGGCCCAACCTGGCGAGAATCATCTAGTGATTCTTCCTTGTCTGCTCTTGCTTTATCATATCCCTGTACTTGAAATTAAGTATACCCCAATAGAGAGAGTACACGTAGGCCAACACACTGATCTGTTCAACGAGGGATTACGTCGCGCAGACCCGTGTATATTGACCCACTACACCCTGACATTGGTGTGTACTTAGCGTGGAATAACTGCAAGCACAACTTAAAAGATTTCATCAAACACACTGTCTATTTACCTTGGCTTGCTCAGGGGTTTCTTCAAATCAGGTACATTGTGGATACAATACCCAACAATCTCCCCCTATTTGAAGAAGCCAAAACCCTACAAGCTAAGGTGAATAGATCATATAAGAATGAAAATCATAAACTTAAAATTGAGTTGAGAGAGATATTCATTACCAATTACTTGAGAGCAAACTTGGAGCCACTTTAGAATAACTTGAGAGCAAACTTGGGCCCACTTTAGCCTTAGCCGAGAGGGTAACCTCCCCCTTTTCGGCTTCTGCAAATCTGGGTCTGGTGCATTTGACACCATATTCCCCCTCAGTTCTTGCACCTATGCTTACACTTGAGTTCCTGGCAGATGCTCCCCCTAGACGCACGAGCTAGGAGCTTCTGGAGTCTTCATTCCTCATAGTTGAGCATCCCCAATTCAGTTTTGAAGAGACTGAACTTGGCCTCGTCTAAGGGCTTTGTGAAAATATCTACAATCTGCTTGTCCGTGGGGACATAGCAGAGAGAGATGTCCTTGTTCTCCACGTGCTCCCGAATGAAGTGGTAGCGCACTTCAATATGCTTCGTTCTGCTGTGCGATACCGGATTGTTGGCAATAGCAATTGCACTTGAGGAGTCGCAGTACATTGGTACTTCCTTGAACTGGAGGTCATAGTCGGCTAACTGGTTTCTTATCCATAGGAGTTGTACGCAACAGCTGCCAGCCGAGATGTACTCAGACTCTGCAGTGGAGGTTGCTACACAATTCTGCTTCTTGCTGTTCCATGAAATAAGCCTTCTTCCGAGGAATTGACACGTCCCGGAGGTGCTTTTCCTGTCATCCCTACTTCCTGCAAAATCAACATCTGAAAAACCTATTAGCTCGACATCATTGCTTCTCGGGTACCATAAGCCAAGATTAGGGTTACCTTTAAGGTATCTAAGAATTCGCTTTGCAGTGACATAATGAGATTCCTTAGTGTTCACCTGATATCTGGCACAAACACATGTGGAGAACATGATATCCGGTCTACTCGCAGTAAGATAGAGCAGAGATCCAATGATGCTTCTGTATTTGGTTTCATCAAAAGGTTTCCCTTTCTCATCCTTATCCAGAGACATGGTGGATCCCATTGGAGTCCTCATAGAGGTTGCATTCTCCATTCCGAATTTCTTGAGGAGTTCATTTGTGAACTTTGTCTGAGAAATGAAGATTCCTTCCTCAGACTGTTTCACTTAAAGTCCCAAGAAATACTTCAGCTCTCCCATACTGCTCATTTCAAACTTTCCTTGCATAAATTTGGAAAACTTTTTGCAAAGATTGTTGTCCGTTGAGCCGAATATAATGTCATCAACATAGATTTGCACCAGCAAAATCTTGCCTCTGACTTCCCTGAGAAACAATGTCTTGTCTATTTTTCCTCTAGAGAACTTGTTCTCAAGAAGAAAACTAGACAATATCTCATACCAAGCTCGAGGAGCTTGTTTTAAGCCATATAGTGCTTTATTAAGAAAATATACATGATTAGGATAAGTAGGATTGACAAAACCTGGAGGTTGAGCAACGTATACTTCCTCTTTCAAATCTCCATTCAAGAAAGCCGATTTCACGTCCATCTGATATACTGTGAATCCTTTGTGAGAGGCATAGGCTAGGAATAGTCGGATTGCCTCGAGCCGTGCAACTGGTGCAAACGTCTGGTCAAAGTCAATCCCCTCCTCCTGTCTGTATCCTTGAGCCACCAATCTGGCTTTGTTCTTAATGATGACTCCATGTTCATCCAACTTGTTTCTGAAGATCCACTTGGTGCCAATCACATTTTGCGTCTTCGGTCTGGGAACCAGCGTCCAGACTTTGCATCTTTCGAATTGATGCAGCTCATCTTGCATGGCCAAAATTCATGACGCGTCTTTGTTTGCTTTGTCGAACTTCTTTGGCTCAACCTACGACAGAAAGCTAAGATGCAAAATCCCGTTAAGAGTACCTCGGCGAGTTCTGACACCGTCTCGGGGATCTCCAATGATTTGATTTCTGGGATGATCCCTCATGTGTCTGAACTCTAAAAGTCTTGCATCAGGTGCTTCGACTACTTCTTGGGCATCTCCTTCTTCTAAAGGATTTGCTTCATTTTGATCTTCAACTTCTCCGATCGGCGTTGATGTGGAGACCTTGACATATTTTGGAGTTGCATCTTTCTCGGGATCATCCAGTTGTAACTTTTCGAGTCTGGCACCTGCATCTTCAGGAAGACAACTAGAAGTCTTGCAATGAAGCAAACTTCCTTCATCAAATACAACATTTATTGATTCCTCTACCACTAGAGTTTTCTTGTTGAAAACTCTATAAGCTCGGCTATGGCTACTTTAGCCCATGAATATGCCTTCGAAGCATTTTTCACCAAACTTAGTACGCGGGTACTTCCCATTATTCAGTACATAACATTTGCAGCCAAAGATCCTCAGATAGGACATGGTTGGTTTCTTGCCTTTCAGTAGCTCATAAGGAGTCTTACGATGGCTCTTGTTGATCAACGCCTGGTTTTGTACATGACAAGCCGTATTGATAGCCTCGGCCCAGAAGTATTCTGGGAGAGAAGCGTCATTTAACATTGTCGTGCACGCCTCAATGAGTGTTCTATTCCTCCTCTCCGCCACTCCATTCTGTTGAGGAGTGCGAGGGGAGGAGAACTCATGAAAGATACCAAGTTCTTCACAGAACTCTGTCATAGCCCCAGACTCAAACTCTGTTCCGTGGTCACTTCTGATTTTGACCACTGAGCAGTTAAGTTCGTTCTGTATCTGCTTGACAAAACTGGTGAAGATGTCAAATGTATCAGACTTGCGCTTTAAAAAGAACACCCACGTAAACCGAGAGTGATCATCTACAATCACTAGCGTATACGACTTCCCTCCTAAGCTATGAACTTACATAGGACCAAACAAGTCCATATGCAGAAGATAAAGACATCTGGAGGAGTCTTTGTCTGGGATGCCCTTAAAGGTAGCCCGAGTCTGCTTGCCCATATGACATGCAGGACATGGACTATCTTTAATGCACTTAATAATGGGAGCATCCCTTACTAAGTCCTTGGAAAACAACATATTAATTGTCTTGTAATTAATGTGTGCCAATCTCTTGTGCCATTGTTCACAAAGAGATGCACTTTCTTTTGCAATGAGGCATACTGGGGTAGAAGAATCTAAACTAAGAAAATCCAAACAGAAAATATTTCTGCTCCTAATGCCAGTTAATACAGTCTCCGAAGAATCACATGATATTATCAGGCATTTATCCTTGCAGAACTTAACGTCATACCCTTTATCACATAACTGGCTTACGCTGAGCAGGTTATGATTTAACCCTTCAACATAAGCTACGTTAGAGATAGAGAGTATACCGTTGGAAATCATACCGTAACCTCTGGTGACTCCCCGATCAGATCCCCCAAATATGACTTTGGGTCCATTCTCGACTGGAGAGTACTCCCGCAGCAGGCTTCTTGTCCCGGTCATGTGACGAGAGCATCCACTGTCCAAATACCAAATAGGAGTTTTGTTGGCCTTTGGACATTCCTGCAAAATAAAATTAATTTGCCTTAGGAACCCAATCGTACTTGGGTCCTAGATTTTTCGTTAGCATACTCCCCCTCGGTTGGTTAGCTCTACGAGAGGTCGGCCTCGCATTGCCAACATGAGGAGTCTCTATATTCCTCGGATTAAACCAACAATCCATGGCAAAGTGACCAATTTTGCCACAACACCAGCAGTCAAACCTGTTATACCTCCTCTTGGGCGCCTGCTTCACCCTTGAAACGTGGGGTTCAGCCGGGGCCGAAGACCTAGAGGTGGAGGCATCATGATGACCACAGTCACATGGCTTCTTCACCTCTTGGATTTTTAGTGTAACAGGCTTGGCCTTAGGTGCCTGCTTCCTATTATGCCCGCTAGAGAATTGACCATAATTTCCTAAGTGGATTTCCTCATAAGGTGCCTTGAAGACACTCTCACTAAAGTTACGGGGAAAGGTCCACCCATCATACCGGCTCTTCAGCTTTGCATCCGAGGGCCTGAAGTGATGGCCATATGTTGACTCAAAGTCATGTTGGTTACAGGGAAAGCTAGGCTTTCTGAACTCAACAGGGCTGAGTGGGGCCTTTCCTTTCTCAGCAGCAGAGGCTTTCTTGGCAGCCTTATTCTTCCTCTTGTTCCTGTTTCTCCTGGATGAGGAGCTAGATACCCCTACATGCCCCAAGCCAGCTCCTTTGGCCTGAGCAGAGAAGATATCAACTAATGGAAGAACAGTTTTTGGCATAGAGAAGCTCTTGACGATCTTCCTTTCTACCGCAAGTAGTTCTTCCAACTTGTTGACTTCCTCCTGCTTAAGATCAAGGAGCTTAAGAGACTCTGAATGCTTTGAAGTCAGGTCCAAGTGCTCATGTCGGAGGGAGATCAAACTGGTGATCTCTTCCCTCAGGGATACACTCTCACTTTTAAGGATTTTAACTTCCTTTTTCTCATCCTTCAGTCTCTTTCGACATTCCAAGAAAGTATTGAGCAGAAGCTCATACTTTTCGAGCAGCTCAGCTTCACGGGCAGAAGGGCTATCCTCAGGGTCATCATCCTAAGACTCAGGATCAGAGTCAGAGTCGGAGAGAGGGGTGTGAGCTTTTACCTTCCCAGTAAATGTGGGGCATTCTCCTTCTGAGTCAGAGCGACCCATTAGCCCAAAGTAGGCTTCCTCATCATCGCTGGTGTCTGACGTGTCAGATTCACTCAACGTCTTTGGCTTATTTGCGATGTAACTCCTCTCCTTCTTCTTATCTTTTGAGGACCTGTGCTCCTCTTCCTTTCCCTTTTCCCTCTTGCCTTGATGGCAGTCGGCCACGACGTGTCCTGGCTTATTGCAACCAAAGCATATAATGTCAGATGAGCGGTGTTTGTTCGGTTTGGAAACATACCTGTCAAAAGAATAGTTCTTCTTCTGATCCCTTGAGGAGGAGCCGTTTCTCTTTCTCTGATTCCTCATCTTGAGGAACTTCTTGAATTCCCGTGTGATAAGGGATAAGTCTTCCTCTGACAATTCTGAGCCGGAGGAGCTTGGCTCAGAGTCTTCCTCTTCATCCCTCTTCCACGCACGGGAAGAAGCGGCACCCTTGCCCTTTCTGGAATGAATGGCTTTCAGGGCCACCATCTTTTCCTTGGCCGCGGCTTTCTCTGCTTCCTCTTCAGCCTTCCATGTGTTCAATTGGAGCTCATAGGACATGAGCTTCCCGAACAAAATCTGTGGGTCAGTTTCCGCAAGTCTGCCAAACTCGCGGATGGCACAGATCTTTGTGTCCCATTCCTTAGTGAGGGACCTAAGGAACTTATCATTGAGTTCACCGTTAGTGAACACTCTTCCATATCCTTTGAGTGCATTGACGATCTTGAGGAAGTTTTCGAAGGTAACTCCGATCTCCTCCTTTGGCCCTTGCCTGATGGCCTCATATTTCTGATTGAGGAGGGATCTCTGATCGTCCCTCACTTCATTTGTGCCCTCCATTAGGACAATCAGACAGCTCCAGAGATCCTTGGCTGTCCTGCAGTTGCAGAAGTTCTGCATCATAGAGTCGTCAACTGCGCTTACCAGGATGTTCTGAGCTTTCTTATCGAGTTTGAACAGCACCATTTCGTCCTTGTCCATTTCCGAAAGTTTCTTGGGCACTTTCTTGGTTGGATCAATGGTGGAGGCCTTAGTGGGAATGTAAGTTCCCTCCTCCACTATCATGAAGAGCCGGGGGTCGACTGCTTCTATGTAGAATCTGATTCTTTCCTTCCAGATAGGAAAGTTCAGTCTGGTGTATACTGGGATTTTGCCGGAGTGCTTGAGTCCGTCCATGGAAGATATCGGTCTTCTTCTTGACACTGGTGGCAGGATTTTACTCAAGGTGTGAACCTTTTTGATGAGTAACCTCCCTCTGATACCACTTGAAAGTCCACCTAGTGCCAACTAGCTTCACCTATGGGGGGGGATAGGTGACTTGCAGCGTATTTGCGGAATTAAAATTGTACCTGCAGAATCAAAACAAACCACACAGCACAGAAAATAACACAGGCAATTTATAGTGATTCCCCGATTTGGGTACGTCCACTTTCCCCCTTCGACCTATCTCCCAACCAGGGATGACTCGGTCACTTCACCAACAGGATTGAAATCCAATCCTTGTACTATCGGAAGGAACCCTTCCACACGTAGGAGTCGACACTCCCACAACACGGGTTGCACCCAACCCAATAACTAGGAACCAAATGTTCCTTTACAATGAAAAAGAAATTGGAGTGTATAAGAAATACAAACAACTTGAAGATCTAGGTGTCCCTTTTCGTTAGACTGCGTGTTCTTGTAGACAACAAAAAGTCCACAACCCTTGATCTTTCTTGGAGAGAATCTCCCCGAGACCGGCGGCGGCAAAGGACGGCGGCAAGGCTCTCGGTGTTGGCGGCGACAACTGAAAATAGCAGCGATGCACTGGAGATTCAATCTTCTTAGCGAAGTCGGCAAGGTCTTCCAACGGTCACACTAGGATCGATCGTCTCGATCGATTCGGATGGGGATGGATTTCCCTATCTCAAATCAAGAGACAAAAGATCTCTGGTTAGACGTGTGAGACGCTGTGCAAGACTTGGCTTCTGTCACCGTGGATCTAGAGGAGATCGAGATCTGTTACGGTGACCACTGCACGAGCGGCGGCGGAGACGATCGACGGAGCTAGATCGCGAATTTAGGGTTTGACGGCGGCTCGGCTTTCGTATTCTGTAATCGTTAAAATCACTGTACACCAATACTTGTGTATTTATACACTAGGTCATAAAGATGACCGTTGTGGGCCCCACCAAAGCAAAGACCTAAGTCCGGTTCGAAATACCGCTGGAAACCTGGACCGGACCAGGAAGTGTCGGAAATTTGCCCAAGTCAAAATCGGCGAGAATCGTTGGTGATTCTCAACGAATCGGCGAGAATCACTTACGATTCTCGCCGAATTCTACTTGGCAAATTCTGGCAGCACAGGTTATAGAGGCCGGGGAGAATCGGCGGGAATCACATTTGATTCTCGCCGAATCGTCGAGAATGCAAAGTCATTCTCGACGTATCGGCGAGAATCACTTAGTGATTCTCGACGATTCTGCCTTAGAAGATTTTCTGACTGCGTCGAGACAGCCGGCCCAACCTGGCGAGAATCATCTAGTGATTCTCGACGACTCGTCGAGAATCACTAGTGATTCTCGACGAATCGGCGAGAATCACATAGTGATTCTCGACGATTTACACTTAGACGATTCTCGTCTTTCAACCCGTGAGCTGGTCTTTGGCCCATACTTGCTCCTTGTCTGCTCTTGCTTTATCATAGCCCTGTACTTGAAATTAAGTACACCCCAATAGAGAGAGTACACGTAGGCCAACACACTGATCTACTCAACGAGGGATTACGTCGCGCAGACCCGTGTATATTGACCCACTGCACCCTGACATTGGTGTGTACTTAGCGTGGAATAACTGCAAGCACAACTTAAAAGATTTCATCAAACACACTGTCTATTTACCTTTGGCTTGCTCAGGGGCTTCTTCAAATCAGGTACATTGTGGATACAATACCCAACACAAATAAAGCTAATAGGACGAGGAAACAGGTCGCGACGACTAAAGACGAGGTCCCGGCGACTAAGTACATGTTGCGGCGAGAAGAAAAAAGGAACCAAAGAGGTCGCGCACACAAATGGAAACGAAAAGGAGAGAAAGAGGCCGCGTGAATAGGGTGCAAGCAGGCAGAAGAAACAAGCCGCGAGTATAGGTCACGAGAAGAAGAAGCAAGCCGTGCGAACAGTTCGCGCGGTCATAAAAGGCACACAGAATCAGGAGGAGTAGATCGAGTCCTCTGATATTATGTGAAAAACGAACTAGAACAAACCGGAAGTGGTATAACAGAAATTTTATTATCTGAAAAAGGTATCTATTACAAAGGTATGACCTCCCTTTTATAGAATGGAGGAGAGAAGAGAGAATACAAACTAGAGATGTGGGACTAAAAATTTACAGGTCTAAGCGGCCTATACAAAAATAAACAGCACAAGCCACGCGGTTAGATGAGAAGGGCTAACCGCTCGGCTACCACCAGAGAGAGAAGCCTCCATGGGAGACCGCTAGACCGCCCGGTCTCCAAGCCGCCTGAGACAAACCGCTAGACCGCTTGGACCCCAGACAGAAATAGCCCAGCAACCAAACCGCTGAAGGGAAACCACCAGACCACGCGGTCTCTAATCCGCCAATACAAGCCGCCAGACCGCCCGATCACTAACTCCAACAATCATGAAACATTTTTGTTTTGATTCTTATGATCATCAGAGCCACATCCGAAGGGTCATACCTATAATATACATTTTCCAATTCAGTATGATTTTTCACTTGATTTTATGCTTTCTGGGGTTGTTATACTCCCAATGATATAGACATAATTATTCAAACATTTTGAATTCTCGCTTTATGGGCTCTAATTGCGTAATAGTTAAGTACCGCAATTAATCCTTCATATTATCATGACGTTACCCTATCCTAATTTGTAAGTCTCCAACCTAATGACCTGGGTATATCAGGTAGGCTTGGATAGCAGTTATTAATTATCGTGTTTACTTCTCCCAATTCCACCCACTTAATATATGATAGTCATGGTCACTTTCCTAAGATCCCTAGTTATGCCAAAACTTCCAATTATCCTTCTTACTTGTACTGAATTCACAATTCTTGTTGGCTCTCTTTTGCGATATATATGAGTTCATTATTCAAATCCTTAGCTGACAATATAGTCACTAATTGTGTGTTACATTGATTGGGTTAAGGTGTTAGAGCATCTAGGAACGTGCTTTGTTGAGGTAACACACTTCTTTAATTGTACATAATAACTGTTTGTCGTCGATACTTCTTTGATTTTCGTCTTTTGGAAAGCAATTTGTTTGAATTCTTGTGTATTGTACATAACTTATTTTTTTCTTTGAATATAACACGTCATTATGCATCGATGAAATTATGACCTCTCTTAAAGTTGTGTCAAGTAATTATCTAAATCACAAGCCCGAGAAATTTTTAACATCTCATGCTGACCTTCCTTGTTCTAGGATTGTAATATATATAAGCGGGTAACCCTCTACATATATCCCAAACATCTAGGGAGGGTTGATCATCTTACTAATTATGCATTCACAAAGTCTCAACTTTCACCTGGGTAATGTTTGAATACTCCAAACTTCGAGATCACTAAATTTGTGACATAATATCTTCTAAACAAGGTTTAGGAAAAACCAAGTCGGTATCAAATTAGCCCAATAAACAAAGGATCAGCCCCTATACACTTTGGGCTAAGTTTCTTTGATATCTTTATGGTACACTCATACTAGATGTGCACTCAATCTTTAGGACTGACAATCTTAGACTTGGAGTTCCTCCCTGAGGCTTACTAATATTCTACATACTTTATACCCTCAAGATTACTATTTACGACAATCATCTTAAGGTCAACATGTGACCCTCCCCAAATTTGGTATCTTCTAAACTTGAGTTCTTATTCAACCGTTGGTATTTTTCGCGGTGGTTGTCTCAATATAATCAAATCATCGGTAAGAGGGTTAAGTTTATGAGTACCCTACTATTCTACTAATAGGCTATAAGCACCAATTCTCCTTGAGGAGGTCCTATCAGTTTGGGTACAAAGCGATAATATCACTCGATAGGTGAAGTAGTCACATCAGAGTTTAAGCTTGAAGCAGTGACTCTCGCATTAAACACTTCCCACCTTAACCAACCTATACCCGAGGTCAGTTTAATTTTAAGATACGCCACAAAAATTCTCTTGGTAAGTCAAACTGAAGTGGTGTTCTATTTGGGTTGGCCTAACTGGTTGCTTAAAAGGATTATTTTCTGTAACTTTTTACACATGGGCACACCATTACTACGGTTGCATAGTTTTTCTGCAAACTAATGCTCGAGCGGGCTGACTTAGTGTTGTGGACTTCTTTCTCATATGATCGTTTGTTCAAGTGATACCAGTTTATAAGACCCCTCCCCCTTACCGTGAAGATACCCGGATCTCATACCCAGAACCGCCGCCGTATGGTGATACTAACAAACGGGTTAGTCACCGCCATATGATGCTGATCCTATCATTTAATACATTCATTTTAACCTTTAGGCCAATGCGATAAAAGAAGAAATAGTACAACATACAGGTCTACAGAATCACAGAATCATCATCATATAATGAAATATATAATCCACAATTAGTATGAAAAAGAGAGTAAGGGCTTATGCCCGATACATGACAAAATGAAATAAAACTCTCCCTCACAACATCTCCATGCAAAAACTGAAACTAAACACTCGTCATCACCTGACGCAAAACTGTAGAAGTAGTGCGCAGTATCTGCTCCTCAAGTCCTGCCACCTCGTCCTACTGTTCAAGCTGGCACCCTAACTCCTTGAGCTCTTATGGTCAGAACCGACCGTTAGTCATAAAGACTAAGCCATTTTGTCCTCGCCTCACCCCTGCGACTCCTAGGCACCATGTGGGAGGATGAAAGCGGAGTATAACAAAGGCTGTATCATAATAGAAGGTGGCAAGGGAACTAATCTATCCGCTATAAAATCTACATTATCATATCATTATGCTAGCAGTTATATACGAATAGCAAAAAATAAAGAACAGTGAATGATAGAACTAGTAACAAAAGACGCAATAGAAGTAAGTATATCGCAGTAAAGTAAAGAACTACTACTATGCTACCATCACAAAAGTACCTTAACTTATATGGATGCTCATACAAACTTATAAGTTAAGGTTTTAGGAATTGCAACTTATCATATAAAAGAGCCTATACTAATTTATATGATAAGGATCTGCAGTATGAATGACCAATAATACATATGTATGTTATGCATGCTATGATTCATATAAGTGCAACTCACTCACATGACTCTTTGATCACAGACCTTTAGTTCCCCTTTTTTGGAGTTAGCTGAACTCTCTAGTACCACCGTTATGGCTATGGCAAAACTAGAGCGGGCACCTCCACTCCTAGGCGGGTATACACACTACTAGGCCTAGACCTCCCATACGCATCTGTACACATCTTCGGTGCACTCTAGAGTCTTTATATACTAATTGCTTGATATCCCACAAGTATTTATTGTCGAGTGTGCGTTTTCAGGGATCATCCTCCATACTTCAGTATAAAACAACCTACTGGCCTCTCAAACCCTCACACCCCGCGAGAGTCAACATACTTCCATCGGTGTGACGAATGGCCCAGTACCGATGATCCACCACTAATTTATTTCTATGCACAAGCAAGTTTTCTCAAACCAAACATCCAACTCGCAGGACTAACCCGTCCGGATATAAAATTCTCGAGCCTCCAGCTCGCAAGACCAGCACGTCCTGATATAAAACTCCCGAGCCTCCAGCTCGCATGACCAACCCATCCTGTATTACTTCAACCCTATACGGGTGAGGCTTCTATATTGTTTCTTCAACCAATTAGACTACTCTTGTCTAATTTTAAGTTATATATAATGACTTAGGGTTATTCCTGGACTTGCGAGATCTACCGGTGAAGGGCTCGCAGCGGTACTAGGGAATACGATGGGATGAAGCCCAAATCCCCCTTTCCAGGATAATTACTTTTATTAGTGTCTACCCGTTATTAACACTCACTCTCGTTACAACTCTTAAGTAAACCTAACGTCATAAGGTACTTATAGGAGAGTGACGATCTTTCATCAGACTTCGATCTAGCTACTCTTTAAAGCGACCATGCACACTAGCACTTGATACTATGTAGTGTCATAACCTAGGGTCTCAACCATGTTTCCAATGCCTCCCAAACATGTCTTCAAATCGAATAGAGTCCACTATCCTGAATGCCATACCTAGCCCATCCTTATGCATCTGTTCCATAGACGGTGCGAACTCATAAACCCTTAAGTGAGGTGCAAACCTACTTGTAATTCATCATGAACAAAAACACTTCTAATGATGCACTATGAACTTATTTATGAATTTAGGTGGCTAAGTAACATTCTTGATATGGTTGGGATGATCTAAATACTATATCTCAATTTTACTAAATGCAGCCCAAGGGTCTATCCATGGTCCATATGAGGTGGCTTCCAATTCCCTTGGCCTAAGGCCTCCAAATTTTTATCATAGGTTCATCAAGTGATAAACAGTGAAAAATCATAAAATTACAATTTTCCTAATTATTTTGGCCATAATTTAAATTATTTAATTATATGGTCTAAGTCATATTGAACATGAACTACCAAAACCAGAGATTCTCTAGTTCTAAATATTTATTTGGTGTTGATCTTGATATAAAGGATCTGTGTACTGAATTTCATAATTTTCCAAATTGTTTTTATCCATGTGTTCAATTTATGAATAATAATACAATATTACCCCTTCCCAAATGAAGTACCAAAAATAATCAACTAATAATTCAGAGAAAATTTCTAGATGATAATATTGTCATGAGAGTGGTCAATACCAATTTTCATAAACATCGACAGATATTTGACTTAAGATATTCACAATTATGATATTTATAAAAATGCCACTATTCATAAAAAAATCATATCTACCCATCCAAAACTTTTAAGAAAATTTACAGAGATATATAATATTGAAATAATGATCTAGTAAAAATTTCATAATTTTCCAAGGCATATTTTCACCTTTTAAATCAAAAACATCAAAGGGCTTTGAAATGTGTACTATTTTTCACATGAAATAAATTCCAATAAATTTTCCAGAGCTATAAAATAACATTTTAGGACTTGTGTCAGAGATCTAAAATTTACTAAGTTAAATTTGCCATAGTTCCAACTATGACATAAAAATGTGCTATATTTAAAATAAATTAAAATCCAAGGATTTTTTATTCTAAAAATCCTAACATTACCATGGGTGATGTATTTCATCTCCATAAACTCCTTGCCAAAGTTTCATTGACATGCAATGAGCCAAATGGGCTTAATTCCCCATTTTCACCTTTTTGCTAAAGACATACCAAATATACCTACACCTTTAACTTGTAAGTTATATCCTTCACCATGCAGAGTTATAAATGACTCTAATTTTTTACTAGGGTCCGAGAATGACCTCATGCCACCCAAATTTGGTGTTATTTTTGAGCTGTAAAACTCCCTAAATCACATATATTTGATAAATCAAATAATGAAATAATCTATAGGGAAATGTTCTCCCTAAAAAATCTAATTTTGGGGCATAAGCTAGGTCTGGGTCATATACTTGCATTGTCTATATTTCATCAAATTTAGTGTTGTCATATATCTTACATGCTAATTCTAATTTCTTTCCTAAGCTAGGAGCAGTCCTAGGGAAATCGACCTACAAGGGGATACAGTACTCCAAACGGCCTGATTTAGTTACCAAATTAAAGTTAGGACAAAGGGCTACACTTTTCATGTTGGGCAACTTTCCGGAACCTGCACTTAAAGGGCATAATTTGAGCATGCAACTTACTGCATAAAATGTTGTAATAATTTAAATAACACTATTGTTTAATTCACATTAATTTGGATGGCATCAGGTCATCCCCTACCTCCAGCCAATGGCTTTGATCAACCCATATTGTACCACTTGATATCTTGTTTCTTAGCCATCACACCACCACCACTGCCATTTCCAATCACCACCACCTCCGTTGAGGTGGTGGCTCGCATTTCCCGACGATATGGTTACCGGAGGCGTCTCCTCTGACGAACCAGAGCAAGAAGAAAAGCACAGTTTTAACTCACCTTGCTCTCATGGAATCAGGATCAATTGAGCCCTATATCTCTCCTAAATGAGCTAGAAAGCTAGCACATGGGGAGGGGAGGAGAAACGAACTTGGAGATGGGTTTGGCGTAGGGTGTGGTGGCAGTGCGCCATTGCGTACGACTTCTCTGACGAGCTAGCTCCCAAACTCGATTCTCCACCTTATACCTTAATCCAAAACTCGAATTCAACACCTCTTAGTACTCTGAAGGAGATGGTGAGGTCAATATTTGCTAGAGGTGGTTGTATAGTGAGTTTTCATTTTGGGGTGGCCGACTATGAGCATATGATGTTCCTCCTTGCTGCCATGTGTTCACCACCCCTGGAATTTTACAAGGAATGAGCTAGGAAGCTCAGTGAGGAGGTTTGGTCGAGAGGAGGAGGCCAAGTGGATTCTATCCCTTATTTCCCTCTTTTCTCTCTCTTAAATTTGGGGAAATGTCCATTTTACCCCCATGCATGTCACTACCCTCCAAATCCAGAGGGCATGGGCTATAATTTGGCTCATAGGCCTATTAGATGGGCTTGTATTAGGGCCTTAGCCCATTGGGTTTGGGTTAATTCCTTAATTCCTTTAGGCTTTATGTTGACAAAGGTTGACTTTGGGGTTTAACTTGGTCAACTAAGGTATAGTCTGGTCCCATGTATTGGTCTGGGGTCTAGTGGCACCACCCAATGTAGTAGGTCATAGTGATGCCCTAATTGGGCTAATTGAACTTATGCATGTGATTTTGACCATATTGGGGTTAAAGTTTGCTTTGGTCAAATTGGACCAATAAGTGACCATGTGATGGGGCTTTATGGTCCAATGCACTCCAATTAAGGTTTAGAGTTTAGTGGTGGGATCAATTTGACCATGTAAGTCTTAATTGAGTCAATAAGTGTTTAGTGGACTTATGTTGACCTAAGGGCACATTGGTCAATTTAGCCAATTTGGTGACCCTATGATAGGGATTTTGGGTCACTTAGGTTTCCTTTAGAGTTAGGGACATAGTGGTGAGGTCAATTTACACTTGTGAGTTCAATTTGGGCTAGTTTGACCTAAGTTGACTTGTACACTATAGTGGACCACATGTGAGTTCACTCTAACTCATTGGGTCCTAAGGTCACCACTTAGCCTAAATCATCACACCCACCACATGTTCTACCCAAATTTGTGTTAAGGGGGTCTATAAGGAAATGAGATGTTATAAGAGCTAAGATAGAAGCTATGGAAATCATCATTACACAAAAAGAAAAATCTGTTGCTTTCAAGGTTACTGAAGATGAATCATCTATTTTAGAACATGAGATGTTTAATCTTCTTGCAAGGTGATTTAGAAGATGGATAAAGTTACAAAGCTCTATGAGAAGAGGTAGAAATTTGAGTAAACCAAAGTTTGATAAGACACCTAATAAGGAGATAATCTGCTTTACATGTAGAAAATCTGGACATATATCAACAATATATCCAGAATAATAGAAGGATAAACAAAATAAAAGGATCAGAATTAATTTGAAAAGGGGAAAGATAAGAAAAATAGGAGTTTTATTGCTAAATCCTTGAGTGATACAAGTTCTTAATCCAGTTCTTCATCAGTTAATGAAGAAGAAACTGTTACTAAAGAAGCATGTCTTATTGTGCTATAGACAGAATCAGATCATGAGACAAATGAGGTATTTAATTACTTTGATAATATGTATTTTTCCTTAAAAGAATTTTAAATATGCTTTAGAGAATTTATATGGATCAAATAGAATCGAAAAGTAAATTAAATCATTAAGGCAAAAATTAAAACTATATAAAGATTATCCTGATGATAATGAACAAATAAAATAAGATAAGCTTTTAAAAATTGAGATAAAAAACTTGAAGAAACAAATAAGTAAGTTAACTGAAGAAAACTCTTTATTAAAAGAAGAATTATCAAAGGCAACAGTCTTTAAAGACTCCTTGAATGGAAGGAGTCATCAACTTAAGAATATTTCTAAAAACCATAAGAAAAGGCTTGATCATTTAGGATTAGGGGCAAATCCTCACAGGATAGTAGCAATTATTAATATACATGCTTGGAAAAATCCTGTATCATTTATCAAAGCAAGTACCATCCAAAATAGTTCATAATGACTATCTAGAAAGATCAACAAGTTTTAATAATGATAAGAGTAAATTCAAAGGAAAAAATTTTGTAGATAAACAACCAAAGATATACAAGAAATAAAAATCAGTAGTTTCAATAAGTCAGGAATATGCATCGACTTCTGATTGACGCAACTTTTGTGAAACATCAACTTCAAATCGACACATTCCAAACGTTGTGTCGACTTCAACTAGACACATATCCCTAGAAAGCAATTATTCTTATCCAAATTACTTTGTAAAGGATGTTTGCCAAGATTGCTTTATTAAAGGACATAAAACTAGAAGTTGTTGGTTTAATAGGCCAACACTTTTTTATCCTAAGGGTTATGATAAAAGGCCATTGTATACTTTCATCATTCCTTATAATAGAAAAAGAAGTAATGGGTCCAAGGTAACCTAGAACCCAACTAATGATTAATCTCATGTGTAGGAAAAAAGGTTGTCCTTCCACAAATCAGCTGTGATATTTGGACAGTGGATGATCTAGACATATGACTGGACAAAAAAATACTGGTTAATTTTACAGCCAAAAATGGTCCCAAGGTAGTGTTTGGTGATTCTAATAATGTTCAGATCAAAGTCTATGATATGATCAAAATTGGAGATATCACCATTGCTAAAGTAGCTTATGTTGAAGGACTTCAACAAAATATGATTAGCATTTATTAATTGTGTGATGGTGAATACAAGGTTGTGTTCACTAATAACCTTTGCCAAATAATAAATTCTAGAACAGATAATATTGTGCTAACTGGTTCTAGAAAATAGAATATATATGTTGTTGATTTTAGTTCATCTAACAGTTATTTATGCCTATTTAATGCTAAAGTAGATAGAAATGAGCTTTGGCATATAAGGCTTGGTCATCTAAACTACAAGACCATAATAAGGATTTCAAAGGATGAGTTAGTAAGAGGCTTACCAAAAGGTAAGTATAGAAAAGTTAATCCATGTAGAACTTATCAGCAAGGTAACAGATAAAATATTCATTCAAACCAATTGGTAAGAATGACTCTCCAAGAATTTATACCTACTACATATGGATTTATTTGGTCCTCATTCCACTAAAAGATTAGGAGGTAAGTATTTAACTTTGTTATAGTGATGATTTCTCAAGGTTTAGGTAGGTGTTTTTCTTAAAAGCAAAGTCTGAAACCTTCATAACTCTCACAAGATTCATTAAACAGGTTCAATCTGAATTTGATACTAAAGTGTCCTTGATCAGAATTGAACATGGCACAGAGTTTGAAAAACAATTGATCTGTAGATTCTGCAAGGATAAGGGGATAAGGCAAAGCTTTTCAGCTCCTAGAACTCCTCAACAAAATGGAATGGTTGAAAGGAAAAAATAGAACACTAATTTAAGCTGGAAGAACCTTATTAGTAGAGTCCAACCTGTCTAGTTCATTTTGGGCTGAAGCAGTCAACACTGCTAATTATGTTCTTAATAGAAGTCTTATTCACAAGATTAAACTAAAGACTCCTTATGAGCTTTTGAAAGGTAAACTACTTATAGTTCTTATTTTATAATATTGGGATGTGTTTGTTACATTCTTAATAATGGGAAAAGCTATCTAAACATATTAGATTAGAAAGTTGATGTTGGAATATTTTTAGGGTATTCTTATCAAGTAAAACTTATAGGTGCTATGATAAAAAACTTTTAAAATTAAAGAATCCATGCATGTATTATTTCATGAAACTCATGCTTGTTCCAAGGGGGAGGAAACTTCCACCAAAAATTTATTGCAAGAAAATATTGTCATAGATGAAAGTTTTAAAGAGTTGGAGATTGAGGAGAATATAGAAAACTCATTAGAAAAACATAATGATCAGATAGAAGATGATACAAAAAGTTCAGATGATGAAGTACATATAGAAGGACCTGTTAATCCAATAATTACTTAACAGGTTAATGATCATGAAGTTGAATTACCCCATGAAGATTAAATATAAGAACAAATTGAATTGATCATGATCCAATTGCTCAAACAAGAATTGATCCCGATAGGTCAATTTTTAGGGATCATCCTCCATCACAAGTTATTGGAAATGTTAATCAAGGGGTAAAAACTAGAAAACATCTATCCACTAGAGTTATGTTCTTGTGTTTCCTATTACGGTTTGAATCTAAGAAATATGAAAAAGATGAAACTGAACCACACTATATTATACCTATGCAAGAAGATCTTGCACAATTTGAAAGAAATAAAGTGTGAATACTAGTGGAGAGACCAAAGGATTTCCCAATCATTGGAAAAAAAGTGGTTATTCAGGAATAAAATTGATACTAATGGAGTAATAATAAGAAATAAAACTAGACTTGTTGCTTAAGGCTATAAACAGGAATATGAGATTGATTATAATCGAACCTTTGCACCAGTGGTCAGGCTTGAAGCAATATGATTATTTCTAGCTTATGCAACATACAAAAGACTCAAAGTCTTTCAAATGAATGTAAAGAGTGCTTTCTTAATGGAAATCTTGAAGAGTAAGTTTATGTTGAATAAACATCGGGTTTTGTCAATCCAACTCATCCCCGTTATGTTTATAAACTAAATAAAACACTTTATGGTTTAAAACAAGCTTCAAGAGCTTGGTATGAGACCATATCAAATTTCCTCTTAGATCATTCATTCATAAGAGGAAAGGTGGATAAAACACTCTTTAAAAAAAGCATAAGGATAAGTTGCTTATTGTCCAAATTTATGTAGATGATATTATTTTTGGCTCAATAGACTTTGGTCTTTGCAAAAGGTTTGCTGATCTAATGCAATCCAAATTTGAAATTAGTAGTATAGGAGAACTATCCTTCTTTCTTGGATTACAAGTAAAGTAAAGTAATAAAGGATTTTTATATCACAATCTAAATATGCAAAAGAACCGATAAAGAGATTTGGTCTAGAAACTACCTCCATTATGAAAAATCCCATGATTACTAATGATGTTTTAGATAAAGATGTTTTTGGTAAATTTATTGATCAAAAAAAATTATATAGAAATTATTGGATCTCTTCTTTATCTTACAACAAGTAGGTCAGATATAATGTTTTCCATAGGTGTCTGTGCAAGGTTTCAGGTAGATCTTAAAGAGTCACATCTTAGTTTTGCAAAAAGAATTTTAAGATATCTTAAGGGTACACCTGAGATAGGATTTTGGTATTATGTAGATTTAGAGTTTGAATTATATGGATATTCTGATGCTGATTATGGAGGATGTATATTGGATAGAAAAAGTGCCTCTGGAACATGCTAGTTCCTTGGTGTTGGAATGATATCTTGGTTCAGTAAGAAGCAAACATCACTCTCCACTTTTACAACAAAAGCTAAGTATATTATTATTGGAAGCTATTGTTCACTGATTTTGTGGATGCAGAATTAGTTACTTGATTATAACTTGAATTTCACTAACTCCATAATATTCTGTGATAGCTCAAATGCTATTTCAATTACATTAAGAAAATGTTGTTGAAGAAGCTTGTATCATGGCTCTAGAGAGAGAATCAGACCATGATACAAATGAGATATATAATTTTCATAATATTGACTTTTCTTCTAAAGAATTTAAATTAGATTTTAAAGAGTTTTGTGAAGATCAGTTAAAATTTGAACAACAAATTAAACACTTAAGAAAAGAATTAAATGAATTAAGATGTGAAGGTCATTATTATAAAAATTATAACTACACGGTTAAACAAGGAAAATTAGAGAAACAAAGATCAAATCTAATTTTTGAAAATAGAGAAATACATGTTAGGTTTGGTTAGATAAAAGATTTAGATATCATTTTGAAAGAAAGGAATCAGGAGCAAAATCAAATAAATAAGGCATCAAATGATTTAATATGCAAAAAATCAATAATTCAGGATAAAAATAAAGATAGTCAACCTATAAATGGAAGAGAGCATGGTTTAATAAAAACAACCAAGTTTAACATGAAAACTTCATCAAAAATCAATAATAGAATTAGGAAAAAGAAATCACAGAAAATACAATCTTTGAAAACTAGAAACCTTGCTCACTGGAAATATGAGTCAACTAAACATCAACCCAATTTATCAAAAACACAATTCCATGAAGTTGGATTTAAATCATGTCCAAGAAAATATTAAGTATACAACCCAAATAGTTTTAATACACACATTATTTATGATTATCGTAATCATGAAAATATATGTACAAATCGCCTAAGAAAAATTCATGATACCAAATATTGTTGGATAGATAGACCTATCAGTTATCATCCAAAGGGCAATTTTAATAAACATTCATATACCTTTATTACTCCGTTTAATGGTAGATAATTAATAGATCTAAGATAATCTGGGTTTGAATTAACTCTTGAACAAATAAAACTATTGAAAATCTTCTTGTATGAATGATATAAGCATACACTATTTATCGAAATTAATGTTGGGAAAACTAGTAAAAGTCTTAAAATTTAAGTCGGTAATCGACAAAACGTTGAATAGAAGTTTATGGAATGTCAAACTCTATTTAACGCAATGTCTATGAGTTGGTGACTATGAAGAGTACTGAATCTTATTAATGCAACATCGATATATATATATATATATATATATATATATATATATATATATATATCAATGCTTGTGTCGATTATAACTAAAGTCTTATACGTCGAATGTAAGTCGATATAACGTCAACTACAAAAAGGCGCTCTAAACTATTGATGGCCTAATTTGTCGATGTTTTGTCTATGTTTATATAATATGTATTCTTTTCAAAACTCTTCTTATTCCCGACTCTATATTATTGCTTTCATGTTTTCTCTTTCTTGTCAAGAACACTTGCAGGAAATATAATGGCGCCAAAGACGAATTCAAGATTAACTGTAGATTTGGAATCATTTAGTGCAACATCTGAAAATTTTCGAAGAATTCTTAAACTATTCATTGATTCTGCTCTCGATAAGCTTACTTCAACATGATGTAGATTTTTTGAGATAGAATTTGTAGAGTTTGTTACAAGTGTTCAATGTGAAGAGGATGGTTCATTAACTGAAATGATTTCTATACAGAAGGTACTTATAATAGTAGAAATTATACAAAAGGCATTTGATCTCTTGTTAGGAAATGATTCTCCAGAAGTATCTGAAGAATAAATTAAAGAATTATTAAGAATTATAAACTATATAAAGGATAAAGTCGGTGTTCTTAAGAAAATAGATATATCAGAGAAATATCAGTTCGTGGCAGATATTGTTGGGAAAGTATTGGTTTATAAAACTTTAGCACATAATGCAATTCCTAAAGTTCAATTATATTTAATGGGAGTTCTAGTGCTTAGAAAAAGGATCAACTGGGGAGATAGGATAATAAAGCTTATAGGATATAAATATAGAATAGGGAAGAATGCCAACATGACTACAATGAGTAAAGTTCTGCTAAATTTTTTTCAATATCTATGTATATCCAAGGGAATACCAATACCTCTAGGAAAGTTTTTAATTTCCCTTTTCATGAAATGAACTAGACAAATAGCTAAACCTGAATCTCAAAAGAAGTCCATACTTTCATCTTCTCTACAAAATATTACTTTTTCATTCATTATTGATGTGCCAATTCCACTCATTCTAAAGGAATCTTTATTGCCACCAGATTAAATTATTCAAAATACACAGACTGATTTAACATTACACTCAACTCCTGTGGATGCTAATACAATAAATCTACACACAGTCATTTCTTTAACAATTATAACTCAAGTATTAGAATTAGTCACTTCTACTTTATCCTCTATACTTAAAGAACATGCTTCTAAAAAAAATCACTGTGGATGATATATATTCTCTTTTAGATTTTATTACTACTTCAGTACAATTTATGTAAGAAAAGATCTCTTCATCCAATATTATAAGATCATTCTTAACCTCCCTTATATGTGAGGTCAAGAAGGGGGTTTCAGGATGAGGAAGTTGATTTTGTTGAAGTTACATCAACATTGCATGGACCTGATCCATTCAAGATTGCTGGAAATGAGAATGTATTAGCTAAATTTGAACAAAATTATACACCAAACCAGAGGGAGTTAGATGTAGAATAGATGGATGTATAAAGTCAGGGGGAGTTAGTTGTTCAAACTATTCACACAGAAGAAGTCAGTGATAATGAATAAGAAACCACGGTATTTTTTAAAATTTTAATTATTATTTCTTATAACTCAAAGGGAAAGCAATTAAAGTCATCAAAGAAAAGGAAGAAGCCTGTTATTGATAGTATTTTATCTGCTAAAGTAAAAAAAATAAGAATTTCTATTGTAACCAGTGCTCAGCCATCTTGGGAGATTCTTAAGACAAGTATAGGAAGCTGTAGTTCTACATCATACTTTCTACCTCGTATCATTCTTATTCTACTAGAAGAGCTAGATATTGTAAACATGTATAGTGGAACTTATAATATTGCTATTTTATCACTACCAAAACATCCTGCTCACAGAAGATCAAAGAAGAAAAATCTTGATGTTGCAGCAAAATTTATCAAGGGTAAAGGTGTTGTGAGTTTGGAAAATGAAATGGAAGAAGTCAGAAGGAATAGAGGGGAACTGGTAAAAATAAAAACTAAATTGAATGAAGTATATTAGAATGCACAAAAAGACTGGTAATTATTAATTTCAGTACAAGAGTTTCATAAAGATAAATCTGATTTTTGGAGATTCAAAAGTTTGATGTAGTATATTGAGATGACAAAAGACAAGCTATTGGAGAAAACTTTACAGTTAGTTGTTTAATTTAGTTATTTCTGAATTTGTTGATAAGCTTGTTGATAGTCAGACAATATGTTGTAAATGCATAGATATTCTAAAGGTAATACATTGAAATTCATGTTACCATTTTTTAAATGATCATTATGAAAGCCTTATATATTCAGTTACCTCATATATTCAGAATATCCTTTATGTTTTCCATTTATGATCGCTATATGATTCATGATTGACAAATTTCTATAATTTTTATTTTTTTCATTATTTTATTTGTAAAATCACTTTTGAAACTTTGCAAAATTTGTTAAGTTAAATAGGGGAGATTGTTAGGAAAAACCCTTATGATTTATCTTAACAAATTATTTTAAGTTATTTTTCATCCTAGGTTTATTACCCATAATGTATAATATGGGTAATTTGTTCTTAGAAGTCCTAGGATGTTAATGATATTAAGGACATAAGAAAGGCATACTGAATATAAGAGAAAAGCCATGAATATATTGCCAACATGCGTCGACAAGAAGCAACACAACTTCAACTAGAATTCGACGATACTTCAAATAGAAGTCAGAGGAACTAAATTTGATAAGTCAGTCATTCAAAGGATTATATGAATTCATACTTTGTCATAATATTGACATAACGTTGACTACAGAGTTAATATTACAAATAGTCAGAATTCGATATTGCTTATATTAGAACTCGATGTTACGTCAACTGAATTTATTAACAGAATTCATTTTGAGGCTTCAATCAAAATTAATTTAAGAAGAGATTTGAATAACATCATCCTAGAGACATTAAAAGATATCGAATTATATATATATGATGAGATACAATAGAAAAAGTAGAGGATCATGAATTATCATTGAATTCTAACATCAATTACCAACTACAGACAATCAAGAAATTCATATCAGATCGTGATAGATTGATTTCGATGGAAAAAGTTTGGAAGATCATCATCAATAATTGAATTTCTTCCATCAATCAGTTGATTGTTAGATTTTTGGTGAATCTGCAAAAGAGAATTAGTTCTTTTTCTTCTCAAGATGAAATCGCATCAGATTCAGAAAAGATTCAAGTATAATTTGGAAATATGGCATATAATCTTTATGGTTATGATATATAGAGATTCATCAGAAGTTCTAGATTTCATTACTGTTAGTCCTCATAAATCTGCTGAGAGGACACAGAGAGAAGATTAATTCTATAACAAATCTTCTTTCATTTTCTTTTTACACTTTATGAAAAGAGTTTTGAGAATTCCTCTTCAAAGGATTTAGTGAGAGGTTTTGAGAGTCTCTTTGAGAAAAGACTAAGATTTTATTTATTCAAGATCTCCTTATCAAAAGATCTGGTGTTGTTTCTAAGAGTCTCCTGATCAAAATACTCAGACACTGTGACAGTGAATTCCTACCAAGGGGGTAGAAGAGTGGATGGTTCCAGATTGAGAGGAACCACTATAATATTTGTATCTTCTATGTTTTTGTATTTATTATTAATTATTTGATGTGATTTTATTTACTTGCATCTATTTCTGGTTGACTGTTGATATATTTGCAAATTCTATGAATTAAACTACGTATTTGAAACAAAATTTTAATCTCTATTCACCCCCTCTAGAGAAAACTCTGAGGTATTTCGCAACAGGTATCATATTTCATAATCTTTCCTGAAAATTTATAAAGAGAGGTCCATCACAAGAGAGGCATTTGTCGAGGCGGGTCCAATCGAGTGTATGCCGATGCCAGCAGTCTCTTATTTTTTAAACTCCTTCTATCACTCTTAGGGCTAGTAACCAGTCAGTCATGAACCACATTCTTTCCTCTGCTGAGTATCCTATTCAGTGATAGAGCACGGAGAGTTGGTGACATTTTTTTGGCTCCAACACTATGGTAATCATAACATAGACTTTGGCAATCCCTCTATCTGAACCTCCAAAGATAACATTGGGTCCATTCTCTACTGGAGTGTGATATTTAAGAAAACTCCTTGTTCCAGTCAAGTGTCGGGAACATCCACTATCCAAGTACCATATTTTATTGAGACTTGTACTTAAATATGTTGGAACCGATGGTTCACATATCCTTAGTTTGATAATATCAACTTCTAGGTTATTTTTAATTACATCTTGTATTTGGTATAGTGTGCAGGTTTATAGGTTCAAGAAATACAAGGATCTCTCTTAAGGAACCTACCACCGAGCGGTAGAAGCTAATGTTGGGTGGTAGCCTAAATTAAATGGACAAAGCGCTCGAGAACCTACCGTATTACGCTAGTCCTACCGCCTGCGTTAGATCGATGAATTAATTTGCCTGGCTCTTGGGAACCAACCATGCAGGTGCTAGCATTCTACTACGGCATTTTATCCCATTCAATGTCTGGTGCCAAAGCGACACTAAGGAAACTCCACCCTGCTATACTAAACTTCTTGAAATTTATGAACATCTATGTGAGAAGTTAGATAGTGTTATACAGGAGAAGAAGTCCATTCGAAATGATAATAAAAAAATCACAAAGGAATTAGATAATTTAAAAAATGAATTAATAAAAAGTGGCAAAGATAAGATCGAGTGTCTAGAGTGTCCTCACTCGATGACAATGATCGAAGAACTAAAAGCAAGTCTCTCAAAGGCATCGTTGAGAACAAACAATCTCATCAATGAAAGGAATTTCTTGGATAAAAACTTCAAATGTCTCTTGCCAAGATAGAGGAGGGAAAAAAGAAATTTTCCAATCGGTGCATAATACTAGTCACAGAAAACACCACCTTAAAGGCAAGGATCCATAATCTCAACTGTGTTATCCAAAAGTTTGGAATAGGCTAAAGATCGCTGGATATGCTATTGGGGGCATAGTGTCATGGATCTTTGAAAATTGGACTAGGGTACGTAAGTCCAATGTTACCATCAAGCGGAAATCACTATCATGTCAGGCCTAGGACTCACTTCAACAAGTCTCAAAATAAGGTCAAAATTTCTGGAAGGCTATCCCCATCCTCAAGAACGAGCTCTAGCAACACGATAAATGCAGCATCCACTGCTTACACTATGTGTGGAAACTATCATAAGTTTGGTCACACATCTGTCTCATGTCTGAGGAAAGGTATTAATAAAAATATGCAAGTCTGACTACCAAAGTCTTCTACCTATTATATGGGTGGGATAACTTGGGTAACCAAATCTTTACCCCCATCTTCTTTTTAGGTTTGTTGACAGGCTAAGGACAAGGAGAACGTGTGGTACTGGACTCTGGATGCTCTAAGCACATGAAAAAACTAATAGTGTTTTGCTTGTTGCTCATAGAACCCATAATGTTTATTCTGTTAGTTTTGAGGAAATATATGCGTCTGATTTTAAATGCCTAGTTACCAAGAATGAAGAATTCGATCTTTTGCATACGAGAATAGGACATTCTTGAAGCAAACTAATTATTAAATTATCACAAAACAAACTTATTCGTGGACTTCCCAAACTAAGTTGTAGTTTAAACTCCTTGTGTTCTCCTTGTCAAAAAGGTACATTTATTAAAACCTCTTTCAAAAGCAAACATGATGTTTCCATGACTAGACGACTTGAACTCATTCACATGGATTTGTTTGGTCCCCTTAGCACAAGCAGTCTAGGTGGAAAATGATACACTTTCATTCTTGTAGATGATTACTCATGTTTTTTCTGGATGATCTTTCTTGCGAATAAATCTGATGCCTTTAGCGAATTCTCAAATCCATGCACGAGAGTTCAAAATTAGAAGGAGCTAAACATAAAATGCATTAGGTCAGATCATGGGGAGAGTTTGAGAGTGAGGACTTCATAAATCTATGTTACACCCTAGGATAAAGCACAAATTCTCTACCCCTCGCACTCCACAACAGAACGGGGTAGTAGAAAGAAAGAACCGCACTCTCCAAGAGTTAGCATGCACAATGCTCGCCGAGTTTAGTTTACCATGATTTTTCTAGGTTTAATCGGTTGACACAACAATCTATGCGATGAACCGAGTCATGCTTCGCCCCCTTATTAAGCAAACTCAGTATGAGCTATATTTTGATTAAAAACCATCCATTTTGTATTTTAGGGTCTTTAGTTGCCCATGTTTTGTTCTAAACACTAAGGATCACTTAGGGAAATTTTTCAAAAAATCTGATCTAGGCATCTTCTTAGGACACTCGAGTACGAGTCGTTCTTATAGGGTATACAATAATAGAACCTTAGTTGTTGAAGAATCGGCTCATGTCCATTTTGACAAAAATACCCCAACCGAAGAACCTAGGCTGAATGAAGAGGAAGTTGATGACGATGTACCGATAAGAGATCAGGGTGAGGAGAGATTATGGCGAGTGAAACTCTAACTCTCGTACAAGGATATAGGCCTCCAAGTACCTTAAATTTCTCAAAGAAACATCCTCGAGAAATAGTAATAGGAGATCCCTCTCATGGAGTTTGAACTCGATCTGCACTACATGAATCGTTTTCAAACTTAATCTTTTTTATTTAAAATTGAATCCAAGAATGTCTCGGAAGCCTTAAAGAATCATGGTTCTTGGCTATGAATGAGGAGTTAAATCAATTTGAGAGTAATAAATTCTTGGTCTTAGTGGAGCGTCCTGATAGCCATCCAGTTATAGGTTTGAAATGGGTTTACAAAAATAAACTTGATGGTGAATCTAGGATAACTAGAAACAAAGCAAGGTTGGTGGCGCAATGGTACTCTAAGATTGAGGGGGTGGATTTTGAGGAATCATTCACACTAGTTGCACATCTTGAATCCATCCATATGTTTTTGGCATTTGCAAGTTATAAACAAATAAAATTATATCAAATGGATGTTAAGAGTGCATTCTTGAATGGATATATTAAGGAAGAGGTGTATGTCTAGAAACCACTCAGATTCACGAGTGCCGCCTACCCAAACCAGGTATACAAGTTGGTGAAAGCCTTATACGGACTGAAGTGGGCACCCCATGCTTGGTATGATAGGCTCACGAGTTTCTCTTAGGTCATGTCTTTAGGATGGTAGTGCAGACACCACCCTGTTTGTGAAGAACAAGAATTTAGATCTTATTATTCTACAAATCTGTGTAGATGATATCATCTTTGGTGCCATAAATGAAATGTTATGTGAGGAGATTGTCACCTTAATGCATTTCAAATTTGAAATGAGCCTAGTCAGAGAACTCACATATTCTTAGAATTTTTGATTTCTCAACGCCATGATAGAATTTTTATATGCCAGTGAAAATAGATCAAAGATATGCTTGTTCGATTTGGCTTTGAAAATCTGAAACAAGTCAAAACTCCTATGAGTGTGACTCTCAAGTAAGGAAAAGATGAAAGTGTCATTTCGGTTGATCAAACTGTGTTTAGAGGTATGATAGGGTCATTGCTATATTTGAGTGTGTCACACCCGACATAAAATTTGCATTATGTCATTGTACTAGGTATCAAGCTGGCCCTAAAGAGTCATATTTGAAAGCACTAAAGCATATCTTTAGGTATGTTATAAGCACCCAAAAACTTTGACTTTGGTACACACGCACCACTGATTTTATACTTAACGGGTACTCTGACTCTGATTATGATGGATGTTCACTTGATCGCAAGAACACAAGTTATATAGGTCCCTTCCTAGGCCCTACACTTGTTTCTTGGTCAAGGAAAAAATAGAACTTGGCCGTCCTCACTACCGCTGAAGCCGAGTATATCGCCTTAGGAAGTTATTGCGCACAAGAACTTTGGATGTCACAAATGTTAGAGGACTTTTGCACAGTCTTTAGGAACGTTAATCTTTGACGCAATAATAAGAGTGCAACAGGCTTGACGAACAATCCAGTGCATCATTCAAGGTAAAAACATATTGACGTACATCGCCATTTCATACGGGATCACATTAAGAAATAAAATGTGTGGGTAAGCTTCATTGGCACTGACGACCAACTAGCTGACATTTTTACAAAACCACTCTCAGATGCGCGTTTCTTGTTACTTCGACTCGAATTTGGTGTTTTAGATCTTACTGTATAATCTGTCTTGTCTATTTTTTCTTTGTTGTTTGTTATATGTTTTTTTCTTATGCTCTTTAAAATAAAAATAACAAATCCCTAAAAATCCAAAAAAAAACATGTGTTTGGCAATTTTCCTTCTACTTCTCTGTTTTTTATTCTATTTATATTTTTTTGTTTGCTACTAAACCCAAAAAATAAAAAAATATATAAAACACAAATAAAAAAAATCTAAATTTGATCGTGTCTACTAGCTCACATGACCTGAACTTAGACCATAATGAGTACATACAATGGTTGAGTTAAGAGTGCTAATCCGTGTGAACATTTTCCCTAGTCATGGTGTGTCGAATCTATAGGTGCTAAGCTATTGATTGTGACAAGACTTGTTAGTGTCTGTTGATTATGCCTCTAGGTATATATGAGAATTTAGATAGGGAAATGAGTACTTCACACTATTCACACATTCTTAGACAGAGCACTCTTGTACAAATGCTAGGTTTACATGCTATAACTTGTGATATTGTATCTTAACACGTTAGACATACTTTGAATAATCAATGTCACGATATATATGTGATTATATGAAGATTAAAACTTCAGGCCAAACCTCTAATGCTAAAGTTTGATGTATACAAGTTAAAGTGTATCTATCAACGTGGATAGATTTTGATTTACTCGGGGCTCCTTGAACTCAAAAAATAAATATAAAAGTGATAGCTCAAAGCAAACTAAAAAAAGAAACAATGCAAGCTATCAAATATCATATCAAGGACCCCCCGAGCACTACTCACTCATGCTGATAAGTCTTTATGAGCATTGTGAGGATGAGAACATAAGTTCAAAGAGTCATTTTGTTCTTGTGCATAGACTCTAACTTAAGCTTAGTGCCCCTAGTTCAAGTCTTGGTATGATATATATAGACATGTGACGTGATCGTTCACTCTATTTCTCTTGTGTTAGCATTTTAAAGGATCGAGATAAAACATGTAAAATATGATATTTCTACTTTGTGTTTTCTCTCTTTTGATGCTACACGTACACATGTCATTGCCTTATTTAACGCTTCCATACATAAGTATTGGACTGAAATTATACAATATATTTTTAGCACATAGATACTAGCACACGATTTAGACTTGTGACGTTTATAATGTTTCAATGTGATTATCTCTATAACTCTCGTAGCACTGTAGTCTTCCTCATTGTGTTCTTAGTCCACTCTGTGCTGTCTAATCCATATAAATTATGCACAATGATTTATTCTATGTTCGTGTACTCTACTCTTTTGTGTGACCCATGTGCTTCATATTCTCTACTTTGCGTTTATTTTTTGGATCACCCCCATATTTCTCACTTCTCGCTTTACTAATTGTGTGCACTGTCGGTTGTCTATATCACACTTACCATTTATACTATTTCTGATCCCGCATGTATGTTTAGTCTGGTCTGCCCCTTTTTGATACCATCAAAGGGCGAGAAGAGATTTTTTTATGTGTATGAGTCACAGGTTAGGAAAGATCACATGTAGGGGGTTCTTGTTACAATGCGTGCACATAGATAGGGGGAGCATGTAGAACATATTGATAGGGGGAGCACATGTGTAGGGAAGCTATATAGAACCTAAAACCTAAACTTTAGAGATTATCTCATATATATACATGATGTATCATGCACTTCATTTGTACTTCTCATGAACTGGATTTGATATTATCAAAAGTGGGAGTTTGTTGGAACCGATGGTTCATATATCCTTAGTTTGATAATATCAACTCCTAGGTTGTATTTGATTACATCTCATGTTTGGTAGAGTGTGTCGGTTTACAGGTTTAAGAAATACAAGGAGCTCTCCTAAGGAACCTATTGCCGAGCAGTAAAAGCTAATGTTGGGCGGTAGCCTGAATTAAATGAACAAAGCACTCGGGAACCTACCACGCTGCGCTAGTCCAATCGCCCACATTAGATCGATGAATTAATTTGTCAGGCTCTCGGTAACCTACCATGTAGGTGCTAGCATTTTACCATGCCACGCTAGCCCATTCAACGCCCGGTACCATAGGTGTTGGAAGCATCGAGAGCATCGAGAGCAACGAGACAGTGGCATTAAGAGCGTCGAGACAGGCCTACCGCCAAGCACTAGTCTGGTATCGCGTCGCGGTAACAATGCGTTGAGTCAGAATCATCGAGAGCGTTGAGACATACCTACCGTGTGGTTCTATCTACCTACTGAGCGGCGCTAGCAGTATAAGAAGAAAAATATTTATTTTTGAATATTTTTCCAGACTTGGAGGACAGCTGGCAGAGTTACCGTTGGGCGTTATCTACCTAACGCGTTACGCTAGCATGGTGAAAAGGAAAAAAATCATTTTAAATATTTTTCCAATTTTGCAGGACAGCTGTCAACATTATGCTCGTGAACCTACCGCCGGGCGCTAGCCTTACTTCCGGCGATAACATATTTTCATAAAGAATTATATGAGGTGCTTCGTGTTCGGCATTGAATACCAAGACAAAAAGAGATCAAGTACTGGTATTCTAGGGTTCGGCCGCCTCTCTGCTATCCATTCCAATTGTCTTCATTGAAGGAAAATAAAACTTCTTCCCTCCCATTCGAGCACGAAGAACTTCGGCGATCAAGGAAAGACAACAACTATAAAGAGTCAAACGGTTGCAAGTGCTCGAAGATTTCAAGCACCGGTTGTGGATCGCTCAACAGAGAAATCGTCAAGAGGGAGACTTTAATATTTAGATTCTTTAAACCTTAGTTTTGTAAACTTCTTTTCTTTTTATTCTTGTGTGGTGAGGAAAATTGACCGATGAAGGCCATCGAAATTCGGGAAGGATTCCGTGGGAAATCGTCCCAGGGTAGGGACATCTAGATCGGGAGATCTAGAAGTGCTCTAAGGCCCTTCCTTGCATGGAGGTGAAGAGCCGGCTCGAAGACCTTTCTTGGAGGGAAAGGGAGAGAGCCAACTTGTCCTTGGAGTGGGCTGGTATAAAAAACAAAAGTGTTTTCTTTCTCACCGCCTTCGATCACTGGCATCACGGGGATCACAATTTTGTAATTGTCAAAAACATTTGTTGTTCTAATTCTTGCAATGAAATTCATTTTCTGCTTTATTACTTATGTTATCTACTATGATTGTTAGTTGGTATTCTTCTGTGGGGTGTACAACTGAATCTGCATAGGAAAACGAGTTCATAGACACACCGCCGCGCGTTAGCTACCTAACGCCCTGCGGTAGCTTCTAGAACTCGAGTTTCTGGGTCAAAATCACATAAATTTCATTTAACGCGAAAAACCTTATTCATCCCCCCCCCCCCTCTAAGGTTGTCTGCGAGATCCAACTAAATAATCCTACAAAACAAATCAGTTTACCTTAGAAACCCAACATGATGTTGGTCCTTGATTTCTGTAATCATTTGAAACAACTTTTCTATTAAAAAAATACTAGTTGGGATGGCCTTCTTTGCATGAGGCACTGTTGGATTATACCAGCAGTTTACAGCAAAGTGCCCCACTTTACCACAAGACCAGCACTCATGAATGTTATACCTTCATTTCTGAACCACCTTGGGGGTAGAATGTGTTTGAGATTGAGTTGGTTCAGAGTTTAAAGCCTTATCCTTCTTTAGGTTTCTTTCTGCAAGCAATCATCTATGATAATTGTGGTAGTTGACCTTACAAGACGGTACTATCTTATTAGATACTTGTATCATTTTGTTAGCTTGTTTTTGCTTCTTAAGAAGGGGCCTTTGATGGGAGGCCACTTCCTTACCCTTGAGAGTGGGTGTTGGTGTAACAAACACAAATGGTTCATATATACTCATCTGAATTTCTTTATGGGGTTCCTTTAGTGCACTCAACCCAATTCCATTTCTTCCTCCCCAGTTAGGAGCATTGTTGACCTGACTAGAGGAACATCCATTTTTTAGGTGACCATACATATTGTCCTGGTCACAACTGTTGGATGGAAGAAGCAACCTTTGAAAGGTGATTTGAGGCATAACCGGTTTTTCTTTTCCCCTATTTTTTACACTTGCTGCCTTCCTATTGTAACCTACTCCCCCTCTAAATCTATATGTGAAGGTATCAATAATGGGCAGCGCTGTCTATGGCTTCGAGAACTAGGCCACCAGCTTCCTCTCCTTGAGGAGTTTCAATTAAAGATCCATAATTATCTTATCTAAAGACTAATGATGTCAAGATGGATGATTTACATCCCTCTCAACTTGGTAATCTCCTTGCTCATTTGAGATAGCTAGTTAGTAGTATCAGGGCATTCAGATTTGGCAAGCTTGAGAGAAGTAATCTTCTCATCTTTCTTCTTAGCAAGCTGCTTGCTTTTATTTAGGGCCTCTAGAAGAGCACCATATTTGTCAATTAGATATCAAACTTCATCTTCAAATTTTCAGTCACCCTCCTCATTAGATGATGAGAGTGGATCAGAATTTGTACTAGTTTCATAATTATATTTTGATGAAGATGAAGGGACTAGAAGAATTATCTTATCATGATGGTTGTTAATTTGATCATCTTCATCAGACATGGCCATCATTCTACAACTTTCCTCTTCATCATTATCACTATCAAGGTGTGATAGAGGGGCCTTAATGTCAATCCTAATAGCAGGAGAGTCATCCTCTTCATTGACAGCAAATAGCCCAATGTAGGCTTCTATATCTTTTGACTCAGATGAGTCAGAGTCACTCTCACTCCATGTCTTATCCTTCTTATCCAAGAATGTCTTTTCAGCTTTCTTTCCCTTATGGTGATATTTTTCACCATCATCCTTCTTCTCTTTTCTCTTCACTGGGCAATCAACAATGGCATGCTCAGGTTTGTTGTAACAATAACAAATGATGTCAGTAAAAATATGTTTGTTATGTTTAAATGCATACATGTCTCCTTTGGGGTTATTTTTGGAGCTTGATGAGAAAGATGGTTTAGTCTCCCATTGCTTTCTTCTAGTCATCATCTTCTTGAACTACTTAGAGAATGCTGCAAATTCTCCATCAGTCAGCTCAGCATTAGAAGTGTTGGGCTCAGAATATTCTGACTCTGAAACCTTTTTAGGAGGAGAGGGTATTCTCTCCTTGCTTCTCCTTGAGTCTACAGCCTTGAGTACCATATATTTCTCCTTCAGGTGAGACTTGGAAACAACCTCTTATTCCTTTCTAATTTGAGTTGCATCTCAAAGGAGACCAGCTTCTCAAAAAGAGTATGGGGAGGAATGTTGGCCAGATTCCCCATTTCCCTTATAGCACAAATCTTGTTGTCCAATTCTCTAGTAAGGCACCTCAATAACTTGTCATTTAGTTTGTAATCTGTGAAGGCTTTATCATAAGTCTTCAACTCATTCACTCTTTTGAAGAACTTTTCATAGCAATCAACTATGCTATCTCTGCTTCCTTGCCTAAAGGCATCATACTCATGGTTTAAAAGGGATTTCCTATCATCCTTGACCTTCTCAGTTCCTAATATTTTTGGCCCTTTTATCCATAGTGGCCAGTATAACCTCATCCCTAGTTATTTCAGAGTCTAACTTGGCAACTTGAATATTTACATCTATAGAGGAGATCTTCATGGGGATAAAAGACCCCTCCTTAACAGTAATGTAGATCCTTGGATCTGAAGCTTCCATAAATAATTTGACTCTCTATTTCTAAATGCCAAAGTTTTCCTTCTTACATATGGGAAGCTTCATAGAACTCATCTCTTTATGACCTTCACTAGAAGTCATATTGACTGACTACTTACCCTTGTTAGGATCTTGGTTAGACTGTTAAGCCTTTTATCAACCAACCTATCTCTAATACCACTTGAACGATTATGGGTAGTCTAAGTCACCTAGAGGGGGTGAATAAGTGTTATGAACTTTTAGCCTATTTCAGTTTCTTTATCTAATTATAGCAGACGATTAAATCACAGGCACATAACACAAAAAAGCACACAAGATTTTATTGTGGTTCCCCAGATGGTACATCCACTTTCCCTCTCCTCCTTTTTAGGAGTGTGCTAAATTCGACAAACTCCTCTTCTTCTCAAATCAAATCTTCCAGGATCCTACCTCAGGTCTACAACAGACCCTACCTCATGCTGTCTATAACACTACCTCAAAAATCTAGATAATCCCCTACCTCAGATTCAACCCTTGAGTCCTACCTCAAACTTTCAACAAAGTTCTACACTCAGGCCTCGTAAGTAGCCTTACACTCAGGCTAGTAGCCCAACCCTACAAATCAGATCTCAAAGAGATCTTACATAATGATTGTTTATAAATATTTTATAATAATATGCCTGAGAAATATTACCTTAAATCCATGAGTACTCCTTAGCTTTCCTAGAAGAAAGCTTTCTTCTTCATCAATGAAATAGTGTTGTAGTAGGTCCAAAGCTGCTCCACTTCTTTGAAGAAAGACTTGGTCTTCTTATTTTTCAGTAGGATGTTGATCCTCCTAATCTCTTGAGGGTAATCAAACTTACAACACCAAGAGTACATAGTTCAATTTTCAGCGGATAGCTTTTTGCTTCTTGGGGGCAGATCAGAAGTTGTTTAGTTGTTAGGGTTTTATTTTAGAAGATATCCCTTTATAAAGAGCCCTACCACTTGAACTTAATAGGTCTGACATCTTCAACGTTCAAAAACTTTTTTGTAAAAAAATCAAAGCATCCTTAATTACATCATCAAGGATACGTTTACTTTCAGCGCCTTCGCAGATTTCAAATCCCGCCTTTCGGGACATCAAAATGATAAATATCATTTTGAAGCTTTCTTATAAAAATGATATTTTTTGTTCTTCTAAGACCATCAAAACGGTATAAGCTAGAACTTAACAACTCATCCCTTAGACCAATTATGACTGAAATATAGGTTCAATTTTTGTCTAAACTCATCTCTTCTCCTACTGAGTTTAACTGTCAATACTAATGGCTGAGTCCACAGATATGAACAGATGACCATAAAATATGTATTACACTTATCATTGCATTATGCACTTCTTCAAATATAGAAATATTGAGGGAAAATTCCCAACACAAGTAAAATTTGAGACCTTGCTAAAAATAAAAATTCAATGACAAAAAATATATATTATTTCATGGATAACTTCACCAAGCACTACTCACCCTCCTGATAAGTCTTAATGAGCATTATTATGATTAGCACCTTGCAAAAATTATAAAGTTTCTCGTGCAAACAAATGTTATACCACTTCTTTTAACAAAAAATTCAATATGTGCATTGTCAAGTTGTGGAAGCAAAATTATTTATGTCTTATTAATGTTATGTTCTTACATTACATGTTTTCATGTGGTTTGATTTATACACTTGTATTCTTTATCAAAATATTTTTATGTACATATAAAATTTTCACTCAAGACAATTAAAATGTAAAATATGTCTACACTATTCCCTACAACCCTTAATAACTGCATTAGATAGCTAAACATGATTTTTATAATGTTTATTTTTACTTGGAATGTAAATTAAGATACATTATAACACATATCTTTTCTTGATAATTCTCATCATGCTTGCTACTTTTAATGTTAATGAAATAGCATGTCTTGTCCTAAACTCCAAACAACTTTTCAAATCAAAACTAGTTATATTAAAAATGTTGTTACTTTCAAAACAAGATGTTCATTTTATAAGAGATTGCACTATTTCCGATGTGATTACTGTTTTTTCCTAATACTAAAACACAATGTTCTGTTCACTATACATAATGCAAAATTCAACCTATACCCCACCTTCTTTTGATAATACCAAATGGGCGAGAAGAAAATGAAGAAATTTATCATTTAGGAGAAGTATATTTTAATGAGTCAAAATGCATAAATGTCTAGGGGCATCCAAATAGAAGGAATACTTGCACTTGCATATTTATCATAATTATCTTATACTATAAATAAGCTTTTAATTATAGTTGATTTCTTCTTAGAGGATTTGTTATTATAAAAGGGGGGATATTGTTGAAGTATGCGTTCCGTATCTTTTGGTTTGAGAATAACAATGTCACTATGTATTTGATCATTCTTTTTTATAGTGTGCCAAAAAACAGGTTTAATTCTCTTATGAAAGTGATGCTAATAAAAAGTAAAATGCTCTGGAATTTAAGATATTTCATTCCCTTATAGTTATCACTGGCAATAAATAAGATGAGGGCAGACTGGCGGCAGAAAGACTTGACACTAACAACAGATGGATCCTTAACTGATGAAGTGTTAGCATTATTGCATGTGATATCCTTATCGCTGGAGGATATACCATAATTGGTTATGTTCCCTACATGATCTCCCATGTCTTGCGTGATCTAATCCACATCTTACACAACTTTCCACTATCATTATGCGATATTGATATTGCAGGCAATAGAATCACGTTCAGCCACGATCTCTGCTTTAACTGTCACGATCACCTATGGTTTGGCCACATGTTAGCACGACATGCTTGCGTCAGACGATATCGATATCGCCGATGATATCTGCCAAAGTCTATTTAAGGCTGAGATTATATTGTCCATGGTTACGCCCCTTCAAGCTTAACCTCCTTCATTCTCTCAGGGCCTTCGAATTCAGAGCACTCCCAATACCTCCCTTGGAATTCAAGAGTGAAAAAAGAGATCTTCACACGCTTTAAATTCGTCGATGTTCATGGCAATCATTTATCACCTTCAGAGATCTTCATCATTGGGATTCTTTAATTTCAGTTTATAATATGTATACTTTCATTTCTCATTTGTAACTGTAGGAATTTCGCCGCATTGGGTGTGTTGACTAGGCCTTGTGTGGTTTAGGAGGTAATTCGTCGGCTTGTGTGCAGCGACTTGTTCAAGGATAGATCTAGGGAGAGGTTAGAGGCCATATCTAGGGAAATATAGACTAAAGCTAGTTGGTCCTTAGGAGAAGGACCAATGCAGATTCTACAAGAATTTTTCTTATAACCCTGATTTCAAGCTTTATTGAAATCAAAGTTTATGTATTCACTTTTGAGAAATAAAATCGGTGTTTCATCATTTCTAAATTTCTAAGAGTTTATTTCATTTAATTGTTTGTAAGGAAAATTATTTTTGACAAAATGTCACTCTCAATTGGTTATAAAAAAATTCTATGTATTTTCATAAAAACGCAAAAGCCCGTATTCACCCCCCCCCCCCACACACACAGACACACACACACGAAGGTCTTCATAAGATCCAACATGTCCATCATCCTTTCATGGCTGAAAAATAATACACTTTGGGGCTGAAGCAACTAGAGGCTCGAACATGCCTGCGAGTTTAGCAATCCGTGGGACAACAGCTCAACAACTCTAAATTTTAAAATTTTAGTAAAGCTCTACATAATCTAGAAAAGAAATGAAATCGCAATGTGGGATTAAAGAGACTCTAATTTTACAATGGTTTTGAAAACCAGACTTGACCCGAAGGTTCGACCGGTTGGGCCACCAACCAAACCCCTAGTCATTCCAGTCCAAGCATACGAACCGCTTAATAAAAATACTGAACTCCCAGGGATTCAAACCATGCACCTATTAAGTGCATCCTGCACATAACAACCATTGCACCAATTTAACTTAGTTGAAATCTTTTGAAATATATTTTATATAATGTAACATTATTCATATAAATTAATATAATTAACGTATAAATGGTTAGCTATAATTTTTTTCATATATAAATAAATATACATAATATATATATACATATATATAATATTATTAGGGATGTGATCTATATTTAAAAGCATGGGTGTGCACATAGCCGCACCTCCCATGATCTCCATTAAAAATAATGGAATCATGGGTTTGACCACACGCGCGATCACAGTGCCTGATCCCCCTGCGCGCTGATCCCATCATGCATGATATCGGAACCGTCATGAATGTCGCCTTGTCGGTGTCAACCGGCCAGCGTCATCCACGGATGTCATCGCTGGCCACCCACTTTTCAACCTCTCGCACATGCACCAAGGGTGGCGGCCAAGCCTGCCGCAGGCGTGAGGAAAGCGGTTGGGCTGGCCGCCCATCCTTGGCCGTGAAAGCACGGTCAGAGAGACGGCCGGACCTCCCACCCTTCCTCGGCTACCAGCGCTCGGCCGAAAAGACAACTGAGTTGGCTGCCCTTCCTCGGCCACCAGTCCCCGGCCGGAGGGGCGGCCCGGCCAGCCTCCATTCCCCGGTCATCGTTGTGCGGCCGATAGGGCGACCGAGCCGGCCGCTGGCCCGCATCCAAGGAAGTAGTAGGCCTCCCCCTCTTCGTCGCCGGCTTAGTCCCCGCACGCTCCCCCGACTATCGGGGCAGTATACCTCCTCGCCGATGAGGTAGGTGGCAAGTTCGGTGGCCGCCCATGGGAGCTTATCCCCACCGTTTGATCTTTTTGGATCATTCTTTGTCAACTGATTCACGTGTAACCACCCACTAACTGCTAGGTTAGTGGGAGAATATTATTATTAATTTAATTGGTGTATAAATAGCAAAATTAATTAGCCTAATATGCGCCCATAAACTATAGCAAAAATATTTATAATGTTGTTTATGGTGTGTGGATAGCCGCGTGACCACCATAACTACCTCCTGGAGGTTATAAAAGGATCCCCATGTATCCTATTTCTCACCTTTTTTTCTCCGAGCTTTCTTCTTCCTCAGGCCGAAGCTTTGCAAAATTTGTCTTATGTGCCGCATTCAAGCCACTCCCGAGCCACATTTGAGCCATCTCTAATCCGCGATCGAGCCACCTTCGATCCGTCGGACAAAGCCCGGTCTCTCTGCTTCCATAAGACCTCTGGAGCTACAAACTCAAGTGCTCCTCTCCCGCATTTAGTGCCAGCGTACCGCCCAGTACAGCCTGTCGCTGCAAAACGCAATTTGTAACAAATGACGTCGTCTGCCTAGTGCTAAGTGCTCTCTTATCTCCAAATTATAATGAGGAGCGATCTGTCGCCCTCAATTCAACAGACAAGCTGTAACAACAGGGAAATAGTGGATTTTGACCGACATAGATCCGACCACATGGTATTTTACCCAGTTGAGGGGGTTTTCCACATTAAAAATTCTCGTGTACGATCGACTCATCTAATTGATTGTGTACGTGCTCGATCGTTCCGAGAGCTAAGGCAGTCTAGATTATTCCTATCCAACCAGGACGTCAAGTTATGGCGCAATAGTTTGGCGTCATTTGTGGGAAGCTAGTTCCTACCATCGACAGAAGACAGTACCTTCAACACAGTGGTACTCTTGACTAGAGACAATGGCGGGAGAAGTTGCCTGCACTACATAAGGTATGACCCTTGGGGGCAAGTCAATCCAGTTCCCCCTCACTTTTCTTGTCAATGTGCTTGAAGCAGACCCCCCCCCCCCCTCATGAAAATATTCAAGGCCACGAAGCCCGTCCTGCCAGAGAACCTAAAGCTCAAAATCACTGCAACTGCCCTAAAGTAGAGGACCTCGATGAAAGGATCGCGCGCGAAGAAGTTCTCAACTTAATCATAGAAGAGCGTGAGAGAGCCAAGCAAAGTGTCGCTTCAGACAGCCACCCCCTCCTTCATTACTCACCATTTGAATCTGAGATTATGACGCATCCAATTCCCAGTGGCTTCAAGCTCCCAAATATTGAGACATACGACGCGACGGGCGACCCTAAGGATCACGTTAGGCACTTCGCAATCATGATGCAACTATGTAATGCCCCAGATCAACTATTGTGTCATGCTTTCCTGAAAACTTTGAAAGGACAAGCTCATACATGTTTCATATCCCAAAAGGAAGGAGAAATCAAGGATTTGGCAGAACTAACACAACAATTCACGGATCAGTTCTTCACTAGCCGCCGGATATTCAACGATCCTTCCCACCTGTCAGGTATCCGTCAAAGTGAAGGGGAAACCCTTAAAGATTTCTTTCGTCATTTCACCAATGAGGCACGATAAATCCCTGGAATAAAAATGGAACTCCTACGGGGGTTTCTTCTTGGAGGGCTCCGCCCTAGTCTCTTCGACTTCGTACTAGTATGTGAGACTATACTCAGCTATCCCAATCTTATTTAACGGATCGATGCCCAGATCGTTGTTGATGATGTAGTTGATGCACACTGCCAACAATTCAAAAGCAACTCGAAGAGACACCGAGAGAAGGGGTTGAAACCACTATCGGTTCCAAAAAGAGCAACTCATGTTGTGTCAACTCTCGGCGTGTTGGGGGGCATCACCAACATCAAGCCTTCACTCCCATCAATGCTTTGCGAGCAGAAGTGGTCCTTGCTATATGCAACCATCCGTCTCTCCAAAGGCCAAGGGCTCTTACTCCTAACTTAGGGGACTAATCCAAATATTATGAATTCCATTAAGTTTATGGGCATAAGACATATGATTATTCAAGACTGAAGACAAAAAATGAATGATTCATGAAAGACTTTGTTTTAAGAGCCTAAACACCTAGAGGGGGGTGAATAGGTTCTAATCTTTTAAAGTCCTTTTTTAGGAAAATAGTTAGATATTTATTCAACATAGATTAATCAAATCACAGAACATAAACACATCAGAGCAAACACCAGATCTATAGTGGTTTCCCAAGATATGGGTACATCCACTTTCCCCCTTCACCTATCCAGTAGATAACTGGATTCAGCCTAACTTCCTTCCACTGGCTCGGATCCACAAATCTTACAATCTCAGAACCAAAATGGTTCCTACAGCCCAGACTTAATAATTTCTACCTCAGATTCTTCCCCAGAATCCTACCTCAGGCCTCAGCCCTACCTCAACCTTTATAACTAGGCTTACAACTCAGACTTTCCACAAGTCCTTAACCTCAGGCTAACAGCCCTACCTCAGCCTTTATAATTTCAGGCTTACGACTCAGATCTGATAATAGATCTTATAAGAAATAGAATGTAATAAGAAACAAACAAATTCACCAGCTAGATTCCTCTGTTGGTGTAGCCTTCTTGATCAGTTCTTGACTGAACTGATCCTTCTGATCCATCCTGACTTAGCTTCTCAAAGCTTATTGATAGAATAAAATAAGGTGGATCTTCTTACTATTGAAGTTGATCTTCAGTCAGCTTCTTCCTTAATTCAAATTGGAATCTGAATCTTTCTTGCAGAATAATTCTGAATCTGTTTCTCTTCACTAAATTCTCTTTTTCCTTTTTTTTCAACTCGCTCTGTAGTTTCCGATCTATCTCTTATATAGAGTTTTCTTCATGGTTACCGGCTGATCCGATTTCTAACAAACTACTAACAGATCTATCAGAGGTGTCAGACCGGTTGGATATGACAGCTGTCAAGTCAACAGACATGTCAGTAGATTCTTCAGAATCATTCCAACTCAGTACAAATAACTCAGTAGGCAGCTTCATATGTGTCGACACATATTGGCCAAGTGTCGACACAAGTCTTCATGGTGTCGACACAATACTCCAAGTGTCGACACAGACATCCTTTTGCTTCTCGACACATCTTCTGTTGAATGTGTCGACACAAGTCTTGTGTGTCGACACAATTGCTTATAATGTCGATACAGCAGTTGCTGGCAGATGGCGTTGAGTATGTGTCGATACAAGTCCTGTGTGTCGACACAGCTGCTTCTGGTCTCGACATAGCTATTGTCGAAAGACGGTGTTGAGTGAATGTCGACGGTGTTGAAAGTATCCAGACGGCGTTGAGTGTGTTGATACAAGTCTTGTTTGTCGACACATCTGCTTTTGGTCACGACATAGCTGTTGTCGACAGACGGAGTTGAGTGAATGTCGACAGTGTTGAAAGTATCTAGACGGCATTGAGTGTGTGTTGGCACAAGTCTGAATGTCGACACAGCTTCTTCAGAAGTGTCGACTTAGCTTGAGTGTCGACACAACTTCTTCATAAGAGTCGACAAAACTTGAGTGTCGACACAACACCTTCATAAGTGTCGACACAACTTTAGAGTGTTGACACAAGTTCTTCATAAGTGTCGATACAGCTTCTGGGTGTCGACACAGCTTCTTCACAAGTGTCAACACTTGTACTTAAAAAATTTTCTTCAAATGCTTAAACCTGCATAATGTAACTCAAACATCAATTAAATACAAATTGATGCATATCATTGACTAAGATGAGGCTTCTCCAAATCTGCACACATTTTCCAAAGTACCCAACAATCTCCCCCTATTTGGAGAAGTCATAACCCTTAGTCAAAGACATACATCCCTCATAATAAAACAGAAATAGAAATAGATGAACATTCAATTTATAGCAGATAAACACATAATCATTGTAAACAACAAAAGAAATTAAAACTGAACTAATTTCATTCAATTTTTAGAGAGAAAAAAAAAGTCATGTTTACAAGTATTTCATTCTAGATCAAAACACAAAATGTTACATTGTTCTAATACATAAGCCTATCTATCCTGTAATTGACTAGGCTCCTTAATGACAATTTTTTTGCCAGTCTTGATCTTTGCCTTTATAGAAGGTTCAGCATCTTCAGCAGGCTTCTTCCCTTTCAGGGCTTTCTTCTTTAGTTCTTCAGACTTGATTTCCTGCCTTTCAAAATAGTGGAATGGCTTTGGGAAGTACTTGCTTGGCTCCTGAGCATTAGCAGGTAGCTTCCCAACCTTAGCTCTTCTTCTATGTTGAAGAATGGCTTCTTGTCCAGCTTGGTATTTATTCCATTCCTGTTCTGAATACCATTTACCCCTATCATGGGTTTTATCCTTTACAGCTTTCCATGCAGTAAGTATAATATTTCTAGAAGTTGGGCTCCACTGCTCAAAGTCTGGCTTCAGCTCAGCCTGCTCTCTGAATCTCTTCTTGGATAGTTGAGCTTCCTTCTGAGCTTTTAAGGCAGCTTCTGACATCTCTACTTTTTCTAGAATTACATTTTGTGCCTCTTGTGGAGGACTATACATTTTCTACACTTCTTCTTGAACCATTTCAAAGTCTGCTGGGGGTAGATCACCTGAGCAACTTCAGGCTGATCTCCTTCAAGATATGCAGGTTGTATCCCAGATTCTGCTACATTATAATCATCACAAAGAGGATGATATCCAAGAGTGGCTCTGATGCTATTGGAAATCCATTTAGCTTGGTCAGGCTAGCTTTGACTAGTAATCTCTCCCCCTTTATGACTTCTCTTTTAATATGACTTCTCAAATCTTCCTTCTGAAACCTGACTTGATTAACAACATGGTCAGTTCCTTCCTTAAAGTAATCTCTGAATTTTATCAAGAAATCAGATATATTCTTTTGAGAAGCCTTAAAGGTGGCCTGAACTATAGCTATATCTTCCTTGATTTGCTTTGAAACTTCATCTTTCACAGCATTTGATAAATCATTTATCTTTGACAGTATAGCAAAGTGTGAATCTTTAAGATTGTCATTCATTCTTATCTATTTTTCAAGTACATATCCCTGCTTTACTTCAAGTTCATCCACTTTTGCTGTGATAGATTGTTGTTGCTTGGCAAGGAACACCACAACATTACCTCTTTTATGGAAGCAATATATCATCTCCTTCTTATTTTGATTCACTTCAAATCTAATAGATTTGATGTCCTGGGCCAATTAAAACTGTAACTCTTTAAGAGTTTCATCCACATATTTTTCTATAGATTGTCTTTGTTCATCCAATTTAATCTGCATCTGGACCAGTAAAGAATTGAAGTCCAAGCTTGGTGTAGATGGTGCTGTGCTTATTTGCAATGCCTTTTTATATCTAGAACTCTTTTTCTTCAAAGCAGCTAGTTTCCTTTTCTTAGCCATTGTGGCTTCTTCATCTTCAGAAGATTCAGTTGTACTTTCAATATCAACTTTATTCTTTTCAGCTGGGGCATCCTTAGACAACTCCCCCTCAGTCTTTGGAATATCTTTTTCTTGTGCAATCTGCTCCCCCTCAGTCCTTACAGGAGGAAGATCAGAGAATAGGTCATCCATGGTGAAGTCCTGCTATATTGGCTTATTTTGAGCTTCTTTCTCAAAAGTTTCTTGAGTTACAATATTGATTTTAGATGCTATGTTCATGACAGTATCTGCAGTCAAGTCACTTTCTAATACTGCATCATCAATGCCTCCCCCTAGGGCATGCAACTCAGTTGCTTGTTCTATGTGTTCTTCCCCTGGAGTTGTGTCCATTAGTTTTTCTTGGGGCACACTGCCCTGCACTTGTTCTTGTGCATCCTTTTGATGCTGGTCTTCATAAGAACTGAAGACCACTTCCTCCTCAGAATCACTGGAGGATCCAGCCTGTGGAACCACTTTCTTCTTTTTCTTCTCTTTCTTAGATTGCTCCTGAGGAGCAGGGACTTCCTTGGTCAGAATTCTATCCCACCTTGATAGAATTCTTACATCCATCCTCCTCATATGATTTATTTTTGATCCAGCCACTTGTTTCAATACATCTGGTATTATAGCAGATAAGCATAAACTCAGAATTCTTCCCATGTTTGGTTTCTTAGTTCCTTCATGAACTTTATCAAACACTACTACTGCCCAGTCAGTGTTTATCTTGAATATGATCCTTACAATAAGATGGAACATGTGGACAGAGATTCTATCATGTCCACAAGTTTTACAAAGAATCACTTTGCCAACTACTTCCGATAGGAATTTTCCTTGGGAATTCATCCCTTTTCTGTTAATAGACAATCCAAACGTAATATTGGGGCTCAACCCACACCAACATAAAGCTTATGTAATCTGGGAAGGGGTTATTTCATCTGTATCCTTGACTGATGGAAGCTGAAGTGATTTCCTGATAGTTTTTAGTGTGAGTTTCACTAGGGAATTTTGAACAGACCCTTTAATTTTCTTGCCTGCAGAATCCACTGTAGCGGTTGAATAAAACTCCAGAACTTCCTTCTTCCATATCTTTGTTAGTTCAGAAACCAAGTACTCCAATCCATTTTCTGAAATTAGGGCAATAACACCCTGAATTTCATCTGAAGCTGTTGTGAAACCATTACGAACCAGTTCATAACCTTCATTGACATTGTCTTCTTGATGAGGCACCATTGACGTAAGATGTTGGAACACCCTATTACTAATTTGGGCAAGGATCACTATGTTCTTAGGAAATTATTTTGACCTTATTATATATTCTTAAAGGTCAATTAGAATGAGTCTAAGGGTTAGAACTTAGGTTTGGAAGCTGCCCCCAAGACCTTCTAAGATCAGAACTCAAGTGCTGAAGACTAGGACAATTTTCGTCGAGCTCAGGTTGACGAAACGTCTAACTCAGTTCGACTATCTCTAAGCTCAGTTCAACAAGTCGTCGAACTCTATTCGACGATCTTCGAGCTCAGATCGATGTTTCTGTCTCTAGCTATAATCCAATCTATGAGCTCAGGTCGACGATAGTTGAGCTCAGATCGACGATTTCTTTCTCAAGTATAAGTTCAGTCTCTGAGCTCAGGTCGACGATAGTTGAGCTCAGATCGACGCTTTTCTGAAGAGATCGACGATTTTAGGAATTAAAATTCAGTCAGTTATGGTATTGAATTTGATTGATATCCAGCATTTATTTCAAAGGATTTTGTAGCCATTTCAATTATTCTGGAGAAAGTTTCAAGGAAGACAAAAAGGAATGTCTCTTAGGACTTTCCTCCAGAGACAAATTTCATTTAAGTTATTTATGACTGTTTAATGGCTATCCAAAAGACTGAATTTCAATATATCTCTTCAGAATCATTTGAGAAAAATAGAAGAGACGTCAATAAAGATTTTTGAGACACAAGTCTACAGGATTACTAAGTCAGAATTCATACTGAACACAAGGAATATAACAGTTAAGGAGATCAACATACAGAAAAGAATTCCTCTATTCTTTCAAGATCTCTTCTGATTCAAGTGTTCAAAGGCTTCATCAATCAAAGACTCCAGACACATCATATTTCATCAACTGTTGAAATCATCTCTTGCTGGAGATCTAAAGTTACTGAAGACCTATCACCCTATGCAAAGCTCTTCGTCCTGAACAATTGCAGATCTCAAGGGGAGCTTTGACAACATCAATCCACTAGTCTTCTCTTAGACTATTGACAGAGAAGAACAATAACTCTTTTCTTTTTCCTTACTCTGTTGTAAAAGGGTTTCTCAAAACTCCCTTCAAAAGTTTTGTGGCTGGTTTCTGAGACCTTGTCAAAACTCAGTGGTGGCAAGACACCTGATCAAAAAATCTAGTTTGGTTCTTGAGCACCTTATCAAAAGCTCATTGGTGCCCAGGACACTTGATCAACTATTCCTGCAATGGATTCCTACCTAGGGTGGTAGAAGAGTGGATGTACCTAGGTTGATTGGGGAACCACTATAGATCCTTGTGTCTTCTGGATTGCTGTGTTTTTGCTTTGCTGTGTACTGTTATTTTTTCTTTCTTGCTATCTTAGTTTTATTTATTGTAAGCACATTACACATATACTTAAATCAAGTCTTCCATTGCAAATAATTTTTTATCTAGAAAATTATTTTAATATACTCTATTCACCCCCCCCCCCTCTAGAGTAAAGGTAGATCTTACCCTCACTTTTAATTGGTATCAGAGGGAGGTTGGTTACTCAATAACTGAATCTTCATTAGACTGGTTGTTCCTACAGGCTAACACCTGAACCAAAAGATCTCTGATAAGATCAATCTTCTATAGAGGGTTATTATTTGTATTATATTTATTTTCATACAAAACCATAGCACAGAACAAAGATTATGCTAGCACCAAACCTCCAGTGTGCAACCTTTCTAAGTTTGTACTTTGGAAGGCAAGGATAAAATTATATATGAATTATATTGATGAGAACATCTACAATTCTGTTTTGACAGTGTGTCCAAGACCCCTAAAAAATACAAGTACAAGTGCTATTCCACCTCCTTCAGGAACAGATGCAGAAATAAAGAAAGGGAAAGTTGCAGATGCCAAAGCAATGAACATATTGGCCTAGACTATGTCTGATGACATATTCCAAAAGGTGGATGAATGTAACTCAGCAAAATAAATTTGGGACAAGCTATCTGAGCTTGTGTCAGGATCAGCTTATGAAAGAAAGGATAGAAGATCCCATCTCATAACCCAGTATGAGAATTTCAAGAAAGGAGAAATTGAGTCAGTTGTTGACATGTACAACAGAATCAGTCTAATTGTCAGTGAACTTAAGACCCTGGACAAGGAGATCTCATTGACTGAACTCAATGATAAGATCCTAATGTGCTTCCCCAGCACTTGGGATTCAAGGATCTGGCCAATCAAGGATGTCAAAAGCCTAAATGAGATCACTACTAAATCTTTGTTGGGCAAGCTCAAGTCCTATGAGATGCTCATCAAGAATAGAGAGGAAGAATAAAAGGTTGCTTCTCCAGCAATCAGAAAGGAGAAGACAATAGCATTCAAAGCTATAGAAGAATAGCCTGAAGACAAGGTCACAGGCAATGAAGAGTTAATGAGTCTACTGGCCAAAAGATTTTATAAGATGGCCAGAAAAGATTTCAGAAAGAGGTCATCCAGAGGGCATGAGAAGCCAAGGTATGACAAGTCCAATAACAATGAAATAATTTGTTTTAGATGCAGGAAACCAGGCCACATTGTGCCTGATTGTCCAGAAAATCAGAATAAGGACAAGAAGGACAGGAAAGATAGGAGAAAAGACAAGGACTCCAGGAGAAACAACAATGACAAATCCTTCTCCAGCAAGAACAAACACACTAGGAAGGGAATTGTAGCTTAAACCTGGAGTAAAACTGAATAAGAATCAGAGGCTTCATCAAGCTGAAGTGATGGTGAAGATGATGCTGAAGAGAAGGAGTTCTTCATGATGGCTATCAATGCCTCCCAACATAATTCTGATGCAGAACATGAGTCAGAATCTGAATCTGAACATGAAGTTGAAGAAGACCAGGTAATAGATTCCTTTGATTTTAATTCATAGGACTTTAAATTTGAATTTAAGGCACTTTGTTTAGACCTGCTAAAGTCTGAGAAAGAGATTATCTCTCTAAGAAATCAATTGTCTGAACATAGCACTTTAAAATCAGACAACCTCAAACTCTCTGAGGAGTTAGATTGCTGTAGGGAGGAGATAGTTTCACTGAAAAGTGAACTATCCCTGGCAAAGAAGTTTGAAGA